>OX596380.1:17119341-18323925 GCA_951394425.1 Tipula unca | reverse complement strand
ATTTTTAAAATAATATCAAAAAAATAAATAAATAAATTAAATTGGCGAAATTAGCTTTGAGCAAGATTTTGTAATTTGCTTCTACCGTATACGTATACAATTTATATACATTGTTTTACAAACCAAATTTGAGTCATACAACATAACATTGATCTTCAGACTTAGAAACTGTATTTTATATTGTCAATTTTGCAGTTTCCTTTTTTTTTGTTGAATTTCTATAAATGTTTTCCGGCGATTTAATGTAAAATAAAAATATAACACTTCTTTGCTTTTTATATAACGCATTTATCAATTTATTGTGCTTGTAGGGTTTTGTTTTAATAGTCAATTTATGTGGATATATACTTTGAATCTACATAAAATATTTACGAACAATTGTTGTTAGAAATCACTTTTAAATTAATAGCAACTACAAAGCAATGGCAGATATTTTTAGTCGCAAAATCAGTAAACTTGATAGCATAGGCAAATATGATAGTGTAAAACAATTTTTCGATACCAAATTTTAGTCGATCTTTCCAACCACTTACATAGTAAAACACACGAAAAATTGCCTTAGACTAGTGCACGACAATTTTTCGTATATTTTACTATGTGAGCGCCTAGCAAGGTCAATTGAAATTAGGTATCGAGAAATTTTATTATTTATAATTCGTTCCTGCAGTTTCGCTAATCTGAATGTTTTTATCCTATTATATTACAGCAATGCTAATGCAGTGGTGGCTAGCATTGAGATGAACGATCAAAATATCTGGCTAATAACAGCTGTCTTAAAACTAAAAGTCACTGCCATTCTGGGCAAATGCACGTCACCCAGACATAAATATAAGTACTAACTTACATGTATGTAATATTAAGCGCAAGCCAACATTCATTATTAAGCACAAATAAGAACTGCCAGACAATATAAAGTTGTTTCAGATTTCAATAGGAATGGTGTGCGGAATTGGAAAGTGTCCGGAAACCGTTTGTTTTCTATCTTCAGTATGTATTGGTTAGAAAGCCTACTAGAAATTTTCACAAACAGGAGGAAAATCGACAGGAACACCTTTGGAACCATTCTGGGTAACTCATTACCCGTCCCGGTTTCAGATTCACCTGCATCAGCACTTTAGCTTGATGTCTAAGTAGGCGACTTACCGACGCTTTTAACAAAGATATTTTAGGTGCATATCCTTTTAGTAGGCCTTTGGGCAAGCCTCGGCCACCCTCGTGGTCGAAGGAACTCCAAAGCACCCGTTTGAAATGTAACCCACTGTTTAAAAATATTAAGAAAATAAAAGCTGATAAAGTGGAGTACACTTTGGCTCCAGAACGGCCTAAAATTAATAGGGGAAAATGTCCCGCTAGTTATATATAGTATATAGAAGGAAATTCTTCTGAGCAGTAAACAGTTTTCAGCCATATAACTCGGCGGGACCTGATTACATTACATTCCTGTGGATGTCCAGCAAACCATTGACTTTATCCTAGCCTGGCTTGCAGTTATCTTCAAAGGTAGCTTAGAATTTTTCACTAAATTTCAACATGCGCACTGTAATTGAACATCGGTGGAAACAGATCTGTGATTACCACCAAAAAGGACTAGATGAGTGTGGCAGTTGTGGAAAAGGACGTGCTGAGCTTCTTCACGGATGAATGTTCAAAAAAGAATTGGAGGGTCGAGTATGGTGTTTTCTGTGAGATACTGAATGTGAACCCCTTTGTTCGTCTTCCCAACTTTTGCAGTGTCTTTCAGGCTGAACTAATCGCAAATAATGTAATATCTGCAAAGGATATTCGCATTTTTACGGGCAGTCAGGCAGTCATTAAAACGCTTCAATCACACTTCCTTACGTCTATAATAAAGCCCAGAATTGTTTCTCATTTATAAATAAGATGGCTCGTCAGTTTAACATCGCCATGACGTAGGTGCCGGAGCACTAACCTTGCGGGGCATTCCGAAGCAGATCAGCTTGACCTCCAGGGCACAACTTGTCTCATCTCGCCAAGCAGGTTAAATAGTGAAATACCGCTCGGCTCATGCAAACTGCTGATTCAGGAGAAAGCTATGAGCAACGAACGTTAGATGGCCTACGGTACTAGAATAGCATGGTCGTGGAGTTATAACGAGACACTGTCTCATGAGGAGGAGGAGGAAGAAAAGTATTCCACCGGGTGTGCCCCTGTTCACGTCTAGCGCACAGCAGAATGATATTTATGGGAGCTCCATATCTGATGATCTGTTGAAATCACGTCAGGAATATTCAACACTTTGGGGAAAGCTCAGGATGGTTCGATGAGCAGTGAAGACGAATACTTAAATATGGTACAGCTACGGACTAGTCTTTGTCTATGTTAGTTCTTGGGACAGCCACCATAACATAACCTACCCTAAATTTGTCGATAATGTAGACTTATTCTGATGAATATACGTATCGATAATCAAATTTTTTTCTGCTGAATTTTATAGCGCAGAGAGTTGCGATTCCAGCCGTTTTGAAAATTTAACGAATTTATAATTTGGATCTTTTTCTACCCTCAAAAACGTTAAGTTTGAAAATTTTTATAATTATACTAAACTTAAAGTAAAATGTGTTACACAACAAAGATTATCTGTTACGTATGTATGTACATACATGTATGCATAGTTAATAGAAAACTGTTAAATTGAAAATGATAAATTTCTATACTTTCTAAACCACAATGACCTTTTATGTTTACATCATATAAGTATAAAATACACACATATTACAGAAACATGCGAAGTATTATCCTTACACAACAACCATATCATGTCAAAATTCAATAAATTAACAAACTGAACCAAAATGTAAAGTTCAAAACTATAAAATACAGCAACAAAACTAATAAAATGTATATAGGCCATTTAGCCGTATACTTAAAACCTTTCTGAGGATAGGAGTTTCTATACCACCCAAAAATTGATTGTTATTCTGTACATCGTACATGTATTTATGTAATATGTATGTTTATGCAGAGTCCTTCAAAAAATCTATTTTATTTCTATCAATAACTATAAAAACAAACTATATTAAACCTTGAAAGCGAGTGGAGAAGAAACAGGTAAATTAGTGGTGTGAGGCTAGCAAACACCCTCTATATACAATATACTATACATGTATGTAATACATAACAAGAAAATGACAAATTTTCATGAAATAATTTTCTTGGAATTTTCCATTTGAGCTCTCATTCGACACCAGTTCCCTAACCAGTAATTTATTATAAATAAAACAAAACTTGAAGAATGGTGAATGAATTTGGCTGTTTGTTACAATTACAATCTGTCAAAATGTTGCGTTTTTTTAAATGAGACGTCTCTTATGGGACGTCATTAAATAAAAGGTCAGTTGCCTTTTATTAGTTGTTTGTACTGCATATTGTAAAATATATATTGCTTGTAGTATATTGTAATAAAGTTAAATAATTTCCTTCAAATATACTGCAATAAATATACAGGATACAGGATATACGAGTAAGTATATGTATATCAGAAAATATAATAGTTTTTGCAATACAATAGGAACAATATTTTTCTATTTCCTAGCTATGGAGTGTAATGCATATAAATATATGTATGTATGTATGTATGTATGTACCTCTTATAAGATTAATAGTTTTGTGTTTATAGTATTTTGCGGTTAGAAGAGAGAAAACTGCATATCGATTTTTTCCGCAAAGACGACATAGAAAATACAAGTAGTATAGTAATTTTTCATTGTGTTGTGTAAATAGAAAAGACAATGAAAATCAGATAGACTATGTTGAGATACGTTTTTTTATACTGAAGAAAATTTTGATTAATGGAATATTTGTGTGCAAAAAGATATGGCAATATTTTTAACTGGTGGACTAAAATCATTAATATTTATTTCGATGTGTTAAATAAAACGCGATTTTCAATTTCTTTCATTTACAAAAAAAATGTTCAAATGTCAAAAACGCCATACGGCAAGCTAAGGCATCGGTCAAAAGCACCACATCTAAAACATTCGTGATTTTGTATGTTCATAATAAGCGTCGTTTGCGGGAAGCTTTACTTTTCTGTTATGCTTATATTGTAGAAGTTTTTGTCAAGCTGCGTTGATTTTAATGTCGACGATGAGGAATGCAGTGGAAGGTCAAAATTATTTGAAAAGGAGGAAATTATTACTTGCGGATTTCTTTGAAAGAAGATAAGTCTTTCCGCCGCGGGATCCGTATGTTACCTGAAAGGCAATTACTTTGAATAATTTATCTGCAACCATTATTTAGTAATAACGCCTCAAACTTTAGAAAAAATCGATGGGAACTTATTTGTACTCCCAATAACAATCTTTGTTTGTTAATATATACAACTAAATAGCTACAGGTATCAAGAAAACAATATATTTGACATATTTTCAAATTATAGCATAAGAAAACTATTATGTTTATGTATGGTGATTTATTCCATCTTCTTGGCATTGTATAAAACTTACCTAATAGAAAATACCAAACAAAAGTTTATTCCCTCACTGTATGCACAAAAAATTCTTACCAAACACAATGTACGTACTTAAACTTTCGACCGCACATTCCTCGCATATTTGTGGCTACTTATTAACTTTAATTAAATTTACTGACATGCAAAATTTAAATGATATTCGGTCGTTTTTATGCGTCTAATATTAAAAAACATTTACTTAATGTTTTAACCGAAAAATCTGCTTGCCGCCCATCATCTTATTGCCAATTATAAACAAAGAGCACAAAACAAGAGACGATGAGTTTTAATAACAAACAAATAAAAATATGGAATTTTTTGTATTCTGCCTCGTTAATTACACTCCCACAAACTATTTTTAATCGTTCGTTCGGTCGGTCGTTGCCGCATATACATACATATCATTTCGAAATTTGGTTGTTAATGGTGATATATGGGCGCGCATAGGATTTAATTTTTTTTTTCATAATTTTATTGAAATACATAATTCAAAATATGTATACAAAGCGGACTCACTAGAGAGTTATGGTTTTAATTTGTGTTTTCACATTTGTGAAAACATTGAGTTTTCACTTTCGAAGAAATTTGAAATTTTTCAAACAAAAGTTATCATAAAACTTGAAAGTCTTACCGAAGCTTTAGAAACTTTTAATAATTATATTGTTACTTAAAATCAAAAGAACATAAACTTTGAGTGTTGAAAACTAAAATGATGCACATTTTGGGTGAATGCCGTCAAAGTTATAAGAAAGCTTTGCAATGTTTTGAACAATAAGCTCTGCAACTGTTAATTTAATAACCTTGAAAGCTGCGCAAGAATTTATTAATCTTAACTCATTATTAGCTTTTTAACCGTTAATTTAAAAAAGTTTCAGAAGTTACATAGCTATTACGATTATATTTTGCAAATTTGAAACTTAAAAAAAACTGCTGATGCAGCTAACCAAGAAATTTTAAAATTGAAGTCGAAGATAAAAAACCTTCTCACAAATTTCAAAATAATAAAGAAGCTCAGTATACGTTGTGAAAAAACTGACAAATACCCACTCCCCTCCTCCCTCCTCAAAGTTTGTTGAGCCTTTAAAAATTAAAACATTTCTTAAACAAATTCATGAAAGCTTTTATACCGCAGTTAAATATATTTTGTATAGCTTTTATTAAACTTTCAATAAGTCATGCTCCGTTTATAAATCAATAGTCTAGAAGTTTTCGGTGTTACACACTTGTAGCTCGTATGTAATTGCTGAGGAAAATTTGAGTAAGCAACGTCATAAAGACGTTTTAATTTTACCTTTACGTACATTGAAAGCTATTATCATAATGAATCGGTCAATTTTAATCTAATTAGAAAGAGTTTCAATTAAATGTGCTTAAAAGCTCCATTAGTGTATACGTACATATTATATAATGTCCACCTGCCAATTTTAACTAAACAAATATATATACTTACATAAACAACCAGCACATTCAACAGCTACTTTTTGGTACACTATCCATGTCTGCAGGTCGACGATACTCGCAGTGCTCATATTATATCTGTTCATTGAACGTGATTTTGGTGTGTGAAAATCTGTAACAAAAGAAAATATTAAATAGTTACGAGTATTGAGACAATATTACTATGACAACTGCAAGCTTTATGAATTAAAAGCTCCACTATATATATAAGACAACACACGAATCAAACCTCAGCTCACCACAATCATTTCACCACAATATATAGATACAACTACAACAACATATAATTTAATTTAAACAACTCAACTAAGTACATACTGTATTGTATTTGTCTTAAATAATTTAAAACAAAAAAGTTATTTATAAACACAACTTAAGACAATACAAAAATACCAACAACATAAAATAAAATCAGTACAACAGAAAAGCTCAGTTGGTAATTTTCAAAAAACAAAATAAAAAGTTTATTCAACTTAATATTCATTCATATTGCGAATGTGCGCTACTTATAGCTGTGTATATACGAGTACGTACTCGAACTCTTATATTAAAGAAGAATTTTACAATATTCTTCTGTATATTACCCCAAATGAAAAACTTTAAATTTTCTTTTCGTGTATGTATGTATACATATTAGATGAAACGTTGTTATGATGAGGGTGAAACATATCTTATATACATTGTATGTACATATAGTATCTGACTTTATGTTTTTCCATATATACACTCTTACTCAGAAATTTATAAAAAAAAATTGAATGAAAATTCATTCAATTTTCACATGTTATATGCGACAGTACATTGAAAGAAAATTAATTTAAAACTTGATATGTAACCAGCAGTGTGGGGATACAAATGCACAAACCATATACCAAACATGTGTATATACATATATAGTTTATTTGAATACAAATCGCTATGGCAACCAAATTGCTACATGGAAAATGTATACATCAAACTATGCATATGGAACATATTTATTATACATAAATGCTAATTTGTGTTTATTTCGGGTATGAGGGTGTTGATACATTTTTAAAGTTATCAACCAATATTATTGCTAAGGACGAGAAGACCAATGAAAGTTATGAATACATGCATTTTATCTTATGCCATTTACCCCGATTTGCAAATACATATCTTATTTAACCATTGAGTCCTCAATGGTTTAACAATAAATCAGCGAACTGTTGCAAGTGATGTGTACAAAGGTGTATTTAATCACAGCATAAATAAGTCATATTTTCAGAAACAAATTAATTAACGATGTTAACAAATTTTGACAGTTCAGAAAATCATAACAACTGCCGTGATGGATAATTTAAGACAACTTGAACTCCTCATATCATTTGTAATTTGAGGAATAAAATAGTAAATTATTGATTATTTAAATTATTACTTAAATATAATTACTTTTGTATTTTTTTTATATTAATTAGCAATACATTAAATTATTATATGTACACATAAACAAACAAAATTTAAATGATATTTTTGTAAATGAACTTCTGGCGGCAAGAGTCAAAAACATAACGACAATACAATTTTGACATTTAATTAATTTTCATATATGCTATGTAACATTTTTGTCAAACCTAATTTGAAGATCACGAACCCAAATACAGTAAATTCAAAAAAAGTAAAGATAATTTTGAATTTCAAAAATTGTATTTGTTAAAGTGTTGGTTAACAATTACAAATAATTTACACAATTTTAAGTAAAGTGAATGTGAAGTAATCGGATCATAACTACACAAAATCTAAATCACAAAAAAAATTAGAAATGCTCATTGCATAAAATAGCAAAAAAATTCTAAAGGTGCCATCAGAAATTTTAAAATGGAAAACTGCTTTAAAAATGGAAATGAAATTTTTCAAAAATTTTTGATCCGTTCACAGCACTAGCCAAACAATATTTATTTATCCAAAACTACATTCCCCACGGTGAATCTGCCTAAATCATCAATTCAAACGAAGCACATTCGAAGTAGCAACCGAGAAGACCGATTATTGAAGAGAATAGGTGCATTGAAAGTGTTTTCAGGTTGTACTATAAGCTGCTATTTTAACATTTTGCGCCTTCCATTTCAAGTACTGCAGATTATGTGACAATAACTGACACTATAGAAGATATTGGTCAATCATTTTCAGATTTTACAATGCAGAGTGTACCAGCGACAGAACTAAAAAGTTTTCAAACAAAGTTAAATTTTATTAACGTGTGTTCACTGTGGAAGACGGAAGCAAAACTGGCTATTTCGAATAAGACCATATTTAACAAAGATTCCGAGCTATTAAAATTACATATGCCTGGTGATGCTGTAATGATCGATAAAGGTTTCATAATAACTGACGAACTATCAAATAATGAAATTGGGAAGATTAGGCCAACATTTTTATTTGAATCAATTTCTAAAGAGGACATAGTAAGAAATAAAACAATTGCTGCAGCATGATTTAATTTGTCGTTAATTCTCCGACAAGGTCCATGATTCTCCGACACCAAATCCAACAATTTTTATTATGGTAATTTATTTGTTGCATTCGACATAATAAACTTTTAGTAACGATATAAATGTATTACTACACTACTAAGATTAAAGCCGATTAAGCAAATTTGAACTAAAACAACCTAATTAATATTTTCCAAACATGTACATAATTCTTGTTGAGTTAATTATACCGAGTTAGCAGTGAATAGTACTTATCCAAAAAAATACTGTTTCATTTTCAATAAACAACCCCAAAATTTGAAATAATTACGCCAATTATCCAATATATTTTTAAATTTGTTAAATGAATGCATTTGTGGGAACCCTATAAAAAAGCCTATAAAAATTGTAAAAAAAAAACCAAGAAAATTGCTAGCTTATGATTTTTTAAACTTTTGTCATCTATTTATACCCCGTCCAATTTTTATGTATGGTTGCAAACATAAAAATAAATTGAAAGGCATAAACAGGTGACAAAAATTCAGAAAAGTCGTGATTTCGGCTACAAATTTTACTCGATTAATTCACTATGAGCAAATAACCGTTTATTGCAGACTGGTAATGTCGTTAGGCGGAAAATTTTTATTATACGTATAATATTTAAAAAATGTTCGGTAGGTCCTTTTTAGTTGTCTTTAGCGTCCCTGAAATCTTTCAAAATATTCCGAAGTACAGTCAAAACACATTTTATACGCCGGCAATTGACGCCTGTTAAAATGTTAGAATATTTTTTTTTATCTTATTTTCACGTTTATAGATAGAAATTTGCCGCCAAACGACAGTACCAGTCGCCAAAGCAAATGATGTTATATAGTGTTAAAGCAAACCATTATATATATTTCACAAAAAATGCATTTTCAAAACAATTCCACCACAATTTTTTGACTGAGATTTTTCTACATATCTAATTAAAAATTCCAATGGAATTGAGTTACAGAATAGTAAAATTCCAAATAAATTAAAATCGGAGTTAAAATTCTTTGGCGTTGGAATGGAGATTTTTACAACGAAATTAGATACAAAATATTAAATTTTCAAATGGAATATTTTTTCACAATTAATCGTTCGCTCTTTCAAATTAATGCTGATACTGCTTTATGACCAAATCATGAATTAAAGTACATAATAACACTATTAGATACGTGAAATTATTATGTCTATCAAATTTGATTATTATTATGTTTTTGTATTATAGTTGTGCAAGCGCTTAAATAGTGAAACAGAAATTATGCAGTTTGATCAAGGTTTAAACCTCGCCTATCAAACGTTCGTTCAAAATCGACGACAAATTGAATTATTTTCAACTTGTTCTCATATCAAAAAAGTTTAAAGCTTACATTTTTTTTTATACTATTGCTCTCCATTGTTTTCTTATTGTTCTACTCAAGTTCATCTTCGTATCTATACGCTATACAAAAAAAAGTAATTTAAGATTTTGTAATAAAATCTATTTAAATAAAATAAAATAATTTATTTAACAAAAAAAAAATTGTATTCCCCTTATATACTTTCACAACGTGTTGCGTTTCCCGCACAGTACAAAAAAAAAAAGCTCCCGACTTCTTCGTTACCATTTGTCTATCAATATATATATATATATGTACATAAGTACGTACATACATAAAGAAAACGAAAAGAAAATGAATATTGTATGCCTTCACTCTCTCGTCGTAAAGCTATTAAAAAATTGAAAATTTTAATTTTATTTAATACAAAAAGCTTTAAAGCTTTTGTAAACTATATTTATTATACATAATTATATATATGTATATGTATATATAAATGGGGAGGAGGATTCAATTAACTGTTGTCACGCTATTTGATCATGATATAAACAAAAAAAAAAAATAATAATTAGATACCGTGTGTTCTCGGGAAAACGTAATTCATTTAATTAAAAATACACTCATCATGGGCAATGGAGTTGATTTGTATAAGATACGACACGGAGAAGAGGGTGCGTTATGCTAGTCTATTATATAATCCAAAATAAAAGTTCCATATCCTTTGTATATTATCTGTACTATAGCAAAAGGAAAACAAATTTTCTATTGTTTCTGTGTATTACACTTTAGGGACATATTGTATCTTGATATTGATTTAGATTATTTGATAATGATGGTGATGATTTAATATAATTTCCATATACCCTTGTGTTTTCTGTTGCTGCTTCATGCCTCCCGCAACTTAGATGTACATAAGAAAACATAAATAAAATAAATTCTTGTTGATCAACTTTGGATACCATGACAATATCCAAATCAATATTTTATTTGCACTCCTCACACACAACCAAACACACAATTCACATAGAGGAAAAATGAAAATTTCTGTTGTGTATATTTCCTTCCTCGCTCCGTTGAACTACACGACAACCAACCAGTTTTTTTGTTTATTTATGTATTTGAATATGGCAAATAAACATACGTGTGTGTGTGTGTGTGTGTGCACACATATACAAAACAATAATAAAAAATATTTTCAATTTATTATAGGGAGCTTTTATTCACCATTCGCATTCCAGCTTCGCTCGACCCGCAATCCCCGACAATGAAGATACAACACAAATAGTTGTCATGTGTGGCCAACATAATTTGTTTTTATTTAATTTTAATTTCAGACAACAACAACCCAACTGTACTAGCGCCCAACCATGTCTCTTGAGTGCTGTACATATCTTCTGTTGTTTTTTGAAAGGTAGAACACATAGGGGAAGAGAATTTTTATTACACGTGTTTTACATAACCTATCTTTTGAAATATTGAGTCGACGATGAATGTTTTTCTTGGAACATCGTTTTCTAGGACAACATTTGTTTGCTTATTTCGTGGAAAATAATTTTTTCAAATTTTGCATAGTAGAAATTGTTGTCTTTATGCTTTGCTAGGCGAAGGTGGTGATCAGTGGTATGAGTTATGGTAATGTAGACGATTTTCTCGTAATATTTCTGTATAGTATACGAATGTAGAAGGAGGCAAAATAATTAAGGTGATCTGGTGGTTACATGTCGTTATTGAATTCTTTGGTTTTAGCCTTCTTTATTTGAAGGCAATCAAAGTAGTTTCAAGTTCAATCAAACTAGCATCAAATAAAATCATATATGTTTATTAAAATTGTTCAAGTCAAACTTAATCAAGATAAGGAGTTGGAAAAGTTAGATTTGTTCGATAGAAACATTCGGTGTGGCCTATCAATATCAAACTTTTGTCGGATTGTAAGCTAATATCATGGTTTTATTCTTTCGTCCTGATAGTCTACTATAATAGTTTCAACATGTATTAATATATCACCTATAAATATGAAAATCCCATTAATTTACATATTTAGGCTGCGGACCAATTCACGGGTAAAATTCGACTTTTACTTTAATTTTCGGTAAATTCATTTACCCTATCAAAAAGTAGGGTAAATCAGGTACACAAAAGTAAATGTTTAACGTTTAGATTGTTAATTTTTTAGTGATCTACGGATTAAGTAAGCTGAAAATAAACAAAAGCACGTATTTCAATAAAACAAAAATACTAAAAATCGACTTTTACCTAAGTAATTGATTTAAGCCGCTCTCATGCAAATGAGTCTAAGGCTTATATGAGACGAAGTCAACATGACGGAGTTAAATTTTGTCCATCTCGTTATAAACATTTCGCAGTCGTACCAATTTATAGAGCAAATAGAGCAATAGCAAACAGAAAAAATAAGGAAATCGGTACGATTTCTTTATTTTTTTGTTTACTATTGCTAGATTTTTCATCTCCCGATTACGATCGGTGATTAAATTGAAAACATCTATGACCCTCTGTTGGAATGTAGAACTCATGGGCCGACCCATCTTCCATGTCACTGTACAGGGTGACATGGAGCTATGCAATGCGCAGGTGGTATACTGTACTTGTGTGAATGGGATGAATGAATGGATTGAATGAATGTTGTGTGAATGTAAGGTAAGGCTATGGACCGTAAAAGTGTCTATGCCAAGTCCTTTTCATAGAGATAGATTAGTTATTCCATGATTTTCCAATAATAATTGTTCATGCTTTTCATCCTTTTTTGTCCAGAATCACAAGATAAACTGACAGGGTGATGTCGCAGCCACGTCCGCATATCGCGCGAGCGTAAAATACGTGATATGTGCTGCAGAGTTGTTCTTGGTCCTTCGTTATCGAATAGTATGTAGTTAAGTGTGATGCTCATGTTTGTCCTATAGAAGATATTGCAATTTCAAACGGTTACATGAAGTAACGCGCGATTTACTAGTTGCGATGTACAGCGCTCGCCTGACAGGTTAGGTGAAAAAAAAATTTGATATTTATCTGAAGTGAAGCGTATCAATGGATTGCCCAATTCTCTTCAACTCAATTATCTGAATAGTTACTCAATTGTGATTCAGTTAATCCATGTTAATCAAAAGTGCCTAATGTCGTAGCTATTAAATTTGAATAAAACAGTTTAATATCAGATAAGTAACTCAAAGGTGTTGTGGGCGAATAGAAATATGGGCGATTTTGATCGATTTCAAGTTAAGTTCAAAGACATATATTTGAATTTTGAAAAACTTTTAATTATGATTTGATTGGAAACTACTGTCTCAAATTTGACATGAACATTCTATTCAATAGAATGATAATAGGTATACTGGATGAGATTTTGCCACAATAATTGAGCCACAAAATTAGTTGTTTGCATGGTTGGTCCTTATAAACGATTACTAAATATAAAAAAGAGAATTCAATTGGTGATCAAATTCATATTCACTATGTTGCTTAATTTTTTCATTTGTTCGATGTGATTAGAGTTACATATATATGTACATAATTATTTTGCCTATATGGTATTTGTACTATATTCTCATGATATCCGCGAATTGAACCATACAAATAATAATTAAGGATATAAAATTATTATTAATGTCACGGGTTGTAACGAACTACAGAAAAAAACAAAAGTAGTTTGCTCATTTTTAATCAATTTGTTGCTTAATTTTAATTAAATTTTAACAAAAAATAATGATTTCTATCATTATCGATGCAGTATTCGACGCATAGAGTGAACACTTTATCGACCTGCTTGATATTCATCATGCGCCACAGACTGTTGTTGAGTCAGCTCTAGTACACACAGCGGAGATTTGCACTTAGAATACATCCCATGAGGTGAACTGCACTAATTTGGAGCTTTTGATATTCTGAGGGGATACTTAGTGGAACTGTCCTTTCGACCTTATTCGATTAGTACGGCGAACCGAAGTTATACCAAGGAATGTCAACAAAATTAGTACGATTGTGTAGAATGACAGTGATGCGGTCTCAAAGCTGTGTTAAAGTTGCGGAATGGGTATTAAAATGTTTGCAGTTAACCCGGGTGTTCGGCAGGGAGATGCTATGTCCCCGATACTCGTTAATCTTTTGTTGGAGTACATCTTTTTTAAAACTTAAACACCTCAGCGCAACATCTTATATCGCCAGTCCAATCAGATGCTTGCATATGCAGATAACATATGCGTGATTAGACTGAATAGCAACGGAGTGAAAATAATACATGGTCCGATTATAGAGTTTTCAGCTTCTGTTGGACTCCAGATTAATGAGTCTAAAACAATATACATGATCTCTGGTTATAGGGACAATGGCACACCCGCACCATTTTAGTAGTGGCCTTTACACGTTTGAGGAAATGAAGAGGTTGAAATATTTGGGCTCTTAAAATCTAAGCACCTATATCAAGTGCCGTGAAGCGGAAGCTTTATAAAGCGTTGATCGGGTGAAAGTTGGGCGCTGTCATATGAGTACCACAGTTAGCTCCTTACATCTGAGAGAAGAATCATGCGAGTGATTTACGGCCCAAAACGCGAAGTAGATGGTTCATACCATGCTCTGTACAATATCGAGATCAGAAATCTGATTAAGACCCCCGATATTGTACATAAAGTAAAATCTCAGCGAGTACACTGGCTCGGCCACGTTCTGCGTGCTGGTCCGAAACGAATTTTGCAGCTATGGTAAACACAGAGGCCATTGCAGGAGACAATGACTCGACGGTGTAGAGAACGGCTTGGCTAAGGGACCAGTAATCGCAATAAGGGGGCAGCAATAGGCTTTATAAACTGTTAATTATTATTTCTATATATAAAAAAATATTAAATATATTATTAAAATATTCAGTTTGTTTAAATATGATTTTAAGACGCAGCTTATATACTCTATATACCGTGTCATTTTTACAAGATTTTAGTTGGTCCAGTAGCGCTTTTTTTCGAAAAAACCAAACTGAGTAAAATCTAAGTAAAATTATAAATTATTCTTATTTCTTCGATCGAACAATCTGTTGCTTATTTTTTTCGGGAGCCTATTTCTAAAAGGTAGATATCAATTTGACCGAAAAATACAATAATTTATTATGTTGCTCAATTTTTTATAAGTTTAAGTCAAGATAATGGGTCAATCAATTTACTCTCACATTGCTATTTCAATTTTTTGCAATTTATGAAAATTTCTGTTTTATCGAAGAAGAAGTCATATACGAACATAAAATCACAATAATATGATATCATTATCGATTACATAATTTTGTGAGAATACAATGATGAACAGGAAAATAGAAAAGCCGTACGAAATGTAAATAAGGCGCGCAAAAAAAGAGGTATGTCCATATAAATACATACAAATCAATCGTACTTATATTATGATTTGTCAGATGAGGTCGAATTGCAGCTATCGTGGCAGAGAAAGTTGTCGTAAAATAAAAGTTGTTCGATAATTAAGTTTGATTGATTATTCAGAATATATACTTAAAAAACTTTACATGAATTTATTTTACAAACGTATAAGTAATTGATGATCAGGACTATGAGTATATGGTTAAGAAATTACTAAACAATTAATTGCTTCAGTGTTACCTCATTGAAAGTATATCGAAACTATTTAAATAACTAAAAAAAATTAACGAATGCTTGAAGCGCGATTTCAAGGCGAGAATTTCAATTTTATATAAATGTATGGTTCATACGTTGGGGTAGATTTCTGCCAATATCCTATCAGAACTTTATTGCATCACAAAAAAAAATCGAACACAACGAACTTAAGAAGAAGACAAAATTTAAAATGTATTTTCCTACTTTATGACTTATCATACTTTTAATCAACATCCTTTTGTCACAGCCTTCTCTTGGTGCATAATAAAAATATTGAGAATAGGACCACAGTAAGATGTTTATATTCGATACGGAAATTAAGCAATTTTTCTAAATCTCGATTATGTATATTTCAATTTGACCAATATGTTGTTTTTAAAAATTTATCTTTTACTCATGGTATACTGAGCAACAGAAAAGATCTTGTTTACTAAATAATCCGGCTTTTATTATATTTGATAACTGAATTTCGGCCCCAGTTATAACCCGCAGTTAAAATAAGCTTTTTCATATCAATTAGCCACATGGATAATATCGAACTGGGTGTGTTCATTTCGTGCCATAATGGACAATTTATGAAGTTTTGTGGAAGGCGAGCGAGGTACATACATAAAATGAAATATAGATATCAACATTGTGAGTACATACATACAAATGTAAATGAATAATAATTTTGTGGCAGTAAAAATGGTGAACAAAATGAAAAAACATTGTACAAAATGTAAATATGGGTGAGCAAAAAAAAAAAAAGCAAGCCCATAAAAAGCAATGAGGCATTATGTTTTGTGAGATGGGATGCGGTTTATACTGCTATCGTGGCAAAATATATCGCCGTATATTAAAAGTAATGGTAATTAAGTTTGATTGATAAATTATTCTAAATAAATATATATAATGGAAAATTGATTTAGCTTTTTTTATTAATGGGAAGGCGACATATTAATGGTGTATCAGCAAAATACACTCATTTTTTATCATTTTATTTGCAAAATAAATTACAACAAAAATTAAGGCTAAAATTTTGGATGTTGATAGTATTGGAGACAATAAACTCATTACACTCATGTGTTGGTAAAATCTCACATACATACGAGTATAACAGGAACAATTCAAATACATAATTCCTTGTGTATATAGTTAATAAAATTGAGCTACACCTACAATTTTATCAATTATCATAATATTTTTAATAAATTTTCAACTTTTTATTTTTAGCATCGCAAAAAAAAATTGTAATAAATTTTTCTTAGTTATAAAAAATGAGCAACTTTTAAGTCTATTATCAGCATTTATTGTAATCTGGAAATAAGGACAATGTTGCAAGTCTAATTTTAGATCGAATCAAACTACTGAACAGTTCAGCAACATAATAAAAATGAGTCGAAATTACAAGATTATCAATGATATTTGTTTAATATTGAGCAAGATTTCAACTCAGTCACATTCAATTCTGTACAAAAAAAAACTTTGTAAATTTGGATTTCAACACAAGCAATAGTTTAAACAAGGCACCAAATAATAGATCCTTTATATTGAGCAACATAATCGTTCTTGTAATATGACAGTTGTGAAAATTCAAATTACTCTGGATAACAAAAACTAATTGAATTATACTAATTGGTAAATAACAAAATCTTTAACATCTTTGTAGGTAGTGGTTTCGCTTTTATAGTATGTACAGATATAAAATTTTCCTAAACAACACATTAGGATTAGAGATTTGACTTTCCCAACAGTAAAAAATGAAAATATCACATATCCGATGGCAGCGATTGTGTTAACATAGCAAACATTTTAAATTATTATTATTTTTCATCATGCCATGAAAATTGATTTAATTTTCTTTCTTCTATAACATCACAATGATGATGATGATGATGATGATGTTGATGATCATGATGTTGAGATAATGTTAGCGATGTAATCTGAATTTCTAAGTTAGTAGTGAGGTATTTACATATGTACATATATGAGGACTAGAATTAGATAGCACGAGAAATTATAAGTTCATGATGCTATGTTCACGACATTATGTTATGTTAATTTTATGCAAATCATATTCATATGTTAGACATGATTGACGCACGCGGTTCAGGAATATTTATTAATTTTAATTCAAACGTAGCATAATGTTAAAGAGTGTATATGCATAGATGGAATATCTTATACAACGGTAAAAAAACATATTATGTTGTCTTTGCCAAAAAAAAAAATGAATCAATCAAGCAGTTCCATATTTATGTAGATGACTTGAAATAAATTCGTTTTGTACTCAAAATTATGTATATATGATGAAATGAGAAACAGACGTATCCATAACCGCATTACACAACACAAATATTATGTAATCGAAAACTATCTTATTTTGGAAAATTAGTTGTTGTTCAAATCTTTGAAAAATTAATTTTCTTTTCAAAAAATTATTAAATTTTGAAATTTTTAAAAATAAAAAATATTTTTTTTTTGTTCTCGGCTTGTTTATTTCCCATCGAAGGGTTTTTTTTTGTTTGGATTTTCACATTTCGTTGTTTACATTACAATACAATGTGCGTCACTTATAATTGAATTTTTGGTAAATTTTTAAATTTCATTTTATTTTATTTTTTTGGGGTGGATTAAGCTACAAAATTAATAAAGTTTATATTTCTAATTTGGTTTAATACACACAAAAAAAATGGTTTTTGAATAGGTCTTAATGGAAGGGATTTCGAGTGGATTTTTTATATACGAATCGAATTTATCGATGTTGGCAATATAATGATCTAATCTATTTTTTTTACATTTTATATACTTTAATAATTGAGCTACCACGATTTTCACTGAGCTACAAGTTAAAGAAATTAGTAAATTTGTTATTTCATTATTGAGAAGAGCAAATTAGAATAGTTGGTATCCTCAAATTTTGCTAGTACCTACTCTTACTAATTCAGTAACTTAAATTTACACTATCAACTAGACCAGCGATTAATACGTGCCAAAAATTAAAAAAAAAATGTTTTTAATATGTCGTGCCTAATTCAGTAACTCTTGTAAACTGTGAAATATATGTAAACTATGAAATTTAGAGTTGAGCTAACAAATATTAACGATTAACGGCTTCAAATGAGAAACGAAATATAAAGGAAATGCAAAAACCAAAGTGACAGAAGGAATAAACAGAGAAATATTGAATATACTGAGATTTCAAAAAAATACCAACTTCAAAACAAAATATTAATATTTTTTAAGGAGTTCTGCTTAACTAGCTATCTCAAAAACTCCCCATTTCCACTTATCAAATATAGTATTAAGGTCATCCAAGGTTTCCTAACCAATTTTCGTTCCAGCTTTTATAGTTTTAGACTCATACTGTATTTAGTTTATTAAAACATATGATCATGGATTTATGATTAAATGCAATTTTTGAATGCTTTAATCCAAAACTCTCGCGTGCCAACAATAATTTGCTGCATGCCACATTCAGGACGCGTGCCATAGGTTCGTCATCACTAAACTAGACAATCATACGACCTTAGGTCTAAATTTCAATTTCAGAATTGTAGTTAATTCAGAATAGCAAATATACGAGATTTAACATTTCAAAAGATTCAATGTTTTCGATAATTCAAGCTTGTACAATTTAGAATTGGAAACAATTACAACTTTTCATGCCCTTTTAAAAAAACTATAATAGTTTTTCAAAATTCGATACTTCAAATCAAATTCAAAATTTAAATTTCAATAGTAGTATTTAAGATCCAAAAAATTCAAAATATTCAGTTTCAAAATTACAAGGTAATTAAGAATTTTGTGGTGTACAAAGTTAGGAATTGCCTAAATAAAATTGTTACATTTTACCACAATAAAATGTAACGATTCTGTTACACGTTTTTGGATTTCGGTATTAATTTCTAACATTTTAAATTCCAAATCATAATCGAACTAAATTATTGATAGACTTAACCTCTATATACTATACACTATTCTTTAATTTTGTGTAATTGTTGTCACCACACACAGTACTTATAAAATACAGGCTAGAATATTTTCTTGTATACATAAACACGTCAATCGATAACCAGCAAACAAAAATACTGCCATACTACGAAATAAATAATCCAAATCTCTTTCCCATTCCAGTTTCGTTATGTTCTGAATTCTGTTTTTGTTCATCAAAATTTCAAACTAACTTTTGACTTTGAATACAACGAAAAAAAAAAACAACGACAGAACGACAAAAGAAATATTTGGTAAAGACCTTCACAACTATTTCTAACTTACATATACCATATATTATATATTTCTAAATAATTTCAAAGAATAAAAACCAAATCCAAACACTATGAAAAAAAACTTAAATAAATATTCATCACGCCGTCATATGTGCGTGTATTGTGCCTTTTTTTGCCGGTTGTATATGATGATGTGATGTGATATCTCTCATATGATATAAAAACATACAATTCATCTCTTTTGCACGATGATAGTTTATCGAAATAAAAAATAAAAATTGCACCATCAGTTTGCTGGGTCTCTCATCTCATTTCAATACAACAAGTTACTATATACAAAATTTTCCTTTATAGTGTTTTCCTATGTATGTTTTCCAGGCAACTTTTCGAAATTTTACATAATCGTATTTCTTTGAGACCCAAAAAAATATTATTTATTTAGTTTTACATCCGTTGTTTTGAAATTATTTGTGTTCCATCTCATTGACTCATAATTAACTTCCTGCCTCTGCATATACAGTGTTGTGTAAAGATAAATAATAAGAACGTACCCGTAACTAATTGTTTGTTGAGAAGTAAGAGAAATATAAATAAAGTTTCTTCTCAAATCTCAGTCAAGATATTGATGCTTAAAATATTGTTTGTATGTATAGTTGAAGAATGTAATCTAAATTTGCTAATATTTTGGAAAAGCATTTCAGAACAAATATTAAAGAGACAACCATCAAACGTTATAACCGAACTGATTGCAACAGCTTATCTATAAAAAGCTCTATTTTAATCGAATAAGTCTTGGTAAATTAATGGTACTCACACGGAAATTCCAGTGTGTTTTAATATTCACACTAGCACAAGTATCTTTTATGTTTTTGAACTATGTCTATTGTTCCGATACAGCATAGACATTAGAGGTAAAAACAAAATCATTTTTGACAGATTCCGCGACATATTTTTGTGACCGATTTAAACTCGTAATAACTCTGAGTTTATCGCTCACATAGCAACAGGTAGGAGGAAATATTTTTTATCAATCGAACCAATAAAATCACCAAAAAATGTCATACATAACCAAAAAAAATCATTAGCTTCAATTGTTGCTGGTTTATCAGCATAAACTAGTGCTTCACGTAGCCACACAGGAAATAATCGAGAGGTGTCAAATCGCACGACCTTGGAGGCCAATTGACAGGTGCATTTCTCGAAATCAACTTATCGCCAAATTTTGATTTTAATAAGTCGATGGTTGCGGTCACCGTATGGCACGTAGCACCATCCTGTTGAAACCACATCTCGTCCGGATCAATATCATCCATATTTTCAAACAAAAAACCAATGATTGAACAACAATTCCTGCAAACGACTACGAATCGATGAATTTGGATCTTCTTCCACACTTTTGTTTAGAGCGGCGATATTCTCTTTAGTACGCACATTCCTTCGACATGTTGATGTTATTGCATCCTCTAAAGAGTATGTGATACGAAACCTATGCACAGTTCGACGTATGGTTTGCTCAGATGGACGATTGTGTGCGTCATAAAAATCACGAAGTCGTCTATAAATTGCGCGAATCGACGACTGATTTTCAAAGTAAATTTTAATAATTTCGTAGCGTTGTCAAGCGTGAGACTATTCATGATGAATTGCCTGCAGAGTATACTGAGATATGCTAGAGTATATTTTACATACAAATTCAATTTGTTGTTTTATTTTTTACAATTTTAAGTTCTATCAGGCTTAAAAAAACACCCTTTACACACATACATAATTATGGTTAACATATTTGACTAATCGTGCACTTAGAAAAAATTACAATTGCATTAACTTTACTAAGAATTTTTTCAATTTATTGATAAAAAAAATCCATCTCTTGAATCTCGTTCATATTCAAACGATCCTGTTAATAACAAAACAATGAGTCTGCATTAAATTATCACTTTAATTAGAATTTATTTAATTTAATTGTCGAGTTTAGATTTCGACTAAGTAAATGCCAAGTGGTTGTTATTATTTTCAATAGATGTCACTTTAAATTAATCAAGTGAAAACAAATATAATAATTACTTATGTCGATAGTCTCATTTGGCAAAAGTGTGGAGATTATTCATAAGATACATTAAAATAATGCTATTAAAACTATTCATCGTGTTGAGAAAATAAAAAATTAAATTTTCAATAATTGAACACAATCGATCGTATTGATTTTGGTATTAAATGCAATATGCAAATCGCATTCAGTCCATCATTCAACGTTCAATCGATCTTATTTTCATCACTCGTTCATATTTTTCGTCAAACGTATTAGGGGAAAAGTAAAGGAAGACATCTTGAAAGTTAAAACTAAGCAGAAATTTAATAATTCAAAAGCTGGTTTAGACTATAAACAAACGTACATTATGTTACGAAGCCAAAAATTTCAAACGTCGACTGAAGTTTAAATACCTCTGATTAGCAAGGAATGGCAATATTTTTATGAAGCAAACTGATGGAGGTGAACTATGTAAAATTAATTGTACAAATGTTGAAAGAATTGCAGATGAGCATAAATATTTAATTAAGTTTATCAGTTTTAATTTGACATACAAGATCATCCTATGTATATTGGATTTCTCTTTTTGCTTGCATAATGATATATGAATATTGAAGGAAATAATGCCGTATGGGTCGTTCATCAAAATATTCAAGGCCTACGGTCAAATAGTTCAAATTTATTTTCGCACTTGTCGTATTTCTGTATTAAACCGAATATAATCTTTTTGACTGAAGTTTGGATTGAAAGTAATAATATTACTCCCTACAATTTAGATGAATTTCCTTTGTTGGGTTGCTGCAATAACGACTATAGATCTGGTGGTGTAGTAGCATATGTGAGTAATAGCTGATCTAGCGCTGCCCGCAAGGAGGAGTACTCTCACCGTTGCAGTGGCTCATGATTATCGATGAATTACACTTCTGCGATCTGCGATGAAGTGCTGAAGATAGTGCTGATCTGTCTGTCCCCACTCGTAGGGAGGGCGATCACAAGGACAGAGAACGTCAAGCACCTAGGGGTCATTCTAGATGGTAAACTCTCCTGGTAATTTCATCTTGACTATAAGCTGCAAAAGACCATTGCTATTTTTTGGCAATGCAGAAGTGCCTTTCGTTCATCTACAAATCACTGATTTTAACTGTACTGTCCTGTGTGTCAGTTGTATGGTGGCCGCAGTTTTAAAACTAATGTCTTCTGTAGCAAGGCTGGATGGATTGCAGATGACAGCCTGTAGGACTATGACTGGGCCTATGTCTTTTACATCTCTTCTTGCTATGGAGTCTATTCTATTCTTGCCTGAATTGCAGTCAATTATTCTTGATACAGCGTATTTAGCTGTGTTTCGACTGATTTGAGCTTACAATGCCTTCGGGACTTGTACGGGGCATATCAGATTTTAAATAATGAATGACAACCTGTTGTCTGAATTTAACTTCACCAATTCATTCTCCGTCGTTTTCCCTTCGCGAGAGTTGCGCCTTCCTCAGGATGTCTATATAGACAGCTGTCTGAGTCGATATTCTTTTTTGCGGATGGCTCTCGTTCAAAACTCAGTGCAGGGTTTGGATTCTGCTGTTCTAAGTATGGCCTCAGAGTCTCGGGTAATCTGGGTAAACCACTACCCGGTTTATCAAGCTGAACTAATTGTACTTAAACAAACTGCGATTGAGGCGTTTAAGTTTAGTGATTTAGTGAAGGATATTATTATCTGCAGCGATAGTAAGGCTATGCTTAAAAATCCTTTGACTGTGTGCAAACTGGTCAAAATTGCAAACACCACATTAATTTCCTTTGCTCTAATACTAGAGTAAGGATCATGTGGATGCCTACTCATTGTGGCGTTGGGGGAAATAAGATTGATGAAATTTTAGCGAGAGCTAGATCGCGTAGTAAGTTTGTTGGTCCCGAATCAACCATTCCTTTATTCTTTGACGCCATTGAAAAATTCGCCGCTCTTGAACTGGGATTGAAGTGGCATTCTACTCCTAGTTGTCGAAAGGCGAAACGGTTCATTATTGAACCAAATTTGAGGCTCACTAAACATGCGTTATCCTTGCAGGATGCTCTTTGTAACGACCGTCTGGAGAGTTTGCAGCCGTCCGGCCTTTGTCGTAGCTAGATCCTAAGTGTTCTCTTCCAGATCTTTGAACGTAGATCAGTTATTATCCATTGCTTGGTTCAACTTGGTTGTAGTGTGCTCCTGCGATTTAGGATAGATCCTCACATACGAGTATATGTATAAAGACAATAAACTTCCAAAATTGATCCTTCGGTTGTATACGAGGTAAGTGTGCCTGAGAGTTACTGCCAATAAACGATTTCATTTATATAAAACCTATATAGGATATAGAAGATCCTGTCTATCAACATGTTAAGAATACATACATATAATAACATAATATAATTTTTCTAATCGATGCACATCATAAAATTTCATAATTATATTACGATTTTTTATCTTAATTAGCAGCCAAAGTAATATGATTATAAATGAATATTATATTAACACATTCACATAAATTGTATTTGGAGCTATAGTGTATTCTGTATATACTATATAAGTATACACATATATGCGATATACTATGATGATGATGATGATGATGAAGTCTTAAAGAAAGCAGAAAGCATAAAAAAATCACAATAATTATGATGCCATATTGAGTTATGCGAGAAGGAAATTTAATGAAAAAATTTTTCAACTGTGTACAGATATGTATATACGATATATATATATATATATATATATATATATATATATATATATATATATATATATATATATATATATATATATATATATATATATATATATATATATATATATATATATATATATATATATATATATATATATATATATATATATATATATATATATATATATATATATATATATATATATATATATATATATATATATATATATATGTATACACAACATCATAATATTATATTTTATATAATGAAGAGACGATGGTGGAGATAGCATGGCGGATCCATTTTCCATGAAAATTATGAAAACAATTATTTTTCACTCATCTCTGTTACAATGTAATTTAGTATTTTAAGTTAATTAAAATCTATAATATCTACATACTCGTATATACCCCTCTATATGTTGTGTTGTGTTCATCTACATTCATATATACATATATTATGTATATATATAAGATGTACAACAGAAGACAAGATTTATATAAATTTCCATTGAAATTGCTATCAAGTGAACAAATTTAATTAATATAAATTTTATAAAAAATGCGAATAAACAGAAAATATATTACGGCTTCTGCTGTTTTCTGCTCATCGTAACGATGTCGGGTCACAAAGCGTTGTTAAGTGAAAAATGGATATAGATCTTGGCCGTTTTTATTTTAAGTATGTGTTGTTTTGAGTGTTCTTATATCATCAAGGTGATTTGAAGGACTTTTAATACGGCATATCGCACGCCATAATTCATATTTACATTTAAAAATTACTAAATCCAAAGCACGCTAACATAATTTTATTCAAATTAAACTATTTTTTTATGGAAACTATCTCTATATAATATAATCGTATATATAAAGTAAATCACTTCCTTCGCACCAACAACAACAAAAGATCAGAATGTCTTTTTTGAATTTACATTAAAACTTCATCAAATGCAATTTACTTAAGTATGTACATATAATATACAGTGGTTTGAACTCTTAAAGATCGATATTCTCTCTATCGATGATACACTGTTTATATATAAAATAGCTAAAGAATCTAACAGTTTATTTTAGAATCAAACATAACAACAACAACAAATATTCTGTAACGATTTTTCATTGAAAATAAATCGTCCACCAAACCTGATTAGGGGGTGGGTGAAATATGTCAAAATAAAATCGGTTTTTTGTATAATGGGGTCAAGGCACGTTGAGTAATTTGATATCAAAAGTCTATTAAAAAATAATGGCATAACGAATAAATTCGAGGCCATCCGCTCCATCCGATTATAAAATATGTACAGTGTTTTCCCCCGTAAATTATTCAACAATTTGACATAAGTATGTATTGATTTGGGCATAACTTCATTACAATTTATGAGGCGCTTTTATTGTATAAGTTCATCTTCTTCGAATATTACTATTTCAAATGGAGGCTATTTGAGGCTGCACTGTAATTACAGGGTCAAATTAATTATGTCACACTCTAATCAAGGTTGTTCTAATATAGATCGCATTTGTTTTGGATTTTATCGGCCATGAATCATTTATAACTAATTATTATTATTAATACAGTTATTTTTAATTATGAAAAATTATGTTGTAATTAAATTAAATCACAAAATTAAATTTTATTTTTAATTAGCTCAAGATCATTGAAACAAGATATGTGCGTGGAGAACAGTTTCAGCAAATCAAATACAATTTGTGAGCGTAATCTAAATCGATCATTCAATGTCAATCAATTGAGCAGTATACGACAGATTTAGCCGATGTCAACTACAACATTTTCAACATTTGAGGAACTACATGTACAAACATATACATACCTATCAGTGATGGGATTTCCGATACAATCTAATGTTGAATGAGACCAAAATATGCTTATTTGGTTAGTGCCTTGCTTACAATAGCAGTTCTATGAGCATTGAAAATACATATTTTATTTATCGATACTTCACAGTTCACACATCAAATTTATATGTCAAATAATTGAATCTCTAATAGTGTCTCTATGATAAAACTGAGCAATAAAAATTTATCATCTTTGTGGAATTTTAATAAAAATAAAAAAACGATCTTTTTGAGAAATTACGCCTTGAAAGTTAATAATTTGAGCAGCATTGTTAAATTGAGCTGAACCTAATTTTTCTTGTCTAGCCAGAAATTACGAAAAAATAATAATATCGAAACTTGTAATTTCTTCAGTTTAAAATAAAAGTTTATCTATGAAAAACTGAGCAATTTTAGCAGTTCGACTTTAACATCAATTTTTTTTTTGAGAAATTACGGGTTGAAAGTTAATAAATTGATAGAATTGTTAAAATTGAGCAACACATATTTTAGTAACCAGTGGTTATTTTTTCTTGTCTGGGATTATATTACGAACAAAGAATCCAGAACAGTTGGTACAGAACACGATCGGTATTACCATTCTGCTCAACTAAACCCTGAATATCAAATTTAGTTTAAAATTAAATTTTGGTTTATCATTTGTTGCCCAGTAATAAAATGAGACACAATATCGTATTTATTTGTAATGCAATTATTTCAAAGCGTCTTAAGAATAAAACAATTTGACTACTATGCCACTTTAATAAATTAGTTGATCAAATTGAGCAACAGGTTAGTTTTTAGCAGATATTCTAGAATTTATTTTTCTGTTTATTTATATATCCTTTCGTTCATCATTCATTTCAAGTTTTATGGGGTTTTAGGTTCTTCTTGCCAAGGCAAGACAAACCATAAATCGTTTAGTTTCTACACGCTTTTTCATTCCTTCCAAAAAATAGTTCCTCCAGCTTACAGAAAATTAGTATATAAATTGAGCAACTAATTCAGATTCAATTTTTTTTATTTTCACGGAAGTATCTTTTATTGAAATATTTAACTTTCATGTTGTAAAAAACTGAGCAACTTAATAATTCCAACTTATGAATACTCGTATCCGTATATTTTCTCATTAAAATGCCTAACCTCATAAACAAAACTTTGTTTATTGTTCCGAGTTTTTCGTTTTGATTTTCTTCCCTACGTACCATCATCGAACTCAATCATATAATTATCAATCATTCAATTTTCATATTTTCTAAAACGTAAATCTTTGAATAGACTCGTCTCCTATATCGATACTCACCACGACCAGAAAATAAAATATCGGAAAGAACTTATATAATGATGATAACTTTATCGGTTTTTACAGCAATAACAATCCAGAAAATGATGATAATTCAATCCGTACAAAAAGATGTTTTCTCTAAAATATTATCGGAAAATGGAACGAGGCAAGAAGTTAGTTCTACATTATATTATACGAGAATGAGGTACACAAAACATAATACAAAACATAACATAACTTTTTTGTTTATTGGAACCTGGAAAACAACAAGTTGGAATTATTTTTATTTTGTATATATTTCGAGATATAGCACATATAATACGTCCCGCACATTTTCCACGATATTTTAAATAGAATTCGTGTAATGAGATATCTACGGACGGACGACCAAATTATATCCAATTATTTTTACGCTTGATAAACTTTTTTTTGGAGGTACATATAATTAACGTAGCACGAGATGTATATAGGCGTCAAGAGTATAAACAGATTTTTGGCGCGCGTGTAATTAAGAAAATTAATTTGCGTGTATACGACAATCGCGCACTCAACCCTGCCGCTGTATAAGAATTACTTCTTTAGAATTTATGATAATTTTTCAATTAAATTTAATTAAATTTATAATTCACTAGACAATCATCGTATTGTATTTAAGCTAACTCCTTGATGTGTATGTATATAAGTATATACATAATGAACATAAATTGTTAAATTGTACAAAGATGTAGAAAAATTTGTAAATCACATACAAAGAAAAATATTCTCAAGGTTTTCAAACCATTGACTACGAACGAACGAGTACTTGTATATCTTACTTAAGCAAGTTATTAAATTTTATCATAATTTCCTTATCTTAAATTAATTATTTTTTGTAGCTCAAGACTGATTAATGTATATTTTTTCGATTTGAAACGTAAATAAAATTATTTTAGAAGCATAATACATTAAATTTATATCTTGACCGTGTAGAACTTTATGTGTATACTTACGCGGCGTATAGCAAAATAAATATTATTTTTTTATCATAGTTATCACAAGCCAATGTACGACGCTACATAAGAACACGATTAAATGACATCATACACTTGAAATTGAAAAAATAAATCAGTTTAAATGAATCTACTCTATATAAATTAACGAACGTGTCACCAAACGATTTGGACTGCTATATATGTATACGCGAAGAGTTCAAATACAAAGAGATGATTCAGTTCATTGGTTTTATTTGTCATATGATTACATGTTTTAATTTTATATCATGTTTTGCAAATACCTTTGTTTATGTTTTAAGCAAAAGGCCGTATACACGTAATAATGAAATAAAAATATTGTAACTATTACACGTCTCGCGATTACAAGCAAAAATACATTTACATACATTTATTGTTCATATAATGGGGGGCATATACTCGATTAGCTAGCAAGCAAGCAATCCTCATATGAAAAAACAATATTTGTGATTCAATTTTTATTGTCTTGACCTGTTATAGTTTTGATTGCGAAACTCACCAAAAAATCTGCTAACTGCTTTATGGCTGTATACAATCGCAAAAATTTAACAAAATAAAGTGACTTGCTAAATTATCGAAGTTTTCAACCAAAAAATTCATAAATACACTGTCAATTTGTGAGTTTGTCAAATTCATATACTAAATTATAGAATTTAATTCAATCGAAAATCCCAAGCCATAAAAAACCGAAGAAGTTCTTTGTTTAATAGCTCCGCGTATTCTCAGATGAAATTGACAAGGCTTTTAACTGCAACTAATTGATTTACAATGTGAATTTTAAAAGCATATGTAATTCTGACAACTTTAATTAATTAATTCTTTAGACGACGAAAATTATTTTCAGATAAACAATATTGGCGGCAAGTTTTTAGTTATGTTCTATATACTTTCAATTTTCAGTGAATGTTACGTATTTCTACTAGCGAATGAATATATTTAGTTCCTAGTTTTGCTAACTTTTTTTTTTTTGCTAACTCAATGTGGATAAATTTTTTGTTTTTAACTTGTGATAATTTGTGGAATATTAAAATGAATTTAATCATTGAATATATAACTGAAACACAAGTTTTAAACCAAAAAAACAGTATTTTATCATATACATATGTATACATATGTTAAATTAGTTCATTTATTATATGTGCTAATATTTTCGGGGTCCGGCCCACCTTGATTGCTATATTGTTAAACTCCTGCATAAATAGTACTCGCCAAACCACATGAAATGTGTAGTTGCTCAATATCATACTGCTAGAGTGGTACATAGTGAACTTAATGCATGTTATAATAATTATTAAACATCAGAACACTATTCTGGGAAACACAACCGTTCATTTTCTAACTATATAGTTAACGATAACCAAAATGAAAGTAGAAATGAATTATAAATGTAATTAATTGTGTCAAATGCTTATTTCCTTTAAGCTCGTGCAGCAACTAAATCAGCCCGCCATAACGAAACCTAACCCAACACTTATTACAATTACACGAGGTCCCCAATTTTATTACACTTGCCATTCGCGAGGAAAAGTGATAAAATCTAAAATTTGGCATTTTTCTCTGAATATCAGTACGTTTCTATTAAACCAAGTTGATTTTTACCCAAAATAATTACATAATTTTTTTTTTCATTGTCTTACCAGTGAACTGTAATTGATTGTATTCAATTCTGGTCCAAGTCCCATCACAATTACATCAAATGTAACAAAGTGACGATGAAGGTTCATTTCGAAGTTACACCGGCCACGCGTATCTCGCGAACAGCAAGTGAAATAAAATTGGGACCTGGCGCAATAATTTGTAATAGAATTGTAGTAAGTTGTAGTGGGCTTATTATGCTATTCTTAGTATCGCATTAAAACTAGCATTTATTCAAAACAATATTTATGGCGAAATTTATTAAACATTGTTATTGAATGTATTGGTTACTTACTTTCTTGGTTTTTAACACGCTACATATAGGATTCAGCATTCTAGGATCAATTTATAAACAATTGAAAACGAAAGCATTTGGATCATGCACTGAAGAAACTATATATTATCAATCTAGCTCAATTTAATAAGTAGCGAAATTATTGCTCAATATTACATATACCTATAGTTGGCATTAGCTCTAAATAAATCAAATATAGATTAAATCTAAGTCAGACGGAGCCGACCAAAAAAGTATTCAACTATAGCATCTAACTACTTGATTTTTATCATCAATAACAATCTGTACAGTGTACACATTGACCACGTCTTACTCATGTTAACCATCAGTATTGTGGCTTGCCTTGAAATTTTGTACAATTTTAAAACTGCCCAATGGCGTCGAAATGTCAATATTGGAGTTCAATCATACTTAATAATTCAATTGTTAGGTTAATCCCCAAAATTGTTGTGTTGCTCAATACAAGCTCAATTTAGTCGACCAAGATTAGCAATTTTAGTATATATTGAGCCATATTGTTCAACGAAACAGTTTATACTTATATGAATCGGAAATATTAAATTGTAGTTTATCAATAATGTTGCTCAGTATTGTAATTTTCCGAAACGCCCATTACGAAACAACCAATGTACCAAATTTCAATGTTGATAGCAGAATTTTATACGGAATACATCAATACTTGATTTTATTTGTGCTCAATAGTTAAAAATAACTCAAACAGGTAATTATTTAACCGTTCATAGTTCTAATGTCATCTGTCAAGTTACAAAAATAAGTCGATAATCGGGCCAAAAATAAATTACTAGGCTAATTATCGGTTGGAAGAAGATGAGCATTTTTACCAAAAAATGATATTTTCCGACAAAGCTCATTTTCACCACGGCGGTTATGTGAACGTGAAGCAAAAACGTGACAATTGAGAAGCCAATATACCCAAAATGAGTGATTGTTTGCAGTGGAATATGGGTTAAAGATATCATCATAAGACCATTTTTCTTCGAAAATGAGCCACTGCCAACGTTGCAATTGATGTTTTGCTGTGTATCTTCGACAATCGCATTATCAGCCGAAATGCTGGTATCAACTGGCCGCCTAGGAACTGCGATTAGACTCCGTTGGTCTATTATTTGTGGGGACCCGTAACACTTTCATGACTTAAGTATATCATAACAACTTATATAATCACTATGATGGTTTTCTCATAATACTCTTATATGCCTATGATATAGTGATATTCGAATATAGTCCATAATAAAATATATTATTGTGGTATAAAAAGGCGGTCGGAATACACAAACAACGGTCAATGTAAAATGTGGTTTTAGTTCAAAGTGTTTCAAAATAATTCAGGAAGATGTTGACAAAATGTCTAGATTAATTGTTGAGGCATCGCGCTACATGCATTTTGTCCTAATATAAAAAATGTAAAAATTTGCCAAGGGTGAATTTGATATTGAAAATTAAATTTTTGGACTAATTTTATCAATTACTGAGTGGAAGTAAAGCCAAATATGAGCTGGATACAGAATATTACGAGCTGAGATCGCAATATGGACTACGAATGTATGACAAATCTTTCAAGTTTATAGTTAATTTCTCCTGCCTGAACTGGGATGGGATGAGATTTTGCGAGGTAAAAAGTAAACTAAAACACACGAAAACCCTGAAATTTTTCTACTCAAAGATACAATTAAGAACAAGAAATCAAGAATTTTAACTAATCCCTCCAAATTTGAACGCTATATAACTCATTAACACCCCATGAATTACTGTGCTCAATAAAACTGTATGAAGGTTCATTGAAATCTTTCGGTATAGGGTCGCGGAATAGAGGAAATATTTCAATGTTCCAGAAACGGGATCCAAAAAGATTGACTATTTACTACCGACGGATGGAGTTGCAGTATCATTTTCAATGCAGAAACCCACTAGTGAACAAAAAAATAAAAGCCAAATATTGGTTCTACAAAGATAGCTGCTTATTCACCAATGCAGGGCTATGTACAGACGGGCAATGTAATAAAACATGCCGATATTCTCGACGTTGCGGAGTTTAGAACAACTAAGCTGTGTGCTGGATGTCATGAAGTACACTAATATCACCACATGGATACTAATTTTACGCAAAGTGTGGAAACGTGGAACAGAGAAATAAATGTCCAGGAAGAATATTCTATATCTCGGCTAGTGTATAATACCTCAAAATCAAATATTTTTCTTTCCAAATCCATGTCAAAAAAAGTATCTAATGTCAAAAAGAGAATCAAAATTAAATTCTGTTCGCTAGAATTGCCCACTTTTTTACTAGAATTATTGAGCTACTTTTTTTTTTACTTATATGATATTTATTATGTATTATATTGTATACAATTTACACTTGAAAATATTTTGTATATACGTTTAAGCCAGTGTCATAATACCATTAACCATAAACGAATTATTTAAGGAATTATTTTATTGTCAAAAGCCATACCTTATTCATGTTAGAAAATACTTGCTCAACGGTCATAAATTGCTGAATACTTATTTAAAAATTTATTATGACACACAGAAAGTAAAATGTGAGGAGTAATAGCGTTGCGGTAACGTCATGTTGCTCAATGTTACATGAAAACTTTATGGGAATCGAAAATTCATTACATTGCTCACCTTTTAATCTCATTTTATCATTTGTATTATGTTCATTATCAGGTGTTAGTAGGAATTAAGCAACAAACCGAATATTCTAACTTTCCAATGACGACTTATTTAATTTAAACACCATACAATACAAGCTGATAACGCGTGATGAATCGCACATTATGAATAAATCACACAACTATAACAACACTATATAACTAGAAAACTTGAAATTGACTCACCCATTGCTTATCAACTAAACCAACCAACCAACCAAAAAAAAATTAAAAACAATTAACAGTTTTGTTTGTATATATTAATATATGACTAAAATATACATATGTATGTATATAAAACTAAGTCAAAACTATTAACGTATCGCACACAAACATGAAATGATGATTCTAAAAAAACTGCATTACAATCAAGAAAATTGGCTAAATATGAAATCTATACACAGAGAAATTCGTGATGATTTCATTTTATGTATTCAGAACATATGAAATAAATGTTTTGAATGTACTGTTCATGTATATACATCGCGATCGCTGATATAAACAAACATCATATGGTGTGTTATGGTACGAGTACGACTCAAAGAATTGAATAAATCAATCTCGCGCACCATACCATTATGTTACGTAAACCAAACGCGGCTAATAATAAAACTGCTATTTACATATTTACATCTGTCTAATTTCAGTTTCGTTTAGTGAATGAAGGTGTTAATTGTGATGAATATACAATATTCGATTTGTGTAGTAGCGCGTACTGTAAAACAAATAAAGTTGTTGATTGACATATAAGAAATAAATGAACGAATTTATCAAGATCCGATCAATGATCAGTGATCATCAAAAAATATATTTATTGGTCTCTGACCTAAATACATATATACATAGATAGTTTTAATTAAAGTATACTTATGAATTAAATAGATTTTTTTATTATAACTTTACCGAATCTCATCTATAAATGCGGTGTCCGCATCTGTTAAATAGTGCACTGTATATATGTATAAACACTATACATAAATATATACGTATACAATTGATCGTTTTCTTAAAAAAAATAAAAATCTTATTCAATTTTGTTGATATTTACGTCTTCTGGGTACCCACCTGTAATTAGAGAAACAGAAAACAAATTAAAATTTGAAATTACATTTTAATGATCGTAGTTTTTCTATTTTCGTATATAAAGATCAAATATAGAGAATGCAAGTATGTATATAATCAATTATAGGTCATTATGTCTAGAAGGGCTTTGTATTTTGATAGATGCGTTGCCGTGAGAATTATATATTACTTCCGCATATTTTACATCATGTATAGTAAAAAAGAATGAGAAAGAAGAGTGCTGCTGGAATTAAAATCCCTACCAAACAGACAGGGGCTTCATATAACAAGGAAATGCATAGCATTTGCATAAACAATATTCAGAACAACAATCACAAATAGCAATATTTTTTTGTTGGCCTTATTAGTTAGTTCTAATTATTTGTATTCGCTATTATTTAATTTATGAATAATAAGTAATTTAATTACTTCGACTATTCCAATACATTTGACGGGCTCCAACCGCATCAAAAAAATTAAAATTTTTTAAATTGCTTGGGACTGTAAGCTATCTACCAGTTTTATTATGACAATCAAAATATTTTAACGTAGTAGTGGTGAACAAGGTCCCAAACTTAATTGTTGAGTACACAACCTTTAAAAAATTGTAAATAAGACAGATTTATTTAAGTAGTGGCCACTTCATTGATAAAAAAAAAATCAGCGCTGTCACATTGGTGGCTAACCGGGTCCCAAACTCAATCGTTTTAAGGAAATACCCACCCCTGCTAAAGATTGGAATTGTTGTTCCATTTAGTTTATTTATGTAGAAATTCCAACTATAAAAAAAAAATCAGTAATAGGTTGTCAATCTCAATTGCTTAGAGGAAACAGCCGTCCCCTCAACGGCTTAACCAGAAGAATTTTTTCTATTGAACTAAATTAATTTTACATATTAAAGAATCTGAGATAAGTGTTTTCGTACCCACTGTTTATTTTTATAGATGACGAAAAAGTTTGTGGTGAGTAAATTGTATACAAATGTAACCAATTTTGGTTTGAACTAAATGCAGTATAAATTATATAGGTATTTTTTAATCTCGTGTTGTAAGAGGAAATTTTAACTTTTCCTGGAATAAAAGTGTCGCATAACTTCAAGCCAGTCATACACAGATACGTCTGCATTACATAGAACGGTTTTAAAAATGATAGTAACAGAGTCAATAAGATGAATAGCTATTTCGTAAATGTGCCTACTTATACATATAATTAAAAAATAGATGAGAACAAAAATAGGTGGGCGCCTTACAATTCGGGCTACCAGTAGCCCGCGCGCTACCGGTTGGATATCACTGCAGTTCTATATTTAGTGCGCTGGTGGAATCCCATATTTGGATATCATGTGTTTATATGGGCATTAATACCGCTTTGTATAGGAACAACTTATTGTCCAATACATTTTTGAAAATTTCATTTAATTTATTTTATTCAAGTCAACCTTCTGTCCAGATGTAAACCTAAGTACTTAAAATCGGCTTGGTGCGGAATATTAAGATTGTTTAATTTCACCGTTGGACAGGTGAATTTGTTCAACGTGATTGTAACGTGCACTGATTTAGTGTGGTTCACTTTAATTCGCCATGTCCTTAGCCAACATACAATTTTGTTTAAATAATTTTGAAATTACCTAGAGGCAATTTCGGGGTTTTTGTAGGACACCAAAACGGCTGTTTTCGAGGACTGCACGAAAATTATTCGCCAGGACTTTTAAATCTTGTAAATTCGTCCATCGTGCAAAACTTTATCGAAAGCTTGTGCAATATCCAAGAAGACAGCAAAACAATATTTCTTTTCCTCCAAGGTGGGTTTGATCATTTATAATCCTGTGCACTTGCTCTATAGTGCCATGCTGGTTTCGGAAATCAAATTGATGATCTGGAGTAAGATGTCGTTCTTGTAGTATTTATTGGTTTAGTAACATTTTTCAAATAACTTTGAGATTGTGAGAAGCATAGTTATTGGAGGATATGACGATATCTGTGATTCATCTTTTCCAGCCTTATGCATTTATCTGGTAAGTCTCTTATCATTTTATCGGTAATAAGGTCGTTAAGCCTGTGTCCTGGAGCTTTATTTGGGCTTATGCAGCTTTTGATTGTGTTCTTAACTCCCTTCCACTTAAATTTTATAGCTTTTATGGTCGAGTAATTCACCAATTGTTCTAGAAGCACGCAGTTGTTGATTTCGTTATGTGGTAAAAACACTTTTTGAAAGATGAATCGCAAATGCGTTCATCTTCGTCTTGTCTAGCCCAATTTCCAGTTGGCTGTGCAATAGGTGGAATCCAGTTAGCTGGTCTTTTTAAACTTCATGTGGCTTTGCACAATTAGTAATCTGTTCTCTATGTTGCCAAGAGCTCACTTAAATAATTCTAGACACCTTGGTTTTCTTCCTCCCTCAGATTTACTCTTAGGCTTTTGCAATTCTGTTCTACTACACTTCTAAATGAATCCCATTTAGTTTATTTATTTGTCAGGCGTTTTGGTGTATTCTGAATTTCGGGCGTGAGTGTTCCCTGTTACTATTATCGGCGAATGATCGGATGATAGATCATGTCAATCAGTAGCTTTAGTATGCGTATGTGCAATACCTTTAATATCTTTAAGTTTTAATTGATTTGAGGAATTTTAATTTTATCCGTAGGCCAGTAATTCGCTGAATGTTTTTCCAAAGCTTCAGAGTTGTTTACCAATCGGCGTTGTTAATCTTGATCCGCATTGAGAGATATGGTTGGCTTTATAATCACTCCGCGCGAGAAATTTTTGTGCCACTTTTGGACCACTCTTCTAAGCAAATATTCGTTGGTGTGGTCTTTGTTATATTTCGTAAGTAGAATTGAAGATTATAATTTTTGATTTTGGGCCACTATCTGCATCATGTTGTCATATTTTACATCATTGAATCCATGGTTCTCTTTATCATTACCATGAAGCTTTGCATCATATCAGTGAGCTTGTTTAATGCCGTGAAATATTTCCTTCTACATTTGCTTGAACTTTTGGAGAGTCATTTTTAAGAACACTTGCATATGAAAGTCCGGGATGATGACATATTACGATGCACTAAGTGCAGTCATGCTTAGCCCCTTGCGTATATAGTTCTTTTCAATTGAATTCGATGTGTAAAAATAGCGATCAACATATTTTGTATGTGTCCTTCGAAAACCGAGGAACGAAACTTTTCAGGAATGAAAAGCTCCCTTACATAACAGATTAGGATGAAGCAGGACACAAACTGCTTGTGGCAACTATAGGTCTACGAATATGGATTCGCATTCAGATCTAACATAATCCGCAACGATATAATTGATGTTTTTAATGTCTGAATTTGAAGTTAAATTTTTATACAATTCCAAGCAACTTTTTTAGGATTATTTTTACAAATTTTACATCTCAACAGATTATGGCATTAAAATAAAACAAAAGTGTACCAAAATCAGGTAACTATTAAAAATGTAAATCCAATACAAAATCTCGTAAAAGAATCTCAACCGATTAAATCTCATAGGATCAATACACCTAATCCTAATAGCACCCCATAAGTTCATACCAATACACCACAACATTATACTAATCAATATTCAATCCCTGCACCAACTCCTTATTATATTGTGCGATTATTTCAATTTTTCATTCCATCAAAAAATCCTTTTCTATACCACTACACTATACTATCTACGATATTAAACAAGAAGAAAATCGAATTAAGATGTTAAGTAAGACAAATGAATATGTATAGGAAGATGTAAAAGTAGAAGACGATGAATTATATACATTGAAGCGTGTAGGATTTACTTAAATACATTTTTTTGTTCGATTTTTAAAAAATAAATTTCAATACGGCTGCTGCTTTCTTAGAAATTCTAATTTTAATCCGTTTTCAAAAAATTATTTCAATGGTTTCTCTGTGTATGGCTGCAATTATATTAATGATGCGGTTGCTGTAGAAAGAGATACCAAATTAATTATTTCCCAAATTTACCCAATAAATGGTGGTAATAATTAATACAAATTTAAATTGTTATAGTATTTTACTAGTTTACAAAATACACTCCGCAACAATCCTATTGGATTACAAAATCGGATTATAATGTGTAAACTAACTAATTCACCTGCAATCCATAAAATACATAATAACGCGAATGCCGCATTACCACATCAAATTTATGTTGTGTCGCCCACACGTGGCTATTAACAATTTACAATATACGTGTGTGATAGTTATTACTGCAATCTTTGTATATAAACATCTTAATGCGCGATGACTTTTAATTTAATTTCTGTTTATTCGTTTTGGACATATTATATTTTGGGAACCACACCCTTGAGGTAGGTCTCTCTATATGTATGTATGTATTAATGTTAGTATGTATATAGCATACAATTTATGACATTTCCGTCTTTGATTTAATTAAACAAATAGCGCAGCGGCATTATATATTTGACATGCAACGCATATGAAGATGTGTTTGGTAACTAAATAATTTATTTTTAATGGGCCCCCATTATATGGGGATATCTATATATATTAATGTTTATGTCGAAATACTAAAATAGTTTGTATTTTTTGTTGTACAATTTTTTAGACTGATTGTTAATTGTTTCGAATTGAAAGTGAAATGAAATGCAAGAAAATAGAAATGAAAATTTATGTAAATGTTAGCTCTGGCATTATTTCTATGTATTTCAATTTAACAAACAATACATGTTGGTGGATTTATAATTAGGGCAATTGATATTTATGGCATATAATGTCGCCAACATTTAGAATTAATATATCTTCGTGTAAATTTATATATAGATCGCACATAATCTTAATGTAGATATGTAGCATTATAGCACATTATTTTCAGTTCTCGCATAAAATGATTCTTCTGGGAACGTGGCGTAGTGCAATAAATACCTAATCCACTGATATAATTTTCAGCTTCCGTTGGACTCAAGATCAATAGAGGACATTAACTCAAAAAAATGAGAAGACATTAACTCAAAAATATACACTTTTTCAGTTAATGTCCTCTGAACATATTATAGGCCTTTAGCCTTTATGCCACAAAAATATATAATAGGAAAAACGAATATAATTATGCGAGGCAAGTTTCCTATTAATATTAGGCTAACAGTATATCGGCTCCAACGGTTACGATTCTGGGCTTGGGTCTTCATACTGTCTTGAATGAAATCGCTTAAGACGATCGCCAATTGAAGTTGAATTCAAAATGATGACCGTTGCATGGCGCAAAGATAGGAAGAAAGTTCGTCTAGAAAATTTAGAGGCCAACTTATGATTAAATAGTGAAATATGAGTTGCCTGGAATTTCAAGATTGCTGTATGTTTGTAAATGAACTTTTTAAAACTAATGTGAACTCATTATTTCTCGATTATATAAATCTTGAAGATTATTATATATTTATTTATATTATTGATTTGAATACAGACTGAACTTCTGTAATCTACCAAAATAAATTGTAATTTCAATTTATTTTTAGTTTTAGTTTTTGTTCCCTGCAGGCCAATTTGGAAATCTGGCATTTCTGATTTAAGCTTTATTGGAAAATAATTAAGTATCTTATTTTTTATTTTCAACCCCACGGAAAAATCGCTCAAGTCAGATGAAAATCAATGTTTATAGTTTCAATTGATTTCAGAAAACACAATTTCGAGTTACTTTTCATTTAAAACGTATGAAGAGAGAGTTTATTCGTCTTTTTTGGTACCATTGTTTAAGCTCGTTTGAGCATGGAGGCATTTTTTATTAAGATACTTTTGATAACGGTTATATAGAATATCACGCGTCACTTATTTGTCATTTAAACACAACCCCATGAAACTATAATATAGTATAGTGGGTGGTGTAACAATACTAAAAGTTTTCAAATTTTCTTCAAAATGAAAATCTATAAAAATATGTCACGTGAAATATCACGTGTCAGTTTAATTATACGTAACTTTCTCGTTATGCCTTTTAATCGAAAAATAGTTATTTGTTGTGAGCCACAGGTAGCTATGACGTAATAAATATATTTATGATCTCGTGCGTAACATATCCTTTTACATATATATATACATACTTAAATATAAATTATTATGTTGTATTATTTCGTTGAACGCACCAACTACAAAAACACGTTTCTTTACGCAGCTGGTGATTTTTCTGGGATAGTAACGATATATAAGACATAATCCCTTTTCTCATTTTTTTTTCTCCCTATACCTCGTCAGCAAACCAAGTTATAATGGAATAGTTTGAAAATCATTTAACGTAATTTTTCCATAGAATAATATACATAACGTAAACGTAAAATGAAAACTAGGCCGCATATAATCTTATTTTCAGACATACACACAAACAAACATCAAACAATAGTTTATAGAAAAAGGATATAAATTGTTGTTGTATGGAATAAAAATACAAAAGATATATCATAAAAAAAATTAATTTTAATAAATATTTGGCTTCGGTTCAGAACCAACTTTCTTCCTTCCGTCCTTTACTCCATTTCTGTATCCTATTAATCGTCAGCAATAACAAATTGCATTTTCCGATCGAATAAGCAAGAATTTGATTTCGTATCCTTCAAGTTGATTAAACCAGAATTTCCCCAATCTCAAAAGCAGGCCAATTTATCGTCTTCGACCACTGAATAAGTTAATAATGCAATTGGGTTAGAAAAGACTTCGATACGGATGCTGTCTTAAGGTTCCATTGTATAACAATCTGTATTTCTTTTGCCACAGTGGTTCCATTGTTTCTATAAAAAAAAATCCGGATAATGGCCGTAATCACCCTGTTAATAGGCTCTTCCGTATGTCGTTTATTGTTGTGAACATCAACCGTACACACAGCGCTTAGAAACAGTTACTATTTATTTCGCATATATTTTTTTTAGTTTCAATGTTTTCATCTTTGAAACAGTCTTCTCTGGGAACTTCGTTTAATTCAAACCTTTATCATCGCGTTTCTTGCCATTTCTTGTGCTAATTTTTCGGTTTATTCTGAAACAGTCGATAAAAACTGTTTTTGCCTTGAAACGTTTATACTAATCTACACGAAGTAATTTATTATTCGATTGGTTCTTTTGTATGCGCGGCTACAACAACATCATCACCACCTGTTTCGTATGTTTTGTGCGCGCGAAAACTAAAATACAAGAAATAAAAATATACTTAAAGGATTTCTCCCCGATTATAAATTTCTTATGGTATGTATATAAAATAGGGGATGGAATCTTAAACCGTGTATGTTGTTGTTACTTTCAGTTCACGCTTGGATAACATAAGCGTACCATCTGCCCTAATTTTAAAAAAATATAAAGGACAGGGAAAAAACATCTGCAATGTGGTAATCGTCGACGACAAGAATTTTAATAAAATAACTTATGTGTAAAAAAAAACAACTTGTATGTACATACATGTATGTTATATAGGTCCATGATACTGATCGACAACGTGGTTATACTAAAAATTCTAATATAAACAAATAAATTAAAGTCACGTGCTATTGATGTTGTGCTGCTGGTGCTGCTGCTGCTCCTCATGCTGCTTGTATAGTATAATACACCGAAGAAATAAAGACGAAGAAGACACCACTAAAAGTATATTTACCCAGTAGAGAAATATATATATTCTTACGTTTATCTTTATAATTTCTGATCGTTTTTCTTGTGTTTACATCAACGGAATCCAGATAAAATAAAAGATTTCAACGTTTTTAGTTTCACTTAAAACCAAAACTATTTTCCCACTCTTAATATTACCTTGTGGTATGGTGTTAGCCTTTTTACGGGTGTTAGTTGTACGATGCGGTTTCATTCTATTATATACAGTGTGGGCCCTAAAAAATGGTGAAACTATTTTCTTATATGGCGATTTTCTAAAACTGTTTTATGGCCCACCCGTTAATAATCCAAAAGAAAATGTGTTTTCACAAAAAATAAAAATGTCGTTGACATACTTAAATTTTAATGGATAAATGGATAAAAAAAAAACGAAAAGGAAATTGTTTAACATGAGCAGCATCATGCGGAGATGAATATTCTAGTAATTTCATTACTACTACTACTACTAATAGTATTTTGGCTAAAATGTAATTTGAAACGAATTACTGGTGGTAATTGTAATGATGATGATGATGATTTGGTAGACATGTGTGATTTAATTTTTGATAGGCGTGTTTAAACGACCATTGGTGTGCGGAAAATAGTTTGTATAGCAATTTGAAACAATTCGGTGTTTTTTTAGAAACTAGTTAACTGCAACAACATTATTTTTTGGAAATCGTGTTTAAAGAAGAAGGTGGCAGAAATTATAAACTTTAAAGAAACATATTTCATAAAATAGTTTTATTATGCTGAAAATATGTCAGGTATCGTGTACCAGGTTTTGGTGTACCAGAATTTAATTCACATGCTATCTGCAGTTATTCACTTCCAATTTTTTATTTGTGTAGATGGAAAGGAATTTTAAAAATTTCATAAATTTTTCTTGCAAGATATCTAATTCTAGGGTTAAGTTCTTTCAAAATCTCAAAATCGTTAACAACTCAGTTAACTAGTTTCTCAATAAAATAACAACACAGAATTGGCTTTGGAGTTGAATTTACCATATGCTGGGCTAAAAACATCTAAATCAGTTAGACTTAACAATAGAACGTTGCTACTTGGGATGTAGAAATTATTCAAACTCACCAACAGAACGAGTCAATAGGGCAACAAACCGAAGTTGTAATATTTGATTAAAATAATAAGTGAAGCCATTAATGCGTATATCATCTAGAGCCCTATGTAAGAGGTGCATAAAATTCACTCTGGAGAAAAGGACATGTAGCCATGTAACGCCTCCAAATATTTTAATCGATAAATTTACTACTTTGTGTTATGTGAAAGTGAATAACCAACTAGACTTAAAATAGACTCTACATGCGCTGGATACCATGATTTGTATATATACTTCGAGGTTCGCGCTTCTGGACATGACATAGTATACACCACGACGTTACCCACACTTTTTATGTGTTGAAGTGGACCTGTGACGCGAGAAACGTATGCTAACCCACGAGCTTATAAGAAATCTCTCGATATTTCAGACTACAGTACATGTGTTAACGGTTTGTGATGAGTGAAAATCGTCAATGGCCGACTTTCAACATTGTGCTCAAAATGCTTGATTGCACAGTTGTGCAGAATTCTCTGTCAAAAGTAGAGTACCTTTGCTCGGCTAGAGAGAGATTTTACGAGAGAAAAACGATAAAGAATACCAACGTCCTCGGAAGTGTTGCTCCAATTGCGATATCAAAACAATCCGTAATTATTGCTAACTTTGTGTTTCCTTATGGATGAACCAAAAGGGTGGCGTTAACTAATGCTTCTTTGATCCAGTCAAAAACGGATGAGCAACCTGCAAACCACATAAATGGACTTTTCCTGCAGCAAGCATCTCAGCTTACCTCAGATGGCTTAATGCCATCTTTGGTGATCTCGTAACTGAGAAACGTCAACTTGGTTACACCGAAGTCTCACTTCGATGCTTTTCAGCGAAAAGTTTACGCTGCGTTTCTCAGATCAAAATACATTCGAATTAACTCAAAAAGTCCAAATGCTGTTACTTTGGTTTTAAGAATGTCTTTAGCAGTGATATGGTGGTGGTAAGCTTATATGGTGGTGGTAAGCTTATATGGTGGTGGTAAGCTTGAATGAGATCAATTTTTGCAAGGCCACGAATTTGCTGCGGTAGCCGCTTGAGCCGGAGAGTTCTTAATGGTTCATCATTTGTAAGATTAGAACTACCTGCCATTATTTTAATTTTATTATATAATTCCGATGGTTTTTGATTGCCTAATTCGGCCGTATTTAGTAATTTTTTTATTCGCTTGTAGCTCGATAATGCTTTGCTTTTTATAAGGGTTTTATTTGAGATGTCCATAAACCTCATTAGACTTAAGAGATGGATTGTTCGTTGATTACGTTTTAAACGCTATAAATCACCTCAATGCTTGTGTGAAATCCGAATAATTTTAAGAAATTTTTACGATATGTAATTGAAAGTTATAATTCTGAAAAAAATTAAGGAATTTTCGAAATTTTATTTTAATAGAATTCAATAATTTAGAAATAGAACACTAAAGATTTAATCGAAAAGAATTAATATGTTGGCTCCTCTTAACATATTCTACACTTTAGTGGCTATGCAAGATTATACACAAACGAAATAGCCTAATGTTATACACATAGATATATTTATGTACTATGAACTGAGATAATGAAAATATTTGGGATAAAATTTGTATATAAAATTTACCCATTTTCTATATACTTATGTACATACATATGTATTTATTATGTTTGGAAAGGATACGAAATCTACCTGGATTGTGTTATCTTGATATAGACAAAACAACAGTCCAATATCCCAAGATATGATTGAAAATATTTTGACATCATTTTGGATCGTGTACACATACATACAATGATTTTGTATCTTTCCACCGACATTTTTCGCCGCAAATTATCTCACTTCGAATTGGGAATCGAATATTCATACATATAAAAGGCAGAAGAAAATGTCTTTTTTATTTACATAAAATACGAATTTGTGATGCTGGCAAATAATACAAAACGAGAAAATATTCTCGTCTCTTTGGGGAATGAGATTTGTTCGATATGATCTGGGATGGTGTTATAGTTAGTAGCAATGGTAGAATGGAATTATGTAAACTGCCATTATAGGGTGCGTGGCAAAATTTTCATTTTTCTACTTTCGCATCATCATATTCGAGGTCAATAAACTTTTTATTTGTGTGCGCAACACTTGTTGTTAATTTATATGTGATTGTGGTGTTTTTTGGTGGGGAGAATTTGAGCCATTTGGCCCACACTCATTATTGATAGAGCAGTTGAAAATTCTAAATACTGCTTAGGCTGGATTTTTATTGCGTTTGATTTTGTTTTGAGTTCCTTTGTTGCTAATCTCATACGTTTTAGACGCAATTTAGTTAGAATATTATGTCGATCTGTGTTGTTTGTTGAATTTGGGAAATTGGTTGGAAAATTTGATGTTTTTTATTTTATATAAGTATGGATAAGACTTACAATATTTTTGTTTATTAAGAAGTAAATATTACGATTATTTTAGGGCTCAGTGATTTGGAAAATTTTTCGGTCATCATAAAATTTGTGAACAATATTTTGCTATTTAGGTAATCTAACCTAAATAATTATTCATTTCACACACTATGAGTATAGCAAAAATGAAAAACCGCAAATAAAAAATGTTTAACTAAAATTCCGAACAATTTTCCTGCTGCATGAGCAATCTTGTATGCTGTGATGGTGTTGGTTGCTGCTGCTATTGTATACACAATATACACAGTCAAATGTACGGTTGTGCGGTCGCACATTTAAATTGCTTCATTTGAATTTATAATGACGACATGCGGAAAGCGGAGAAAAACAAAACAACAGAACACACGAGATAAAATAAGGAAATAGGAAAAATTTTCCACAACTGTAAATTATTCAAGAATTGTTGTTTCCCGTTGAATTTTCACTATAGAAGAACCCTCTATAATTACATTATCTATCCAAATTTGAATAGTTTACATATTTTTGTTATGTATAATCAATAAATCATAAATCCAATTATGTTGCCAGCATTGTTTGTGAATTTTTAATTTACATATACATACATACATATTCATCATCTGTAATGACTTAATTGTTCTAAATTCAAATTTTATGCATTTTTAAAAATATTAAATTTTTTGTAATCGAGAAATATAATTATCTTAATAAATTATTTATGTTAATAGAGTGGAAAACTATCGAATATCTTGTATATATTAGTGAAGGATTAGTGAAGTGTGGAAACGGACCATATGTGCTTTCTATTTGGATATATTGAGAGCTAACCAACTTTACGTTAAGTACATATATAGACATTAAGTTGATTTTTCCAATTTCTAAATCAGAAATTTACATAAAAAAAACTCTACTCTTCAAATTATATGTCCAGAACAACTAGAATCTTATCTCCAAATTCTAATTTTCAGACATCAAATTTTAATCTTTACTCTTCAAATAAAAGTAAAAATCTTCAAAAAATGAATCACTACAGTCTTCAAAAGATAATCTCCAGACTAAAAATTTGAATTTCTTATTTTTAAATTTAATTCTTGAATTCTCTAGATTCAACACACGAAATACAATTTAAATTTCAACATATTAGTGTTGAGATACTAATTGTTTACAGAATAGCCAGCGAAATGCCTTAATCGCATATGACTATGAGTAAGTTCTGTATTATTGAGATCTCACAAGGTTTCACTTGGATGAAAATATCACTCGAGTGTGTCAAGGAACTTTTAGGGAGAATCTGAGATACCGTCTTCGAATCATAATTGTGGCAAGATGTAAAAAAATGAGTTTCCGACTCAATAACATAGTCGCAATAACAAATTTAAGAAGTAGAGTTTTAGAATATCAAATTTGGTATACAGGATGCTATTTATTTATTTTGAGTTATAAATGAGTTATCTCTATCATCTACCCAAATTATCGTAGAAAAACCAAACCTTCACCAGTTCACCTATCAATTCCGGCCGAGTAGATTTCAACTTCAAATATTAATTCCCACACCCACATATCAATTACCAGTTCATTTCCATCGTATACTAAATACTTATACGGACATGTAAATAAATTATGGTGCAAATTTTTCCTCATTGCAAAGGAATAGAGCGCGCGTATAAATATAAAAAAAATGAGGAGAAGATGAGAAAGCCCCAACAACAAATTAGTCGAACCGAAAAAGGATGTCAAAATCATTTTTTTTTTACCTTTCTTTGATGTTGTCGAGATATGATGTTTGTTGATGCGATATTTCGTCGTATTTATGATAATTTGATGACTTATCCAAGGATGTATGTAAATTCGTATTTCACCAGGATTATGTTAATTAAATTTCGATAACTTTTCACAAAATATTCACACAAGAAAAACACCCAAACGATTTTTTATGTTTGATCAAAACCACACCACTACTAATATAAGGAAAACCCTCACTTTAGATTAAATTTTATGTGATAAATTTAAATTTTTCCTATAATACAATATTTTGTATACTTTTTTTGATATAATTTAGAGAAATTTACTAATGCACTCACTATACACAAAATACTTTGACCACTTTCAATTACTTTTAAGTTCGAGCGCGATTCAACCAAGACTGATTTCTGATTGTTGTAAACATTGAAAACCGATAAAACCGAAATAACCGATTTTTTTGGGGAAAATATGAAAGGGGAAAAATTCCCATGTTTACTTTATTAGTAACACAGGGAAATTTTAGTAAATAAAGATTTCTATTATTTATGTATGAACTACATATATTTTATCCAGTATTTTGTAATAAATACGCAAATTACAATAAATATTTTAAGTTATACCGATTTATTGATTAAATCCATCAGAAAACTAAAAAAAAACACGGGGAATATATATTTAGTGCAGCCACCACACAGAAAATTAAAATTTCCCATTATTCCGCCATTGTTCATTTCTGTTTTTGCAGTCCATTCGTTTATATCATTTCGTGCTAGTGGTTAGTGAATACACTCGTCAAAAGCAGAGGAAAAATAAAAAAATATATTTATTTTTTGGAAGTGAAGTGAAGCAATTAAAAATTGAAAATTGCAATTTTTTTTTATCAATTGAAGATACCTAGTTATGGCTACTAATAATTATTTTGGTTTTACTCATGGTGGAACACAATATGGGTAAGCATTAGTATTTGTATATAGTCGTAAACTCATAATTCATAACACCGGCGATTTTTTTTTTGGTCGGCTACGACAATGAAAAATGGCGTCGTTAAAAATGATGGATCAATATTTCCGTGTGTGTATGAATTTTGCTTCCATGGTCGTGAATTAATTTTTTCATGTGTTTTATCTTTTGGAAACGGGATTTATTAGGTTTGATGAAAAAAATTGTCGTGATTTTATAGTTTTATTGCCGTGTTCAGTATGTGATTGTAATTGTGTTATTGGAAGCAAAGCTACAAATTTCTTTATAATGTGTTATGCATGGATGAATGAATACACCTGCTCGTCTGATTAATTCCGAACAAAAATAATTCTGAACTCATGTTCTTTAAACCACTACCTATATGAGCAAATGTTAATGAACTGAGTCATAATTTCGATGGTGAGGCCATATTATAAGACCGTATGTAAATTTATAGTATTGCGCATCTATCAATATTTGGTAGCTTTTGGACGACACACTACACTACCCGAAATTCATATTGCTGAATATATTTAAAAATATTAAAGTTACATTTCGCCAATTAATAAAAGCATAGATTTATTGTTTAAATAGCCTGATCACTGAACTTAGTTTTTAACTTCCTTGTGAACTCTGCCGAAATTATTTATAGACTCGATTATCGATTTACTGTACTAGAACATGTGGTATCTGGGAAAATATTTGTTTTATTTTTTATAAATTTGTGTATTCCAGATATGTCGAATTTACTTCGATCATATCAAATAAATTGTCCAAACTGGATTCAAATGTAAACTTCAACCTACTCGGTATCTCATTTTAGCAATTAGGGTATTGATATTTACTAGTGTACTGACAAGATGAGCCATTAGCTCTCCGATTATGAATTCTAATAAATCTGATCACTAAGCACTTACATTCAAATTTTATGCCCTTATGTTTTTATCAGTCTTGTGTAAAACAAAGGCTGTCAACAGTTTACCACCCATGTTAATGACTAAATATTTATTTATTATAGAGCCGCAGCAACTGGAGCAGCCTATCCAGCTACACAAACCGGTTACGCAGTAGCATCTGCAGCAACTGCGGCAACGTACGGAGCACAACGTGCACCCGGATATGATCAAGCATATCAAGCGGCCGCCACTCAAGGAACCTATGCAAGTAAGACACAAATAAATATTTCTCTATTAAAATTATTTTATAAAGTAATATAACTCAGATCCCGTTTACTATCAAAACGCAGGTGCTGCGCCTGCAACCTACGACTATGGATATGGTCGTGCGGCGCAAACCTACGATACGTCAAAAACATATTATCAACAAGCCGGCGCAACAGCCGGTTATACACCTCAAACATATGATACGGCTGCAACGGCCGCAGCAAAAGTTGTAGGATATCAAACTGCAACCTATGCTCAACCAGCTCGACCAGCTACCGCAATACAAACTGCCAAAGCGACACAATATAATACATCTCAAACATATGTACCACAAACAACGTATGCCCAAACGGTAACCACTGTTAATACAACAGCACCAAAAGCTGCCACCGCTACGGTCGCGAATTCAACAACATATTCGAATTATGATGCAGCTCTATACAGTGCAGCAACAATGTATGTTGCTCAGCAAACGAATAAAACTGCAAACGCAGGACAAGCAGCTACCTGGGGTGGTTATAAAAAAGGTGGTGCAGCCGGCCAAAATAAGCAACGAATGAAAGCTCAACCAAAACCACAAACCTTACATTATTGTGAAGTGTGCAAAATAAGTTGTGCTGGACCACAAACATATCGCGAGCACTTGGAAGGCCAAAAACATAAAAAACGTGAGGCCAGTCTAAAAATGGCTGCATCTGCAGCGAATACTTCACAAAATACACGTGGTAATTCATTACATTGTGAATTATGTGATGTCACGTGTACTGGAAATGATGCGTATGCCGCTCATGTCCGCGGTGCCAAACATCAAAAAGTATTTAAATTGCATCAGAAATTAGGTAAACCAATCCCCTCGACTGATCCAACAACTAACAAGAAAAATATTAGTTTTGTAAAGGCCGGTGAGGATGGTGCGACAGGTGATGGTAAAGATGGGGAATCGGGCGCCGAGGGAGGCGACGATAACCAAATTCCACATGACGATATAAAACCAGTCGGGGTTGAATATATCGAGGAGATGAAAGACGATGATGGAAAAATTATCTCGTTTAACTGTAAATTGTGTGAGTGTAAATTTAATGATCCGAACGCCAAAGAGATGCATATGAAGGGACGCAGACATCGTTTGCAATATAAAAAGAAGGTACAACCTGATTTAGTAGTGGATTTTAAGCCTAATCCACGGCATCGTAGAATTGCTGAAGTAAAAGCTCAGCGTGCTGCTATGCAGGAAGAGTACTGGAATCGCCGCCGCATGAACGACGGCGACATGGAAGATGATGAACGCATGTATTGGGATCGTCGCCTCGATGATGAATATGAATATATAAATTGGATGCAACGCGGTGTCGGTGGTGGTTATGGTATTGGCTCACGTAATCGTAATGGCCCGCCAATGGGACATCCATTTTATAATATGATGGCTGGACGCCGACCCGAATCATCAGACGATCGTCATGTGGTGGCACGACATGCTGAAATCTATCCCAAGGAGGAAGAGCTTCAGACCATACAACGTATTGTGTCGCATACCGAACGTGCATTAAAATTTGTTTCGGACGCGCTTACCGATGTAACCACGCTAAAATTAGAAAATGGTGGTACAAAATCGTCGGGTGATAAACAGCAAACAGCAGCGCCTAATAGTGCTGATAGTAAAGACGGTGGAAATGCGAACAAAGACGGTAATAATTCAAATGAAAAGAAAGAAGATGGTCGAGATAATCAATTATTTTCATTCCAAAAAGAAGCTGAGGGAAGCAATTATCGGATACTTAAGGGTGTTATGAGAGTTGGATTATTAGCTAAAGGTACAACTCCTGTCGTATTATATATTTCGATATTAACCATTGGTTTCAGGGCTTTTATTACAGGGTGACAATAATGTCCAATTGGTAGTGTTGTGTGCTGAAAAACCAACAACCTCGCTTTTAAAACGGGTTAGCACCGAGCTACCCGTCCAATTGAAAACAATTACAGAAGAATTTAATTATACGGTGACAATGGCGCCGGTCGAAGGAGCAGTATTAGTTACGGATGGGACAATCACAGTTAAAGTATCACTCACGTCGCCACTGGTTAGAGAACAAGGTAAGATTGTAATAAGGTTTGAGGGTTTTTTTTTAAATTTTATTTGATAAAATTTTCTTAATTTGATTTAAGAAAATAGAAAAAAAAATCTCGATTTCGAGTTACCAGTTTCGTAAATTTACCTAATATATAATTTTGCATTAATAATATTGGGTTGGGTCATAATTTCTTGTCTACTAGTTTTTTTTTTTTAGCCTATTGTGGGTTTTAATGTACGCGGTGGTTCTTAACTGAAAGTTTGAAATAAACTTTTTGCGCAATGTTTCTTTAATGAAATAAAATTGATTTGATCCCACGTCTAATAATTCTTAAACTCATTCAAATTTGAATCCAATTTTGTTTTTAATTCATTTCAAATTGTAATAATTGATGTGACCTTTCCTGTTTTATTCAATTATTTAAATTACATGTCAATTCAAATTCTCCTGGATTATGCATACAATTATATTTCAAATTTTGGTACAATTAAATTTGTAACTTGGCTTGACTTTGGATAAGTACTAAATATATGTTAATGGGATTTGTAAAATATGATCATGATTTAAACTACCTTAACTTGATCAGAATATTTTCAATTAAAATTCCTTTTAAATTTGGAAAAAATTTTTAGAATACACAAACTTTACTTTTGAATCCGAGTCAAAGTCGAAAACTCTAATTGTAAATTAGTAATTTAAATAAATTTTAAATTCAAATATAATTAACTTGGAAATGTCATCAAATTCAATTTTAACAGAAAATCACCAATACCTACTATCAAATGTAAATTTTTTATTAAATAAAATTTGTACAAATTCTAACCACATTTACTTAAATTCTATTTGGTGTTCCGTATTTTATTAAAAAGGTAGAACCATTGTTGTTCACACACTTCTCGAAAAGAACTTATGACCCACTCAAAAATATTTTCTTATTTTCTAGAGGAAAAAAATAATAATCATATTATACTCCAATTTTCTTAGAAACTTTTTTTTTCGTTTTTGATTTCCAAATGATTTTTTTTTTTTATCTACTACTTGATGATTATTTTTTTTGTTTTTGGATGATAAGAAGGTTGTGTCTTAGAAAAACTAAGTTAAAATATAAGAAAGAAGAAATTGGTGTTTCGAAATCGCGTTTGATTGATCAAGAAACAATTTTTGGAAAGAAAGTGACTTGTTTTTCAAAAAATATAATTTACAACATACAAATAGTAAAAAGTAACAAACACAAGACCTCTCTTACCTCCAAATTGTTTGGAATGATTATATTGATTGTGTATTTTCAGAGGATGGCCTATTTTATTCGTACTTTTAATTTTTGTTATTATTTTATTTTTTAATTTTATTATTTTTGTTTGATGTTTTCTGAATTTTAATTGTGAATACGATTAGGCTACACGTCATACGCCAAATTTTCGACACTGATTAACGCGGATGTCTATTTATTTTCCTCGCAAATATTAAATATCCAATGTTAAATATAAAAAATACGTTTTGCCCGGTCACTGGTAATTAAGAAATTTAATATGCCGCTAAATCCGTTTTAACCAGAATTTTATTATATTTTTATGACCAAAATTTCTATTTATAGTTTTTGTTGAAAGCTATTTTGTCTGAATTAAAATCGAAAGCATTAAACATTCATATATTTTAGAGAAGACTTAAAAAAGACCGATTATATTTTTTTTTGTACGAAACAATTAACCGAATAAAATAGTGTAAGCCCCCAATATGCCGAAAAAAATAGGCTTCAACTGATTAAATAACAACTAAACATAATAAAAAATTGATTAAAATTTGATTAATTAATTTTTTACCATAAATAAATTTTAAAAAGGAGGAACAAAATATCTTCTATCGTTAAATAAAATCTATTAATAAATCAAACCACTTATATAAATCTTAATAATTATTAGAAGACAGCAGGATAATTTGTTCTTTTTTGATTTATACATATATAAATATAAAAGTAATAATTTATAAATGAAAAGATCATACTTAAACATAAACATATCGTTCAAAATTAAACAATGCACGTCCGCGATTTTTTGTTGGATGTGTATCAAAAAGATGTAAATGTGATAATCGAATAAATGTGAAAAAGATGATGAAAATTATTTTGTTTTGAAGTGCCTTTGTACTATAAATAGACAAAAATTTAGGGGTGATTTTAAAACAATATCTTATTTATATATAAATTATGTCTGTATTGTATAACAGCCGTATTTCTTGTTTGATTTAATCCAAATCATCATGATTCAAGTTGACTTCATTTTTATAGCTGCATTCATGAAATCAACACAAAAGTTGTACTATTTTGAATTCATTTTGATCGGATCAGATTAAACGATAAAAATTAATTAACTTGTCATTGGATAAAAAAATATTTAAAATTGAACGTACGTACAATACCGTTTTCAAGTATTACTGTAAGTTAATTTCCGTTCAATTCGTTAATTCAATAATAAGGCTAACAAATGCTCATTTTAAATAATTAAAACAAAATAAAAATAAATATGTAAAGATATGATACATTTTTAGATTATTCTCACAATAATCCAGATAATTATGCATGTGATCGAAAATAAATTCCAAGTTAAATATGTTCTACATCAACAGAGTAGAAGTAGACCAATTAAATTCAAACGGTAAAATTACAACAATACGAAGTAATGATAAATGCTAAAATTATTTTCTTATACATTTTGTAATCTTCGCATGACAACGCATTTCATTTTCCTTCATATTTATTTCAGCATTACCTGTGGCTTTGAAACTGTTTGCTTATGGCTGAAATTATGAAATGTAAATTTTTTTTATTTATATTGTAATTCCTAAATCGTATTTAAATTTCTTCTAAATTTTCTGCCTCGTTATTGTTTGATTAAAAATTATTAAAAATTTCCGATTTACACTTCCTTTCCACCAATTCGACTAAACTGATAGTTTTGAATCATTTTCTTCCTAATGCTAATTAAATCCCTTCAAAATTGTTAAACTCACGATGTAAGAATCGTACGAATGAATCTACACAAAGTAGTAATAATACGTTTTAAAGACCAAAAATAATTGTTTGATTATAAATAATATATACTTATGTTTTGATGAAACTTAAAATCACTAAAGACTATTTATTTAAGTGGTATTTTGAGATATTCGATAAGTTAATAAATCATTATTAAAATTTAAAATACTGTGAAACTGGGCTGTTAATGTTTGCAGAACATCTTATATAATTAAATTTTGCAAATAACACATTTTGTTTGCATTTAATCATTTATTTTACGGTTACCAAGAATTCCTATCGAATTGGTGGATTTGTTTGGAATATTCGATGATTCAAGTCGTATAACGCTTTTATGTCCAGTTCCACGAAACGTTAAGTTAACTTCTAAATACGTGAATCGAAAAGTTTTCTTATTTTACATAATTGGTAATAACCAAAGCCTTTGTAAGTTAATATATTTCTACGCTTTGAAATAGTATTAGGCCATTGTCCTATTTCTTGGCTCTTTTTTAACATTAAACACTTCATCGAGGATACCCATTCTTTAATGGAATTGATTAAGAAATATTTCTTTACTCTATAAAGTTACCAATCTTTATTTCTTATTTACAATTTTCGGCTGTAATAGAACCTTGAATTTGAATACTCATTGGGTGAAAAAATGATTTCATGATTAGTACATATATTTTTTTAAAGGCCATTACTGGGTTGTTACTGTGTCAACAATTTGGCTTCATCGGTTTCATGAGCTTGCTCTTCATACTGTCTTGAGAAAATTTGAAGAAGCCAAGTCGCACTCGCTATACTCACAGAACCCTTAATTCATTTCAGTAACTCAATTATGTGAATAACTGAAGTTATTCAATGAGCTAAGTAGCAACTCTATTCGAATTTCGTTAATTTAGACCAATTGAAAGGGCCTTATAAGAATAAAATAAAATATATGCAAGATCCAATGATTTAAAAACAAGAAAAACTCATTTTTCATACAAAACATGAAATTTTTTTTTTTTACTTATTTTACTGAATGAAAATTCCAACAGCAATTTTTTATTGTACATTTTTAATTTTACTGCCCAGCAATTAATAAACCAGTTTTTTGAAAATTGGATTAGTTTTTAGATAAGCTTTATCATTAGTTTGACTTGATATTAATTTTAAATTTATTATTCTGCTAATTTACTAATTAAAAATTATGTATGTACTTACTACTTATAAACATAAACAATTTGTTTAAAAAAGTCAAGATTGTTTTCCTAATCATTTTCACATTTTTAATTGTAAAGAAACAAATGAAGAGCGCAATACAAAGAATACTAATATAATTGGATGTACAAAGCATTGAGTTGAGTTATGATGATGAGAATGACATCTGAGAAAATATGTATGATGATGCATTGTTAATTTTTGAATGAATATTATTTCATATATTTATAAATAAATATACGAGTGTGTATATATTTATAAATATATAATAAATATAAGTAAATATTTATATGTGTGCTTTAAAGTGATTAGCTAGAGGTCAAAATAATATATATATATATATTACATATGTATATCTAAAAAAGTAACTAAATATAATAATAATAGTTATTATTTATAAAACAATATAAATATAAACGATGAACAACAAAACTGTTAAAAATTAATACAAAATATTGAAATTTAAAACAAAAAAAGTATATAAAGCCAAAAGTGTGGGTGCATTTTGTTACAGGATTTTTGACCATAGAAGTGCACACGTTCAATATATAAAATTTATGATCTCTAACGCATAGGTTTGAACAAGGGTGGAATTTTATGACTTAAGACTGACGAATTATTAATTTTAGTGTTTATAATTTATAAAGTCCCGGGGTTCTCAAAATTTTCTTCACTCGATCTCGACGTCGTCATCTATTGATAAATCCTCCATTAAGAAAAGTAAATCAATTCCATGTGAAAACAATTATTGTTTTTTTTTTGTTATAATGTGGATCGAAGTCAATCTATTGACTTCTATATTTTGAAGCAGTCAATTGATTGTTTTCCACCCACTCACCGTTATGTACAATCTAATCTTCTTCTTATTATTAAGTTTATTTTCCAAAAATAAAAATAAATAAAATCCTTTTTAGTTGTATTATCTTATTGACGTTTTTGGCGTTCCATTGTTGATTGAAAATTTAACAATTTAGTCGATTTAGGCGCACAAAGATAGTAAAACCATTAAGGATGAATCAATATATAAAAGAAAAAAAATCTAATAAAACTGGAATTCAAAAAGGAAAAAAAATGGTTATTTTTTAATTTAATTAAGAAAATTACGATTCTTATTTTTTTCTAAGTTAATTTTATAGTTTTTATATATTTTTGGAGTATTTATCAATATTTAGTTAAACTACTATGAGTACAGTCTTGGGAATTAATCTAAAATGGTTCCGAATATGTTGGTCCATAATATAAAATTAATTTTAGTGATGCGTGGCCGATCACTAGAGTGGTAATTTCGTTGTGCATATTATGATTCAACAAAATACCACGCTTTTGATTCGTCATTTTTTTTACATTTGTTTTTTGATGGTGACCATTTTATTTTGAATTACTCAAGACTGAATTACATACAACAAAACAAAAAATAATAAAAATATAATGGTCAAACACCCTGTTACTTATCGTCATCCCCACTTCAGATCCAAATGCAACAACAAATGAACAACCGGTTCAAAATAATGAAGATCTTCTGCCGCGTGAACCATGTCTACAGGCACTTGCCGCATTGAGGCATGCAAAATGGTTTCAGGTTTGTTTAAATTACAAAAAGAAAAAAAAACATTTTAAAAATTAAAAAGTCTGAAAAGAATTTTTTTTGTTTTGAATTTATATTATTATTAATTATTTATTTTCCAAAAAAAAAGAAAGTCATATAATAAAATATAGTAAATTTCTAGCTAAACCAGACAAAAGCACCTCTCGCAAAATTTTTTTTAACACGGCCAAGTAAAATTATCTCAATTTGTTTTTTTATTTTATTTTTTATGTTAAATTGAAATTTGCTTTAAATATTTATATTTTATTTATTTATATATTTGTTTTATTTATTATTAACGTAAATTATATAATGTGTAATATAAATATATATTTTTGAGGTGCTATATAGTTGTTGTTTTGAGATAATTTGTTGGCGTTGTTGTGTTAAAAAAAAACATTTTTTTTTATAGATTTAGTTGAAAACTAATTGGGTTTGGGTGGTGATTGTAATTTTTTTTATTATTTTTTGTAATTCACAAAAATTTAGGCACGCGCTACTGGTTTGCAATCGTGTGTTATGATTATGCGTATATTGAGAGATTTGTGTCAACGTAATCCATCGTGGACGCCTTTGAATCAATGGGTAAGTGCTTAATTTTTTTTAGAATTTTATAGAGTAGTTTTATTTTATAGAGAATAACAAAAAGTTTTTATGGTCTTGGTAAAATTAGGCGTATATGTTCCGGTCTGGTGGTAATAAAGTTTACATGCAGTTTTTTTTACATAATTCCATTTAAAATAGTTTTTTTTCTTGTATATAGGAACTTTTAATACATTGTATTATTTAATATCTAAGGATATAGATTTCGGGGATAATCTTCTTGGAGAAGAGGTAATTCTCGATACCTCGAACAGTTTTCTATGCACTTTAAAATGAGTGTATTGTCCCGGTTCAAATTACAAGCTCGTGTCAAATTACAAATTAAATGTGCAGAATTATAAATTGAATTTTGATAAGACGACCATCCTCAATTTTTTTGTAATTTATTCAGATTCTAATCAAATTATTATCAACATTAAATAATAAATGTTCGTACAAATTTCATTTTCATCAAACTAAATCTGCGTTAATTTTCAACATGACTAAATCTGAGGCTTAAATTCGAAATATTATTTAATTATTTATTATAAATTTCAGGCAATGGAACTACTCATCGAGAAAGTAATCTCATCTGCAGGCATCCCATTAAGTCCTGGTGATTGTTTGCGCCGGGTAATGGAAGCCGTATCGAGTGGGCTACTAATAAATGGTCCTGGAATTTTGGATCCTTGTGAGAAAGATCCATACGATGCAGTCAGCAATCTATCGAAACAACAACGTGAAGATTTGACTATATCGGCACAACAATTTTTGCGATTCGTAGCATTTAGACAAATTCACAAGGTGAGTCAAAATAAATACATATTTCGAAAAAGTGTAAGATCTTTTAAATGTAAATTATTTGCTTTGGTGTATAGGTTTTGGGTATGGATCCTCTACCGCCAGCCAAATTCCAATCGCGCCCGTGGCGATCAAACCGAAAACGTCGACGGTCCGGTACTGAAGGTGGTGAAACTGAGGGTGATGGTAAAATGGTGAAAAAGGAGAATGATGGAACAATAGCGTCTTCCACGACCTCGTCGCTACCACTGGTTGAAAAAATGGATACAGACATCGCAGCTGCCAAATAGTTGCATTAATTAATAAACATTTTTTATTTGTATTTTATTAAAATAATTTGCATTACTTCGCCCGCCACGTGTCTGAGAAAGTGGAAATGGTGGAAATCTAATTTTATTCAATTTCCGTTCTATATACATACATACAATACAGACTTGGGATAAGGGCAACGTAATATTGGAAAATAGTATTTTAAATTTTTTTTTTTAAATTTTATTTTTTAATTATTAACTATTACTATTATTATTAATTTTTAATTGAAAAATCTCTTTAACAAAAAGGAAAATATAAACTGAAATACTAGTATTACTACATAATATGATTAGTAGTTGCACTGTTGTGGAAAACTATTACAATTTTTGTTTAGGTTTGTGATGTGATTTTTTTAAATTATTTACTTTTGAATTAATTTAGTTTTTCTTTATAATTTTCCACCATAAAAAAGAATCAAATAGGCTGAAATATTTCACAAAAGTAATATAATATTATACATTATTGAATGAAAACTAATTAGAATTTTAGAAACAAATCATTGTTCAAAAAATAATTAATTAAAAATAATTTAAAATTATACATAATAATAAAATATAATATAAAAAAACTATTACGAAAAAGTGCAGTAAAATTATATACAAAATACCGATAAAATAATTATAAAACTAAACTATTATATTATATTATTATAAAAAAATATATAAATTTCTGAGATAAATAATTTATAATTTTTATTTTAAAAATGATAAAAATAAGTAAAGTTTAAAATTTAACAAAAATGATAATGGTTTATTCATTTTGAAGGGTAGTAGAAACAAATGCTTGCTGGTAGCTAGAAAAATAGTAGAATGTTTTCTAACGAGATGAAAAGCCAACAGATTCTATTGATTCCTTCGACGGACTTTCGATAAATTAAATTTTATCCAACACAAACAAAGACGAATCAGAATATTAGCAAAAAATGTTAGCTGAATCATTAGGAGTACTTATTTAAAATCAAAGCAACTATTCGATTTGAAAAGTAAATTTGAAATGGTAACTACATATTGAATGAATAATATGTACTTTGTTCCAAGCAAACATTTGAGTTTCGAAATACATATAAAATAAATTTAGAAGAATCGTGTGTTTCTAAATTTATTCGCTTTTGTACTATTGTTTTTTATGTGCTTTGTCACTTATTGAAATTCATTCATTTTGAAGACGAGAATTTTTGTTCTGAATTAATATTGAATACATATACGTATTTGGAATGAAATATTAAATTTGAATTTATTTTGTTACGAAACTTTTCAAATATAGATTTTAAAATCCAGTAAACGAAGTCTGTCGACAGTATTTCTGCTTCTATAGACGGACAATCACGTCGATTATAGAACTCGTAACGCGAATGCTGCGGAAATCTCGTAACTGCATATAGAAAAAACTTAAAACAAATTCTATAAATTAGTAACCATAGAAAACTCATGTGATTTTCATTCGATTCTTTATTAATCATTCCCCGTACAAACGCGAATATTTTACAACGGATTTCACATGAAAATTTTTCAATGAAGTAAGTGAAAAATCAATACGATTTCTATGACACTGATTTATAGAACTTGTTTTTATTTTTTTTATATGCAGTTGCGAGATTCGCGTCGCGAATTCTTTATTCGGCGTGATTATCTAAAGATTGGAAATCTGTAAAAAAATTTTAGTCAAAGGCTTTTATTTTGAGTGTACTGAGAAAAAATTATAAAATGTTAAATGAGTAGAAAATATTCAGTGAAAGAAGAAAATCCCAAAGCCAAAAGACTACTAGAGAATATGAATGGTGTATTATGTACGCCAAGTATTGCTTATAAAAAGGTTGTTTGAATTTCATTTTAACACAAAAAATATCAGTATTTGCTGATCCATAAAATCAACAATAAAATTTTATTGGAATGCATGCCATAGGTTCGCCATCGCTGTTCAATACAATCAACTGTCGCTAACGTTCAAAATTTGTGGATTAAATTATTCATAATTTTATGATCATTTTTATTTACTTACATGTAATCTTTTTATTTATGCGATCGCAATCACCTTTATGAATGTAAATATTTAACATTAACATTCATTTATCGAATAGATAACGTCGCTGAGATGAGTGATTAATAAATTAAAAATGCATGCCATTTCAAATTGGAAATTGTATTTTACTTTAACTTTTTTGTAACAATCATATACATACATACTCCAGTCCATATCTAAAAATTTCTTATTAGTGGATTCCCAAGTGATGACAATTGATTCAGAGTATGCATATTTGGCGAGTTGTCTCGTATATGATCAACCCCGGTAATATTTATGTTTATACCGTCTCCTCCGCATACGGTAAGCGCACTGACTGTGCTGTAGATATCAGGAGCGCGGAATCCAAAGTCTGTAAAACGATTACCATCGATCGCAATATGGAACATGTTGTTTCCAAAACCGATTGCAATGCGGAATGGGCGGTTTAACGCGAATGGAAAATGCCCATGTCGTTGTTCGGGTCCCCAGCTGTAAATAAAATAAATTGTTGATTAGATTTGCTATTTATTAGTGTTAGACATCGGCTTACGTTCCGTGTGGATCACGACTATTTCGTACTACAGCACTTTCACCAAAACGCGAAGAAATATGTAACGCCTGCTGTTTACCAATACCTTGACGTAGTACAATATCAAACCGGCCTCTAGAATTACCGCTGGGAGTGGCTGTAATCACAATCACTGTGCCCGGTTTTGGAGGATTTGGAATTTCTTGCGTGAATGCCAAGCGTGGATCCACCGGGAATGAGCGTGTTGGGTACATATAAGGTGTAATACGACGTTGACTAACTCCACGAATCAATTCAGCATCACGGTCAATAATGATCGTGCGAACGTCCTGGAGTGGCATACGGTGATGGTATTGACAATATGGTTTGCCATTTATTGCTACGTCAAACCAGCCATGTTGCACGGTAAACGTAAATTCAAAATCCTGTCCGCGTTGTATTGCCAAATCTTGCGAAGCATAATTACGATGTTGTTGACGATCTTCAACGCCCCAACCGCGGCTGTCTTTTGTATTGCGCACAATCATATTCTCTCCTTGTCGCCATGATAAATGAAGCGGAAGGTGTTCATTAATTGTTCGCCCCGTTGCCAAATTTAGATCAAACCGATCAGCATTATGACGTAGTCGACCGCTCACCACAATAATATGGCCAACTTCTAGAGGTTCAGGCAAATTACCGACAAACTTAACACTCATATCTATACTTTAAATAATTCACAAAGCTAGCGACAAGCTCGATTTTTAATTTAAAACTGGTTAAATTGATAAACGATTATTTCCTTTTTATTGACAAATTTGCATCGTTCGATTACATAATGTTTTTTATTTAGAATTTAATACTAATTTCGCTTATCTATATACAATATGTATAATAAACGCCCATCTTAGGTATTTAATTTGTATATGATTGATAAGACACTCTTGCCTGTAGTTTGACAACAATCGAAATAAAATTCATTTAAGTTTAAATTCGGGAATTTCGGCCGAAAGAAACCGCTGGCTTTTTAAATTATTTATGATTCGTATACGTACCTGAATTACATACTCGTTTATATTACTGTACATATTTCAACAGACATACAAATGGCATTTTATTACAATCTAATCAAAATCACTAATCATATAAAAAATACATACTTTTTGTACAAACTGTTATTACCGATTTATCATGTTTACGAGCTGATAATATCGGTTACTCTTAGTGGTAGAGTTATCACTATGCAATGATTGATGATAAAGTCCACCCAAAATATATGTGTAGTTATCTTAATCAAGAATATCGAACCAAATGAGCCGCTTATCAGCTAAACAAATTGTTTATATATACTTAAACCGAATGCAACTCGAAAAATTTCTACATGATCGTTTCTGCTGCATTATATTGGTTTATAAAACAGAAACATTTTCAGGTAGTTGTTTAAAAGATCGTGTTTAAAAGATATGGTCATTATATCATTTTAATTTCATTAAAATTGTGATCTCCCTAATAATCCATTGTCTTTTATTGTAATACGAGATCTTATATAAACTATATCCAAAAATCATCTTCTATGCACTAAGTTTATAGTTCTGAAAAATTCACTAGGGCAACATAATTTATGCCATTATACATGATTATAAAATGAACCATCTATGACTAATTCAAATTGGATAATTCAAATAATAAAGATTTTAAGGATAAGTGTTAAGTCATAATTAATTGATTTAATTTGGATTGTTTTTAATACTTTGTCGTGGGACCAATCATAGGCTTGGCCTATGATGCAATGACTAATAATATCAAGAAAAATATTAATCTATATCATTCTATTTGGTCAAAAATCAGCCAATAAATACCACAAACAATTTAAAACATCGAAATTTTATTGAATATCAAGTGCAAAGATTTATTACATTTTGAATGTTCGCAACTTTCCAGACTAATTATGTACATACATCAACCATTTCATTATTATTCGTATCAAAACTATCATCTTCTTCTTCTATTTGATGATCTTGATCGACCTCTTGATCTACATCCCATTGCGACTTCTGAAATTGCGGCCAGTTTTTTCGTAAATTACACAATGCCGCACATAGCACAACAATATTATCGATAATAGGTAACAGTTTTGGTTCAAATTGCGAATCTGATAAAATTTTAAAACGTCTCAATTCATGTTTTAACTGTACAATCATTGGTTTTCCGATCCACTTGTCAATTGGTTTCATCCGACAGTTATTAATAATGAGATTTTGTTCAAATGATTCCCACAGTGAAAAATATGATTCATTTTGTAGCATACGGGTTAAAAACTGATATTTTCTTGGTCCCATTACATCTGCATTCATAGGTAGTTCATACACGAAATTCGATTGTTCAATCATTCTTTGATTTGCCATCTTGATCGGGTAGCCACACGATAGGAAATTAATCAAGCCGAATGGTGTACAGCTGATGAAATATTTTCGCTTGCCAGCCACCACAAAATGATCGACTATCGATTTTAAATGTTCTGATGCACCTTCAGGATTATTCAATTTGTAAACATCACTATCGTGCCAGTCGATAAGTATAGCCAGCTGGCTAGCAAGTTTTGGTACGCGATGTTTAAATATATAGAGCGCCGTCGATGCACGCATGGAAAATCTGGAGGCCAGTACATCAAATGATTCATTAAATTTAATTTTACGTAGCACTAGGAACACATCTCGTTTACAGATGTTGTTAGTTAGATTAATAAAATGTGCAAGCCTCGTTTTGCTTAGACCCAACTTGCTTCGAGAATGTTTGGCATAGAAACGAATTAGGCGGTCTTGTGATGAAGATTTACTTTGTGGCGTTAATCGTTTGACTTTTTGAATTAATTCTTGTTCCATAATTTAACAAAATTACTTGAAACACACGCTAACAAATCGGCAGGTTATTGACATTTCAAAACACAATTAAGAATTGGTTGGAATTATATTAATGTAATGCAATTAGCTCAAAGCCGTTATATTTAAGCTGTAATAAAACGACAGAGCTAAGAACCAATTTAGTATGGGTGTTGGGATTAAGTTTCGTTAAAAGAATCGCACGGTTCATATTTTCATATGTATATATGTATCTCGTTATATTTGGAGGCAAAATATAGTTCAGATAATATAGGCTCAAATAAATGGGTCTATTTTCACCATAAGTTTGTGTGTCTGTACCAAATAGAAAAAAATCGCTAAATGTTTACAAATATATGTAAGCTGGTAATTTATCATGTTACTCAATTTGATCTAAATATGCCAACGGGTCAAACTAGAACAATAGCCGACCATTAGCATAGCAATTTTCATGACGTCGCAACGAATTTGGCGGGGCAACAGTGACGAGATTTAAAAGTTCATTTCGTCGTGCATGTTCCATATTTTGAGGTAGAATACAAGCATTTAGAATACAGGTAGAATACAAGCATTTTCGGTTGAACGTCATATCGAATTTATACAATGTGTTAATCACCGATCGGTTACACCGTGCGTGTATCCGGCTGTAACGTTCCCGGTGTTTGAAATTTGCGTACCAGATTATCCGAGTCCGCCATAACTGGGACATACATGTAATTACGGCAACACCGAGAAGAAAATCCGGTCAAGTTGCATGCATTTGGAGATTTCAATTGTGAATCACGTTGAACTGTTGTGTGATAGATTTTATGCATTGAATGAATTGTCTTCACTTAGGTACTCATCCACTTCTTAGATGTGATAGAGCAGAACTTTGATTGAAACAAATGTTTAATTTAGTCCTCTATTTATGCCGTTTTCATTTACTCCAAGGAAACATTTTTCGAATGAAACACAATAAGTGTATGGATTGCCGAATGTACAGTCAACTATAGTCCAATGGATGAATCGAATTTATAATTTATGATATTTTAATGTTCCTAATGCTCTTCAAGAGCCCGTTACTCATGCATTTTCGTGTTACGAATTACGAACGATTTCCTATTGTACTTGGCGCTATAACAGATATAATAAAGGTAACACATTGACATTACCACGATCGGATGAAATAAAACAATATTAAGGTAAATTTTGCGCTATTTACATAGTAGACGAGATTTTAAATTAACAATTTGTTGGAAGATTATGTTGATTTATTACAGTTTAGTTACAATTTAAAGTAAATAATTTTGATAAATAATGCCATGTGCATTTTATTTGTTTGCAGTTGTGTTCGGCAGCCATTTTGTTTTTGTTTTATGATGAGAGTCATTCATGATAATTTTATCAAATATTTATCGTCAACTGTATATGAATACTCTCTGAATTTAAAAATTTCGCATTAACGAATGACCCAAATGTGAAAATTGGTACGATTCGACGCAATTTAATGAATAATCTTTCATGTGATCAACCCCAGACACTTCGACATTTAATCGGTTTTGAGATTTTATGCTAAATCCGTTCAGACTCTGGAAACCGTATCGATACAAAAAATCAGTAAATTTCACGCCGTTTATCGATATATGAAATGCGGCAACTCCCAATGCGATAGCCATGCGAAATTTTGAGTGTAGTCCGAATGGTATGTACGTTTGACGCTCTTCAACACCCCAACTGTCGGAAAAATGTTTTAAGTAAAATATCTAGAATTAACACTATTATTACTTACTTTCCAATATCATCCCGAGTATTTAAAACGACCACATTTTTATTAAATCTCGTTGAAATGTGCAGTGCTTGTTTCTTTTGCGATCCCTGTCCAAAATTAATTTCAAACTTTCCTTTAGGGTTTCCACTTAACATACCAGTAATTACGACCACTTGCCCCGGAAACGGCTGCCCAGGAAAATCATAACAAAAATCATCTTCACCAGCACGATGTGGTCTCAAAGGATATGTTATTGGCGACAATCGGCGATGGTTCACTTCAATTATGTATTTTATGTCGTTAAAAATTTGAATTGTGTTCAAGGCAAATGGTGACATACGGAAATTAAAATGGCAGTATGGAGTTTGATTCACCGAAATGTCAAACCGGCCATCATTGACTGCGATATAAATTTGAAATACGGCACCGCGGGTGAGCGGGTTATCTTTAGATGCATAATTACGATTTTCATTTCGTTCTTCTAAGCCCCAACCATTATCCAAGCTATTGCGAACAATAATTTTTTCTTTTACCCGCCACGAAAGGTGTAACCCGATTTTATCTTGGGGAATTTTCCCACTCGTTAAATTTATGTCAAATCTAGGATTAAACTCTGATTAATACCAAATCTTTTTGGAATTTTTTTAGTGTTTACATACCTTTCCGAAAGCAGTGATAGTCGGCCCGATATTATCACAGCTTGGCCGGGCGACAACGGTTCCATTAAATTCCCATTATAAACGAGACGCTCCATTTCATCAACTATACAAATCTGCTATGACTAAATATTTATCTAATAATCAAATATTTTGTGGATTTGCTATACCGATTTTTTATCGCACCGTTATCTGACGAATTAGCACTATTTACACGAAACTAATCAATCATTTTGTGGTCGTTTTGAACGTATCCATTACAAAAAAAAATATTTCGTTCAAAAAACTGTTCAGCCCTAGAATTCAAAATATTCAGCAAATAGGCTAAACTATAATCGTTCGGGTTCGATATCATTTTTAATAGACGCTGTATTTTACTTAAAACAGTTTGTTATTTTGCAAAAATAAAATATGACAAATCCAGAAAATAAAATGAATATAGAGAGTGAGCATGGTGGTGCTTGTGGAAGTTGGAAGGCGGACTTTCGAGATTATTTAACCGAAATGTATGGTGAGAGGAATAAAATCAATCCTGGTAAGTAGTACCCCCATATACATAATATGTAGTTTATGGTATAATTTATTAATCTCTTTACGATTTTGTGTAGACCACCTACTGAATCTAAACGGATTATTTTATAATAATGCAATGAAGAAGAAAATCATGTTGTTCAGTATTCGCGAGATGCAAATAAATGAAAATATTCAAATTGGTTTAACCGGGACGCAAACCTATTCGAAACCGCCCGATGCAAAATCACCTAATATGACACAACCAGCTGAGGAACTTATAGAGCTAAATTGATTTATAATTTGTCAATTTTTGTTTAAATTTATATATTAAATTTTACGAATTCACGTTTTAAGAATTCGTTTAATAGTAAATAAATAAGCATTCTTTTTTTGTAAATTATTTCTAATTTGTATTCAAACGAATATTGAGAATGGCTTCCAATTCCAGTAACATTGTGGAAATGACTGACTTTAGTTTCAGAGATAAATTAAATAGTTTCACGAATCGTTCAGCGAGATTAGTGAAAAGGTTAAATACGGCTCGTTGCATATGACATTAAATGAACAATCGGATATATTGAGCCGTGAATTATGTTTCCACTTCATTTTATTCGATTGAGCTTGTCACATTATTCAGTAAGAATGGTTGTTCTTCGAATAGGCTGAGAAATTGAGATTTCCACTTCTTCCAAAACAGTTCGAGATACACTTCTTACCCGTAATTCTCGATTTTTGCGTTTGAATTTGGTTGAATCGGTAAACGCCTAAATGTCGATTTTATGAACATGATTTTGTTGATTTTTTTAAGTGAAGTTTTTATATTAATGCAAAACGCTGCATAATTCATATGGCAACTTTATGATTGGAATCTGCCGTCTTATTAATTTTGATAAACGTTAAATACTAGAAAATATTGTTGGTCAATCAATTTGAATAGAATCAGGAACCGTAAAGAACATCAGACAGCCTTTCAGAATTTAAACTTGTGCCATGAGGTTTATAAATACGATATTCAGGCATATTCACAAAACAACTGAAAAACAGTTATGGCTTGTCTAGAACTTAACTATTTTTCTATTTTTAAAACTTTATAATTGTTACTTTCTCTTTAACTTTGCAAACAACACGCCTATGTAACATACTAACATTACATATATTTTGATATTTTCATATTTTCTACTCTCCTACATGTCAGCACATTACATAATACGCAACTCCAATTGGAAATGGGATTTCTTATATTCACAAGCGACCTTGACATTACCTATATTCTCTGCATCATAAAAATATCATACGAAAAAATTATCTGACAAAATAAATAAAACGTTTTCCACGAATATGTGAAAATATTTTAGCAGATAAATTTAAAAATAAAATAGAAAATCCGGATATATTAATAATATGCAAATAAAATTCGTGTGATGAAATAACAGATGATCTATTCTTTTATTTTATAATGGTATTTAATTATCGTCATATCGCGTAATTCATTCCAATTGGCATCATGCTGATAAAATAAATAAGGTGGATAAAAAGAGAGAAATATACATAAATTGAGTTTGAGAGTAAAGAATAGAGATTAACGAAATTCACCCGGCTCGAAACGAACACGTCAACACGATAGTAAAAAATATTTTTGTGCCAGAGGCAGAGCCAGCCAGTCCATCTTATTTAATTCGTTGTTGAGGTTTGGTCACAGGAAATTTACGACAATTGTTTTATATTTTTTATTTTTATACTACATAGTTTTTAGATATATGTATAATAACATATAGTGAAGGTCAAGTGATATAATACTATACGGTTGATAATACATATATAATAAAGACAATAATAAAAAAATCGTGTGCCTTTCTTATATTTTTGTGATTTGGTCTGTCAAATTAGAAAAAAAATTCAACAATGGCTTTATTCTATGCCGGTAACTTTGCTGAACCACTAGAATTCGGCCATATTATTGTGATTACTGGTAAAACTACGCCAAACGGAAACAGGTATGTGATGTTTTGTTGTTATGCGATACCAAAAAATAAAATTATTATGTGTTGTAATCGTTATAGTTTTAATGTTAATTTAATTTTGATGACTCAATAACGAGTTGAAATATTATTGAGGGGCAAATACCGATAATGAAAACTAGTTTTATCGAGAAAATGGAGGATTACATATGTACTATTCTATATTTCTATTGCCTCTTAACCCGTTACGCAAAAGTGATAAACTCATAAATCGTGCTCTCGTGATTTCGATGTCAAAACAAATTGTTTATTTTGTTCAGGGTCGCGAACCTAATTGCTATGCGTAGTCAGAAGTTAATGAAAATTGCCTGTAGGAATTTCAAAATATTTGTATGCATTATAATTTAGGATTTGGCCCATAAAAATTACAATTGTATGGGAAAATTAAAATTATTATTAGCATTCCAAAAATTATTTAGGGTAGGTGAAAGTTGTCTAAATAGGAAACCGTTTTAAATTCAGACGCAGTCTCTACCTTTGCTGAATGAATTGAAAGTTCAGTTCAATTTATGTAGTATAGTTATGCCATATTCTTTCGTAAAAAAAAAATAACCTTGAGGGCAAAAAAAAGTGCTCTGACAGCTAAAAAAGTGCTCTGACAACTGAAAACACGTGCTACTTTGACATTACATGTTCTTTGGAGAAACCAGAGAGCATTTTTTTCTTGCCCCAGTTCACTTTTCAAAAATCGCGATTTTTTCATAGATTTCAATAAAAGTTCACACATACATAGAAATATTAAACGTAAATATCAACAAAAACATGGCGCCTTTTCCAATTTCATATGTGAATTACGTTTTGACGGGGCTTGTTTGTTACATTTTTGTTATATTTTTTTTCAATACATCTACGAAAAAAGAGCATTTTTTTTCATGTTTTTTTCATGAAAATAAAGTTGCCCTTTTTTCATAAAGTCCAAAGAATATGACATTAGAGATATCTATTAATCAATGACATTTCCCATCATAAGATATATTATGTTTAATTATTGATTTCGATATTGATTGGATTTTAAATCATAAAATCCATATTGAATCCACATTGAACTGCTTCGTCTAACCATCTTGATGAAAGTTGAAAGCATTATACTTTACCGTAGTAAATGATTTACCTGTGTATTGACCAACAGCCTTAAAACAAAGTTTGATTCGAATCTAAATTTTTAAATTCATATTAGTCCTCCTCGCTTAAAGTTAAATATTAGTGACTTGTTATGTTTTGACAATTTCTCTGAAAATACTATTTGCTTACTAAACATTATATTGTTTAAGATAAGGACGTGTTCCGTTTGCTCCTCGGTTACAGATTTGATGTCAATTTAGCACGCGGTAAAAAACCTGAAGATCATATTGGCCTACATCTATCATGCCGATTCGCTGAGAACATGATCACACGCAATTCATACGATGGTGAATGGGGTGGTGAAGATCGTCGTGAAAATTTGGATGACAACGCGGACCAGATGCCCATTAAACGTGGTGAAGAATTTCAAATATATATTTTCGTCGGTGATTATGGTTTCAATGTGGCCATTAATGGTGATCCATATTGTACATTTGAACATCGTTTATCTGTCGAAGATTTAAAATCGATCACATTGTATTATGATATACAATCATTGAGAGCAATTGATCAACGTCGCGCCTATCCCCAACCGCATCCCGTGATCCAGTGTGATGATAATACAACAAATTTTAGTCATGATATGCCATTTGCACCATATGCCGGTCATGTTGTTGTAATTTCGGCTATGCCATTTGGTAATCCGGCCGGCCGATTTGAAATGCAATTCAATCAAGGGAGTAATACGGATAAGGAGGCTTTACATTTGTCGGCCCGATTTGGAGAAGGGTGTCTTGTGCGCAACAATCGAGATGATAATGGAGAGTAAGAACTAGAACCTTGTTTATTTAATTTTGAATTATTAAAATTGATTTTTGGATTTATTCACAGTTGGGGTGAGGAAGAACGTCACGGGGCATTTCCATTTGTGCCGAATCAACTATTTCGCATGGCAATTGCGTTCGGTGAAACATTCTTCCGGATTGCGGTCAATGGAAATTATTTGTGCGATTTTATCTATCGTACCGATGATGTATTAGAAGATTTGAACGGATTCACTATCTGTTGTGAAGATGGTTTGGAGGTTATTGTACGTGGTGTCGATCACATGAAAGTCAATAGTCCAACGTGTGATGGATTCCATTTATTCTCGAACCTTTTCGATCCCTTAATCTCGAATGTTTAAAATGTTTATGTTGTCTCATTCATTTCATGATTTTTTTTATTCAAGTTTTTCGTAATTTTAAGATTAAACAATTTACTCCTATGCTGTAAAAGCTATATTATTATACTATAGAGATAAAGATGAGTAATCCTCTTAAGGAATTTAAAATATTATTTTTGTTATAAATAATTTACAATTATTATCGTACTATGTTCTAATTGCTGTAATTATATTATTCATTTGCAATTTGATATATATTATATAATTAAATGCTGTTTGAAGATTAATTAAGACGTTTATTATTGCTTCTTTCGTGAAAGTGATAATGACAATGGCCTTCGGTATGTTTTGTTTTTCGTATAGCTTACGATGGATGTGATTGTTTATTTCTAATTAAGCCAAGCGATTAATTGATTAGTGTGGAAATGAGTAAGTATTTTTTTTGATAATCCAAATTTAATATTTGGGTTGCTGGGTGTGGTCTTATTTATCACTATCGAATTAACGACTTTTTGGTAGATTTATAATTTTGTTACACCTATCATCGATTTTTTTCATGCAGAATTATAAGCCATTGGATCAAATACATTATTTGACTAGCTGCCCTGCTGACGTAATAATCAGGGTGAACGGCTCTGCTTGTGATACCTGAACTATATCAAGTTAAATTAGCCGTATCTGTTTCCAAACTATGCCAAAGTACGACCGGGCTCGTGGTTCCTTTGTATAGCAGGTTGAGAAATCAAATTGTCAGCGTCATTTTTGTAGCAGCTACTTACTCCTCAATAGAAAATTATCTAATCATGTTGTAGAACCAGTTCATCAAATCAATAAATAAAAACTATAATTTAACATATATACAGTTCTTTACACCAAGAAATGCTATTACTTTCACTGTATTTAACGAACACATACATACTTTCAATGGGGGCCAAGCAGCGTAAGCGGACCAATTAGAATATATACAATACAATAAATAAATAATATTTAGATATAAAAAAATCTATAAATTTAATTAGTTAAATATTTAATAAAATCCTTGAGATAATTGCTGAGTTCAGTTATTCTCGACATATTATAATTGGCAAAATAGAATAGGTTGTACGAAATATCTTGAGCTTATTCCGGTATATCAAACTCGTCGTCGTCATCATCAAATGCTATAATCTGGAAAATAAATAAATATGATGATAAGCCATACGCATATATTCTGCAAGTTTTATCGAATACTTACATCATTCTCTACGTTGGCACCATAATCCGTAATTCCTGTTAAATCTTCTAAGTATTTCGTTGAATTTAGTACATCGATGATGAAATTGTGGCCTCGTTTCTTGTACTCAGATAAAACGTTTGATGAGCATGCGATGCATTGTGGAAAATGTTCGGTGGCCGGAATAATTTGTTGAAAGGTATACATCATACCACGTATCGAGTGCGGAATTATTCCGAGAAGTCCTTCTGGGATTAAATGATTTTTTTCCAAATCGCCACCGGCTGCGATATACGCGGGCGCTAAATTTCGATGTTCATGTTGCACCAAGGAAATTAAAAGATCAACTGCGATTGAAGATGCGATGTTTGAAACACTCGGCCGGGTCACTGTACATTGTTGATCGAGTGTACGATCTTTCATAGACTAAAATATAAAGAGTAAAAAAACAAAACTATATTACTCATCTCGTAATGAGTAAACTACTGATAAGCACCCTCTCCTCATTAAAACAAATAAAATTCATAATTTATGAACAATTCATAATGATAGCAATTTTTATTGAACTTTAAAATATATCAACACCGGGATCAGAGAACGACTCGAACCCCTCACAATCCGGTGAACTAACTGTATAATCAATCGAGGTTACATCTAGCTTTAAACCATTCCCACCCGAAACTTTGAGCCCGCTTACTAGATTGAAAGCGTCGATTGATCGATAATTGAATTCGGTTAAAAAGTTGCCATTCACAGCTATTTTAAACGAATTGTACGTAATACCGATCGCCAGTTTAAATTGACTGTCCATTTGGAAGGGAAAATCACCGCTACGTTCTTCAAATCCGAAACCGCCATCATCGTTCGTTGTATTGCAAATCACTAGACTTTGGCTGAATCGGACATTGAAAAATAACGCCAATTTACGTAAATTATCGTTTTCCGGGAGCCGAATCGTAAATGTACCAATCGGGTTACCAAACGGCACTGCAGTCATAACAATCACTTTACCTGGTTCGAGAGCTTTAGGTAAATCGTAACTAAAATCGAATACACCATCGACATGTGATGAAATTGGTCGTGGTAGTGGAAATACTTGTCGATGATCGATATTTGTGATTAGCGAGACATCTTTGTTCACGACTAGGGCGCGTACCTCTTCAAGCGTCGAACGGTACGGATAAATACAAAATGGAGCACCATTGATTCCGATATGGAAACGATCATCGGCTACTAAAATTGACACTTTGAAATTTTCGCCCGGTATGATCGGGTTTAAATTTGATGGATCAATCGCATTTTCGTCACGCTCCTCTGCGCCCCAGCCTACGCCATCTATAAGTGTGTTACGCACAATACATCCCTCATTGAAACGGGCGGACAAGTGTAACAGTATTCCCGCCTCCTCAGTCTTTCCCATGCCTAAATTGATATCCATACGATTTGCATTTTCGTCTGTTTTCCCTGCGATCACAAATAATTGTCCCGCTTCCAACGGATATCCTAATATCCCTTCGAATTTTGTCAACATGTTGGCTGTTTTAATTTTCACTTTGCACACACTCGACGATCGGTACTCGACTAAACGTCAATCTCAGTCAATGTCGCTACTGATACTAATTTGTTATCAATTTTTTTTATTTGCACCTCGCGATCGAGTTAAATATACTTTTGATAGAGCTTAGAGCGTAGATTACATTCGGAATTAATTTATAAAATAATTAAACAAAAAAAAAATCTAAAAAAAAATTCCCCATTAATGCAAAGCTATAGCTGAGAATTTATCTAATCGAATTATCACCACCGATTTAGTTGGTTAGCTAAACAGGGTCGTATGAGTGATGAGAGTTGCCAATACTAGGCCAGGGAACAGAAAATTGAAATACTATTTCAAACAGCGAATTCAGTTCTCACGGGGCAGTCTCAAAGTCGTCGATCATCGTGTTGACTTTAAAAGTGAATACTATAACCATTCGGATAATAAAGGAAATATGATTCAATCGGTACTTACATCGCCAGGTGCTGTGATGTCATTGCAAAAATAACAGCCAAGTCGATTCCCCGCGATACACTTGAGGCCATCGATTTGCAGAAATTTAGGATTTTCGTCTGGTAATTGTTTTCGGCTACCGTGTCGCATGACCACGTAACTGTCGAAACCAAGCGCTGTGTTGATCACGATCTGGAAAATCGAAGAACAAAGTTGTTATCAAATCTCTATTTAGGAAAATAAGTTCATGATTCGCCCTACTTTATCGTAAAAGGCCCCCATCAATGTCGGAAGCCATCTACTTTCCCGTGAATCTGTGAGTAAAAATACAGCATCGTGTGCCTTAATCTGTTCCTCAAGCAATGTAATATTATCCTGTGTCGACTGTAACGTCGATTCACCAACCGGATGTCCTGGCATCGGGATGAAAGCAACATGACCGCTAACTGTTATCGCCGGATGAATTTGTAACAACCGTTCACTCGCAGCCACCGCTTTATATTTATCCGCAATCGCATCCTCGTGCGTGTACAAACTTTGCCGAACCGGATTTGAATAGTGCACCTTCCCCGCATCCATAAACGTAATATGATTGACGCCCCAACCGAGTAGAGTACGCGCAACACCACAACCAAGTGTCCCCGCCCCAATCAATAAACATTTCGTCGTATGTAACAATTCAATATTTAAATCAGGCAATATTCTCCATTTCATTAGTTTCAAATTAAGATTACATGAATTATCGGCCAATGATTTTGAATCCATTGTCGCACCCATATTCACCATTTTCGGAAGTAATTTATTGTGGGCATTATGTTCCCATCCAATCCATTTCATATCACCTTCAAAGTTTTCATTCTCGTTTGGCATTTGCACGCGATAATGAATACTATTCTCGATCGAATTTAACTTATTGACCCGAACCGATACCAAATTTATAGATTTTGTATGCAAATTTGGGCACAATTTAGTGAGTAATGCGATAAATACACGAAAACTCCAACCCGGATTTTCATACTCTGATGGATCGGAGAAACAAAAATATAAGGCATTCAATTTCTCAGCGGGGAGATTAAAATTGTTCTCCAATTTGGTCACATTTATTTTATCTTTGAGACGCCACACTTTTGTCCCATCTATATTATCACCAAGCTCAACGATAAAAAACGATTTATTGTACACATCAAGTATTGTAGTATCGTTGTACAAGGTATTTAATCGATCAATCTGCTCAGCGCTAAACACTTTCGTTATCGATATAATTTCTGCGGATAAGTGCACGATCGGATTCATTGGCGATGGGAATACAAACCAATAATAAAATTTATGAACTTTTAGATCGGCAAACGACAGAATGAAAAAATTAATAAGAAGTGATGGATTCTCGATGGCCGCCCCACTTATGATATTCGTCCATAATTCATGACCCCATTGCTTGAGCAGCTCGTTTTTATCACAATTTTTAAATTGTTCGATTGTATTTTTATTGATTAGGGTACCATTAACAATGAAATTGTTCTTGGCTGGTGTGAAATTTCTGAAAATAAACGGTAATCATAAAATTAATTGTTTAGGCACGTGATTGACATGCACACATTTCAGTAAAATGTGTGGTAGTCGCCAAATGTATTTGAGGAAAAAAAAATGTGTCTAAATAAGTTTTGAACAAACAAATCGTAAATATTTTTCTGCATTTTCACAGTTCGTATTCTAATTATAAGTCGTCATCCCACGATATTATGTAGTCAACAATAAAGCAATTAATTTAGAAGAGTTTTACATATAATTGCTTTCAATCAACAAGTTCACGAATCAAATAAACGTTTACCACTGAGATGCATAAATGATTGTGACTAAGTCGGTATAGTGCTATCTACGCGATTCCCCGTATATAAATTCGATGATAGACGATTCATTCCCTGTTGCTTAAATCGAAATTCGATCAATCGGTTTAAATTAATGTAGTCAGCTCTGTATCCCGTAAGCGGTAACCATACAGTTAAGCTTAAAAGATAAAACAATCCAAACATTACAAGTTAAACTTCCTTAAATTATGCAAACAATTAATTCTTAAATCACCCATAGAAAAATTAGGCTTAAGCCATTGTTAGATCCAGAGTTAAATATATTGTCTTTGGTTGCATAACTAATGTATTTTTGTATGTAAATACATTTAAAGTAATATACAATTTGACTTAAGTCATTGAGCTTAAGTATATTCAATTAACACGGAAGTAATATAACACCGTATTCTCATACAATTGAGATACTTTATATAACCTCATTAATATGATTACCAATAGTAAACTTAGATGACTTAGCAATCAGCCGTAAAATCGATTCATGTTTCTTTTACTTTGATTTAACTTAAGGCTCTACTTTACCTAGAATAAAAATCAAAATTAATGTCGATATTTAAATGCTCTAAAATGTGTCTAAAATTAAATTTAAAATAGTGTAAATCTTCTTATTTTATCTCATATATGAGAAAATGTAAAATAAATATTTTTTGTGCCACACATGACATCTAATTGAAAATGGGTCAACTTTAAAAATACACTCGTATTTAGTTGAATCCTTGACAATTTTTGCACCGAAGACACAAATTTATCGATAAGTAATTCTGTTAGCTTATCGATGTAAAATATTTTTGAATTAAATTTTTAATTTTCGTACGAGATAAAACGTGTTTTTATAAAGCGATTAATACACGCCAGATATGATACTCCTGGACGTGCTCTTTTATAGATTAGTGGAAAATATTGAAAAATAAAGTTTGTGCGCAAACGGTTTTCGTTAAAAATTCATCAATTTTTTTTTCAATATTATTACTAATAAACTATAGCGAATTATTAATTAAGCAATCGTGGTTAAAAACTGATTTGTACGATACCTAGTTTTTGGTAAATTAAGTAAAGTAGAGCTTTAGGCTTTAGAATTGTACACGAAATATTTAAAATCTGAGTTTTAAGTAATTTAGACTATGTAGAGAGTTCTCTAAAAATGTTGGATTTTCTTCACTTTCCAATAACTTTTACAGATTGTATGGAAATCTTAAAATAAAGTTGTGCCAGCTGTTGCCAACCAAGACTACAATTCTTGGCATTGTTTTATACAACGAAAAGTGAAGATAGATATGCCATGTCAACCAATGACTACTATCATAGTTATTGAAGCATGAAATAGCTAGCATATAAGTTCAATCAAGCCCCTATTATCGAGTTTATTGTGTGATTAACACGCAAAAACATAACCATAATTGACCCCAATAATGAAATAATAAGAAAATTAGTTAACAACGGCATAGTATTAAATTCTAATGAAATTTTGTTTGGTAAACATCCCGTTCCAAAATCATGCAAATAAAATCGCCACAATTCCACCCACCTCATCGAAGAATATTTTTTTTTTTTTAAGATAACACCACATTGTTATCGATTTTCTACGGACACTCAACAATGTTATTATTTAGTAATATTTTACTTACTCATTAAATGATGTACAATCGACTTCGATAAAACAATTTTTGGCATTCTGATTTGTATAAAATCCGTAAATTTTACGAGGCTCATCATTTAAACGGTCTACGTCGATTTTGATGTCAGCAAATTTATACCAAAAATTTGGATTCACAAACGATTTAAAGGGGATGTACTGAAAAATGTCCATAATTCACCAATCTTTAATAACTCACAATAATATTAATTTAATAATTTTTATTTAATTTTATCTTTTTTTTCCAAATTATGCTCAAAAAATTTCAAGTCCGGATTGTTCGACGAGTTGTCACTTTACTACTAATTTATTATGTATTAATATAACTGTCAAATAATTTGTTGTTGCCAAATGCCAAATAAAAACAAGTACATATGAGGTTTCGCAATGGGAGTGTTCACAATAAACAGTTTTTAACTTGTTTTTATTTTATTGTGAACGATGCGGTAAAATTAATACAGTTTTGGAAATTGACGATTGGAGCATCACGGATTCCACGTAGCGGAATTTTGCTAAAATAAAACTATCTATCCATTGACGTTTAAAATAAAACTATCTATCCATTGACGTTTAAAAACATACAGCCACCTAATTTCGAATACAAAACCAACAACAAACACTTCAGATGGGTCGTTCTTTTAAATAATTATTTTTTCCGCGAGAGGAGCGTAGCCTACTTTACAATCGTCAATAGATTTTTAAAAATACGAACTAAATTATTCGTGGTTAAAATTAAAATTCATAATATGTACATTATTTGTTACTGGAGTTTTTTATTTGAAATGTTTTAAAATATTTTTTCTTCATAATTATTCAAATTCTGAATTGCGATTATTATGGAGCATGTTGCTTAGGAGTTTAGGGCATCTCAACTGAGTTAGGATAATACATCTATTTTGCACTTAATTACATCTGGTTCTGTGTTCTATCAACAAGTAGATATTTTATGCTTTCGTTTAGGCTCTACTTTACTCAATTTACCAAAACCTGGGCATCGTACAAAACGTTTTTTTGGCCAAACAACATTAGGTATTGATTTAAATATAGTTGCAAGCGAGAAATACACGTTTGTTCGTAATTACGTCATAAAGTTGATGACTTTTTAACAAAAAACCATTTACTCACAAACCAAATTTATCAATAAATGTTCAGGAAGATAATACATATATTATTATCTAGCGATTAATACATATTTTTATAAAAAATCGTTCTAATAAGTGAGAAAACTGAAAATTGAATTTAAAATTATTTTGTAACGATAAGTTGACAGATCAATTTATTGAAACATTTGTGTCTGCGATGTAAAAATTGTTTAGGATTCAACTTATCGTGTATTTTGTAGTTGACATTTTTTTAATAAGATGTCGTAGGTGGCAACAAAACAAATTTTTCATGTATAACTTTGTAAATTTCGATAGCGGAGATTTACACTATATTAGATTTAATTTTGGACACGGGCATTTAAAGTCAATATCAATTTTTATTTTTATTCTAGATAAATTGATGTAAATAATTAATTTTTGAAATTAGTTCGTGGGATAATAGAGGACGTACCGAAAAAAATGATGTGTATAAAACTTTAATGTCTTTCGATTTCTTGAAATAATCGTCAATTAGGCTAGGAACCCGAGTGAGATGTTTAATTATAACTAATATAATTCGGTTAAATCATCAAAATAAATCCAACAACAGTCCGATTGAAAATTACTTGTTGTAAACTTAGCTTAACATGATTACCGTAACATTAAGAACAGCATAACTGAACATATAACAAAAAAATGTTGTTATATATGTACATTTTTGTATATCTACGTAATTCGCCCTTGACTCACGTCAATAAACCTGTTGGATTGCCAGGGGTGTGGAATAATTCGAATATTTATAACCAAGCAACTGAATAATAAATAAAAACTTTTTCGTATCACTGTCAAAGAGTGAGTTTTCCAATTTTCACAATATATTTTCTAAAATGTTAAAAACTAAAAAAAGAAAATCAGACATTTATAAACGAAATATCGAGGATGCACCATTTTATTCGTTTACGTATCAGCACGATGAATTACCGCTGGATCCAGCCAAGGAGTATATTCAACACCAGATAAGTACGGCCATAGTACATTCGTATAGTGACATAAATGTTATAGCTCTCCTCTTGAATTTCTTCTGCAGACAAACTAAAACAAATGCGTGCTGCTGAATTTGTCGAAGACCTGGATTTGCATACGAACATCAAAGAGATGAACTTTAGTAACGATATATTAGTCGTTCCGTCTTGGATCGAATTGGTTCAAGATCATAAAAATTTTCCATCAATATCGAAAGATATTCTCTCGTTTGGCTATCTAAAAGATGATAATGGCCAAAAGCCAACCGATTTCATGTTGTGGAAGATAACAATCGAATTAACATCGATGTATATAAAACGAAAAACCGCTTTAGTTCAAGATAATTTTCGACGTGTTGGTGTACGATTTACCGACTATGCTAATCGTCCATATACGAATTTTAAAAAACGGGGATTTGCTAAGAAACCGAAAAAATTGTTAACGTGTGGTGATGAAACGAAAATACGAACGTGTGAAGAGCTGCGCGCGGAATTGGATCGAATGTCCAACGTGATCGATGAGTTGATCGAGCCCGATTTGAAGCGGAGTCGAAAAAATAGAATTGAAAAACTTACATTTAATCATTGTCCCGGGGTAAGTCTAGGTTTGATTAATCTGAATTATATGTGATCGCTTAAGAAGCAGAGCAATATTTTTATTAGTTCTGGCTAATATAGTAGGTTTTAATACACTGAATTATAACATTTATATAACGTTTGTCGCAGAATCCACCCGCGCACATGCTACGATTATTTTAAATTTAGTATACACTTTAATTCGAATCCGTAAACATGTCGGCCATATACAAAAAGCGTAAGCTCGTGCTCGATTATTATATAAGCAAATCAGGTCGAATGCTGGGCATCTCAACTGGTGTTGTGTACGCTGTAAAAGAAGTGATTGATGCGGAATTTCACCTACCACTACTTCATTATATACTGGCTCTGCGTAAATTATACGGTAACGAATCATTTGCTGAATTGGCCCAATCATGTTATCTGACAGAAACACAAGCTGCGCGTAATTTTAAGGTTACCATTCAGCGCATGGCCAAAACACTTCGTGATAAATGCATTTTATGGCCCGAACCAAAAATTCTTGATCAGTTTAAGCCCGCGTGGTATGCGGAAGGGGTTTATGATGCGGTTCAATCGATTATTGGTTTTTTAGTGGTACAAAATAAACGAAAATATTTAATTAGTTGTACGCCAAACGGTTCGATAAATTTTGTTTCAAGGGGGTTTGAGGTGGACACGAGCGATAGTGATGTGATTAGGGAGTCGAAGTTTTTATGGTTTGAAGGTGATTTTCGTGTTATTGCCAAAACTAAATACGGTATTCCAGAATTGGATGCTAAAATAGTACGACCTATGGAACGTATGATTGGGTCTTATAAGTATGATGGTTGGAAAGTTATCAAGCCTGATCAAACAGAGATGGATAAAGTGTTCCGAAAATTACGCAATTTTCGAATTTTAAACCGTTCGACAAATTTTGATGAGAGCTTAGTAAAACATTTGGATTCGATCGTAATGAGTTGTGCTTGTCTCTATAATTTGATAGGGCCGCGATACAATTTTTATGTCACGTGTCGATAAATAAATAAATTTTTTAAATTGTATGTATATTGTCTCGTTTTTATTAAATTCAGAAAAAACGTGTAGTCAACCAAAACCTGAAGATACTACGTCAACGCGATGAAGCGTTACGTGTAAAATACCAGAGTCCGTTGCAACCAAACGACCCGGAACTGCAGAAATTAAAACTCCTTCATAAATATGAAAAGGAACGAGATCGTCTCACAATTATATTCACTAATGAAAATTATCAATTTCGTGCTCGATCTCTGAAACTGATTAGTCGCATGTCTGTGCTGCACATTGAGCACTATCCATCGAATTTAATAATGAAGATTATACCGCAAATCGATCGTCGCATTCCATACCTGCAAGAGGCACATGCGTTTATCAAAAGTGAAATGCCACATTGGCCGAATGTGTTCCCCGAAGTGATTTTCATGGATTACCTATTCGATTTTAAAAATCATGTGCCGCTGAGTGAGGCGGTTCTTTTAGTGGTCTTGCTACTCGATTTACAGGAAGATTTTCGATTCGGTGTGAAACGGGATTTTCTAAAATATTTACTCGGCTACGAGTTTGAGAGACGAATTTTGTGGTTGGAACCGGAACCACCGCAGTTCCCAATTATGAGTGTGCGGTCACCAATGACATGGCGATCATCGGTGCAAGTGTCAAAGAATCGAATTGAAGAAATCTTGATGACTACACATCCGGTGCTCATGGCGATCAGTTCATTGTGGCGACAACTATATGAAGATTTGGTTATTGTGGATTTCGCTAAACTGTTCGAAGAGAATATCCCATTCCATGCAGACAAGGTATCACAGTTTTTAAAACACTCTTGCGTCGTGATGAAAGATGTAAGTACATATTATGTATATCTCGATTTACGCGGGCATACAAATACATTTTTCTGACTTGTTTTAATTTAGATACTGATCAACGATTGGTTACCCCGTGTAGCTGACGCCATCGATATACTACGTCCATACTGGCGGAACTTGGTATCGTTCCAAGACTCCACCACTGGACGTTGTATATATTTATTCCAGTGTATTCATGGCCTTATGTCGCACCAACTGACCAACCTGATACAAAACAGCATCAAATATTTGTACAGTGTTCTGGTGGACTATCGAGGTGGAAATTGCGATATGACCAAAATTCGTATAAAACGATTCCCATTCATGACCATATCGGTGTCAGTGGTTGGAAAATCATTTGCCACAATCGAACACGATGACATTGACCAGTATGATAAACGACTGTATGAAGTCGGTCGTGATGATCCAATGCTTGGATATGACGAATTTTATCCACCCTCAGATCAAGAAGCTGTGGAGGAGGCGAACGCCAAATTTATTATACGACACAGCGGAAAAATGATTATTGATCCGTGTATGGAGGATCTGGAGGAGATTTTCATCGGATATTTTAAACATATTTTACGCGTCGGCTATAAGATACCACGGATCGAGTATTTCATGACCAAAGAAGAAGAACAATGTGGCTATCTGCATGTCATACAAGAAGATCATGTCGACATGTTGGATTTGTACACTAAAATTAGGGAAGTTGTACAAGCGAATTTAATCGGGCCCACACTATATTTGTACCCAATTTACAGTTACTATTTTCCATTGCTGGCGGGTAAAATTAAGGCAGTCACGGAGCATATTTTTTCACAAAAGCGAATTCCAGAGCTGCCTATAGTGAACGAATTGATCGAAAAATTCAATCAACTGTTAAGCGGAGTATACGGGCTACGGAATTTTGTTCCGCTTAATTTATTCATGTTGGACAACCGAAGTGTGAATGCGACGCTGATTGGCCTGATCGACGAAATCAAAAATTTCGTACTCAACTATTTTGTGAATATGAATCAAGTTGAGAATCGACGAATTTGTGACGAATTTGAAGATATTTCGCTCAAGGCTGGTGAACGACCAAAGGAAACACAAGAAGTGGTTGCCCTACAGAACTATCTAAACGAATGTCGCGAGGAACGGCTTTATAAACTTAAGACCGAAATCAAAAATATCGTGTCGCAGCGTGTATTATTCTTACTAAAGCACATCCTACTCGAGACCGACGACATAAATTTGAATACTCGAACGTTTTTATGGCCTGCGGAATTGGATCAGGTTCTGGATTTAAGTGCGGCCCGTTTGAGTGTGATTCGAGAAGGGTTGGAAGAGGAGCTAAAGGAACGACGTGCCGTATTTGAGAAGTATGTGGCTCAGGAAGCTAAGAAAATGAACTCGTTCCGAATGAAATCCATTCGAGATGTGATCACAATTGATGATCTCAAGGAAAAGGTAAAAATTGTGGACGAGTTAACGGATATACTGGAAAAATGCAGTCGAGAAGCGGCCCTAATAAACCGCGAAGAACATTTATTGCAAATGGATACGTCCTCGTTCCCCGTTCTTATTGATATAATCGATAAGATGGATGTGATCGAAAAATTATGGCGAACCGCTTATCAATTCGAGCAATGTTACGATAATTGGTATTTTGGTTATTTCATGGGGCTGGATGCAAAACTAATTGGGGACGAGGTCGATACAATGTGGAAAACGATTATAAAATTGATCAAACAGTTGGTTGGAAATCCGACCGCTCGTCGCGTTGCCGAACAAATTCGACTTAAAATCGATAAATTCAAAAATTATGTCCCAATTCTTGAAGCAATCTGTCGCCAAGGCATGTCCGCACGGCATTGGCAACAAATTTCTGATGAGCTTGGCACACCGGTTACGCCCGAGCTATATCCAACCTTAAGCGCAATGATTGACGCAGGGATCATGAATATTCTTGATAAGTTGGATGAGATTTCTAATGCGGCGGGCAAAGAATTTGAGCTAAACGCACAACTTATCGACATGCAGAAAGATTGGGAGAATGTTAAATTCGATTTGTTACCATATCGGGATTCGGACACCCATATTTTGGCATCTTTGGACGATATCCAAACTTTACTCGATGATCATATTCTAAAATCGCAAGCAATGCGTGGCTCACCGTATATTGGAGCACTCGGCACATTTGCAACAGATTGGGAAGAGAAACTAATCCTAATGCAAGATATACTCGACGTTTGGGTCCAAGTCCAATCGACGTGGATGTATTTGGAGCCTATATTCAGTTCCGAGGATATTATGAAACAAATGCCGGTCGAGGGTCGAAATTTTAAAGGTGTCGATCGTATATTTCGTAAGATTATGAAGCACACGAGCACCGATCGGCGTGTAATACAAGCCACAGACTATCCACAACTCTTGTCAATCATGCAAAGTGCATTTGACGATTTGGAACAAATTCAGAAGGGCTTGAATATGTACCTGGAAAAAAAGCGATTATATTTTGCCCGATTTTTCTTCTTGTCCAATGATGAGCTGCTCGAAATCTTATCCGAAACCAAAGATCCACTTAGAGTACAGCCGCATTTGAAAAAATGTTTCGAAGGCATCAATTCGTTGGAATTTGATCAGCAGACGGAAATTGGTGGAATGATTTCGGTCGACATGGAGTTAGTACCATTCGTCAGAAAAATAAATCCGAATGCTGCCAACGGTTTGGTCGAGAAATGGCTTAAAGAAGTGATGAACGCCATGTTCGACAGTATGCTGGCCCAAATCAGGGTCTCATACGATAATTATTGGAACGAGAGACGTGGCGATTGGGTTTTGAAATATCCGGGGCAAGCGGTTCTTGCAGTATCCTGCATGACATGGACCGAAGAGGTTGAGGATGCAATTAAGAAGCAGTCATTGACCAAGTACTACGAGAAGTGTGACTATCAAATAGGGGAGTTGATCGAACATGTTCGCGGGGGACTTTTAAAAGCGAGCTTTACAGTTACAATTGAAGCATTAATTGTGCTCGACGTCCATGCGCGCGATATCGTTATGCTCCTCTCCAATAAGGAAGTGACAGAAAACGACGATTTTAATTGGCATGCCCAGTTGCGATACTACTGGCGCATTGATCCAGTTAACAAACAAGATTTTGTTTGCGTTAGCATGGTGGCCACAGAAGTTCGTTATGGCATGGAATATTTAGGAAACCAGCCACGATTAGTTGTGACACCATTAACAGATCGATGTTACCGTACTCTAATGGGCGCCATTAAAGTGAATTTGGGTGGCGCTCCAGAAGGTCCGGCAGGCACTGGTAAAACTGAGACCTGCAAAGATTTGGCAAAAGCCGTGGCCAAAAAATGTGTTGTGTTTAACTGTTCATCGGAGCTCGACTACAAGGCAATTGGTAAATTTTTAAAAGGCCTTGCTCAATCTGGCGCATGGGCTTGTTTCGATGAATTCAATCGCATGGAACTGGAAGTATTGTCCGTAATCGCGCAACAAATTCTAACCATACAGCGTGCCATCACCCGTAAAGTTGTTAAATTTAATTTTGAGGATACAATTCTGCAACTCGATCCAACCTGCAGCATCTTCATTACGATGAATCCAGGCTATGCCGGTCGAACGGAACTGCCTGATAATTTGAAAATGCTTTTCCGCACAGTAGCCATGATGGTACCTGACTACGCTATGATTGGCGAGATCAGTTTGTACTCGACGGGATTTAGTCAAGCCCGACCACTATCTCAAAAAATTGTGCACACATATAAACTATGCTCGGAACAACTTTCATCCCAATCTCATTACGATTACGGAATGCGCGCTATCAAATCCGTGCTGATTGCATCGGCGAGTTTACGTAAATTGTATGCAACCCTACCAGAACCGGATATAGTATTGCGGGCGATTGTCGATGTAAATCTACCGAAATTTTTACAAGATGATATTCAATTGTTTAAAGGAATTTACATGGATCTATTCCCCGAAACGGTAGTATTCGAGCCCTCTCGAATCGATATCATGAATTGGCTATTGAAAAAAATTGAAGCTCGTAATTTACAACCTAAACCATGGTTCATCGAGAAAGTGATGCAAATCTATGAAATGATGTTGGTACGTCACGGTATTATGATTTGTGGTGGGACAATGGCTGGAAAAACGACAGCTTATCAAATATTGGCCGAAACGCTTAAAGCGGTCAGTAGTGATATGAATTCGAAAACGAATGAGAATGGCGCTCTTTATCGGATCATAAATCCTAAAGCGATCACGATTGGTCAGCTATATGGTAATTTTGATCCAGTCTCGCATGAATGGAGTGATGGTGTTCTGGCCAAAACATTTCGCGAAATGGCCAATTCAAATGTACCCGAGAGACAGTGGATTGTATTCGATGGACCTGTTGATGCCGTATGGATTGAAAATTTGAATACGACACTGGACGATAATAAAAAACTGTGCCTGATGTCAGGTGAAATTATTCAGATGTCGGGTAAAATGAATTTGGTATTCGAACCGGCGGATTTGGAACAAGCTTCACCAGCCACTGTGTCACGTGTCGGAATGATTTATATGGAACCCAATCAGCTCGGATGGGATTCATTTCATAAATCTTTTTTGACCGATTTAATAAATGCAGGCGTGGCTGAACTTTATTTAGCCCTTTATGAAGCACTTGTAGACTGGCTAATTCCAGCACTCCTCGAAATTATCGATTCGTGTAGTTGCTTACTAAATCTATCCGCAATGCACTGCTATCGAATGCTTACAATTTTCTTCATGGATTTCTACAGCCGCAACGAAAATCCGAATCAAATTTGGTTCCAGCAAGTGTTCCTATTTTGTGTGCTGTGGTCATTTGGATCGACGGCCACAGTTGACTGTCGCCGACAAATTGATCAAATGTTACGGAAAATTTTATACGGTGCCAACGAGGATCATCCAAAGCCGAAAAATTTTACGTTAAATCGAGGCCAAATGTTCCCTGAGAAAATGCTAGTCTTTGATTATTATTTCGATGAGAAGGAAAATTGGTGGCCGTGGTATAAGGAGGAGGTAAACTTACCGGCTGAGGCTAGCTTTTCAGAGCTCATGGTACCCATCAAAGAATCCGGATACGTTTCATACTGGCTGAATATTTGTATACGTAAGTCATTACCGGCAATGTTGATTGGTCCAACTGGAACTGGAAAGAGTGCGGCCGCTCTGAGCACTCTGTTCGAATTGCCTAAGGCCAAATTTGTACTAAACACGATTAATTTCTCGGCCAGGACTTCGGCGACAGCGGTTCAAGATATTGTCATGTCAAAATTAGATCGGAGGCGTAAAGGAGTTTTCGGTCCACAAGTTGGGCGGCAATGTCTTGTATTCGCCGATGATATTGGAATGCCAGCACGCGATGAATATGGGTCCCAGCCTCCTCTCGAGTTAATAAGACAGTTTATCGATCATGGTCACTGGAGTGATCTTAAGGATACAACCAAATTAGAGATTGTCGATTTAATGTTCATCTGTGCCATGGGACTAATCGGGGGCAGCAACTTTATATATCCACGATTATATCGGCATATGTTTGTCGTGGGAATTGACGCATTTGAAGATAGCACAATATTTCGTATTTTTTCATCACTCTCTGAATGGCATTTTCGCCACGATTATGTAGACGTTGTGGCACGTATGTCGAAAAATATGTGCTCCGCTGTATTAGATGTATTCCGCAAAGCATCCGAAATGTTTTTGCCAACACCTGCAAAATCTCATTACTTATTTTCGTTACGTGATTTTACGAGGGTCTATCAAGGGGTAATATTAGTTCCCCCGGCGCGACTCACGACAGCCGAAAAATTAGTACGATTATGGACGCACGAAATGTATCGTGTATTTTGTGATCGGCTAAACGATCCAGTTGATCGACGGGATTTTTTGAGCATAATGCGAGACTCTTGCAAAAATAATATGCGCATGCCCATGGAACAAGCACTCGCTAATAGACTGGAAAAAAATGAGTCCGTCTCAGAAATGCATATACGTGATTTAATGTTCGGCAATTATATGGAACCGGATGCGTATCCAAAAATTTATGATGAGCTCGAGAATTTGGATAAATTAGAGCACGTGATGACCTACTATTTATCGGAGTATAATTTGGTGTCGAATACACCCATGGATCTGGTGCTATTCCGATTTGCAATCGAGCATATTTCTCGAGTGTCCCGAATTCTACAAATGCCACGAGGTAATGTACTAATGGTGGGACTAGGTGGATCAGGCCGTCGTAGTACGGTTAAATTAGCGGCAAGTATGCTCGACATCGATCTGTTTATGATCGAAATTCATAAACTCTACTCATCCAATGATTGGCATGACGATATAAAAGCTTTACTACTAGGCGCAGGTCTAAACGCCAAACCGACTGTCTTCCTATTTAGCGACTCGCAGGCTAAAGACGAATATTTCATCGAAGATATAAGTGCTCTGCTGAATACTGGTGAGCTCACAAACCTATTTCCAAGCGAAGATAAGGCTACAATTATCGAATCGATGCAAGTGGCTGTCAAAGCGCTCGGTAAACAGATCGACTCGACCCCAGTCGCATTGTATGCGTTTTTCATTGAACGGGTCAAAGAATTTTTACACATTGCACTAGCCTTTTCACCAATCGGTGATTCGTTCAAACAACGCATCCGGATGTTTCCTAGCTTGATAAATTGTTGTACAATCGATTGGTTTACCACATGGCCAGATGATGCACTGCTGCGTGTTGCCGAAAGTTTTATTAAATCTATGAATATTAATAATCTAGAGGTACCTTCCACTGAAGATGTTGTATCTCAAGACTCCCGGATGAGCGAGATGGAAAAACTTCCGGAACGTGAATTGGCCGACAACGAAAAAAGTATTGTCGAAGTGATGCTTACGATTAATTCAACCATTATCGCGAAGAGTACACAATTTTTTTCGGAGCTGAGCCGCAAGAATTATGTTACGCCTACGTCATATCTGGAAATGATGAAATCATTTCGTGGACTCTATGAGAAAAAATATAACGAGATTGTTATGAAACGTGATCGATATACGACAGGATTGGAAAAATTAGATAATGCTGCGGGACAAGTAGCTGGTATGCAGGAAAATTTGTACGCCCTCCAACCGCAGTTAAAGAAAACGAGTGAAGAGACAGAACAAATTATGGTGATTATCGAACGGGACACGGCCGAGGCAGAAAAAAAGAAGGAAGTCGTAGGGGCTGATGAAGCAGCAGCAAATGAGGCAGCGGCGGCGGCACAAGCGATTAAAGATGATTGTGAAAGTGATTTGCAGGAAGCGATTCCGGCACTTGAGGCAGCTCTATCAGCTCTTGATACGTTGAAGCCGGCCGATATTACGGTAGTAAAATCAATGAAAAATCCACCAGCAGGCGTTAAACTAGTGTTGGAAGCCGTGTGTGTGATGAAAGGACTTAAGCCGGATCGAAAACCTGATGCGTGTAAGTATTTTAGTTTTTGCAGCCGACATCTTTACACGAATTTATTTCTTTTGTTTCAGCTGGCAGAATGTACGAGGACTATTGGGGCGTCTCGCTTCGTATGCTAGGTGATATGAAATTTCTCGAATCACTCAAATCATTCGACAAAAACAATATTCCTGTATCGGTAATGAAAAAAATTCGAGACGTTTATATCGCGGACCGGGATTTTGTCCCGGAAAAAATTGCCAAAATCTCAACGGCTTGCGAAGGTCTTTGTCGTTGGGTGCGCGCCATGGAAGTTTACGATCGGGTCGCAAGAATTGTTGCACCGAAAAAGATTGCACTGGCTGAATCCGAAAATGAACTTCAGTTACAGATGGAGAAGCTCAATGAGAAAAAGGAGGAGTTGCTGGTGATCCTCAATAAACTGCAAAAGTTGAATGATGGATTTGCGGAGAAGTCGAAAGAGAAGAAGAACCTCGAAGATGAGATCGATAATTGTGAAAAAAAATTAGTTCGCGCGGAAAAGCTGATCGGTGGCCTAGGTGGCGAGAAAACAAGATGGTCGGAAAGTGCGCGCACCTTAGATGCAAGTCTAGTAAACGTTATCGGTGATGTTTTATTGGCCGCCGGCTGTATTGCATATTTAGGTCCTTTTACTGCTCTATACCGTACCGATATTATCACCAATTGGAATAAAATGTGTGTGGACAAGCAAATTCCGTGCTCTCCCGTATTCACGTTGTCCAAAACGCTCGGAAGTGACATTGAAATTCGTGAATGGGCTATATGCGGCCTGCCGATCGATAATTTCTCCATTGAGAATGGCATTATAGTGACAAATGCCCGACGCTGGCCGCTAATGATTGATCCGCAAGTTCAGGCAAATAACTGGGTTAAAAATCTCGAGAAGGATAATAAACTTAAGGTCATTAAACTAACGGATGATAATTATATGAAAATCGTTGAAAATGCCGTGAAATACGGATCACCGGTGCTGTTAGAAAATCTAGGCGAATCAATTGATTTTGGCTTGTTCCCGATCCTGGAGAAAAATGTCATTAAACAGCGTGGTGGATACGTCATTAAATTTGGTGATAACCTTATCGAATACAGTCACAATTTCCGATTTTATATGACCACTTGTTTGGGAAATCCGCATTATTTACCGGAAACTGCAGTTATGGTGACTCTACTGAATTTTATGATTACCGAGCATGGATTACGACAGCAGTTACTGACAACTGTTGTGATACAAGAACGACCTGAGCTGCAAGAAAAGAAAGAACAGCTAATCGTGGAGTCAGCCAAAAATCGTAGCACTCTGTATAATGTAGAGACAAAAATTTTGCAAGTCTTATCCTCATCCGAAGGCAACATTTTAGAGGATGAAAATGCCATCGATATCCTTACCTCGAGTAAAATCTTATCCGAAGATATAATCACGAAACAAGCCGTGGCCGAAGTAACCGAAAAAGAAATCGATGGGGCTCGTCAATTGTATATCCCCGTCGCTAACCACTCATCAGTATTATTCTTCTCGCTCACCGAGCTCCCAAATATTGATCCAATGTATCATTTCTCGCTCACATGGTTCCTGAATTTATTCGTACAGACCATACTGAAAGCTCCCAAATCGGAAGTGCTAGCCGAACGTCTCCAAAATCTCAAAGATTATTTCACCAAATCAATATACGAGAACGTGTGTCGCTCTCTGTTCGAGAAACACAAATTGATATTTGCCTTTACGATGTGTTTAGGTATTATGCGCTCTCTGGGCGCTATCGATGACGAACACTTGAAATATTTACTACAAGGCAATGTTGAACTTTCGAATCCGCATAAGAATCCAGCACCTGAGTGGTTAACAGACAAATCGTGGCTCGAAGTTGTGGGCGCCAGTAATTTAGAGGGGCTGGAAAATTTCTTCAACCGATTTTCGTCTAACATTGCCGAATGGAAAAAGGTTTATGATTCGGATGATCCGAACGGGATTGATTTTCCGGCCCCGTTTAATAACATCGAACAGGTGCTTAAAATGATTATCCTAAAAGCACTTCGACCAGATAAGATCACCCCAGCGGTTAAGTTATTCATTTCACATAATATTGGATCAAAATTCGTCGAACCGCCGTCATTTAATCTCAATGATTCGTACGAAGATTCTAATCCATTAACTCCGCTCATTTTCCTACTTTCTTCTGGATCCGATCCGATGGCAAATATCGTAGCGTTTAGTAAAGAGAAATTAATGTACGATCGATTCAAACAAATGTCACTGGGCCAAGGACAAGGTCCAAAAGCCATTAAATTGCTCACAGATGCTATAAAACTAGGGCATTGGGTTATATTGCAAAATATCCATGTGGCCGAATCATGGATGGATGATTTTGAAAAATTTTGTAATGACCTGCCACTCCTGGATAACGTCCATCAAAATTTCCGATTGTGGTGTACGTCATATCCGTCTAAAATATTCCCCGTATCAGTACTCCAGAATAGTGTTAAGATGACGAATGAACCGCCGAAAGGCCTGAAACTGAATATAATCAAATTACTGAATTCCGATCCCCTGGTCAATGATAAATTTTTTTCGAATGCTTTTGGTGGTGAGACGGGAAAACAATGGGTACGTGGCGTATTCAGTTTACTGTTCTTCCATTCGATTGTCCAAGGCCGCAAGGAATTCGGCCCGCTTGGTTGGAATATCCCGTACGAGTTTAATGATTCAGATCTGCGTATTTCCTTAATGCAGCTCAAAATGTTTTTGAAACAATATGGATTTATTCCATTTGAAGGGCACTCATATTTAACAGGCGAATGCAATTATGGGGGCCGAGTCACCGACGATAAAGATAGGCGCACTTTGATTACAATCCTTGCGGACATTTATAATCATGATGCTATTATGCAGGATAAATATCCATTATCGGAGTCGGGTATCTATTACATTCCGATATTTCCGAATCGGGTCAACAGTATCGAGTTTATTGAGTCGTTGCCCGATTCTCAGAAGCCAGAAGTTTTTGGACTGCACGAGAATGCCGATATCGTAAAAAATATAACCGAGTGTGTTACGCTATTTGATGGGACATTACGAACACAAGCCAAACTTAAGGTTAAAGCATCGTCTGGTGAATCCGCGGTCGGTGCTGATCCGGTGCTATTGGTTTGTGAAAATATATTGTCAAACCTTCCGGAACCATTTGATATGAAGATGATTGCAAAAAGAAATCCCATTACATATATGAACTCGATGAACACGGTATTGCGACAGGAGGCGATCCGCTTTAACAATTTAATTCGGGCGATTAAAATATCTCTGATCGATACAAGACGCGCAATTCTTGGACAAATCTCAATGATACCGCAGTTGGAACAGGTGTATACTGCTATCCGACTCGGCCGAATACCAGGTTATTGGGCGGCCAAAAGTTATCCATCGCTTAAAACCCTCGGCAGTTATGTTAACGATTTTATGCAACGGATTCAATTTTTTAATACATGGCTCGATCATGGTGAACCGGTTTGCTTCTGGATCTCAGGATTCTATTTTACACAATCATTTATGACGGCAGTCTTGCAGAATTTTTGTCGACGCAATAAAGTCCAGATCGACTTGATAGAGATTTTGTATGATATTACGGAGTTCGAGAATGATGTGGAGGAACGAGATGCAGTTGGATTCTATGCCAAGGTAGGCACGAAGGGTTTTGTATTTTTTATTTTATTTTTGTATTACACAATTTCTATAAATCATGCTGCATTCATATTATAAGGAGGAACAAGTTAGGTATCCTGATGCTAAATTATGGAGCGTAAGTAAGATTAATTCTGGAATCCGCCATTATTCCCACTCCCTTAGTACTAGATTTACACAAAATAAATAGGCACAAATATTTAATTTAACTTTCCCATCACACCTTTTTAGGGGTTATTCCTAGAGGCAGCTCGTTGGAACCGTCAAACTAAACTCCTGGATGAGCCACAGATACGAGTACTGTTCGACACTGTGCCCGTCATAATTATGAAGCCTATTATGAAGGAGGAAATTGATGAGAATGATATAACCAATTACAAATGCCCTGTTTATAAGACAAGCGAACGGAGAGGTACATTATCGACGACGGGGCATTCGACGAATTTTGTTTCAATGATCCCGCTAAAAACAGACAAACATCCCACTCATTGGGTAAAACGTGGCACAGCCTCATTGCTACAATTGACGGATTAATTTACTGGCGATTAATTTATTTTGATACAATAAAATATTTGATTTTCAATTTATGTAGTTTTTCAATTCGGCTAATGGATCTGATAAAACAAAATCATTGTTGACGCAAACTGGTATGTTGCATCAAATGTTGTAAATATATGTAAGTAAAGCAATTATTCGAATTTGAATTAATCGATTTTAATAAATTAATAAATAAATAAGATTAACTCAATTGTTTTAGTCATTTATTTAATTTCAATGTCGAATGCCTTATATGAAAATTAACAATATATTCGGTATGAATCCGCTGTACACTAATAGCAAATGGTTCGATCGGATGAAATGTAAATGCCACCAGACGTCGTGCTGTTGGAATTGTATGATTCGGTTGATATCCCGGATAAATTCGAAATTTTAATAGGCCCGAGTCACGGGCAAAGAACCTTATAGGATATTCACCACATGCCTTCGGTCGTTCCATCACCGAGACCCATTTATCATCGTAGTTAAACAGACTTAGATCGAGGTACGGTGATATCGAGTAGCTTTGTGCACTTATCGGTAATTGAGCGAGGAGACGTTTTGTTGCTTCAGTATGGCCACCGCCTTTTGCGCTTATTATAGTTTGTTTAAATTTTTCCTGCAGTAGTTTTGAGTAAACATTATTGCTGGGAGAGCAGGTGAATTGAGTGCCTGAATTCACTTGAACATTTCGAAACATATCACAGAAATTCTCGAATAAATATAGCAATTCTTCCGATTTATTATCGAATACAGAAATTACGCTCGATTCCCAAATGTTATAGATCACAAAATACGATCGATGATTGTTGGGCTCCTGGGCTTTGAGCGTAACTACATCCTCGTTGGCATAACGTATTAATAGATGGTCATCGTCGAGCAGTTGCATTTTCCACATACGCAAATTTTTATACAAATCGAAGTTGTAGTAGAACAGTCTTAATTCCAGCATGTTTCGGTTGGCGTCCAACTGATACTTCGCTTTTTTGAAAAGATATACTAGGATCCGATGCTTCAATGAGTTTATCGTGATTTCACGAAATGGTCGAAATATATTAGACGGATAGATTTGATTATATAGCTGATACTCGTCATTATCACAGAATCGGCCGATTTTTTTTATCTCCAGAAATGTGCCATCGAAGATCTCGTATATGTGAATGGTTTGATGTTGGATCGAAAGTATGGCTAGGGTGTTGTTGAACAGACACATGCCTTGATTATGCGACAAAAATATTTTATCGTTCTTGAAATTGAGGGACCCCGTCAAGCGGCCATTTTTCAAATCCACTATATAAAGCCAATAGTCTTCGATTGGAGAACGAGCGGTTGGCGTGATTAACTCGTTCGTTGTATAAATTTCATAAAAATTGGGTCTCAAATCATCCGATATGTAAGTAGCAGCGCCGACAATAACATAGCGACCATCATTTGTGAATAGACTGCACTCCCGATTTAGCTGAATTGTATTAGATCCTAGATTAACAACATGTTTTAACTGGAAAAAAGAAATTACAGATATGAGCCTCATTTAAAAATAGTCCCAGTGCACATTTACCTTAAATAAACAATTAAATATTTTATTTCTAATATTTTGTTCGGTACCCCGCAAATTTTCCGTAATCACATCATTCTCATCACAATTGTAGATCAGATCACCGGCAGAAGCACAACCTTGATATAAATAAATTTCCAGAGAGGTTTGATCAAATGAAAATGCAATTAAATACCTTCCGTCTGGACTAAATTTTCGCAAAAAGCACGGTGGTTTCTCAACATTTGTTATACTCAAGTTCGGAAATATACTTTGATAGAATTCTCTCACGACGTGACAATTTGTGCCTGGTTTACGTGAGCCCCAAATTTCACGTGCAAACAGTCGATTGACGATATTTTGTGGTTTAATTTTACGGGGCTTAATCGAATCTGTGCATATAAAATCATCGATATTCATATTTGTATAATTATATACGAGGCCTAACTACTTAATGTTAATTGAGTTTTATTTTTAAAAAATCACTTTAAAATTGTTAAAATTCCTGAACACAAAACACTGGCGATGATAATTTTGAGGTTACGTCGTAATATTATGACATTTGAGTCTGGTTGACTAGTTCACAGTGGTTGATTGGTGCACCGTACAAACACATATATTGGAAGATGGCTTCAAGTTCAACTGATTCTCGCGGAATATCTGGAATTAGCATTTAGCGATAAACAATTTGCTGAAATCCAGTACTAATTTTAGATGAATTATTGCATTTCGCATGTTTTGGAGATCGAAACAAGGAGTCTTGGTTTGCTATGTCCATTCGAATTAGTGTTGCATGGATCGTAGTACCCACAAATTTCCTTTGCTAGGTTATGGATTGTGCAGCACTACAGCAGCGTACATAACATCGGGAAAATTTACCATAGTATAATTCCCGGTCTCTCGATCAATCAAATCGCTTAAAATGATATAAGCCCCTCCTACTTTTGCCATACTCGAGTTAAAAAAATTCTATCTTTGAGCAAAATGGGCCGCAGGGTTACCAACTAAAACATAATTATTTTTTAAATTATGAGCAATTTTTTGAATATTGACAAAAGAACAAACTGTAATACGCAGTGTAACATAAATGAACTGCATATTATAGTTTGCTCTTTTTGAATTTTGACGTCTTATTTGATTTGATTTTTCTATTCCGTGTCACCGATAATTTTTGTGTATATTGTTTTAATTATATTTCGTGTAGATATTTAAGTTTATTATAAAATTATGTAATATTATAATAAAATTAGATTTTTATCTAATATAATTATTACATATTATGAATTAAAAAATGATTTTCAGTAGGTATTGTGAATTTGTGAATATGCAAAATAAAGCGTAGTAAAGATAATAATCCGTCATAGAGATAAGAATCGTTTTGTTCGACGGTATACCGATCTAATCTTAATTATTATATTGATTGTGGTTAGTAAAAAGTGCAATACAGTTCCAAAATGTCTCCGTATAATCAGTAAATCAGTTTAGTAAATCAGTCCCAATAAGGCAATATCCATATTTTGCTCCATTTCGTTGAATTTATTTGTTATTTAAATTCACCGCTAGAACCAATAAATTAAAAAATCTAAAATTAGACATGTTATCTTAAAACGCACAATAATAAACTATATAGTAGTATATAACCACTTTGGTAGTAAAAGTGGTATTGACACAGACAATGCCTATGTATTAATGGCCTGATCAATGCCTCTATATTACAAGCCATGACACAAGATTTTGATGTAGTATGGGTGTAGGGCTATTCGTTTCTTTTTTTTTATATGAAATGATGAAATTTACTATTGGATTTTTCTATAGGCAGATTTTGGAAGGCTTTTATCTTCTAGTTATAGTGCAATTTTTATTTTCAATTTTCTATGAGACAACTAAAATTTATCTGAAAACAGTTCGAGATAGTTATAAATTCAAATTGATAAAATTTTAATTGATAATTTTTAGTTTTTGTAAAACTACTTTTTTTCCAAACAGTTTGTTTTCGTTTTTTGTTTTGCTTATAAGAAATCGTTTGCCGATTTTGTACGAACGATTTAAACGAGCATTTGATTTTTTTAGTGTAATGATTTGTCTTCTTTTTGCTTTGACGTAGGGTGATACTTTTTTTTTATTTCGTGTTGATGAAATTTTTGGTTTATTTTAAGGATTGGGGTGAAAGCATATGTATGTAAATAGCGAATTTTCAAATTATGATAAGTATAATCAAATTAATATATTTACATATATGTATATATACAGTTTGTGTATTATTTTAATTAAAATTTATTTAGTACATATCGTTATTTTGTACATACAATTTTTACTTTTATTCGTGAAGAAATCGATTTCGTTAATTTTTAATTAGATATTTTCCCGATCTAAACCACGGGTTACAAGATTATCTGACAGCGAATCATCGATATGCCATATTTATTATACTCCTATAATACCACGGTCCACGGCTCTCCATGATTACGCTTGACATGCTTAAAATCTTTCCCATAAGCACCTTCCGCAATTAAGTACAATATATTTTTATATCTGGAAATTTGGAATGACATAAGGACGGTATGCTGGTATTTAAATATTTTTGGTGTGTTATTTCCGCTAGGAGTATTTTTAAATTCCAATTTTACCAATTAACTTAAACTAAAACCAAAAAACAGTTAAAACAAGATATGCAGTTGCATTCAATATATTGTCAAACAATAATATTACAAGAAACAATAAGTTAACAATTAATAAAATCTGTAAGAACATCAATCGGTACCAGTTACACATATATACTCGTAATGTACAAAATAGTAACAGTAAGTTTTAATAGATAATACATAAATTATGCGCTTAATATTTGTATGTATGTACTTAACTTAAATTATCCCCATTTCCGACATTTACATACTTTCACTGCAATCTTCAAAACAATAAGAAACTGAAAATTTCATCAACTCGAAATAAAAAACAGTTATCACCCTGTGTCACAACAAAAAAAAAACAAATCATTACATAAAAAAAAATCAAATGCTCGTTTAAATGGTTCGTACCAAATCGGCACACGATTTGTTATAAACAAAACAAAAAACGAAAACAAACTGTTCAGAAAAAAAGTAGTTTTACAAAAACTAAAAATTATCAATTAAAACTATATCAATTTGAATTTATAACTATCTCGAACTGTTTTCAGATAAATTTTAGTTGTCTCATAGAAAATTGAAAATAAAAATTGCACTATAACTAGAAGATAAAAGCCTTCCAAAATCTGCCTATAGAAAAATCCCATAGTAAATTTCATCATTTCATATAAAAAAAAGAAACGAATAGCCCTACACCCATACTAATGATTTGATTTTTTTTTACTTGTGTCGAGGCCTATAATATAGAGGCATTGGCCTGTATAGTCTTTTATAGCATATGTATGTGTCGAGTAATAACAAACAAAAATCGCTCCATACAAATCATATGAAAACTACTTTTTTTTTTGCATTTTTTGGTCTTAGATTTGTAATAACTTATAAATTAGGCCCAAAGGCACATTTTCATGTACCTGAGTACAAGGAACAATATGTTTTCGTTCATTTTAAGATGAAAAATTATTCAATTTCCACACTTTTCATTCATGAATTTCAACAACTCTCAGTCTAGATTTTCATTATTTTTTTAGGGGAAAATATGAGAAATTAATAATTTCCGCTATTCGTGTCCCTTATTATTCATATTAAACTGCATCTGTTTCACATTCGAAATAAACGAGCTAACAAAAATCGGTTGGTGTGAGTGACAGGGATAAATAGAATTTTTACGAAAACAAATGGAATGAAAATAGGTGGGGATTCTCTATATTTATAATTTACACACACATGCAAACCGGAGAAATTGAATTTCTATAATTATAAATTTTAGTTACACATTTTTAGTCGAAGCGATATGATGCACAATTTCACGTGGGCGTTTTATTGCTGGTATAATTATATTTATTGAATTAAATTAATTTATTAAAATCAATTTACCAGATTATTATTATTTATGTGCAACAAATATATGATAGCGAACATTTTTTTTGTAAAACATGAATTATAATAAACTAGTTGAACATAAAAAAAATTAATTTAATTCAATAAATGCAACATTCCAACAATAAAACGCCCACGTGAAATTGTGCGTCATATTTCTTCCACTAAAAATGTATAACTAAAATTTATAATTACAGAAATTCAAGTTGAGTATATTTTCTCCGGTTTGCATGTGTGTGTAAATTATAAATATTTTATATTGTATTTTATACTCTTCCTGAGAATTTCCGCGTGTTTTCATTCCATTTGTTTTCGTAAAAATTCTATTTATCCCTGTCACTCACACTAACCGATTTTTGTTAGCTCGCTTATTTCGAATGTGAAACAGATGCAGTTTAATATGAATAATAAGGGACACGACTAGCGAAAATTATTAATTTCTCATATTTACCCCTAAAAAAATAATGAAAATCTTAACTGAGAGTTGTTGAAATTCATGAATGAAAAGTGTGGAAATTGAATAATTTTTCATCTTAAAATGAACGAAAACATATTGTTCCTTGTACTCAGGTACATGAAAAAGTGTCTTTGGGCCTAATTTATAAGTTATTACAAATCTAAGATCAAAAAATGCAAAAAAAAAGTAGTTTTCATATGATTTGTATGGAGCGATTTTTGTTTGTTATTACTCGATGCATACATATGCAATTTCAAAATTGATGTAGAAAATCGGCCTATTATATATTGGTATTGACACAGCCAATCTCAAATTGATAATGAAAAATTGAGCAAGTTTAACAAAACGGTCTAAATTTTGAGCGAAAACATCAGCGTCTAACTTCAACTCAATACTATGGTAAATTCTCCTGATGTTATGTACGCTGCTTACAAGCGCAGTAAATGGCATGTGTAGTAAGTAACAGTAACAAACTGCACGGCATACTGATACTTATTCAAATTTCCATTTGAAGAAAATCATGGAAACATAAAATTTATAGGTTTCTTAGAATTTATAGGTTTCTTCGTAAAACTCGATTTTTATTTTCTTCTATTCCAAGGAAAATAAATTTTCATAGAGAGAATAGGAGGAATGAAAGATATAAAATTTCCGTTGAAACGGCGCCAAACATATATTTTATTAAAAATTATAGTATTTATTATTTATATAAAAATAAAAAGAAACGTAAATATTCGGTATCGGAAAACTCAATAAAATATTTAAAACGAAATGTGTGAGATTAGCTAGATTATCCCAAATGCCACAGCGATTAATCTAAACTGACCTGATATTTGGAATTCTCGGTCATATTATCCGATGTTAAATACGCATTCAAATACATAACATTTAAAACTTGAACTCCAGACTCGGCCAACGCTTTGTGATCATCTCGCTGCAATTTTAGCTTCTTGTGTTCGACGAAGCAATGCGTTGCGGTAAGCGCTTCATCTGAATTCTCGTACGGTGGCATAACATCAATCACAACTCCGCCACCAGCTTTAATAAGGCAGGCAAATTGTTCCTTTTTCACGACATGCAATATAACACGAAACCCGGTAAATACTCCAGAATTTTTCTCGGGTTGTGTTAATATCCGAACTCGCCAACGATGCGCTGCATTCGCTATACTCTGTTCCATTTGTCGCAATTCGGGTAAATTCGTCGCTTTAGGATTACCCCATTCGTATTGTTCCTCGTCCAAAAAGAAGCCGGCCTCAAGACTATCATGGATATAATTTATATCCAGAATCCATTTTCCGCTAGCAATGGCGGAAAATATTTTTTCACCGCGATTCGGCTGCTCACAAACAACATGGGTACAAGTGGAATCGTATTTTAAATTTGGATCACAAATTTGCCCTTTTAATTGGCGAATCTCTTTGATGAGTTTATCTTTGGTTAAGGATTCGGCGCACGAAATAATAAAGTACGGCACGCCTTTATATTTCATCGGCTCTTTATTGTTGCGACGCAAGTCGTTAAATTCATGTGGATCACGCCATCCGATTACCTCGTTTTCGGTTCCGATCATCTCGGAATTTGCGCGCAATGGAATCGAATCCACATCATCGTAGTTTTGATACGAAATTGAACGTTGCTCGATAGAACGATTTTTTATAAATTCACGCAACTCTTTAACATGTTCGGCAGCAGTGTACTGAGTAGCACCGCTCTGTGTTGCCGCCGGTTGTTCCACTTTTTGTGTTAATATTTGAGTATTGCTCCCATCGTCCGTCGGTTCGCCGAATATATCACGCCAGAATTTTTTACGAATCTCACTGAATGGAGTTGTCGGTTTTACTTCGGTTTGAGGCCGGCGATAATTTTGCAAAACGGACATTTGATTTCGATGAAGAGCACGCGAATCGGGTGTCGAATCTTGAGTTAGACCCCAAAACGCTTCGGGTGTTTTCATATTTTCAGGCAGTTTTGGAGTATCCGCATCCTTTTGAAGGCGATGATTAGTGCCCGGCGTTTGCAGCAACTTGTCGATTCGGTCTTTAGCCTCTTTCTCCTTCCAACCGCGATACAATACTTCGCGCATTGGAGTAGGAAAATCTTTGACCCGATAACTGGCCGGGCTCATACTATCATTTGACGCGGGTGACAGCCCGAGAACGGTAGCATCACTTGCAATAATTTTATTAATCTTGTGATCGGATACTCGGATACTATTTATAATATCGCGATTTTCTGCATCCTCGCCTAATTCATCGGATTTTCGTTTTTTACTATTGGAGAGTCCAGAGTCCGATGAAAATGATTTTTGTGTGGGTGGTATTATATGCGAAACCTCTTCATTGTACTCTTTATTTACAATGTATCGATCGAATGCGAGTCGCTTTTGACGAGAGCAACTATCGAGCAACCAATTTTTGGTTACCGCGGGCAATTTCCATTTTACTGAGCCATCATATTTTTGGCCCTCGGGTTTTGGGCAAATTAGAATTGGCTTGCAAGTTCGATTGTACGTCGATTCAACGTTAGCACCAAGTTCGGTACCCAGTTCAGATAAAAATGTTCTTTCAATTCCGGTGTACGTGCTAAACACGATCGTGAGCCCATCCAACGGTTTAAGTTGTTCATGACATACAACAGGTTTATGGTAGTATTCAACTTCCAGCACTCGATTCTCTTGAACAACTTCCTCCACCCACAATTCGTTGACAATATGTTTGGCTTTGTATACGTCGGGTGACAGTTCGTTTTTAATGATGACCGGCACAATCATATAATCAACGGCATCTGTGAAATTGTCATCCACTATATCGGCTCCCCAAATTTTACAATCTTCAATCAGTTGCGCTTCAATATCCTCTTCGAATCCGAATAAACAAATTTTAACATTTTTTAAGAAGGTATCTTCATTAATCGGAACTTGAGATGTTGTCACAGCTAATTCCTCGGCTGCGTCAACCGGAATTGGTACATTTTCTACCTCATTAATACTTTGACTTTCTTGTAAATATTTCTTGATTATCTCACTTTCCCGCTCATCTTGAAAAGAAGTAGAAGAGCTTTGTTTTGAAGATGTAGTCTCCTCCACATTTAGATCGAATTTCGGAATTTTAGGCTTCTTAAACGAATTAGACATGGAATGAATAAGCTTTTTGCTACTCGGTGATGGAGTCTCGAGGCTCTCTTTGTCAGGCATAATTCTTTTCATGTCCAATAGGAAATCAACCTCATCAATGATCTGCTTCTGTTTGATACATTCCAACAGCCAGTCGATTTTAATGAAGTGACAATTGAGCTTTTTCTTCTTGATTAGCTTCAATTCATGTAGATTCTCCTCGCCAATTATGACGTGCGTCACTTTATCCACTGGCTCGTCGTACCGTGTAGCGCTTGTCATATTTAGGATTTTATGTAGCTTCTCCTTCTCGGTTGTCGTGAATCCACTTAAGTATATACAACACTCTTCTAGAAGCGGTCCAGCCTTTTTCGCTGCCTGTACATTTAATTTAGCGATGACTTCTTTATATTTAGGAATGGGCGGCGGCGGATTCATCGATTTAGGGCATCGCATTGATCTTGTATTCATGGGTGGCGAATCAGACGAGACGGACGTTCGTGTCGTCGTTATAGTCTCGTTGATTTGTAGCGGTGGTTTAGCCTCGTTGTTATGTGAAATGATCGACAACTGCGAACAATCGAGTGACGCATTAAACCCTAATTTAGTTGGCGTTGAAATTTTTGGGGTTTTACTTTCAACTCGATATTGGGTCATTTCAACGGCATACCCCTTGGCTACACTATCATATATCCAGTTGGGAGTCACACAGTCCTTTTTATAACGGATAGCTGCGGCGTATTTGGCCGAATTAATACTTTTTGCCTCAAGCACCAGTATATCAGTTGTTTCCGAATGAAAGGGTCCAATAAAGCTTCCACCGTGCGAATCAATTAATTTCTTAATAGAATTCTTTGCGTTAGCCGTCAACTCAGTTGTGGTTATTTTAAGATTATAAAACACAGGTAGCGAGTGTTTGTCGAACGCGGTGTCCGTTGCTAATATATTACGTGTTTGGCTAACGCGCCACACATCTTCGACCCAGTCCGGGTGCATAATTTTTATTTTTCCGGTCTCTCCAGCCTTCTCATATTTATTCGATTTCACAGTATTCGACACTAAATGCGTTATAGCCAAATTAATGGTGCTCATATAGTGACCTCCCATCATCTTGATTAATTTGGCGAGATCATTTTTTTGTCCGGTCGATAGTCCCGATGCCGAGATTACTAGACCGTTCATAGCCGCCGTGTAAACGGGAGATGAGCCAAGTGGAATTGGTGTGTTGTCGAGGAGACAACTCATAAAACAGCGTGGACCTAATATACTAGACACGATGTATATTCTAGATTAATAGAAATGTTCCATATACACTATATGTATACTTACACTGCCGAAGTCTTTTGAAGATACTCAAATGCTCTGCCTTCAAATCGTGGAAATATGAATACATCTGTCTCTGCGATATTTTTCGAACTCCGTTTCATACATTCCTCGGCGGCAATCCATTGTACACCATTTGGTAATGGCATATACTCCCGTCCCGTCTATAAACACATCCGATATTCTCATTTAATTAACTATAATCGTGTGACCAACACTTCAATTTACTAACCTCAAACGCTGTTTGCATTTCCTCAGATATATTTTCGCCCGTATCATCCTCGGTGACCAAATAAAATTTTAGATTTGCAGTTAAAGTTTTATTTTTGGATTTATCCATTAATAATATAAAAATAAAACTTAAAATACAAACACAAATCGCTAATAAACAAAATTCCGCGCAAAAGTTCTTTATTCGTTCTTCAATCAAATGAGCAGATTTGTCTTTAAAATTTTCGATACGTTTGGTTTACACGTCAAAATGTCGATAAGTTTTTTGTAACTCCGTAATTTATCGATCACAAAAAAAATTAAATGGCGCGCTTGGTTTTTTCAGGTAAAGTTAGTACGTTAAACGTTTTTGGGTCGAGTCATCTACAAGTTAACTTTGCATTAAATTCGAGTTATCTCTACTAGCGTTTATCCTGCAGAGTCAAGTCGAAACTGGGTTGAAATCTGAGATTCTGAAATTTTTATATTGAAATTCTTTTCAGATACATATTGCGAGATTATTATATTCTCTAGTTAAACTATTTTAAAGTCGCGTAGAAAAGTATAAATTTAAATCCTAGAAAAATGACCGTTTTATATGTTAATTTACTTGATTTGATTGTGCGACAGATAATTTTAAACTCTAGCCAAAAGAATACTCGCACAAATCATTTATTTAAAATATTATTGATTTAATAACTTCTATCGCATAATGACGCCACATTTACTTTCAGTAATGTTATAATTTCTTCCGGATAACACCACCATTTTAACTATCACTAAAACCAATATAACGAGATAATTATCAAAGTTTTCCCAATTAAAACAAGATTAGCTAGTTTTCAACTTGGCACATTGCAGCTAATAAAATCACTAATCGCGATTAGCTAATCCCTAGCCTGTCAACGGTAGGTTGGTTTGTTTTATCGAATACGAAGGGGATATTAACAAATCTTGTTAATAAAAATTTTGTTGGTTTTACTACAATCTTCCTAGGTTTCGTTAAATACGTAATATCCGAATAAGCGTATTTTATTTGGTTTTTATACGTTATCTCGAAAACGAAGCTGAGAAAAATGCCAAATACAGTTGGAACTTAGTTGTTTGATGCCTCTAACCTCTCGAAGTTTTCCCTTTAACTTTTGTATACAAATCATAAATTTAACTCAATTTAATTTAATATTCATTTTTACAAAGACTAACTAGGTAGTTGGACCTAGTTATTATAGTTGATTAATTAATATATATGTATACATAATCCAATTTGACATAATTTGATTAAAAATTCAATCGAGTCAATTTACATAATAAAGAAACACAAAGCGCCTCATTCTACTTACTATGCCTTAATAAAACCTCTTCCATCAAATTAAACACAAATATTATAATTCATAAATTTAAAATTATTTTAATTTTAACTAATTTATGAGAAGATACATAAAATTAAATGACATTTATTTAGTTATTTTTTCAATTAATAAATTAATAATTTTTTTTACTGTTTCTGTTGTTAATTAATATTAATTAATTAGTTATGATGTAATATGTATGTATGTAAACGTATATATATATATATACAAATAAATTAATATATTTCTTTTTTTAAATAAATTTTGGTTGTTAAAAACATTTAATAATTTATGGTAATACTTTTTCTATAATTTTGAGTGAATATATAATAATTTTTTTGGTTGCTTTTTTTTTAAATCGATATTTAGAAATAAATAAATAAATATAATAATAATAATCACGATTAATTTTTTTAAAATTAAATATAATTAGTTTAATCCGTAATAATAATAATAATTTAACTATTTTTTTTTTTCATTTCCACTTTATATTAAGGTTTTAAACATTTAACAATTATTTTTTTTTTCGTTTTTATTTATAATAATAATAATTAATATTATGTATCATAATAATATTTAATTAAGTATGTAACTTATTTTATAAATAAATAAATATAGTAAATCATATTTATTGCGGTTTAAATTTTGGAAAGGAAGCCATTTTTTTTGTTATTTAACGAAAATTAGTGTTTAGGCCAGAGAATTTAAATATATTTTCGTCAAGTGATATTCTAATATAATACTTATATTTTTATTTAATGTATATAATAAAATAGAAATTAATTAATAATTAGTATAAAAAATTAATCAACAGTATTATATGTATTTATATAATAGTTAAAAATATTTGAGCCTAGTTAATGTTACTATTGTAAAATGGCGGTTATTGTTTTAAACGACTAATACTGTTTTGACGTTTGTATTTTATATAATCACATAAATATATAGTTTGTTGTTTTATAATAAATTTTGTTTGTTTTTGGTGGGGTTTTGAGACTAGAAACTATTTTTGTTTTATTTAATAATATCGTTGTTTAACTAAATCCTAAAAAATAGGACAATAATATCATATGTGCTAAACAATTAATTACCTAATAAAAAAAAAAAACTAAACGAAAAATTGTGTATGGAAGCATATACCTATTATACTAAAAATAATCAGAGGAAGACAGACAATCTCACAAAGCTTCATATTTTTCATCAACGAGGGTATAGAAAACGATATAAAATTAAATCCGGCATTCATTTTATAAATAAAATAAATAATAAAATATATATAATACTTATTTTTTTTGTACTTATTCAAAATGTTTTATGAAAGATAAATAATATTATATTAAATTTACACATTTTAATAAATATTTAATTTAATAATTTTTTTTGGTCACAATTAGATTAATTTAATAATTTTTTTTTTATATTATTTTAAAATCTAAATAAAATATTTGATTTATCGCACTGTATATATTTGATCATAATGTGTGCGTTGTTTAATAATATTTAATCTACCTAAAAAAATATTGATTTTAATTAGATATTTTTTAATTATATAATTTTTTATATATTTCAAAATTTACATTTAAAAATATAATTTTTTTTTGTTGATAGTTATTTAAATTAATTATATCATATAATGAAAAGATGTTATTTATTTAATTTTTATGTATAGATAATTAAATATAATATTTAATTTATACATAATATAAAATCAAAAGTAAATTTTTAAATTATGGCAGTAAGATTTTTTTTCAATAGATCTCATAATTAACTATCCAATCGTAGGATTTTTAATTTTTCCAATAAAATAAAAACAAAATAAATTATTAATCAATTATTTAAATTTAATGTAATTTAAATAAGATTACTTAAATCTCATTCATTTATTTCCTCGTCCGATGATGAACTAGCTGGAATTGTTTGAAACCATGGTTCACGATTTTTTATTGTACTGTAATTAAATTTAAAATGTTATATTATTATTTATATTATATAATTCTATAATGGTTTATATTTATTGTTATAATATTATAGTATTATTAGCATAAAATCTGGTGTGCCATTGTCTCTAAAACCAGAGATCAGGTATTTCGTTTTGGACTCATTGATCTGGAGTCCAACAGAAGCTGAAAACTCTACAAGCGGATCAAGTATTTCTTTCACTCCGTTGTTATTCAGTCCAATCACGCATATGTCATCTGCATATGCAAGCACTTGATTGGACTGGCGATATAAGATGTTACGCTGAGGTGTTTCAGTTTTACGAAAGATGTACTCCAACATGAGATTAAAGAGTATCGGGGACAGAGCATCTCCCTGCCGAACACCCGAGTTAACTGCAAAAATTGTCGATAGCCTGTTCTCAACTTTAACACAGCATTGAGACTGCGTCACTGTCATCCTACACAGTCGTACCAATTTTGTTGGCATTCCTAGGTATTCCAGGGCAGACCACAAACTCTCTCGATTGATCGAGTCGTAGGCCTGCCGGAAATCCAGGAAAACCTGATGTACGGAGATGGATGTCTCATAATATTTAGATAGAATCATCCGCAGCGAAAAGACCTGATCAGTGACTGATCGATTCGGACGAAATCCTCCCTGATAGTCACCAACCAAGCCTTCCGCCAGAGGAGTGATTCTATCCAATAAAATGTATGACAGTAACTTGTATGCTGTGCAAAGGAGAGCTATACCGCGATAATTCTCACACTTCAAGCGGTCTCCCTTCTTGAAGATGGGGCATATCGCGGCCACTTTCCATTCATCAGGCATAACTTCGGTTCGCCATACTAATCGAATAAGGTCGAAAAGACAGTTCCACAAAGTATCCCCTCCGAATATCAAGAGCTCCGAATTAATGCAGTCCACTCCAGGTGAGCGGTTTCGTTTCATTCTCTGCATGGCCTTAGTGAATTCCTCATGGGATGGCTCCTCAGTGCAAATCTCCGCAGACTGTTCTAGAGGTGGCTCAACAACAGTCTGTGATGCATGATGAACATCAAGCAGCTCAGTAAAATGTCCACTCCATGCGTCAAGTACTGCGTCGATGTTGACACAGAGGTTTCCATCCCGGTCCCGAATGGCGGTTGACGAAGGCCTGAAAGTATGGTGCAATCCAGTAATTCTTTTAAAGAAATTACGTGAACTACGCTCATTGCTGAGTTGTTGTACTTTCAGAACCTCGGCCTTCCACCATTCTCGCTTCTTCCGTCTACAAATCCGCTTAGCTGCCCTTCTTGCAAGAGCTGCCTTGTTTTTCCTTGCGATTGTGAGACGTTGTTGCACTTCATTATGGGCTATATTTTGTTGCTCAACTGCAAGACGACACTCGTCATCAAACCAATCATTCTTGGGTCTGACTTTCACTATACCTAAAGTCTGTTGAGCAGCACTGACAACCGAAGTTTTCAGTACCTCCCAGACAGAGTTCACGCAGTCAGACTGGTAATTAGCTCCCTCAATGTTGTCGCTGACAAGATCCTGATATCGTTTCTTTTGATCTTCATTTATCAGACCTTCACAGTCGAAACGTTCCATCCGTTTCGCTGTGTTCCCCGACCTGTACGAAAACTTCCACCGTAGCTTTGCAGCGACCAAATAATGATCGCTGCCTACGTATTTGGTTGCTGACCGATAAGTTCTCACATCCTGCACAACTCGAGCTCGCCCTTTTGAAATTAACACGTGGTCAATTTGGCTCCGGGATGTTTTGCGAGGATGTGTCCATGTCTCTAGGTGTATCTGTTTGTGAGGGAAGAATGTGCTTGCTACTCTAAGATCATGAGCAATTGCAAAGTACATCATTCTCTCACCATTATCGGTCGCAGTTTCGTGTCGGGAGTACGGACCTATGTTTTCACACAAGTCGGCCTGATTTCTGCCAGCTCTAGCATTAAAGTCCCCAATTACCATTCTAACATCGTGTTCGGGTATAGATCCCATCAGATCGTCCAAGTCATTGTAAAATGAGTCTTTATCTTGGGGCTGGCTGACTTCTGTGGGCGCATGTACACAAATTATCGACAGGTTGGCTAACTTCATGCGCAGGCGAAGCATACACAATCGGTTATTGACTGCTTGAAAATCCAAAACAGCCTTCTTTACCTGCGGCCCAAGAAGAAATCCAGCTCCAAGATTTCCGAGGTCATCTCCACTGTAGAACAACGTATAGCCCTGGGACACATGGTCTCCACTTTGAGGCCAGCGAGTTTCTTGAAGAGCAACGAGTTCCAGCCGATACTCTTTCATGCACGTGATTAGACCCTCCAACGCTCCTGGTTTTCTAAGTGATTGCACGTTCCACGTGCCGATCCTAAATCTCGTATCCGGGTACTTGAGCGGGGGTCCGGTGTTGTTTTGGCGGTATCCATTTTTCTTTTTGTTGATTTTATAAACAGTTGATTTTTTTACGGATGCGGGTCGTCAGCCCAGCGATCCAACCGTTTAGTCGCCTCCTACGACAAGCAAAGGATACTGTGGTGGTATTCTTAGGAAACATGTTCGTGCAATTTAGATTTACGAGACATGTGAGTGCCCCCCGACCACAGGGGCCAAATGGAGGAGGTTCAAATATTTGGGCTCTCTTATCACTCACGATAACAGTGTGGGTGAGGATATTAAAGTGCGGCTGGCAGCTGGCAGTCGTTCTTTGTATCCTCTAAGGCCACTGCTAAAATCTAAACACTTATCACGTGCCGTGAAGCTGAAGCTTTACAAAGCGTTGATCAGGCCCGTTGTTATGTTTGGATGTGAAAGTTGGGCGCTGACGGATGAGTACGAGAGATGGCTCCTTACATTTGAGAGAAGAATCATGCGTGTGATTTACGGCCCTAAACGCGAAATAGATGGTACATACCGAGCTCTGTACAATTTCGAGATCAGAGATCTGATGAAGATCCCCGATGTTGTACATGAAGTTAGATCTCAGCGAGTACGCTGGCTCGGTCACGTTCTGCGTGCTGATCCGGAACGAATTGTGCAGCGATCTCTGAAAGGAGAGCCACCATATGGTAGGCGCAGAGGTCGTTGCAGGCGACGATGGCTCCACGATGTAGAGAACGACTTGGCCTCTTCAGATTGTCTAAGACAGTATGAAGACCAAGCTCAGGATCGAAACCGTTGGAGCCAGATTGTTGATTCAGTAAGGGGCCAGTAATGGCCTTTAACACTGTTATTATTATTATTATTATTATTAGCATAGAAACAAACCAAAATATACAAGAAAATCATTTCCAGAGCAACATTCATGACGATGTGTCAGAACGCACAAACAAAGCATATTTCCGCCAAACCCCTGATTTAAGGTGGTTTGGCGGAAATATAACACAGCATAAATATAATTTTATTTTTTTGAGTTATTTTTTACTAAGCCTAATGAGACGGATATACGTATATAAGCTATAATCAAAAATGTAATAAATACCATCCGGATTAAAGGCTAAAATATTGTTACAATTGTGGTGACATCTCTATTTGATTAGAGAAACTATCGTAGATGTAAACTGTAGTAGATTCGATGTGTCTAGTCTATTCAAGAATAGTCTAGACACTTCTCGAATATTGTGGACTATGCTAGTAGGTTACAAACTTACAATATGTGATATAAACACGAGATGAACTTGAAGAAGTTGGTTAGTTGGATTTTAACCGCGGTAGAGTTAATAGGAAGTAAAAATCGAATGAGTTAGTTGTGTTTTAGCAGTGATAGAGTTGGTAGTAGTAAAACGGAAAAAATGAAAGTAAAGTGTAATAAAGTGATCATTGTGAAATTAAGTAATTAAGTTGAAATAAGTAAATTAGTGTATTGTAAAATAATTTGGGTACAAATTAGTCTTGTTTAGAATTAAATAGGGTGTTTTAGTCATAATCCCGTGATCGAACAAGGCTAAAACGTAACAATATGTTCAAACTTTACAAATCTTAATTTATTTTGTGCTTTGAGTTTTAGATTTTAAGCGGGTACAGTATATAATCATTAGGAACTTGATATTCTTAAATCGTTATTCGCTCCAGGTAAAAAGCTAATTTCAAAAATGAACACTTAACTTCCTTGCCTCACACCTAAATTCAAATCCTATACGCATGGCTAAATGTCTAATTTGCATGACCATTTTGCACAATATACATAGCCCATATGCCAACCTTCTAGTACTAACATGGAAGATAAATCGGCCCACGGCCTCCATAGCTTTAACTACAGTCATTTCATACAGTTGAAATTAAGATTAAAAAAAAATAAAAAATAAAAACAAAAAATTACTTACGTCGTTTTCTGTTTTGTATTTGTTGGCAATGTCTGCGATGTCCTATAGTAATCATGTTCCTCTTCCGTTTCGGTTGGTTTTCGTTGCAATGTCATTGTCTCTTGAGGAGAATCAATAATCTCTTCGTCCAAATAATATCGCGAACCATGCGCTGATTTGCAATTTTCACATTCACTCAAATAATCATCATCGAGCGATGTATCGTTGGGTAAAAAATGCTCTTTAGGATTTGAACAATTTTTCGATGTTGTACACACCGGTAATGGTTTATCATCGGGTTTTGGCGATGTAACAACAGGACTTATAATTGTATTATTATTATTATTATTATTGTTGATAACGTGATTATTATGGGTAAGAATATGATGATTGTTATTGTTTAGGGCATTTATTGCGACGACCGCATTTCCAGTTGGTAATGTTAAATTGTTCGGGTTTTTTGTACCACCTGATGATGATGATGATACGGATTTGGTTAGGGTTGTAGCTGCAACTGTTTTGGGTGTTGTGACTACAGAATTTACGGTGGGTAGTGTAACCGAAGATGCGGTCGCCGATGGTGATGGAATCGTAATGACCGATGGTACTTTACTTACAACATCCGTGATTGAGGTACGTAAACTTAATTTGCCTGTGGTATTTGCCGGTTTAGGCAATGAATATGTTATATGATTCGCAGGAAATCCAATAGAAGTATTAATTTTTACCAAACTCTGAGATTTCTCGGAATTCTTTAGTAGTATGATATTTGAATTATCCGCATTATGATGCTGGCTATTGTTATGGCTACTGTTGTTGTTATTATGGCTACTGTTGCTATTTCGTCGAAGTGATTTTGTATTAAAATTCGTATTTGACCCATTTATGGCCGTTTGATTATGATTTGGGAACGACATACGCATTGAATTACTACGCATTTGTTGTGTGATCATCGGATACGGTTGATGATGGCCAGGACCCTGTTGATTCTGGGATTTTGATATTGTATGAATTTTTTGTGTATTACTAGTGTTGTTACTATTATGATTACTAATATTAGTAGTATATGCATTTTGCTTATTACTATTGTTGTTATTTTTATACATTTTTGGCGGTAGAACAGGATGGTTTGAGTCCATTATGGTTGCCGAGTCGTTCGTAGTTTTTGAATCAATGAACATAATGGGGAATGGAGGATTTAGTATATCAGTGGATTTTATAGAATTTGTACCACCGGGCGATGGAGTATCTAGCAATTTTAATGCGGTGGTCGATGAGGTTAATAAATTATTTGATTTATTTTTGAGTATTGAATGTATATGATTCGAGGCGGCTGATGAAGCGGACGAAGGATTTGATGAGGATGTAGCTGAACTATTAATGGAAGTCGATAGATCAATGGCATTTGGAGTAACAATTTGCTTAGAAATTGTTGGAATTTTCTGATGATGGGAGGCGGAGGATAGATGATTTGATGCAGATGCTATGGTTAATGCGGTAGATGAATTAATTTGATTACTAGTTTGATTATTTTGCATATGTTTAACACGACGAAGCGTATTACTGTTACTATTGTTGTTAATGTGATTTGCCTCAACTGCGGCATATTTAGAAGACTTTGAAGCCTGATTGCTATTGTTAGAGCCTTGTTTAGTATTAGTGGTCACCTTAGATAAAAATATACCATTGTTACTCGATGAATTTGATGTAGTATTGCTGGTGGTGTGCGTCTGCTGCGAAAAATGGGTTGATCCCATATAAGACATGGGCACATGTTGTACTGGACACTGGCATGTCGGTTTCTTCGATTGTTCGTTCGTTTTCAGCGAGGACATTATCGGATCAACCGATTGAAAATGTCGTGGAATTGTACGATGATAACGACGTGAAGAAGACGGGGTCGAAATATTATGTCGATTTAGAACACAATTATTTCCATTCGATATGTTGGAATTTCCATTGCTATCGAATAATGGAGGTGGCAGTATTGTGGTGGCATTATTCGAATAATCGGCCGATTCAAGTGCCTTCTGATTTTGATTTAGTGTAACAGTTTGAACTTCTTTCGGAACCTGGCACCGTGAATTGTTGCACATCGAAAGACGCGACGGGGTCATTGGATTGTTTGGTGCTTCAATCAAATTACTTTGATTAGTGTATGCGCATACGGAAACTGTGGTATTACGACCATTATCACTAGTTCCGGTAACTTGACCCGCGTTCGTGGTTTGTGTGGATCGCGGTTGTGTATTTGTGCTCGCATTCCCGTTCGTTATCTGATGATTTTCTCCAGCGGCTACTGATGTGATCGTACCAGCATTATTTATATTGATATTGATCAAATTTGTTGTGTTCGTTGTAATGCCATTATCTTCCGGATTGTTGCACACGTTCATCGGTAGTGTTCGATGTGTCGTGGTGGCAACACTTACCGTGCAAGTGTTTATTGCGGCCTCAGATTGAGCGAGTGCAATTGCCTCTTCGTATGGTGGAGGAGCTTCACCTCGGGGGAAATAACTCGATGGTGGTTTCCACAACGGATAATGACCTTGATTCGTGTCGTATGGATACTCTAAAGTCATATTACCGTTCCCCATGTACGAGATATTTCCTCCAATATAACCAATACTCCCGATGCTTCGTTGATCCTCATTCACCTGCCTATTTTCCCTAACTCTAGATTTTTTTTGTCGCAATCGATTAACCAAAAAGAATAAAAGCGAAAGGGATAACGTAGCCGTTATCCCACTGGCTAATAATCATATACCAAAATCGGAATTTCGTTCGTTCGTGCCCAGGGTATCATCCAAACAGATGAAATCGCAACACGTATTTCCTACTTGAAACGATTTACAATTTGGCTGATTACATAGCACCGTTTTACATGATTTCGACTGACCATTTTCACAGATACACAATTTACATAGATCAGGTCCAGGGACATAGTGCATCCCGTGCTCGTATGTCCTTCCCTGCACGTCGCGACAATCTCCCCCATTTGAATTGGCTCCGCTCACATCTTTGTACAATTTATAAATAATTGCACATTAAAATAAATAAAAATAAAAAATAGAATAATCAATTTTCAGATAATAAATTTTTTTCCCAATTTTTCTTTCATCGCCCCCACAAATATGACATTTCAAGATTCTTACCTTTTATTGTGATATGAACATAAAAGAAAATCCCTAAATACAGATTGGAAATCATATTGTTTAACCGTTCCACAAAATTCACACAGCACTTAACACTTTTTATTGATTTGAAAAATTGTTTTTCACCACTTTTAAATAAAAAGAAAAAATTGGAACACACTTTTGGGAAAGGAGACGAAAATTTTTTCACATACAATCAATTGACAGCTGTTTTATGCCAATGGAGTGAATGGAGAAAAATATGGCAATTTTTTTGGACGATTCCGAAAGATTTCGGAGTAAGAGGGATGCACCCAATTTAAATTTAGCGATAATTAAATTTTGAAAAGGCTATTTGCTTTGTAAACTGCTGTACAACTTTGAATGTGATACGATCCTTAGTTTTGTTCGTGTATCTATGAAAACATTCAAAAGCAACCTGTAAGTGACAAGCTTTAAAATCAATCAACGTATCTTTAGTTAAAATTTCTTTTTTGTGTAGGTATCACTGCTTTCGATCGATTATTTATTTTAAAGTTTATGATATCAGATCATATCGTTAATGGTCGCATTTAACGGCCCAATAATTTATCAATGACAATATACTAATGAAGAGTATAGGTCCCTCTAATAGCCGTCACGACTGATTCTTCTTTTCGACTCTTTAACAAGATTTCGAACAATAGGGTACAATTGCAAGAGATCGCATATTTTTGACTACCAATGACGATTAACCGGCAATCAATAAATTCCAATAAACCAAGAGTATCGTAAATAAATTTTCCACCAACGTAGTAAATATTTAGCTAAATTTTATTAAACAAATATTTCCATTCCAAGGAATCTAATCTCTAACTACTGTTGTGTTAAAAAAAACAATAATAAACAGTAATCAATCGATCATCTCATCACATTTACAGTTTCTCTATGAGCACAATGTATATATACAAAACATCTTATCGTTGCGAGAAAGATCACAATTTGTGACTGAGCAGTGAGCACTGAGCAGTGATGAGCACTGTAAATATGTTCTTATATGAGAATGTATTTATTATCATTTTTCTACTTGGGTGTTGGGTCTTTGCATTCCCGCTCTCCATCCATGATCATATCGTAATCGTAAACAAACCGAACGAAAACAAAATAAGTAAACAAAACACCAAATCAGCTGTTTCCCATTTAATAGTATACACTATACAGGCACATTTCTCCAAAAAAACAATTCAAGACCTATTTTTATTTTATATGTGTGGGATACTATACAGACGATTTTGTCATTTTAAATCGATGGATTAATACGGTCGAAAACATCTTATTTTTGGGAATTAATTAGCTACCTTAAATAATATTAAAATTCGTATTTCGGTCCATCAATTTCTTAGAATAGTAGACAATTTTATAGTTGATAGTTTTGATTTTTTAATGCAAGCCTAGTAACACTACCTAGTATAAGAAGCAAAGAATATGACGGCAATATTGTGGAAATCATTGCCGAATTTAATCCAAGAAGGTGGTTTATTTAATTCGGCAATAATAATGGGTGAGGTAAGTGAAAAAATTATTACGTTTGAAAATATGTAATTAGTTAAATGAATACATTTTTGTTGTTATCGAATTAATTCATTAATTTGGTTATGAATATGTTCCGTGAGTGGTATTTTATACTGATCGAATTGGTCGAAAATTGGGCGATCAAAGAAATTAATTTCCTATTGGAATTTAGTGTGTTATGATTAAATTGATTATCGCGTTTACACGATGAATTCAATTTTTTTCAATTTCTATGAATTGTGCCGAGTATTGTATTTTATTCTTGGCTACTTTGAGATTAAAATTAAATTGTGTCGTTGTTTTTCTAATGGAACATCAGTTCAATCACTATAAGTAGTTATTAACATGTAACTAGTATAAATTGAAATGAATTTAAAGTGACATTTCATTTGCCAATTTACAAGAATAATGCTGTATAATGAATTCAAATTTGGAATTCGTCGAATTCCTTCGGAATTTATGGTATTGCAATTCCAATTCCATTTTGTAGTTACAGTGTTTGTCATCAGAGTTTTCTTATTTGTCAAACACTACCAACTTTTGGTACATGTGAAAAATAAATCACGAGAATTGGTTGGTTATTTCTTTTGACCAAAATTGAATTCTAATTCCAATTCCTTGGTCAAATGAAATGTCACGTAAATTTAAATACGAAAATTTTACAAAAGTTTTTTTTTTCAGACACCAACATATTTTCCAAAATTAGTATGTCAAATTATTTGTATTCATTATTGCGACGTGAACGTATAATATGTATTTATTATTGTTCTCGCGATATCAATTAGATTATGTTCAGACCACGGTACAACCGTAGTAAAACTGTTACCAACTTAATAAAACTGAATAACCAAAATTTTGTTCATTTAAACATTTCTCGCTTGCAAAATGTCATTTTTTTAATAAGTGGGTGCAGTTGTCAATTTTCCAAATATTTTCTTTTTTTTTCTAAATTGTGTCAACAGTTCTCGTAAAAAGTGGGTTTATTTTTCCGGCTATGTTCCGCACCAATTTAGTTTTAAAACTAAAAACGAACTATCAATTAATTTAATCTAAAAATTCTATAATAATAAAAAAATTGTGCAACAAAACACGAATCAAACAACAAAAAAAAAATGCTGCCTTTACTACAGAATCCCAAAACGAAAAAGTGTTTTAAATAAATAAATAAAACTATTGTGTTTTACATATTCTACTTATATATTCCTTATAATACAATTAAATTTATATATAATTTATTAAATCAAATATTTAGTTAATTGCAAATATAACTCCTATAAGAAAAGTAATATATATAAGTAAAAAAAAAAATTTAGGTTATGTTGATTCGATTTTGTTTTGTTAATTTAAATTAATTTAAGTTTAAATAGTATTAATTAATACAACAGAAAAAAATGATTAAATTAAATAAAAATAAAGATAAACGTTTCACAAGTTATTTGGTAAATTAATTTATTCATAAATTATGTGTGTATATGATTATTAAGGATTTGTTTCGATATCGTCACAGGCGCTCAACACAAGCGAGGATGCGGTTCAAGCCGAAATGAAGCTAAAACTCCTATCGGGCGAAGTCGAAGTAACGAACGTTCGAAATGCTCGACTATTTTATCCGTGCATCAAAAAACAATCGGACGATGAGGGCGTTAAAGGCATACTAATTGTGACCAATTTTCGGCTGTCGTTTTTATCGGTTGATGATAAACAAGACTCAGAGGTGAGTAATTTACGGAATATATTTAATGTACATTAGCTTTAATATATGTATGTACGCGCACAACCCATTGTGTTTAATTTTTATTGTGATTAAAAAATTTGTTTACCCAATTTTACATATTTGGGGCTATAATTAAATTAAAATACAGTGTTGGCTATATAGTACTATATAGTGTGTAAATAGATTTTTTTTTGAACGATTACCTCCTACAAAGAGATTTATTAAATGAAACACAGACAATATGTGCAATATACTCTACCTAGCTCAGCTGATTTTATGATTCATGTGATGACATATGTTTGGTTTTTTCTATTGAGTTAACTAATTTTTCCAAAATATCTATATGTTGAGGTTGAGTGAGCTCATCTGCGGTCACTGAATAAATGACGAGCATACTCAACATGTTGTAAGTGAAATCGTATTAAATGATTTCCTATCGATATAATTTTTACTTTGTGCTTCCATTATTGTTGTTTCTTTAGCTTCAAGATGATTCACAAAATTTTTATAAAACAACGCAAACTACGAAGACAATCAAGACATACATTTTCAATCATCAGTATCATTTAATTCATAGAGGTGACAAGTTTATCAATACTTGATTTGACAAGCAACATTGCAAGTTTTATTGACTCACCCCAAACAATAACTAACAATAACTTTCACTTACGTTCAAAACCTTTTCAGTTTTTTTATAGTAATGGTTGATCAAACAAAAATTATTTCCCTAATCTTATTCGCGTTGTTCACTAATTTCATGTGCGAAGATAATAAAGCCTGTAAACTCAAATTTAGTCCACTCCAATTATAAGTCCAAATATCGGCTCAATAATTCAGTTTAAGAAAGAGACATTCAATCAGTGGGGCAGATCGTGCTAGTACGTTTAGCAAGCATGCAATAAAGTTTTATACGAAAAACTAAATAGTTTGCCTATTCAATTTAGATCGTTAGTATTAATTGTCTTGATTATGATTCACAAGTTTTACTGTAATCGGTATGTGCAAATAAAAATTATACTTTTAAATTCAATTTTTTTGGTAAAGTTAATTGAATATAACATTATTTTTGACTATGAAATGGAGTAGCTACTATCCCAGTAATATTTTGTTTTTTTAACGAAATATCACAATACAAACTAAACATTTTCCACATCACACTAAAAAAGTTCCCAATCCCCCGTATTATTATAATTTAATTTTTAAATATTAAAATAGCCGTGTTTCTTGACGTATGATCTGATCCGGATCAGATCATATCTGCTTTCCTTTCATTTGTATAGCCGCGTTTCATGAAATCAACACAAAAATTGTATTATTTTTTGTTTATAGGTTATTATTTTGATCCTAGTAGCATTTTGGTTCAAAATTTTTATACAAAAACAAAAAATAGTACAATTTTTGTGTTGATTTCATGAAACGCGGCTATACAAATGAAAGGGAAGCAGATATGATCTGATCCTGATCAGATCATGCGTCAAGAAACACGGCTAATATTAATTTGTTAACAAGTTCTAAATGTTCATGGGTCTAAATTCTAATTTACCAAAATGTTCAAATTACAAATTACTATACTCAACATGTCAACTAGTCATGCATTCTTAAAGTTCAACCTTCCAGTTTTAAAATATAGAAATTCGGGAAAATTGTGAATTTAGAATTATCAAGATCAAAATTCTTAACTCCAAGATTTTCTAGCCACAAATTTTACAGTTTTAATTTTTGAATTACCAAATTTTCAGAGAGCAAATGTTCTACTCCAGACTAGTTTCATAATTTTTTGTTTGCTTTGCTTTTTATTTCGTACGAAATTAGCTAAATCGCTTTTATTGAATTGCAGTCCGGCGACTTAGTCTTGTAATAGCTCCAATTTTTACCACATCCAAATTTTCAATTGCGAAAATTGTTTCGAATTTTTTTTTGAATAGTTAGCGACAGATGAACACAATATATGAACTGTCTATAAACCAAATCCCTTCCTAACTCAGACATCAGCTACCAATCAAATGTTAAGAATGTCTTTCTGAATATTATGTAAATTAATCTCCCCAGAACTATGAACCTTTGGCCATTTTAGATGAATCGAAAATCTCAAAGGTATTTTTGTCGCTGGGACAATTCCTCCAAGAGACTCTCAGTCCCACATTTTGTACTTTTTGAACCGAAACCAATGCAATTTATGGAGGAAAAATTAGTGAAAGTGCCACAGAAAGTACTAAACAGTTTCTTCGTTCATTCCATGTCTACCAAATTACTGTGGTGAAAATATCCCTCTTAATAGAATATTTCTTTTTTTGTCACACTGGGAGATGCCTAGGATGAACTCTGGTATTCAGAAAAGTTAGCTTTATTTAATCTGCCGCATCGATTTAAAGTCTCTATAATGTCCGAAACAAGTTTAAGGGTGGATCCAATTTATTTGTTTTGTTGAATTCCTTTGGGGTATTTCGAAAATTAAATAAAGAATTCTGCAAATTAAGATAATTTAAATTGGTGATACTCAAATCGAATTTAAAACGAAACATAAGAATTTGAATTTCGAAAATGAGTTAAATGGAGTTTCTCAGCTACCCAGGTAAATTGAAAATATTTAGATACTTTTCTTCTACGTGGCTTACATTTTTAATTAATATTCAAGTTTTATTGCACCACTATCGTTGTGTTTTCCTACGTGATAAGCGACATTAACCAAATATAATTTCCATACTATAGACAATCTATAAGGTAACTTGTCCGGTTTCTTATATTTCTAATTAGGTCAGATTTGTTTAGTTACCTATCCATTTTGAACACAAAAATATTGATTTCTTATAGTTTAAGTACATAAAAGTCGTGTGTATTGCGGCGAGTTGTTTATATTATAGTGAGACCACGGCTGTATACTTGCTATTGTATAGCATAAAGTCAATATCCAACAAAATTTTTTATCTTTTTCCGTGATCTTTGGTGGTTTGATGACAAAATCCTTTTAAAATAAATACTCACTCGATTTGTTAGCGAATATTAACCGCCCACATTGGCATATACATATATGTATATGTATATATATATGTGTGTTGAAATCTAAATTTAGAGACCAAATTTATAACATTTTCATACGTATCAAAATAAATAAACTAAAAATAAGATTTATTTCAATTATTATTATTGATTCACTAATATTTTTTTGGAAATATACTCGCAGCGAGCTAGTGAACGTATATCAGTATGACAATAATTTAGATAAAATTAAATTTTAAAGGCGGAACTTGGTGACCGCCAAACATGTAATTCCATGATCAAAGTTATCAGTATGTATTCTATTCAGGTACTACATACATAATTATTTTCCATTGTGTCAATAATATCTAAATATACTAATTGAAAATCCGTTATTTCTAATGCATACAAGTCACAATATATGAAGACAACATTTAAACAATTCATTCATTATGCCATCATCGTAACCAAATACTCAATATTGATTAATTTCTAGCTAGAATAAAGTAAGCAAACAAATAAAAATTATCACAAGTGAATTCAACACATTAATTTTTGTGCTCTTGTACGCGCGTATAATTTGTAATTTACAAATTATTATGTTTTTTTTGTAATGCGGTTATATAAAAAAACACACATAGATATACATAATGTGCAAGAGTGACCAGCTAGTGCTAGACCAAGGTCGTAGTGATTAAAAACATTTAATTTTTGTTATGTTTATTTTAATTTACAGAAAATTTCCATGAAAAATGTATTTTATAATTTCCATTAAATGCAAAAGAGGAAAAATGTTTTTATTTCATCATTGGGGTCGCATCCGTTGACTTGATTTGTAGATAGGGAGAGAAATAATTTGTGTGATGTGTGTATGTGTGTGTGTGGTGTGGATGAATTTGGAATGCTGGCTCGAAATTAAATTTATATTTCTGTTCAATTTTTTAAATATTTTGAATCGCTTTAAGCCTCGATTATCAGTATTTTTTCAAGATTATGATTTGCACAATTTTCATGTTTTTAATTTTCAAATTTTCATTTGTCACTCTTTGTCATACTGAAACACAAAAAACTGCCAAGGTGATGTATACACAAATTTTATAATCAATCATTCACGTTTTACTCCGCCATCTACATTACCCTGATTTTCTCCATTCTTGGTGAATGTTTAGATAGAATTACTGAATTCTTCTACGGATAGAGAGTATTCTCATCCAGCTACTTTCATCGACCAATATTAGTGATTTTTCGCAGGATTTCTTCAGACATATTTTCTTCCGAGTTAAGAATAGTAGAGGACTAATGGATGACTATGAGTGCAAGCAAACACCAATTCGGAAGGTTTTACTATTGTATGATCACAGCTGCTTTTTATATGTGATTAACTTATATATTTTATGGCATGCTGTTTTGCATCACGAAATAAGCTTTCTCGGCATTCTTCCGTGATTTGGAGACAAAGAAGCCATTCTGTTTTGATTGATGTATTTGATAGCTTGTTTATAAATCAGTTCAGCTGGAGATCACCTTAAATATTTTTTTATGGTTGGAATCCAAGTATAGCAATTGTTATATGATTATTCCGTATTTTTTGCGATCTAACAATTAATGCAATTCGCCTCGTACCAATATATGATTTTTTCATATCTATTCAATTATCTTTGTTCGGGCCCTGGGCGAGTATTAAATAAATTGTTCCCTAATCAATGTCTGCCAAAAATCATGAACTACAACCATTACTGGCTTTCCAATTGGATCACTGCAAGTACTTATCCACTACTTAGGTTGGTTTCTTTGCTTAAAATAAACTGCTCGTAGCTGCTCTTACATTCGATCAAAAGCAGCACGTGTATTAAATTTAAGTATGGACACAAACCTAAGTAGTACTTGTGGTGGTCAGTTAGAAAGCAACTTTTGTAGTTTTTACCACTTGGGCTACTCAAGCCTCTTCCAAGTTCCCTCGATTACAGGTCCGATTTAATTCGAATCCCTGTTTAATACATTTTGTGCAGCTTTAACCACTGTGCCATTTGCTCAGTATAATTCTAGTGATATGTCGTATACAAATTGCAGAAATGCTCTAAAATTCAAAAAATTGCCAACATAAATCGGATTTTCATAAGCGTTTAGTACTCAAATTTTGAAAATTTACTTTTTTGCTTCAGAAAGTTTTAAAATTTAATTAAGAAATGTTTAAACCAAGTTAAAATTGAATGTTTGTAAACGTCAAAATTGATTTCAAATCTCGTAATCGTAATTACATAGATATTTAGAAATTTCAGAATATGAAAATGTCTGAATTTAATTTAAAAAAAACTTATTATGCAACGACGATTATGTCTGAATCATACGTACTTATACATCTTTATGATTATCTAATTAGTAGACGGAAATGCTCGTTTCGTGTACAAATATTTAAAAGAACTTTAAAACTGGACAGATAGTTTAAATTCTGGTTCTAGAAGAAGACTTATTTCATATTATATTCTATATTGTGTAAAAATATCATTTTTGGGAAATATTTATTGATTTTATTCGTATATTCGTATTTAAGCAGATGGCAGAAATCATCGTTCATATTTGAAAATGTGTATGTCAGATATCCTGTTTTGGTGTATCAGAATTTAGTTTACATAGATAACATATCTGCAGATAGTTAGCTTTATTAACAAACAAGTAGCACTTTGTTAAATTTTTAAGTAAAGACTAGCTTTAACAACAGTTTTGTCTAAGAAGTATGTAAAATTGAAAAATTTATCAGAAAATATAACTAATTTTAGGGTTATTTCATTTATAAACTAGTTTGTCAAAAAAAAGCCGAATTATTATTATTGCATCAACATTTTTTAAATTGTGTGTAAAAATAAATAAATATGTTGATATGCGAGTCCTACAGTAAAACGGACAATGGAGCTCTGGTCTCTTCGGGGCATACTATGAGCCGGCTCTGGGTATAGCCCAAGTCACTTTTTCTTAAACGTGGGCCTAACACTAAATTTTTGTAACGTGATCAGCGGTTTGATGAAACTGTAATAAGTGTAATGTCACTTTAGCGTGTACTACTTTTCAAAACTACACAAAAAACATTGTCACTCGTAGACAAAAAATCTATGAGTGTGGTTTTCACTATACACTTTTCAAACAATTTTGAGAATACCGAAAGCAGTGCTTGAATATCTTTTCATCGTCTCCTGCAGAACACATACCTTTAAAGGATGCAATTTCGATACTCAACGTCGTGTACTCAGAAAATGCTAACATTGTCGTAGGCCGATATGATCAAATCCCAATCCAGCATCAGATTATTTGCCACTTTAGTAAAGTAAATGTTCAAATCATTCGACAATCGGTCTGAGTTAGTATTATTTAAGAAATCGTTAGTATTTTCTAATCGTTAGGTGTGTTCTCCTTCTCTCGCCAATAATAGAGTCTACCAGTTTCTATTGGATTTTCATGTTAAATTTGGCATTCTCATTTGGTTTGGTAGTATAAACTGTTAGTCACCCATTTTTTGATTTGTCTGTTTTTAAATCCTATTATTTAGACCCTATGAACACCCTACAGTGTCCAAAAATGTATCCAAAAGCAACATTTAAGCCCCATTCTAAATAATCTTCACTCCAAGTTTCTTTAGCTACCCAGTTATTATGAGCGGGAAAATTAATTGCTCTGTAAGTTAAATTATTTAGCTCTGCGTTATAGCTAAAAGGATCGTAAAATAATATATAAAGCGACAAGGTGATTCGTCAGTGATTTTATAATCAAAGACTCAGATTCAAACAAAATATTACTGAACGGTTTAGAACTAATAAACATCTGGTCAATGCATGTGGACGATGAATTTTGAATTCTTTTGACAAATAAATCAAGAATATTTATATTAAAGTTTCCTAATATGATTAGATTAGGAGTATTGATCTCAGAAATTTTGCATTTTTGGCAGGATACCAGGCAAAAGTATTCAGTTGTAATCATTTTACGTGTAGCTCGGATATTTGGATTCGTTATACTTATTATACAGAGAATATGGTTCAACATATTGATGTAATGAAATTCTTTGTTTCCATTTCATTTTAATTGAACTTTGGACGTTAAGCTGGATTCAATTGTGTGTGCGCTTTATTTGTAAAGTGTACTGAATTTGATTGCATTAGTTTTAACTTAGAGTTGATTTTGTTTTAAATAAATGGATTGGGATTAAAGTTGAATGAGTCCGATTTTTTGTTTTTTTTAATTCAGCCAAAATGGTTTTGACGGCTTAAAATTGGATTAAGGAAATTCATGGAAATTTGATTAAGCATTACATGAATTGTTATGAATCATGCATATGGATTCTTAACCGAATTGATCCTAATGAATCAAAAACATTTCAGAATTGTCTACTAAATATTTCAAGAGACATAAGAGTTTGTATGAATCTAATGAAATATTTTAAAGATGATTCCATTAATCTTGAAGTTTATAAGTAAATTTTGCTCGACTGTTTTGATCCACCCGATCGTATGACGTGATTATATAACTTATAAGTTTAATACTACAAATAATTCGTTAATCATATTTTTGTTGTATGTATTATATTAATTGTACTATTATCAATTAATTACATAATATCGTATAAAACTGAAAATGTACAGAGGCGTCATCAAAATCAATCGATTAATTAGCATAAGCGGCGGCGTCATTGTCATTTTCCCCTGACATAGATAAGCTCAAATCAAAACAAACACGGTAAAATAAAATCAATAAACATTCTTAGAGGTTTCCTCCCGCACCTTATCAGTTTGTTTGCTATTAATATGCAAAGCATTTTTTTAAGTACTCGTGTTTTGCAGTATGCTTGTGCTTAGATATTGGTTTTACAAATTTTTTGTTTATCTTATCAAATTTATTGCGCTCGACGTGTGTAATATTCTCGATTTATATGATATTTCGTTAGATGGTGGATAGTTTGTAGAGTTGAGGTTCAGTGGATACAGTAGAAGGACAGTATTTAACGTTTGAATGATTTTAGCATAAAAATTAATGTTTATAGTCATGAATTATCAGTTACCTTGAATTTAATTATATTTGTAAACAAATAATTGGAAAGCTTATGTATTAGTTTAGTTACATATTCCAAAAATATACGGCTGGGATTTTTTTGTTTGCTTTTTCAATAATTGGTTAATTTCTAAAATACAAATATCTCATTATTATGAAATATTTAAAATCATCAATACCGAAGTATCATCACATGCTATGCGTAAGGATTTAAGCTAAAATAATATTGCTTAATAAGAGTCCATCGGATTTAGATCCCGAGTTTGTTAATAGATGATGTGTGCACTAGTTCCAATTGAAGGAAACAATAAGGGTAGTGGTATTGCAATTTATTTCATTCTTCGAACTTGTTTTCCACATTTTAATTTGAATGTCTTACTCAAATTAACTTTAAAATGTATTCAGTGTATGCAATTTTTACTCATTCCACTTGCTATAATTTTCAATGATTCATAGACAATTTGAAGAAGCCAAGTCGTTTCCTATTCCGTAGAAACAATCGTCGCCTTGAACGATCTCTTTGCCTTCAATAAAGTGGCTCTCTTTTCAAAGATCGCTGCACAATTGGATACAGACCCGCACGCAGAACGTGACCGATCTAGCGTAATCGCTGAGATCATGTACTATATCGGGGATCTTCATCAGATTTCTGATCTTCATATTATACAGAACTCGGTATGGACACACATGATGCTTCTATCAAATATAAGGAGCCATCGCTCGTATTCGTACGTCAGCGTCCAATTTTCACATCCATACATGACAACGGGCCTGATTTGTTTAGATTTTAGTAGTGGCCTTAGAGGATACAAAGCACGACCGCCTGCTGCCAGCCGCTCTATAATATCCTCCCCACACAATTATTTGAACCTGATTACTTCTTCAAACGTGTGTGACTGACCACTACTAAAATCTCGTGTGTAATTATTGTCACTATAACCAGAGGTCATGTATTTTGTTTTGAATTCATTGATCTTGAGTTCAACAAAAGCTGAAAAGAAGCATATGTATATCATCTACATATGCAAGCACCTGATTGGACTGCCGATATAAGATGTTGTGCTTAGGTGTTTCAGTTTTTAAAGAGATACATATGTCAACTTGAAATCACAATTTATTTTCAATTTGAAATCACAAAAACGTTTTCAATTTCACATTCAATATTTCAAATCATAAAATTTTGTATTTTTTATTTTTTTTTTCTCGTTCCAGACCCAAGTATTAATTTACCAAGAAAACAATTTTCTTGGAAAAACAGATGTCCCACTCGCCAACATCGACCAAATCTACCAAATTAGCGACAAGAAGAAGAAATTGTTCCAGCTTCGCAATAATCGGTCAAGTTCAAAAATTGACGCGCTCGAAATAATCTGTAAAAATTTTCGTACTCTAAAATTTGGTTTTCGGGACACCGATATAAATAGCGGTTATAAAATAGCAAACACTTTAATGCGATTTGCATTCCCGAACCAACATAGTCTACTGTTTTCGTATAAGTATCGAGAGAATTACTATAATCCAATACGGAATGTTGTTTTCTATAATATGCGTAAAGATTGGTCGATGGAGTTGATGAGGTGTGGTGCAACCGGATGGCATGTGATGACATCGGAACGGGAAATTCCCGAGGGTACTCTGCCAACGTTTTATGTTATTCCAAAGAATTTAACAAATTCCGAGTATGTTGAATTTTCGCGATATTTTCGTAATTCACGTGCGGCTATTTGGGTGTGGGGTTACGAAAAAGCGTCTCTTGTCCGAATGGCGGATTTAATTTCAACCCTGCCCGATACGTCGCGGGAAAATGCAATGATGGAGAAAGTGCGCGATTGTCATCCAGATAAAAAACAGCCACACCTGCTCGAATTGACTCGAATTCTGCCATCGATTCAGGATGTGTATGCGAGTTATTTAAAATTACGAGAGTTGTGTACGCCGGATAATGCGCGCACATTTATGTTGCAGGATGCGCGATTCTATTCGCAGCTGGAGAAATCAAGTTGGCTGCTGTACGTATCGCTATGTTTAAAGTATGCTAGCGAAATGGCAGACAAATTGAAGAATGGCGAATCGGTGGTGCTACAGGAGAACGATGGACGGGACATGTCTGCAGTGATATCAAGTTTAATACAAATAATTTTAGATCCCCAAGCAAGGACAATAAATGGGTTTCAATCGTTAATACAAAAGGAATGGGTGGCATTAGGCCATCCGTTTAGTGATCGTTTAGGTTTAGTTAAAAATGAGAGCACAAGTGAGGAGAGTCCGTTGTTTTTGTTATTTTTGGATTGTGTTTGGCAACTGTTGTACCAGTATCGCGAGGATTTTGAATACTCGGAGACCTATTTGACAACACTGTGGGACTCGGTATTTTTACCTATATTCGATACGTTTCAATTCAATAGTGAATACGATCGGTATCATGCAACGCGGCGGGATAGTAATACAGAACCGCTTATATTGCGAACGATCTGGGATTGGGGCGAACAATTTAGTGATAAAGATATTGCATTGTTTTCGAATCCGCTTTACAAAAAGCCACCCGAAAATGTTCAGTATCGCAAAACGTTTATACCGGTGAATGCTGTTGCGCTTCCAATACTAGGTGCTAATTTCCCTAATTCCAAGCAGCAACCGGAGCAACCACCGCCGAACCAAAATTTCCTTGAAAACGTGCGATGGAATATCCGCCACTTAGAACTGTGGACACAATGTTATTACAGATGGTTACCATATTTAGAGATACCAAATGGGGGACAGCCACAAATCGATTTATATCACCGGATTCTAATCAATAACATTTGCAAACTACAAAATCAATTGCAAACCGGAGATTTCGATGAGATTCAAAAGTCGAGCGAAGATTTATTGAGTGAGACAAATTTACCCCCGGTCAATTCGTACTTTCCGTTTAGCCGAAACAATATTTGTAATTCGAACGATTTGATCGACATCCTAACGCAAAATAGTGATGTATTAACGGATGGTTCAATATTTGATCGATTGTCAATATCCCAAGCGCCTGATTAAAAATTCTTTGCAAGTTTTATTTCTCTGCTATGTATTAATCCAATTTTAAACTATAAGATTATTATTTATTCATACACACACATACAAAATCATGTTTTATTAAATACATGTATTATTTTTAATTATTTTTAATCATATAAAACTAATAAATTTCTCGACCGTTTTATTTTAACGCAAGAGACCCGCTGATTATAGAGAATACTATATATATATATAGAAAATTTTTATAAATGTATAAATAATTTTGTTTATTTTTTTTTTCACTATTGTTTAAAATAAAATTGATTCCAGTGATTATTTAAAAGTATATTTTGAAAGTCGTCCGAAACATATCCATGCAAAATCGAAAAGTTTCAAATCATCTTTGAGAACAGTAGATAGGATTTATAGATAAATTGTTTTGTAAAAGTAATTAATTATTATTGAAGTAAAGAAAATTTTGTATATATAGAAAAAGAATTGAGCAACACCCGGATGAAATGGATGTGTTCTCGATTCGATCACTCCCGCACAATCCATCCACTAATTTAGAAAGTTTGGTGATGGAATAGAATTTTATTTTTTTAAAAATTGAAATATAATTCGAAAAATAAATTTTTTTAAAATTATGTGTTTGGTAATTATGTAATTTGTGGTTGGGTCAAATCAATTTTATAGTTTTTGTTTTAGTTAAAATTGAAACAAATTAATTGGTCCCAAAATTTAAATTGTAATTTCCAATCTTGCATGTCTTAAATTCGAATATATTTAGTTTCCACCGTTCAGTTATATTTATGGGTTTATGACATAGATAGAATCTACAAAAAATATTACCCACTATTAACTTAGAACATTCGAATTCTAAAGTCTTCGCAAACTATGGTTCTTCCGATATTTAACAACTGACATGTAATCGGCGATCAAACTTTATTTTTAAATTTGTGTCTGATGCGCAGGTTTTCTAATTCTATCTGTTATAATAACACTCATAAAATAGGTGGTACACGAAATACAAATTGCCAGATTTACCTGTTTCAAAGAAAAATTTGATCATCCGAAATGGTTTCGAATTAATTACTTTCAATCTGTTGGATTATTAGCAAGGCACTAAACTTTCCAATGAGAAAGTTTATAATCAATTAAAATTAGCATCAGCAAGTGATTTTCATTTTCCAATAACATGTTTCGTAACACATCAATCGATCTGAACCCCTAAATGTGCAGTAATGATTTGCATTAAGATTTAGATCAACGGCGTACAGTTTGGAAATAATAGATTTATTTTATAAAATACGACTTTATAATTTGATGGAAAATTAGGCTGAACGTGTTTCGTAAATATTAGTTGTACTCTAAACCAAAATGTGGTCGATACAATGAAATGTAACCTTTCTTATCTCAATGCAATAAATATTTTTAACTTAACCATATTACAATATATCCAAAATATTTAATCAATATAATTACAATAATCATAAATTCATCACAAAATAAATAAATACATAATTAAATTATTAACCGTCCCTTATACCTAATTAAAATGCTTTAATAGATAATTATTTTAAAGTATGTACCTAAAAAGAACTCTCCCAACGTTTGTTACCCAGTTTCAATTTACTAAATATTCGCTAGAACTACCAATTTTGCTATAACATAATAATAATAAATAATTTAAATTAAACAAATCAAAATAGAATTACATACAAATATTTTTAATTAGTTAATTAATTTTTTTTAAATATTAATTTAAATTGTTATAACTTTTTTTAATTACAAATTATTAAATTGTAATATATATTAAAAAAAATATGTTAATTAAATTTTATTATTAAATTAAATTAAATCATTTTTAATAAATTTCGTTTGATTAGTAATTTTTGTGCTGACCGCCATTATATTTTTAAAATGGTATACATTCAGGGGTATTTGTTTATGAAAATGTAAACAGTATGTACAGTTGCTCACACATTTTGCTTATAGTATCCACTATCCAGAGAACTATTTGGAGAAATTCCAAATAAATTTGAAGTACGTCCAATTTGTCGATCGAAAGTAAGATTTAAATTGAATCTATAAATAAATATTTAATACTTTTTGTGAGGTAGGTAATGGATATAGATAATATATGTATACGATATTGTGTTCGGAATATTAATGTTTATGAACATTTTTGAAACGATTTTTTTATTGACATAGGACGTACGTACAATGGAAATGCAACAAACTACTTAGTACTGATTAGTAATGAAGGTAAAGTAGAGTGGTTTTTAAAATTATAATTAGCTATACCAAAATCACAAATTAGGCAACATAAAGGCTTTTATTTCAACAAAGTCGTGGACATTTATTTGATTTTATTTCATCTGTTTCCAGTTTCGAAAGTAACTTCAAACTGTACGTGTATCGTATCTTTCACCATTTAAATCCCAAGGTCTATACGGATATTGGAATTTCGGATATACCACGGAGCATTTGTAATACTGCAAAGTATTTTTGATTGCGTCATTGCAAAATATTTATATTTGATCTACAGCCCCATTTTTGAGAGTTTTATTTTCATTTGGTTGTGCTTTGATTCATTGTGCTTTCTCCATGTCAACCTTTTATCAAGATGGCTTCGTTTGTTGAGGGATGGTTTGACATCACCGCTGGTCATGTAAGTTACGTTGAATAAACTGTTATGTGTTTTGATATATTTTCATTCGCTTTTATCCGCCACCTTCTTTGCCAATTCCCGATTTTGTTGCAATTCTCAATGCAGTTTGAGGATTTTTGTGTGAAAACATAATACCTGTGTTATCTTCAAATGTTAACCTTATCATCAGTTGGTAGATCTGTAGTACACAGCAAATACCATCTCGTTCCTTGTGGAACTCCTGTGTTAGTCAGTTAGTTCAGTAATGACTGAATTATGTTTAACCTGGAATTTTCTTTGAAACAATTAGCTTTCATGGATGGCATGCAAGTTTTTTGGCAGATGAGTTTTAATTTCATATTTAAGGGCATCATGCCATACTTTGTCGAAAGTGGTCTGGTATAATGTGCCCTTCAGATATTATTGGTTTTAAATTTTGTTATACCATCTTTTCAAAATATTTCGAAGAATACTTTTTAATGCAATTTGTGTTTCGTCTTTTCCAGGTTTTGGAATCATTGTAATTGGCGATATTTTCCATTTCTGAGGTTAGACCCAATGTCCATCTGGTTGCCTGATTAAAGGGCTCGATAATGTTGGTCTCATTAGATGTTTGTTGTCTTACAAGGTAACTATGGATTTCTTGAACATCTTCTCTCAATGCTGCTTTCACAGCTATATCCCTATTTAATTTCCATTTTAGTATTGTAGCTTTTTGCTGCTGCCATAATTGACGTATTGTCCGTTTTTCTTGAATTAACTGCAGTATATTAGGTGAAGGCATTCATTCAATTTTTCAGAGCTGCTAATATTAAATTAAATAAATGTTAAATCATTGGTCTTCGACAATTTCTATGTCCATTTAGTTAGATTATTTGTTAGACGTTGAGGTGGTTCTGCTGTTAAGGTCGGGTACTCCGAGTTATTAGTATTGGTGAGTGTTCGTGTGACAAGTCATATAGAAATCTTCTATCTGAAATCAGTTATTTTCTTTCTATCTGATGGCCAGTAAGTTGGGTGTCCAGAAATAAAATATCAAAAATTTCTCGATAAATTGCTGCTCTTTGATTGTGTGTTTCGGTGCACAGTAAACAGACCATTGCTCTAGGGAGACATTAGTTGCTAGGATGTGATCTTTATCTTATTTGTTGAGTTCATAATGGTTTATTCTTCGTTTGATCAAGACCGCGGTGTATGATGTCTATATTGAATATTTTGATCGACGAGAAAGATTTGAACCGCATCTTATTGTTGTAAAAGATCGTTCTAGTTCCATGTATACAGCTACCTTAAGGAGCATCATTTTTGCCTTTTTACGATAATTTGGACTCCATCATGCTCTTTGTCTTTCCAAAATCATCATGAAACTTTGATTCGTTTCGGTTAGTTTGTTTACGATTGCGTCAATACATAAGTCTTTTCGTTAAAAGGAACTTTTGTGTTTGTGGCGATACGTTTTAGGATGTATACATAGGAAACTCCTGGTTGTGCAAAATTGCTTGTTATATTCCCCGGATCATTTTGTGTGGTTGAGTGAGTGTACAGTCATTAGTTATGCAATTGTATTTTGTGAAGTCATATATTTTTGTCATATATTTTTGTGTGACATTCGTTGCTCAGATCGCAACTTTGGGTCGGTCTTCAAATTCAGATATACTGGGCACCCTCTGTAATTTGCTGTATGTTTTTCACACAGTGTTTTATCGATTTTTTTGACTCGTGAAGTTCACCACAAATAACACAAACTTCACACTTTTTAGGGCCTCTATACAGTGATTTTGCGATTCAGTAAATATCTCAAGTTATATAGAAGCTTGAGTTTGCAATAGATTTGGAATGGAAGCCTTGGGCAGCGAGAGCCGCATGAATGCTGGTTACCTACACGTTGCTCTCTATTCCTTTTAAAACAACAGTCAATCCTTTTTGAGTTTTGAGCTCATAATATATCTGTTCATTCCGGGCCACACAAGTTCTTCTTCATTTAAGTAACCTATCTCACAAATAAATTTATATTGTTTGTCGACAATGAAATTATAGTATTACTAAATTTGCGGTCGAACCGTTTTTTTCGTCATGCATATAGTTGAATTTTATTTGGGGCTATGTTGAAGTTTACCCATTGCGGATGCACCCAGTGTTCAAATATACGTATTCTCAATACTATTATTTACTGCATTATACTGGTACAATGCTGCGATGTGAACGGTGTTCGATGATGAGATATGTATATTGTTTTTGTTGAGGCAAATAAGTCAATCACGTATTGAACATTATACATTTATTTTTTTAGCACTAATTTTTATTTGTACAGGCACAGTAATAAAAAATAATAAATAATTAAAAAGAACTAACACTCATTTTGTTATTTTAATTTTATGTTAATTATATTCCGCGTACATAGAACTGTACGACAATTTAAATCGAACGGGGTGTTTTGAAACCTCAATGCAGAAAAGTTTGGTCTACTTTAATAGGCCAATCAAATAATAAAATGGTTGTGGGTTTGTCTGAAAGTTTTGATAAGTCGATTTGATTATGAGGCAAATTCTGGACCGAGTGCTAGTAAAGACTGAAAAAGTGATTTTATGCAGATATCTAGTTATTGCTTAATACCACAGATATATAATATACAGGTTCCTTATCGCAAATTCTGACCTATTTCGGTTATGCAGAACCACATACGTGCGATGGATTTTCTACTAAAATAACCTGGAAAACATGGTTTTCAGTAAATTTATGTAGGATTTCTATTGGAAATACCCTAGATCTAAAAAAAAAATCCAAAAAAAACGATCGGAAATTTTAAATCACGTATTTTTGAATTCTACGTCCCGTGGAAATTTTCCTATTCGCACTAAGATAAATTTCCCGTTCGGTATGAATACGTGGAAAAAAAAATTATATCTGGGGATAATCTTATGCCACATCATATTTGTCGTATATATGAATGGTTTTGATAACTGTTAATTGGAGTACTGTCAATTTCGCTTGTAATTATTTTGCAGGTTCGTAAGCTTACAGCTTTTAACTTACTCGCCAACAATTCTCCATATACGGAACATTGGACCAGCCATTCGCTCGTTAACGGTTCAAGTGCACCTGATGCCAATTCCATGTGCTTCGACGTTCTCTTTTCAAGTTCTTTTTTTTAGTGTTAGCTATCCGAAAAAAATAAGCAATTAAAATCATTAAGATACGCATATACAAAATTGGAAAAAATCGCTCCTTTTTGACAATTTAAAATAACAAATTAACTTATCTCTGTATTAATGGTTCTGCTCAAAATTAGGTCTCATATTTCAGGATACTTTTCGTATAAATTTATGAATTCAAGAACTAACTCACTCGACCAGTCAGACTCCATTTTGCTTTTTAAATAACAAAATATAATGACATCTACAATTAATACACTAAATTACTAGTGACATCTGTTTTCTAGTATTCAAAAATACATTTTTTCTCACCAACGTATTCACCAGCGTGTGGCCGATGTACCAATGTATTCACCAACGTTGTTAATTTCCTTTGTGTTTTTTTTTATAGAAATCTCTCATTAAGCGAATGTATACCAATGTTGGGCCAATGTAATCGACATCAATCAATTTTTGACTCTCACCCAGTGCGAATCACACGAAAAATTGCCTAGTATAAGTGTTAGACATTTTTTTTGTGTAATTTACTATGTGATACTTGCAAAGGTTGATCGAAAATTTCTTTTTTGACGTAAAAGTCTTATAATTCAGTCAGACTTTTGCTCACAGTGATCCGCTCCTACGTTGGCTAGAACAATGAACGATACATTGTTTAAAATGTGAAGAGTATGGGTATTGAAAAGAAATTATCAGATAATTTCTGATAAATTAAATTTAAAAATTTTAAAAATAGTTCTTCAAGTTCTTATTAAAGCAGTACTTTGTGAGATGGAAGTCAAGGTTTTCTTCTGCGATGTTGAAGGATTTTGCAAGTCTATTAGATTGGGCTATTATCACCATATCACCGTTGAGTGGCGTATTATCTCCAAAAATCGATGGTTTCGCAGCGATAGTGAATATATAGTGAATCAATATGGCCAAGAAGGATGGTACCGATCAAAGCTGAGTTTAAAAACAAACGTCTATTTTCCAGTGTGCAAATTTTATACTCTAACTAAACAATCTTCTCGTGTATGGTGGTAGGCGGGCTATATTCTCATAAAACGGTAAGTTGTGGTCATTGTCCCAGTCAGTTTTCTTTAAAATGAAGATCATAAATTTCTTGTGAATACATATTTTCAATCCTTTTGATGTGGTTAGCATAATAAGGGCTCCAGATTACTGATGAGCATTCAAATTGGGATCTTATATACGCAAAATATATTGAAAATAAAGTTGACAAATTGGTAAATTCTCCAGTCCAACGCTTAACAAAACCAAACATAGAATTTGCTTTAGCAATGCATTTTTCAATGTGGATGTTAAAACTCATATTTTCAGTGAATGTGACTTTTCGCTTCCCATTGTCACATATTGTACGCGACTAGATAAATATGAGTTGAACCATTTAATGAAGTTGAATGCAAAGCCAAAGTTGTGAAGAATTTCTAGAGCCTTGTGATGCCAGATGGATTCAAATGATATACTAAAATTAGTAAACACCACGTCTACTTGGTTCCGGTTTTCAATTTCATTAATAACGTTGTTGGTAAATTTAACAAGGTTAGTAGATGTAGTAAGATAAAACCATGCTGATTGAATGATATATGTTGAGCTAGGATTCCTTTAAAGCTGTTACATACAACCAGTTTAAATAATTTTGCTATGGTTGAAGTGGTTGATATCCCTCTAGAACAAGTGATGTCTTTTATCTTTTACGGTGTAACTTTAGATATTTTCGAGAATATTTACGAGAGATTGTGTATACTCCGTAATGGCTTTATCCGGCAGTTTCGGTTGATTGAATGGTAAACCCATTACTGTTTTTAGGTTTGTATACATATTCAAAAAAATCCGCAAACATGTCATCAATTTTTTGGGGATCTGATGTCTTAATACCGTTAAAATATATTAGTTGAATAAACATCCATTACTCGTTTGGATCTAAAGTATTTCCAGAATTGTTTAGGGTTGGTTGTAATGCTTCGTTGTACATCCGCAACATATGAATGATGCTTTTCCTTGAAGTACGTATCAAATTCTTCATTAGATTGGAGACACGGTTCTTCAGAATTATCAGATAACCGTCAAACCAAGTAAGATGAATATTACATTTTTTCCGGCACAACGGAATGTGGGTTTCAAAGCCTTGTAATAAAATCTGGTAGGATTTGTTAGCATCTTGGTTTACATCATTAGTGTTTAGGGCAGCATCCCATTGTATAGCTCCTAAGTACTGCTGAAGTCCAGTGAGGTTTATTTTTTTTAAATTATTGGTAGGTTGAATTTGATGATGCCCGGATGTGGTTGACTTAATTTCATTTGAATCAAAAACTATTTCCATAGACTTGTGGTTAACATCATCAACAACAAATGGATTGAATGATTCAGTCACTTTAAATATTTCCGCATCGTTTGTGAAGAATAAATCTAATATTCTGATTCTGATGTAACATTGCATGGTATAGAACGCAATCCATATCTTGATCATAATTTCACATTACATTTGGAAGATTAAAGTCACCTAATACTAAGACTATGTCATTTGGTTTTGTGAGACTAATTAATTCGTCCATTCCATCACTGCATCTGTCATATATTTCATGTCATATGTCATATATATGTATGTATAGGCTGTATAAATAAACAAATTCGTATGATTTATTTTGATTTTGAAGATGGAGTTAAATTTACAGCTATACTGGAAACCATAGAGTGCACTGCGATAAGCACATCGCCACCTGATTTTTATTTCACTTGTTAATGATGAACGATCACATCTAAAAACAGCGTAATCATTTCCAAAATATTCCTTACTGTTAATGTTAGGATTCAATGACCTTCCACCAATTATTTAAATTAAATAATTAGTTTTTAGTACAAAATTGTAAAATTTTGAAGCTTTTGATGCCATCTTGTTTACGTTCTCGAAGTATATCGTGAATTTCACGGATTTCTTATAAAACATTTTCCAATAAGAGGTTTCATTTTGAATGAAGCTGTCATCTTTTGACGAATGACAAGTAAAATCTACGCCATTACTAAAAATGGTACGATACACGCTTCAACAACGCATTGAAATAGTTAAAATTCACTACAAAAATGGTGAAAACTTTGCAGTCACAGTTCACCAAACTAAAGTACATTTTGGTCGTCGTGAAGCACCTTCTTGGCCGGCAATAGTGAAACTGGTGGAAAAATTTGAGCTGTTGGGACAAGTTAGTAGTGTGAAGAATCGAAACCATGTGCGTCGCTCAAGAACAACTGAGAATATTGCTGCTGTAGCCCGTAGTGTTGAAGAAAACCCAGGCTTGTCGATTCCTCGTCGATCTTTGGAATTAGACATTCCACAAACGTCTTTACACCGTATTTTGCATAAAGACACCATAAACGTCGTATCTTCGCTGATTGGGTCCTTCAAATGCATCAAAATGATCTGTATTTTCATCGAAAAATCATCTTCAGTATAATGAGGCCCATTTTCACCGCGGAGGCTACGTTAATAAGCAGAATTGTCGCATTTAGGGCTCAGAAACTCCAAAAATGATTGTTGAAAAGCCTCTCCATCCTCAACGTGTCACTGTTTGGTGCGGTTTTTCGGCTGGCGGTTAGATTGGACCTTACTTTTTCGAGGAACTGTTACGGTGCCACACAAGCAACGAAACAATCGCAATTTTGCAAGAAAAATTTCCTGACCGTGTTATTTCTCGAAGAGGTGATCACATTTGGAGATCTTGTGATTTAATACCTTTAGACTTTTTTCTTTGGGGCCACGTGAAAGATACGGCCTATGCCAATGCTCCACAATCGATTCAAGACCTTAAAGATGGAATTCGTGAAGTTAGCAAGGACATACAGCCGCAAATGTGCGAATTGGTCATGGAAAATTTCATGAAAAGGATATGGTGCTGCCAGCGTAGCCGTGGCGGCCATTTCGCTGATATCGTCTTCAAATGTTAATGGCATACCTTCCTCTTTACAATGAAATAAACATTCATTGATCTCTCTTAAAAAATACTCGCTTTTTTTAAATATCAAAATGAAACCACTTCTTGGAAAACCCTTTATTTTACTAATTTAGCTGATTGTTGATTGTGATAAATTTCCGACCGAATGGAAATTAAAGGCCGGATAATAGTAGGTATAGCTAATTGTTGATTAATTAAAGGCTGGGATATAGCTGATTGTTATGGTTGTGAAAGGTTTTCGAAAATTTTGGTGTTGATGTCTCTCGAACTCTTTGGCAAAAGACGTTTAAGAATGAAATAGAAAATAAAATTTTTGGTGTGAGATATCTACACAGTACGGAATCCTCGTGCGGGTTCTATCCAATTTTAATAATAATACCTATACACAGTAAAAGAGCTATACCACTCTTCGCAAATAATAATAACGAATATCTGTATCACAGGCATCAATACACTGGCGTTAAATAATAAACTGATATCAATTATTCTTAGAGAACGAACTCTGTTTGTTCTTATGCTTACATCAGTTTATGGCAGAACACTTGAATATATACATATATTTATATATGGATGCAACCTATTTATCCATTTACATATATTATTACAACACATATATGTACATATAAGATGCTTTAGGTCATGTTACCTATCCATATAAATTCTCTGTTCTACATACATATTTACATTACCAGCTTCACAAGAATTTTTATCATTTTGGAATTTCCAACATAAATATTGATTGAAAAAAACCCATTTAAAATTAAATTTAGGATAGGAAATTTCTAATGTGCACATGAACCCAATACAATCTGCACCTTGACCAATTATACATATCAATAAAATCCCAAACAGAAATCTAAACCCAAAAGCTAATATTGTAAATCACAGCAAAAATTTAATTCTCTATACAATATTCGTTAATATTTCATTTCATGGTTTGGTAATTGTTGTTTATTATATTCTTAAGACGATTTTTAGTTTTTTAATAGCAAGTAATTTAGTTTTATGTTGTTTTTTGCCGTTTATGTTGTTGTTGTTCTTGATGTTGTCTGTCTGCTTGTTGCGCTAAAATAATAAGTTTATCGAGAAGAAATAATTATTTCGCAAAATCTCTTTAAAAATAACAATTAAATTATGTAATAATTCTTATATACGTACTCGTATATATAGTTGAATTGTTTTTATTATTTTAGTTTGATGAACTAAAATTAACCGTTAAGTCAATAAAAATAACAAAACATTGAAACTAACAAATACAAAAAAAAAAAATACGAACGAAAGAAGAATTTCTTTAAGACTGTGGCGCAGTAAATATACAAGTTTGTAACTTTAATGAATTAAAATGGTACTAATTGGTGCTTGTGGATGATGCGAGAAGAGGGATGTTGGTATTGTGTACACATATGTACATTAATAGATGTGAATTTATGGTTTTATAAAAGTTTAAATGTTTTATGGTTAATTTATATGTAATCAATTCTATGATTAGATATTTTACATATATACATACATATATGATTTGTTCGATGTGGCATTAATCTAAAATGTATATAACAAATAAGAAATAATTTGAAACAATCCTTATGTAAGAATACTAATTTTATCATATATACAGATCCGCCATTCGCTTTAAATTGCAACGATTTATTAGTGCCTTGAAGCTGTACTGGCCAAATCAGCCCGCTACAACGAAACCTTGCCCATAATTTATTACAATTTTATTAGAATTTATTACACCATAGGTCCCGCTTTTATTACACTTGCCGTTCGCGAGAAAACCGTGGGCGGTGTACCTTCAAATTGATGTAATTGTGATATCGAAGTTGGGCCAGAATTTATTACAAATTAATTACAGTTCACTGGTAAGACACCGAAAAATAAAATGTAATTATTTTGTGTAAAAATCATCTTATTTTAACTGAAATTCAAAGAAAAATATCGAAATATCGATTTTATCACCTGTAATAATTTATTACACCGGACCGCCACCATATTTTGGATAAAACTGGATATTGTTGTGGGAATATTAATGGGAATTAAGCTGCATTTGAAATAAAACGCATTTTAGTTGGCCAAATTCAAATTGTTATTCATTTCGCAAAGCCGTCTCCGCTATATTTCGAAAAAAAAACTCCGCTAAATTGGAATAGACATTCGTGTAAATACTCAGACCATTGAAAAACACTGTCAAAATAAAATGAATGTCAAAGAAAAAGAGTACCGATATCCCTTAAAATTGAAATCCCTTAAAAATGAAATTTAACGAATATTTTTAACCATCGAAAAACCAACACGCGAGAATTACTCAAATTTAAATGTTTTTGATGTTAACTGGTTTGTGTCTGGGATGTAAATTATTACGTGTATAACACTTTGTATTTGACTATAAAGTATAACACTTCGTATTGGAGCTTAGCTTTGTTGAATTTTTCTCGCCTGCTACATCACCAAATTTTAGTTTACATTACATCAGTTTTCGTTAGAAGGAAGCATCCTCTTCGGATCGAATTTTTCCCATTAAAATCAACAAATTTATTTAATTAAGTTAAAATTTTGTGTGTTTATATATGTTTTTTTGATTAGGTCAAATTTAAGAATTGAAATTTCATCCAGTTCCGCTCATAAATTCCTTCAGTGAGTTAGGCACTTAGATTTATCTTCGATGACACCAATGAAATTAATTATAGCCTGAGGTCTGTGCTCGGTATCGCGTTTTGCTATGTTCCGCTAAGTGTTAGTTAATTTTTGGAATATACCTTTGGAATACTCATCGCCATTAATCGAGCAAGGATACGTTAAAGCAACAATCAACAGAAAGACATTGCACTTGTACGTTGCATATATTCCACGAGACTCAATCGTAGAAATTAACAACTTGGCCAACCCAACTGGCTCCAATTTAATAACGGGTGATTTTAATTGACCATTAATTAGTTGGACATATGATGTAGAAATAGGTGAAATTCTTACCCTTAATGTGACATCAGAAAGTCAGTGCCTTTTCATCGATACCATCGATATTGTAAATTGTCGAGATATAATTTTAGATCTGATTTTTACCAACTCGCCTGGAATGTTCAAAATCATCAAACCATAATCACCATTCTGTATCAACGATATCGATCATAAATCTATCGAAATAATTATGAAGAGCGAGATCAGCCTAAAAAGTCACGAGAACCAAACAACGTTTTCTATACAACTACAGAAAAGCAGACACAACTAACTTAACTCTCTATTTTGAACGCTTCAACTAGCAAGATGAATTAAACTTCAGTACCCTGGATGTTAATATCGATAAATTTTATACAATTATTTTGAAAGATATACAACAATTTGTCTCTACTGGCGTATATAAACCTAACCGGTATCGCCCTTGGTACGATCGATGGGAAACTATAATTAACTTAAAAAATCAAAAGGACAAGGCTTACAAAGAAAAATTGAAATGTTATTCTGTGTCTAGTAAACATAAATACACAATCTGTAACCAATTGTGATCCGCAAGTTATCTAATGGGTTTGCTAACAACAAGCGAGAACAACAACAATGTTTCCATACAAATATCCCAAATATCACTGAATGATATGTATCAAGCTCCAGATACGTTTGGACGTGGATGCGAGCCGGATGGAATACCAGACTCATTATTATAAGACTACAAACATTTCGCAATTCCTCTGTGCCAATCATTGAAATTAGGAGATTTTCCCAAGAAGTGAAAAACAACGAGAGTGACACCGATATTCAAAACTGGAACGCGATATGATATTTTATGTTATGGAGGTATAACTATTTCATCAATCTCAAATTTATTTGGACTGGTAGTTGCAACTCATTTCGGACTGTGGTACCTCGATATTATAATATTATCACGGTTTTATGCCAAAGAGGACCGAGCAAATAGCGCAGTGGTTAAAGCTGCGACGTTTGGATCGGGAGGTACCGGGTTCGAATCCCAACAGAGGCGGGATGCAAAAGGGATTTTTCATCTCCCGATTACGATCGGTGATTATAAATTGAAAACATCTATGACCCTCTGTTGGAATGTAGAACTCATGGGCCGACCCATCTTCCATGTCACTGTACAGGGTGACATGGAGCTATGCATTGCGCAGGTGGTATACTGTACTTGTGTGAATGGGATGAATGAATGGATTGAATGAATGTTGTGTGAATGTATGGAATCTATGGACCGTAAAAGTGTCTATGCCAAGTCCTTTTTTAAAAAAAAAAAAAATGCCAAAGAGGTCTACTACAACTAACTATATGGAGTTCATCAACAGCACGATTAAAGTAATTGAAAATCACAAGCAAGTATAAATGTTATATACACAGACTTTGCCAAAGCCTTTGACTCCAACAGTCACCAACCGCGTTCAATATATTGAAATGAGAAACAAAAGATCTTTACAAATTTATGCCAGCTCAGGTGTACCTCAAGGTTCCCATATTGGGCCATGGATTTTCGTCATTTTCATTAACGGAATCACTACAGTAATCCAAAGTTCTAATGTTTACCAATGACCTCACAATATAGAAAAACTGTGGAGAATATCGACGATACTTAAAAACTTCAAGAAGATGTCGACAACCAGGAAGATGTCGAATGTTTAAAATGAGTTTCTAAATTTTCGTTGGAAATATGTGGTTTTCTAATCACATTGAGCAATGTATAGCTATAGAGCTAATTCAATGTTTGATTTTATCAAACGATGGACAGGTAATATTAATGATATTTATGTAATCAAGATCTTATATTTTGCCTATGTCAGATCTCAAGTAGAATAATACATACATTAACGACAAGGTTGCTCTTGCTAGGAAGGCAGGTAAGCGGATTTGTAGACGGAAGAAGCGAAAATGGTGTAATGCGGAGGTTCTGAAAGTACAACTACTCAGCAATGAGCGCAGTTCGCGCAATTTGTTTAAAGGAATCTGTGTCAACATCGACGCAGAATTCGACGCATGGAATGGACACTTTACCGATCTGCATTCTGTTCATTATACGGCACGGAAAGTTGAGTCATCTCAGATACAGACTACGGGGATTTTTGGGGAAACTTTGTGGAACTGTCTTTTCGATTTAATTCGATTAGTATGTCGAACCGATATTATGGCTGAGGAGCGGAATGAGGCCGCGATATGCCCCATCTTCAAGAAGGGACCGATTGAAGTGGTAGATTTATCGCGGTAAAGCTTTCCTTTGTACACAATACAAGTTACAGTCCTACATTGTATTGGATAGATTTACTCGTTTGGCGGAAGGCTTGGTTGATGACTATCAAGGAGGTTTTCGTCCGAATCAAGTCATTTTGCTGCGGATGTTTCTATCTAAATATGATCAGACATCCGTGACTTGACCAATCGAGTGAGTTTATGATCTGCGCTGGAATACGTATGGATAGATTGGATACTGACAAAATTGGTACGATTGTGTAGAATGACAGTTAAAGTTGAGAAGAAGCTATCAAGAATTTTTGCAGTTGATTCGAGTGCTTGGCAAGGAGATGCTCCGTTCTCGATACTCTTTAATCTCATGATGGAGTACATCTTTCGTAAAATTGAAATACCTCAGCGTATTATCTTATATCGTCAGTCCAATCAGATGCTTCCATATGCAGATGGCATACGCGTGATTGGACTGAACAGCAACGGAATAAGGGATATATAATTAACCCGCTTGTGGAGTTTTCAGCTTCTGTTGGACTCCAGGTCAATGAGTCTAAAACTAAATACAAGATCTCTAGTTATAGGGACAATGGCACACCACATTTTAGTAGTGGCCACTACACGCCTGTCACTACAAGTTAGTCGTTCTTTGTATCCTCTAAAGACACTACTTATACATATGAGTACCTATCAAGTACCATGAGGGTGAAGCTTCACAAGGTGTGAAGGTGGTACATACCGACTATGTACAAACGCGATACCGGCCCAAAATGTGTAATATGGTTTATTTCAGTACTTGTTTTCGTAAAAGTTGGGATTTCCGAAAATCTTTTATCATATCTGATCATAGGATATTTATATTGAGATATATTGTGTTTACAGTTACCCGATACTTACCTATTCTATAGTCTTAGTAGAATGTGTGGCAGAACAATTTAGTTATGCACATTGTGGTACAACCAAAATATATTGTAAAAATGTAGTCGATTACTTAAAGGAAATCTGTGGCGTCAGAAAACCGTTCGTATTTCTTAAAGTCTGCTATACACAAATTTTTTACCACAATCAAATCATTGGGTTTTCTAAAATGGGATTTCTGCCGTGATGCACGCATATTATTACAATTTCAATGCCACGTATATAGGAGGCATTCATAAATATCAAAATGGTATTGAAGACATGGCATTGAATTGTTCTAAATGCGCCTATAAAAACATTCAGCCTATAGCAATTTACATGTACATTACATACTTGCATAATATAAGCTTAATAATGTATGTCTTACCTGTGGCATGGAACGTAAACAATTTATAAAACATTACCCAAAAACTGTAACAGTGTAATAAACAAGACAATTACATTAAATGTATGTATATACAAATAAGTAAAGAAAGCGTCACGACATAAATGAAAAGAAAATTGTCACTCACTTTTCAACTCTCGAGTTTTCGTAAAGTGTAACAATAACCGATATTTTCTGTGCTAGATTACATTTTTTATTTTACGATAGCTTTCTAAATCAATCTATTCGATATGCCAAATTATATTCAAATTAATTATATCGCGAAACCATTCATCATCTTTGGCTAATTTAACAACATTCATTCGTTTGTGTATATACATATAGTAAGTATATACAATAAATTGTAACACGCACAACTAATCCACGATTGCATGCTCAATGTAAATAAATTACCCAAAATGACAATTATAAGTATATATATATATACTATATATGTCTTATTGTTCCATGCCCGTACATATATAAATATATTTATATTTAAGTAAAGATATTAACACACAATTAATTAATTCTGTATCCATGACGCAATGCTCTTTACCGTGCACATCTTATAATTATTAATTAATTAGTATAATTAATTTGATTAAATTAAATAAAACACAAATTTAGTTCTCAACATAATTTTTATTTTCCAGCTTCATCACCACCACACCACCGCCATAATTACCATTATTGCTAACCAAATTTTAATTTTATATTTCTTAAGAATCGAATAATTTCCATATTTATACAATAATTTTCTTGAGAAAATAGTTTAAGAGATCATCGTCGTCGTCGTCATTGTCGTCATCATTTCTTGGGGTTTTGAATTTATTTATTTTTTTATATACATAGATAGTAAAGTAAATTAATAATCATGATGATAGTTTTTTTTTTTTTGTTGTTGAACGTCTTTCTCAGATCTCGATTGAAATCGATTTGAAAATATTCAAGTCACGATTTATGTATTTTTAGGTTTACTTACATATATACAGAAATATATAAATAATTGGATGTTTTGTGATTTATTAATCAATCGCAATTATATTTTGGAATTCTATTTCGTGTTTAGATTTTATTTGCTTACACATTTATGCTTGGGATTTTAATACCCCACGTTGGGCGCCACGGCACCGTAGTGGCGTAGAGTAAATCATCTTCGTTTATTATTTGTGGCTGCCATTTGCCAACTAATTAAGTTAGGGTCACTTACTTCATGGTCACAACATCGTTTCGCGCAAATTTTTACAAAATGGTGGAAACAGTGTATATCATAAATAAGCTGATGATAATTTATTTTGTTCACAAACGCATTCAATACTTTCATTATGCGCTATCACGATACGAAAAATAAAATGGATTTAGGATTTTTTTATGACTAATGTAAAAATGTTCGGATGCTTAAGACGACTCATTTGATAATTTGAGCTCACGGTTAAATGACTTTCCGATCTTTTTATCATTTTTCATTGATTATTCGAGTGAAATAGTTTTCATTTACGAAATATATTATTGCGAATCTTTATTTTGGCTATTTCAAAGAAGTGCGACTATTGAACGACAACGTCGACAACAATAAATTCTGGTGAACATTGAACGTGCAGCCTTTCGATATGAGCCAAACCTTCGATACAGTGCGCACGCATCAGTTGCAAGAAGAACCACCTGGATTGTGTTGCGCGAGCGGCAAGGTGAAATTGACAGAGTTGCTTTCACCGCCAGAGCCATTGCGCGAACGCTGATTTACGGTGAATATCCTCCGCAGCAAATGTTACACGAACACAATAACACAATGATCAAACTGTTTACGACTTCGTTGGAACAGATGCCGTCCGATGATTACATCAGTGTCATAAAAGCGGACAAACGACCAGCAGGAACTCATGAACGATAGTACAATGCACCTACAATTAGTGAAATATCAATTGTTGGGGTGGGTAAAAATTTAGAACCGCGTGATATAGTCATCAAACGCCGAACTGGAAACGCACTATAGCGAATAAGTGAGACACATCGATCATATGATGCACTGCAATATCCGCTTATGTTCTGCCGTGGTGAAGACGGATATCACTTGAGATACAGTATGATAAATCCGGTCAATGATTAGTACAAAAAAAACACTTTTGATTGTAAAATGTTTAGGGGTCGAGACAAATGAAAAGATCAGTTAATGAACCTTTACGCATATCGAATGATGATTCGCCAAAACATTGACAACCAGTTACTGAGATATCGCCGATTGTTTCAAAAGTATGCAGTTGATATATGTACGTTAAGGTTGAGAGAGAACGGCTCGATTACATTCCATTCAATCAGGCTAAGTTGCGATCTGAAGAATGTATAATTCACTTGCGAGATACGGTCAATATAGCGACGCAGATATTACAGATGTTGATCGACTCACAATTTTGCCATTGACATACATTGGCAATTCGAGACACATGCACGAGTACTCCCAGGACGCGATGACTTACGTGCGAAATTATGGACGGCCGGATGTGTTTGTGACGTATACTTGCAATCCAAAATGGCTAGAGATTATGCAGTTACTCCATCCCGGCCAATCACCAAGCGATCATATATACATTCTTCTTTGGACGGTGGACAAAATTATACCAGACCAAATTAATGACATCATTTCAGCCGACATTCCATAATCCTGAGATAGATACAGAGTTGCACGAAGTCCTATTTCGGTTTGTATGTCCGACAATAAATGCACAAAACGCTAACCGCGTCCTTTATTTCGGAAACTCAAACTGGAAACGATGAATATCCACTCTATCGGCGTCGTTCAGATGACAATGGCAGAACATTCATCACTAAATTGAAAGGAGCGGATATTTGCAAATACGTCACTAACTTTCCGTTGAACGAGATGACATCAGCAAGTTTCAAATGGGCCGATATGTGAACTGCAACGAAGCACTCTGGAGAATATTTTCATTTGCGATTAATGAACGTCATCTGACTATTGTGCATCTGGCAGTTTATTTGGAGAATGGCCAAAGAGTATATTGCAACGCAGCGAGCGGAGCACAGTGAGTGGAAAGACCACCAGCAACAACATTAACGAGTTTCTTTTCAATATGCGCCAGTGTGCCGTTTGCGAGAACATTGCTTTAGTCGGATATGTCTCGATATTATACACATGGAATGCAACGTCGAAGAAGTGGTTACGCAGAAAGCAAGGATAACCAGAAGTCTGATATTCAGGTGTATTTTCAATTGATGTGTTGGGACGAATTTACACAATCCATACAAGGAACGACGATTGCTTCTACCTTCGGTTGCTTTTGGTTATTGTGCGCGGTTCAACTTCATTTTAGTCATTGCGGACTGTGAATGGTACGGTGTGTGCAACATTTCAAGAAGCATGTTAACAGTTACAATTGTTTGAACACGACAATCACTGGAATCAAACTCTATACGATGCAATAGCTGCTTCGCCTGCCAATCAAGTTCGTACACTTTTCGCTATGATCACGACAGGTATTTCGAATTGCAAATGAACGATGACATCTACAATGAAGCGTCAGTGCTGATTAAAGACTTCTGTTTGCTTATGAGTGGTAAACTATTGACTGAAATGCATATGCCACCGCCAAATCGTCAAACTAAAGATGTATTGAATGGAGAATTGGAACGCGAACGAGCTTACGGCACAACAACTTTGCAACAACAAGTATAAACAAATGTTCCACTGTTGAATGAACAGCAAAAGAATGCGTATGATCAACTGATGAAGGCTGTCGATGATGGAAACATTGGACTATTTTTCTTTGGTGCGTCCGGCGGAACTGGAAAAACGTTCCTGATATCATTGATATTACCAGCAATACGCGCTCAAAGGGGCATTGCGTCGTATCTAGCGAAATCGCTGCAACACTGTTGGAAGGTGGAAGAAAATTAAATCAACGAAATTCTGTTTGCAACATTTCAAAGCACTCAGCCATGGCAAAAGTGTTGATAAATTGTAAATCGTTGATATGGGATGGCGCACAAACGATCATTAGATGCACTAGATCGAATATTGAAAGATTTACGCAAAATTAATCGTCGATTTGGTGGTGTGATGATACTGTTGGCGGGTGACTTCCGACAAACACTTCCCGTGATTCGGAAATCAGCAGCGGCGAATGAATTAAACGCATGTCAAAAGTCATCGTATTTGTGGTGACATGTGAAAACCATTCCATTGAGTATGAATATGCGAGTGTTTCTGCAAGAACTGCTGACATTCGGTAATGGACAAATTCCGGTAGATAATTCCAGTGGTGTAATATCGATTCCATCTGAAATTTGCCAATTCACTTCAACGAAAGATGAACTCATCACTAATGTATATCCGAACATTGTATAAACGAAGCCGAAGTCGTCAATTATCCAGAGGAATTCTTAAACTCTTTGGATATGCCTGATTGAGACGGAGCTAATGAACAATGTGGATAGTACCAAGGATTTTGAATGGGCTGTTCAAGGGAGAAGAATGCCTAATTCCGCGAATTCCCTTGACTTCAACCGATTTGCCGTTCCAGTTTAAATTTAGCTCCCAGTGAAACTTGTGCGGCATACATTTGGAAATGTCATGCTTTTCACACGGCCTATATGTGGCGTGTTGTCGAGTTGGGAAACCATATCCTCACTCTTCATTTACGCTCCGGAGCAGAAAACAAAAATTGTTGTGTTTCGTATAGTATATATGTATGGTTATATGTATGTACATAATATATGTGATGCGTTTGAGTTATGTGAAAAAAATTAATTTTTAATTTGTTTATGTAACATCTGACTATTTTATGGAATTTTCCGAGACATTAACAATGGAATTTTGTGTCTTGACTAAATTTATGTTGACCATAATGTATCCTTACTATTGTTTTGACATTTCATTCAATCCCTTAATTGGCTACTATAAAATATATGTGTGTTGGGTGTTTTGTGAGTTTTGGGGCATACGATAATTTCACGATGTCAAGAATATGCTTTCACTTACACTTACAATTGAATTTTTCTAAAACTGTATACCATAAAACTAAATATCGTCTATGTTTAGTCGGGAACATTTAGCGCTTGTAGACTTTGTATCTGGTATATCAAAGTTTTGTAAAGTTTTACTCAGAACGTTGTACTCTCGATTACGGCGGCCTTTTGACATCTTTTGGCATCGCCTTATGGAGATTTTACGAATATGTTCCATCGATCACAATGTTAATGCTCAGTTCTGGTGGCCTATTCGATCTGGATTTACTTCCATTGAACTTTTTGATGACCTTAAAGTATCGCAGAAGTCACAATAGTTATTTAGTTCAATACAGATTCATATTTTAAACGGTTTAGGCCCGTCATTCAACCGCTCACTATATAGGAACAGAATCGTCTCATAATATATAGATATTGAATAGAATATATGGTAACCAACGAAGAATATTAATAAAATAAAAATGCAATAGTTTTGAACTTCGGTATTTATCGTCTATTCAATTTTAAGCTTGTGAATTAAACTGATTTTTATTGGACATTTCCACTTGTTTGACTCTAGCATACAAAGCACTTCCCATCAAAACTATAAAATTTGATATCCACCATAACACTGACTTAACATCGTTATACCATTGAGTTGCAATCACGGTTTGAGCACATCCTTTTGCCGTACCAGATATATTGTGTGTAAGAGGTGATGTTACTTTAATTTGTAAAGCTGCTACAAACCCAATTGCAAATCCACAAATGCCACCAATCATCATAATAAATATAAACCATGGTTGAACCCAGTTTCCAAAATTCAAAATCGTATATAATTCTCCATTCAATAAAATCAGTGGCACGAATAAAAATATCGAATACACATTATTGTAATAACTCAATAGCCAAATTTCTTGTTTAACAAATGGCAATACTTTTTTTGTGTAAATTGAATACATTGACAGTGCTAGTGATCCTACAACGCCAAAAATGGTTCCAGTTAAAGAAAATGTGGCTAAAAGAGAAAAAAATGTGCGGGAATTATATTTTGATGTTTTATATCTGCGCACCCATCAATTACCGGTTAAGCTTTCTTGATCAACACCCATCCCAAATCCAACCAAAATAATGAAACAACAAAATATACATTTCGGACTTGTTTTTTCTTTTAAAAATGTATAAGTTAATATTACATTAAATACAGTGCTAACCGATCGTCCAATATAATAGAAGGCAACACTAACATATTTCAAGCACAAATTATTGGTTGATATCATCAGTGTGAATAGAATTGAAAGAGGAATTATCTAAAATTACAAAAAATAAATAAATAGAAATTAGAAATATTTAATTATTAAGAACAATCGAAGACCTAAAAATATTATAAACTTTGTTCCATTGAACGGACAAAACTTCTATTCTTGTAACATTGCCAAATTTGTATGCATATAGTTATGTTTTTGTGATTTTTTGAAATTTAGTTTCTGTGATTTGTAATTTTGCATTTTTTATTTACGACTGTTAATCTGTTTTGCCGACAAATTGTTGATACCCACAATATTTAAAATTTTCCGGTAAATCATTTATAGTGGTCCCATGAGTGCTGGCCTAGAGCGATAAACTTACTTTATCCATCATCAATTGAAACTCCATATTTTAATAAATTAGTTTATTATTATTATTCTAAATGTTAAAATCCAAAAATGAAAAAAGAAATTTACATATATCGTTTTCTCATGCTTCGATTTTAACTAATTTTCCACTTTTGTTCAAGACACATGGGCCGCCACTGGAAGGTTTAAGAAAAGGCCTCTTATACTATAATATTCTAGAATGTTTCATACTCAACACATTCGATATATTACAACATTCTGAACTCTACGATCAAATATTGCTAAATGAAAAAGAGTGAGGGGTCGATTTTCCTTTTTAGTTCAGTGGGAATCACAATTAAATACGTCAAACAAGTTGTCATACCATCATGCCTTTAACCTTACTTTTAGTTGGCCGATACTTCTCGGGAGTCGCAGTCAGATTTTTTTCACTTCATAAATAGTGTTTGGCTTTTGATGAAACCTCTGTCGAGGAAAAAATCACTTAGCCCGAAGCGACTTTTTATCTGTGTCTTAACTAAATTTACAATTAATTGTAATTATTTCAAATAGCTTTGATTAATTATGATAAACTATCTAAAAAAAATATAATTTGAAAAAAACCATTTTTTCAACAAAACCGATTATCTAACAAAATTTTTATACTTTTTGATTTGACAACACTAAACAAGCATTTCGAATACTTTGGATTTTGATCTAGGCGATTTCAGAGATGTCCTACTAACATTGATCATCGTACCAGATTTGTTAAAATTAATCTACATCATTACCGACCTACCATCAAAAATTGTATAGAGATTGTCAAATCTGGAACTATGGACAATTTTACTGGGACATTTCTGAAATCGCCTCGAGAAAAAGCCAAAATATCCATTTTTAAACGTCTTAATTATCTTAAATATGTTCAAAATCTAAACAAAAATTTTGAAATGCGTATGACTGTAGTCCAATTCACGACTTATTTTGTGTAGACTTATTTAAAAGTCTACAATAAGCCTGGTCGTGAGGAGACTAATTGTGGACTGTTTTGACATATTTCACTATTTGGGAGAGTTTTCACAAATATGCCTTTTCATAAATGTTTTGTCTTTGAAATTTATTTTATTGTGATTTGGACAAAATTCACGTTTACTTTTCCCTATTAATAATTATTTTAAAACTCCCAAAACACAAAATCTAAACCAAACGAAGAACATTTAAAGATGTGAACTGTCAATTAATCAAATGAGAGGTCATACATATGTGGAAATAAGTGTCGGTTTGCGTTGGACCTACAAATTACTTATTTCACTCCGCCATATTGAATAGTCAAATAAGTCGAATTATTTGGGCAGGCTTTCTATTTTTCGGGCAGATATTGACAATATTGATTTTAGCATGGAAATGCACCAGAAAATTGAAACTGCGTCTTTTCGGGATAGTTTTTCGGACTAACGTCACAGACATCTCACAAACCACAAAACTATAAACCACAAATAAATAAAATATTTTAACTGTTAAGATATTTATTTATATATTTAGCGTTGTATATTTACTTACATTTTTAATTGTATTCCAATCAAATGGATTCCCTTCTGGAAAACTAACGAATTTAGGAAATAATTTTGAAAGACAGTTCATAGCCAAACATATAAGCGCCGAGACAATACACTGGAACCACGTCACAAAAAGTGGAGCATCAAAATTTACCGTCGTACTACTCAATAATGCTTTATTCACAAACACTGTTAATATTGATACTGTCCTGAATAAAAAAACTTAATAAGTAGATATTAAATATTATTTTATATATAGTAAACAGTTGTAGCCGGCTTACCAATATGAAGCAACAACAAGAAAAATTTTGAAATATTTTGCAGCTAAATTCTCCTTAATACCGCATTCAACTTTTTGGTCCATTTTAATTTTTATCTATACGAATGTTTAAAAAAAATCAAATTATGAGTTATGTTATGTACACATTGAATTTCAAAATATAAATAAATCAGATGTTTTATCAAAGTTATAAACACAAACGCTATATGAAATATATTTTGCACTAAATTGCTTAGAATTTGCTTAGCTATATTTATTATAAAGGCCACGCATTTTAAACGGAAATTAAAAATTATATGCACGGCTTCACACCGCAGATAATATTTAATCGCAAAATCGTTTATACGAACGAGTAGTCATGAGAAATGGTGGTGATTGTTTTTGCCCGCAGCGCCTCACAGTATAAATTAATGAAATTCATTATTCATTAGTTTCTTTTTGCACACTAACTTTAGTTACAATTCCGCCACTATTTTTTTTTAGATAATATGGATTATATTGATTGACACATCAATCGTCACTGAAGAAAGATCAAATTTAAAAATGCAAATTATAAATTAAATGATTTATAGTGTAACTGCGTGTTCAAACAAGACTATACACTGTCAAAAATGCATCCGTTATTATAAACCTTTTTCTTATTTCTCAAAGAAATTAACTATCTCATATAAAGTAAATAAAATAAATTGTGATAACAGAGGTCACACTTACGCGACCCGATAAGTGAAAAATTCTAAATCGAAAATAAAGATATCTATAAAACATTTTAATAAATGAAACTTACACAATGTTATAAATTCATTGTTTGAAAATAAAAATACGTATGATTATACATATCGATAAGAACATATACAGGGTGGCCTAAATAATGCATTCCAAGCTATGTGAAATCGGTTTGAATACTTACGCTTTATTTAAACCACTATATTCGCACCACGAAGTGACTGATGGTTGATGAATTGGATGTTGTTAAATGGCGTATATGCATAGATAGATACATCATTTGAGTTTTGTGGTTTTTGTTATAGCAGGGTGGTTCTTGAAACGAATACAATTATTGAACGATGTATACCAATGTTTTCAAAAATTTTATAGGATTAAATTCACAATTGCTGCGCAAATGGACGTATATGTATGTAAATATATGTATGCTGGCTACCAGTTAAATAGCGGGCCAACATAACAAAGTTAAATTTTTTTCATCTTTTAAAATTGTACTACAGTGTCATACCAACAAAACAAAATTACTTAATTTTTAGGTCAATTTGTACATATTTAATAAATAAAACAAATATTTATTTTATTTTCATTTATTATGTAAATTGATTATTATGACAAAACTTAAAAAATGAAATAAACTTAAAAATGAAATTTTTCTATGAAAACACGAAAAATAGTTAATTAATTAATAAATCAAGAAGGTACTTAATAAGATATTAAACGAAATTATTATCAATAAACCGTAAAATTAACACAATAAAAACGCAAAATCAAATCTAAAAAACTAAAATAATTTTGTTTTTGTTTTGTTGGTATGACACTGTAGTACAATTTAAAAAGATGAAAAAAATTTCCCGCAGAACAATTTCGTGAATGCGCCTTCATGTGACAAATTTTAATTTTTGCTTGGTATCATTTTTAATATGTGTATCGTAATTAGCCGCGAATCGTAATTTCTTGCGGTTAGAATCGTAATTTTTTGCAGTTAGTATAAAACAGTGAAAATATTTAAAAGCGTTATTTATTGGTGTTTGATTTGTTAATTAAATAACTGGATGGGCTCATTAGAAAACTATTAGACTAAATATTTAGGCTGTCTACCAGTTTAAGATATATTTAAGGTACAATTTAAGTTATAATAATAGACCTTCCAGGAACAGGTAAGTTATGAGCATGGGCCGAACATCTTTGATCCATATACGACGTCTAATAACTAACACGTCGAATAACTAAAATAAAAATAATACAATTCTATTTTTATTATTACTCTTCTCGTGCATATATTATATAATTTTAAATAGCCTAAAGCCCTAAACTATCTGAAAAAATATGGCAGACATCTCTAGGACCGGTATTACAAATTTTTAAAAATCGTTTACGTAACTTCTAAATGATGTAAAATAAATAGTAAAGTTCATCAGAATTTAATTTCCTTTATCATCGAGATTCAAAATAGTGTAAACTAATTTAAAAGATAGACCAGTAGCTGGAGACATTTCTGGGATCGGCGGTACAAAATTTTAAAAATCAATCAAAATCAAGTAACTTTTAAATTACATAAACAAATAGAAAAGTTCATCAGAATTTAATCTGATTGAATCTTAGGTGGTCTAAGCTATTATCGGAAATATACATGAGTTCCCGTGGACATCTCTAGGATACCCGGGGTGTTCACTATTCTCTCATGAAATTTTATGTATGTGTATGTTTTTTTCAATGTATTGATAACTATTTGTTAAAAAATTATCATAACTGGGCATTTTATTCTCATGATAGTTTCTTCAAATGTCACATAAAATTCGGTGAATGCTGTCAACAATTTAGTAGTTCATCTCAACACTCCTATGTGCATTTTAATTTGTAATTTCGTACAAATTTCATGATAATTTTTTCGTGAAATAGCCTCCTGATAATTTGCTGAGAATTTGATGAATTTAATTTCATGAAAGAAAATTTCAGCTTTTTTGTATAGGGTTTTGAATAGACCCCGGGATAGGCAGTAAACATTATTAAAATTTGTTTAAAATCACGAAACTTCAAAATTCTGTGAAAATCTAACCGCTCAATCTAATTTAATTCCTATGGAAGCAAAGGTGGCAGTTGTTCTAAGCTATCCGAATATGTAATCGAGAGTATGTAATTATCTCTAGAATCGGCAGCATATAATTTACAAAACACCTCAAATTCAAATTTTCGTATAAATAAAATTCCAATTGGAAAAATTGCCAAATTCAACAGGGGAATTTTTTATTATTTTTTTTAGTATGAACTTCACTGTCATCGTTTTCAAGCTATCGAAAAACACTTATTTAAATTTAATTGTTTCTTAATACCCAGAGATTAATAGATTAATGGCACAAGGAACTAATATGATAGGACCCACATCTTCGAATAACTACCACCCGAACTATTGAAAAACGCTCATTAGCATGAAATTTCAGTAAATTAAGACACTAAACAAATCAACTTTTTTAGATAGCGCAAACATTGTACGGAATCAGTTCTTTAAATGACATTTCTCGCCATTGCATGAACATAGGGATGCCAATTACTCATATCTTAGTATCATATGTTAGTTCCATATGCCTCTATATATTCATCAATTTTTGTGAATTAAGCAAAAATTATAGACAAATTTTCTATAACTAATAAATTTTCTCAAACTAACATACGACTACATGAACCTAATTGATCTTAAAAGTGATTTATAATTATATATTGTAATAAAACATTTTTTTAGGTTTCTCGTTTGAGTGTAACCTACTATTTCCTTCTTATACAATTTTTATTTTTATTTAGTTAAGAAACAAACCGATAATTTGAAAAAAGCTTTTTTTCGGGATGAGGTTTAAGTTTTAACTTCACATCCGTCTCTGAGAAATTAAGGAATGTTAATTCTGTGGTTCTTTAGATTATGTTTCCATCAAACAAACTAATTCGTCATCTTCAAATTTACAAATTTTCACTTTATAAAAAATATTTAACTAGAGATTAGCTAAACAGCGGTTTAAAGCTAAAATTGTGTTACATTTCACAACCAAAATGTAATCAGGCCGGTTAACTTTAACTGGAGAACCGGTAGTTATATTATATTTAATATTTCGTGCAACCGAGCACTAGAATTTTACGACATATAGGCCTTCCTCAATACAAGCGGCAACACAGGGTGTACTCATAAAGTACTGAGATTATTCTATATAGCTTTATTTTTAGGACCAATCAAAAATTGTATCGTTTAATCTACTCTTTTCAAATGAATTTACCGAAAATTAAACTTAAAATCGACTTTTATCCAAGTATTGGTCGGAGCCTAAGCCACCCTTTAAAATGGTACGTATAACTCTAAATCTAACGACTAAGCGTAATATGTTCCTTCAATGACTAACTGCTATTCAAACAATAAAATAAGAATTGGAATGTGTTGAAATAACGAAATTACATTATTGTCTAGTCAATTGATTACAATCTCCAGCATAGACTCGGTAATTCTATGACGTCATAAAAAATAAATAATTTACAATTATTATTTACTGCACTTTTCCTATAATATACACATAACGTCAATTATTTATCATCATCTCACATAACAAGTAATTTTCACAGTATATACTAAGATGGTATAAGTATATTATGTATATACGAGTAGTTTATAGCTATCTGATAGGAGAGGGAAAAAAAGTTACTGTCACCAGATGCTATACATCAATAGATTGTTGCAGATGGAAGAACTGCATCCTCTATAAACAGTCTGATCAAATAATATTTATAACAACTTAATATGCAGTATAGTAGTTTTCTTGTGCTCTCCCAAAATGAGCAAATAATAGTATAAGTTGTATAAAATAACAATAACAAGAATTATAATGCATGCTCGTATAAATAAGTAAAAGAAAACAAAAGGTATATAAGTATAAACACGAAGAAATACATATTTATATGTATATATATAAAATAAAAGAAGTACAACAACAATACAAAAAAAAATGTTAATTCATTCAATGGGTACCATCAACCCAACCATCTAACTTTAAAGCATATATACAACATTTTCATATATGCGCCATTCACGTTAAGTCAGTTGAACTAAAAACAGTGTTCTGTGTACAATACGCGGTGATTGCCATCAAATTCGACATTTAAATAAAATACAATTAACTAACTTAAGTCGTTAAGCAAAAAAAAAAAAAAAAAAAAAATTAAATTAAAAGTAAAAAGTGAATGTGATGAGATTTTTTTTTCTATTATTATAGTTAAAAGTTAATTTAATTTAAATTTTCTAAAACTTAAGTCACTTAAGTGTGTAAATTAGAGAAATATAATTAAGTTTTTGGTGTGATCTAGCTGAGTGGAAATATATATTCGTATATAATAGTATAGAGTGGTTTTCTTATTTAAGACAAATTTGAATTTAATTGATGGTGTGTTGTAATTTTTTTAATTTAAATACATTTTTTGTGTCGTTTAATTAAATTGTATATTGTTCTAATTTTATTTATTTTATTTTTGGTACATTTAGAGAAACCGAGGTAAATGCCATTTTTTATACTTTTTTCATTTTTTTGGTAATTACTAATTAGTGTTTCGAATACCGATAATCGATTAACCGAGTACTCGTCGATTTTCCTGACTTTTGCATTATACTTATGGTTAACCGGCTAATTTCGACAAGCAATCGAATAGTTTCTTTATACATGTAAGGACTCTTTACGATCTATTTCACATAGTAATTTTTTAATGATTTATGTATTTAAACCTCGATTTAATTGGTTGTTTCACCGTTAATTATGCTAAAACATGAAACTAAATAATTTTGCAAAAGAGGTTAAAGTAATTATAGTTTTATATTTTGCATAAAATTTATTTGTCTGAGATAATATTACCTTCTAAGAAATTTTACTTGCGATAATGGGAAAATTCAATTAGTTTTTTATATAATCTATATTATATATGTAGCCTTGATAATTATTAAAACGTGACTATACCATAAATATCCCTATTTTATGATAAATATATTTATATACAAATCAAAAACATTCGTTCTAAGTAATTGGCCTTGTATAGTTTAAAATAAATTTATAAGTATTCTTCCTATTTACCTTAAATTTTGACAGTTGAATTCAATACGATATCAAATCAGTGGCGTAACTAGGTATCTGCAGCGGGAAAGACAAGAGACCCTCATACATCATAGTATCGCCCACCACTTATATTTTTACTATTTTCCACGTTTACAGCAGTTGACACAACTTCTATACGCTCTAAATGTTCACCACAAAAAACCGCTACTATCGATGTTAAGTCTTAGCCTAAACAAAATATTAAATAATAGAGCTTTACGTAAACTATAGAATATACGAGTAGATAGTGATTAAATGAAGTAGCAGCCTGTGGGTCCTAAACCATAGTAAGCAACATACAGCAGGCAAAACGATATACAACAATCAACAAAATAATAATAAATAAAAAATATTAAAATTTTTCGATACTAAATTTTAGTGGATCTTTTCAAGGACTCACATAGTAAAACACACGAAAAATTATCTTGCATCAGTGCCACACAAGTTTTCGTGTGTTTTATCTTGTGCCAGCAGAACAATATCTACTAAAATTTAGTATCGAAATTGGGTGTTTTTATAAAATTTCATTTACTATATAAGAGCGTTTGCTCTTATATGATGGTAACTAATTTTTAACTTTTTATATACATTTCGCTACGTGTGAAATTAGCCAGTTAAAATTGAAACGGCTACTTTTTTTCAATAAATGTTCAATTAAGTTTCTCTTAAATAATGATAAATTAAATACATAATTTAGATACCCTAACAAGTTTAAAATTAAATTAAATTGTTTAAAATATGAAATAATTTGATTTCATTGGCCTTACATTTATTGCAATTCGTCTTATGCAATCGCTTTTTTTTGTTGAGTTTTCCATTTTATATACGGAGTACACTATGAAACGTTTGTAGGTTATTCGTGGTGAATATAGCCGCGTTTTTTTATTAACAGAAATTCAAGTCCTATATAGAACATCGGGAATAATACTGGGAAATTTTATTTAATTTAACCAATATATTTTATTTAAGTTCATTTATCTTGAATAATTTCAGCTTCTAACAGTATTTTTTGACGTTTATTGTCAAATAATACAGATATTAAGCTAAATACAATGAAAAATATTTGTTTAAAATACTTCCTTTTAAAATTTTTCTTTTTTTACGAGTTCTTGTACTATGATTTTATCGAGAACTTGAAAAAAACATTTTTTTATCCGGAACATTGAAAAATAAAGTTAAATTTTATTTTATTTCGATAATAGTGAATTAAAATATGTAACTTAACATTAAATGTATCATATTTATTGATAAAAAATAAATTCATTTGGATTTTAATGAAAAAACGAGAAAATTCTTATCCAGAACTTCATTCGAATTCGAAAATTTTTGAATAAAAAAACACGACTTATAGTGTCAACATTTTAACATTTTATTTTATTTCAAATTATTATTGGATGGTGAAATCGCAGTTGTGAGTACTAATTAGTGTTTCGAATACCGATAATCGAATGAGCTAAATAAATTTTCTTATTATTCCTTGGAAGACATTATTCATACTGTTTTAATATTTGTGGGATTTTGAGATGATCTATGTAAAATGTTTGCAGCCCCATGATTTAAAGTTCAGTTTCTATGATCAAAATTCGATATTCCAATGTTTACAATCAATATTCGATATTAGAATTTCACTAATTGATACATACATTCAAAATTCATTCCTAACGAATATGCATCGTTAAAATGTTGTTAGGTTTCATTAAGCTCTAAAGTTTAATAGAGCTACTAAGCTCCCAAAATTTGATCCACCTGTTTGATATGGATAATGGTTGATATACATACACCGAAGGCCAGTTTATTTTAATAAATTATTTTATAATTTATAAGAAATTGAAAGAAATATGTAATTCGAACTTTTCACTATTGCTTAAAAAATTTTCAAAATGTCAAATTTCTTATATAAATTTATTTTCACTTTGAGTACAAAGGTATAATAGTAGTTAAGGATTCACTTTTGAATAAGACTAACTTCATTTCAGTAAAATATCTTATTGTTTTTGTTTTAACGAGCATGAGAGAACACGATTTTTTGAATGATAGAAGTTTGCTTCGGAAATTATTTAAAATCATTCTGAAGAATGCAAATTAGCCAGTATTTCCAGTTGAAATGAACTTAATTAAAATAAATAAATAATCAAAATAATTGTTAAAAATATTTATTTAAAAAAAAACATAGTTTCACAAATATTTCAAGAAATTAATAAAATTTCAAATATACCAATATTCCTAATTTGCATCGATTTTACTGGGTCAATGGTGACTATCTCGCTTAACTGACGTTATGGTAATTCTTTCATTTTGAATAATCTGAATGTCCCAACCCAGATTCCAGTCAGTAAATTATCATTTGTAACTGTAAAAGTTGTTATAAATCAATTATTTTCATAGTAGTGTTGAATTCTATTATGTATATTGCGATTTGCCAACTTAAATATCATTCCATACACGTATAATCAATCGCAATGGAGAATCGTTGATTCATAAAAGACAAATTCACTTAAATTCATATAGTAAGAACGGTGAAAAATTGTCATAAAAATTGGATAAGCGGTAAATTACTGGTAAATCGAAAACTTATTGCAAATTTAACAATCTACAACCTTTCTGAATAAAAGAGACAAAGTTAAAGAATTTAGTCTATTATACATCTTAATTAAATCGTGCATACGTCATTTCTATTTTAATGAAATACATAATTGAATAAGTCATTTTGATGAGTTCTCAATGTTTCTATGATGTATCGACAATTTGATAATAGTTTTGAATTCTACATTATTGTTGGTTTAGTCGTTAAGTTGTGCTGGATTAGGAACGGTATAATTCCTGGATAGTTCATTGCTTCGTGTAAGTTCTTTTATCATTTTATGATTTTATGGTAAAAGAAATATGTAGCATTCGAAAACGTAATATCTATCGCAGTTAACAATAATTAAAATTTTTTTATTAAAAATTTATTAAATATACGATTACCATAATGTAGTTTGAATTACTATTACCTATTCGCCGTTTTATGGGGTTATGTACAAAATCTATAAGGGAGGACTAAAATAGCCAGAATGCAGTTCTTTTATTCAAAAATATAATTTAAATTTAAATCCTGTGGTGAACTGATTATCCTAATGGGCTAATAATATAAAATTTTAAACCGTCGAAACATTGACGCTGGTTATTGATTTTAACATTATTTCGATCAATGTTTCCACGTGAGTATTACATATTTTATTGGCCAATCGTTTCATCATTTGATGTGTTTAATTTAAATTTAAATATTTAATAGGAAATTTTTTTAATCCGAAATTTATGAATTTCCATGCAAGTTCTTCTAATATTTGATTTTACAAAAATTGCCGAATTTACCGGTAAATTCTACATTTTTTCACCGGTTTTATGCGGCCTCCAGTTTCAATAATCTATGGTTTGGAGTAAATAATACACATTCTTCTGATCACGACTTTTAATAAATAAATATAAAACGATTACATACATAGTGTACATACATTTTGGAGTGTACATAAACTGACAAACGCTATACTAGTATCGAGTTTCTTTCTGCCAAATTATAATAGTTTTTGGAACACGCGGTGTTTCATAAACGTCTAGTAAAATTTAAAACCATTTCGTGAATTTTCAATTGAATTCATTCGTACACAGTTTACTTCAAGCTCAAATTTATTGATATATCACATGTTGCTTCTTGGGCGGTATGCTATGAATTTATATGAACGCACGTTTAATGTTTTGATGAACAATTTTTTTTGTTTAATTGAATCTCTATACAAAACAATTTTTATTATAACACTACTCTTGATAACTTTTTAAATAATATTGTGATCAGTTTATTCTTACCAATTTTTGTGTCGTTAACGATATTAAAGAGTAATAAATTTATTGATGTTCGAAAAACACATTGACGTAAAGCAAGAACATATAAAACTGTTTGGTAGGGAGTATTTTCGTTTATTAATTGTCTTGGCCTACTAATTTTATGTTACGAGTATAGAAGAATTTTTCTATTATTTCGAGACTTCACCACTACTTTGGTACAGGCGATAACCAACCACATGTCAATTTTACATTGAAATTCAAGAGTTTCAAATTGATATTATAATATTTTTATTTAAACTGCTATTATTAAACTAATTTTAATCTATTTAAGTTTTGTCGAATTTTTGTTTAATAATGGTGAAATACTGTTGTGTTTCAAACTGTAGATCATCAGTCTACAAGGGAAGCGGAATTAAATTCCACCAGTTTCGAACCGATGAAAAACTAACAAAGAAATGTTCGGATAAATCTCCGTATTGGGGAAAAATAATCGATACACACAACAGTGTGTATAGTAATCACTAGATAATGGGTGATTATCAAACTAATAAATTTAGAATAGGCATAGGTTCGGAAACAATATTTATAATTTAATTATTATCTCATTATAATATGAAATAGGTTTATTACACAAAATAGAGCCATTGCAAGTGACTGCTCACTCTGTGAGTGCCCATCTCAATGTATCCGTCGATGAGGAAAATCGGTTTTCTACTGCTGTAGTAAATTAGCTATAATATTTAACATCTATGTACACTCTTTAACAAGACCTGTTGACTAGGGTTGACTCAGTTCAACTCGTTTTGGCTCCAACATAATTTAATGTCCATTCCTGTTGGCCAACCAATAAACCGTCCATTGAACCGTCCACGCATGTAATGCAACATGTGAATCGATTAAAATATAATATACATATACATTAATTTTAAAATATAAATATTAAATACACATTCAGTATTCATATCTGATTATACCTTTGCATACCAAATAATGTTAACGCTTATTTGTTCGACTACTTTGAAGATGGTTTTTTACTCTAAAATAGAAAACAAATGAATTAATTAAAATAAAATATATTTCTTAATATACTTTATAAATAAAAACCAACTTATCTATTGAAATAAAATTTGAAAAATTATTATTAAATTTTATCACAGCGGTCTATATTTCATATGTAAGTGTTTGACGTTTGTGTTTTTATCCCCCATCGGTCACGCTATTGTGGCAAACACTCAAAGTGAAACATCCGCCTATATAAAATATTTATTAAATTCTAGTTTGTTTGGTAGAATTAATTAAGCAGTCCTACTTTTGATTATTAGCAAGTTCTGACTTTTAAACTTGATGAATAAAAAAACTTTATGTGACTTTGTGTGGTATAAGTAAATGAACAGATTCGGGGTCAATTTTAAATAAAGGCACGCCCAAAGTTATGTCTTAATGGAAATTTTGACACAGGAAATTTATTTTGTTAATTATTATGTCAATTGAGATTGGAAAACAATTGAAAATAATTCGGCATCGGATTTGGTGTAACCCATAAAGGAAAAACTTGAGTTTTGTATGTACAATATCGTTAGCTAAGAAAAGCCACTATATTTTTATAGTGCTATGTAATTATATGGTGGCTTATGTAATAATTCATATATAGATAGGGAACCAAATTATTTGATCGATGACTGACCTATATGAATATATAAGTAATATGTGACATAGTCTAATTTATGAGTTTGGTTCAACAAACTGTTAATTGCTAATAATCTAACAGTGTAATATAACTATATATTATGTAGCTTGTGGTCATTTTGAAATGATATATAATTGAGAGGTTTTGTATTGCGATAACCTAGTGTTTATATTATTTCCTCATGTATATCTATATGTACTTATGGATTATTTTTTATTATATATAGAAAATTTATAGCTGGTGGTTATCATGATGCCGTAAATACAATATCTTCCGCATTATTATAGTACCGAGGTAGATGAGGCGATTCTAGTCAATAAATTTAAATCCCACATAATAACCTTCATAGACACATATATATTTTAAAAAGTCACTGCTTCTTCATGTAATTATTCTATATTTAAATACCCTTTTAACGCATTTTAACAAACAAACAAATCCATAAACATCAAGGTAAATATAGTAAGCCACCCGAAAAATTTCTGCATAAACTCAACTTCAAGGATTTGATGTCTCGCGTATTTAATAAACGAAATTCAAACTAAATTGAGTACGGTAAATCAATTTAAATTGAAAACATTAAAAGTCACTGGAAATACATACATACATATATACACCACGAAAGGAAGAACGAAAGTTGTTTGATTTACGTAAATTTATGTGTATATGTACATATATTTATTATAAAAGAGGTCATCTTATAATATCAAGATAAACGATCTGTTATATATAAAGTGAAATGAAAAACCCTAAAAGCATGTTGATGAACGATCGCTGATGATGAGTATTACATAACACTTTTACGTTTTTGTAAAATATCGAATCCAATTACTGAATATTCATACATACATATACTATATAGATATTTTTATACTCAAGTTCAAGGTAACTTATCTCTTCAACGAAACCAACAAATTATTTACCAATGAGTAAAATGTTAATCGCTTTTATGTACGACTTCTTCTTATTATTTTGCTTCGTTGTAGTTTTTCAAAGAAAATCAAAAGTTAACAACACAATTTAATTATAAGCTGCTAATACAATGCTGAAGATCCGTATAAAAAGTGATTCTAAGTCGCTTAAATATATTTTGTTGATTGAATACATACCTACGTAGTACGTACATACAGCGACGACCTCCTCCTATATAATTTTAAATGCCAATTTAGCAGTACACAGTAATACAATAACAGGCATCTTGATTTCAGTCTATATATACCACAATTATTGCAATTTAAGAGTTATTTTTAATAACCGGTATTTTTTGTTTTACATAAACAATTACGAGGCAAAAGTGTAATACTCATCTCTGATGTGCTCTAATTGTATACACTATTCAAGGTTGAATACTATCGAATCTTATTTATATTTATATAAAGTTATAACTATAGAAGGAGGCTGAAGAAGTTGTTCATTACCTTTCGATATTGTTTGTTATAAATTTAAATGTGATGTATTTGATATTTTGTAACCGACAACATCAACTATATACAAAAAAAAAATTAAATCTTTACCTTTCTCTATTTTTGTGTTTATGAAATTTGAAATTTAATAAGAGATCTCACGATGCTAGGTTGTATTTATATATATTTTTATGGAATATGTACTTAAATGTTATGAGCATTTACGAATTATCAACAATTTTTGTATTTTTTTTTTGTCGAATCACTATGTGAATGATTCTTCGGATATGGTAAAGAATCTCAAAAAGTGTATCAAAGTGTTATTTGTTTGCATAATTTGTGCTCATAATTTGTTGAGGACTCGAAACATACTCCCACCGAGAGTGAATCTGAATTAGACTTTCACCAAATTTTTCATCATACATATATAACCATTTATTATGCGAATTTTAGAAAACGTCCAAGATAATTGCAAACAACAAAATTACTATAATTGAATATGATTGATTGGCGCGGACCATACCAAAAATATTATAATAATTTGGTGTTCAATCAAAATATGTATATATATGTATATATCTACGTACGTAATACACCTTTATAGAGTTTTATTTAAAACAAATTACTAGTTATTCCACTAGCTGTATAAATAACCTTGATATTTGGCTTAGCGCACGCGATATCAAGCGTAAGAATCAATAAATCCATGAAAAATTGCAATTAGAAACTTAAAATGCGGTTTCATATTATTAATATACAAATTTCATGGATTGGACATTTTTTTTAAAAATATTTCCATAACTGACATTTTTTAAATAAAATTTGATCTAGCTATTATAGAAGTTCAAATTAATAACTGTAGTGTGCGTACTTCGTTCATTAAAATAACCATATATGTATATAGTATGTATATTGTATATGCATAAACCGAAAATGTTGCGTGCAACATTATATACGACCCAATAAACCGTTTGCATTATTTTTAAATGAAATGTAAACTAATATTCGACACGTACATATATTTTATGGTATACCAGTAGAGGCAAAATTGAGGTACGAGTATCGAATTCAAATAATTTATATTCTAATGTAAAACATTTAATATTTAACAAAACATTATACATATTGTTTTATGAGTTTCGTTTGTTTAGTCTCTTACAATAGTAGTGACATTATAATAAAATAAAAAGCGAATGATGACATTTATAAGATTAATTGGTGTGAGTTTTTTTTTTCAATTACATATTTAATTGTAGTGTGAGTGTTGCTTGTTTTTCGTTAAATATTGTTACCCTCCTACAAGGTAATACATATATTATACATTTGTAAATAAGTCTAATATTTTTTATTCAAACGTTTTCGAATGTAGTTCTGGATATATGAATTTAATTTTTTATCAATAAATATGATACATTTAACGTTAAACTACATATTTTAATTCAACATTATCAACATAAAATTAAATTGAAATTTATTTTTCAATGTTCTCGATAAAATCATAGAACACGAACTCGAAAAAAAGGAAATATTTTAAAAACATATTTTTTGTTGTATTTAGCTTAATACCTGTATTATTTGACAGTAAACGTCAAAAAATATTTTTAGAGCAGTTTGAATTTGTTCAAATAAATAGAACTTAAATAAAATATATTGGTTAAATTAAATAAAATTTCCCAGTATTATTCCCGATATTCTATGTAGGAGGCGGAAGTAATAATTCTGTTTCTGGGGTAATTTAAATTCTTGAACCTTATTGTTTAAGAGTTGCAACATAGATGATAGTATAATTTTCATTTTAATACAAAAATAACACTTTATTTTTTTTCGAATTTGAAATTTTCAATTTAGGATCAAGTCAATTGGTTTAGACGTCAAAACTAAGACCAACAACAAGACATTAATTGAAGTTCATGGAATTGGTATATAGTCATTATACTTATAATGTTTCAGTTTGATTCAGTCTTTCATTTTGTCCCATTTGTACATTTTTCATTATACTGAATTTTCTGCTTGAAATTCAACCTCAATTCATATCATAGGGATTGAAGTAGTTCGGATTCAATTTTACTCCTCCTTTGAAGCACCTCTTTTCGTTTAGCCCATTTCTAATATTTAAATTCGTTGGGCAGTTTTTATACAGTTGAGAAGTTGCAAATACTAAGTAAAAATATTGAAAATTGTATAAAAGTAAAGTGTTGAATACATGTCAAGTGTTTCTTATTCACGACTAAACGCCTTTTGGACGTTTTGTTTATGTAGCAACTTATAATTTTAAATATTTCAGTTTGATTTTAAATATAATAAACATATCCAAATTTTACATGTAGCATGTAGCGTTCCTTTGTTTTTATTAAGGCCTCAGTGAGATCTGAAAATCATTCTCAATACTAAAATAGTATAAAGATAGTTTCAGTATAGAAAGAGCAGCTCATAAAAATCGGACTTCAGGAAGCCTATGAGCTAACGAGTTATTAAAAAATTAAAATTAAATCGTTCAGATAAACAGACCGCTTAACGTGCCAGACTGCTCTAGTTAAATTTTGACAAAATTTAGTGAATGTGTTTTGATGGAAACGTACGTGACATTGAATTTGAAACAGGTTAGCAGGTCAAAATTGAACTCTTGCGAAAAATAGTGACAATGCGCTTCTGCTAAATATAAGCACTTCAACTTAGATGATAAATTTCCAAAAATAGTTAAGATGGCAAGCGATTTACAGTTATCAACTCATGGCCTGGGCCAGGTCCTTGTGTCATTCTTTACAGTAGGGTCGAATGTGTAAATAAAAGAATGGCGAATCGTGATGGAAATTCAGCGCGGCAATTAATTATTAAATTATTATCAAATTCCATGTTGGATGGAAACTTCCCACGGAATAAGGTTATTTCTTGACTATGATGGAACTCGTCATGTTGGATACAAATGTGATTTTAAAGGTATGGAAAAGGATAAACCTGAACGGAAAGGCTAATTCTTGACCGTATATAATGAAACTTGACATGTTGAATGTAAATTTATTATTAAGTGATTTTTGATTTTAAAAAACTGGGATTAAATATTTTTTGAATATAATTCTTGAAAATAGCCAACTAGAATAGAGCTAGTCTTATAAATTATGTGGAATCTTCTTTATCTGATGTAATTCGACATGTTCGGTTGAAATGAAAATTGTAACATGATTATTGAGATATGTTTTGAAATATGACCTTAGGATAGTTTTGGAATATGGCCTTCACTGAAAAAGAAAAATATTTTTAAATTAAATTAAATTTGCCTTAACTTAACTTTTACAGACATAGCCTAGTTTCATACCAGTTGGCCATATTACACAATATGATACAAAAATAACTTTTTACTCCCCACAATTAATAATATTCTAGAACTTTATCCAAAAATCAATTTATACTACCATTTCAATCCAACATATTTGATTTCACCAAAATCGGTTAATAACTCGCTCAGTTAAGTTTTTGTATGGTAAGCCAGAACTTCATTCTAAAATCATTTTATAATCCCATTGTCCTTCAACGTGTTTAGTATCATCAAAATTGGTCATCCAGAACTTTATTCAAAATCAATTTAAAAATGATAGAAATGCGACTATCCAATATGTTGAGATTTATCATAATCGATCAAGAGATAGCCTAGTCGTCATCTAGTAAGTTCAAATCTCAGAACATTATCGTGATAACCTAATAGTAAGTTGCTTGCGATGAATTGCTTATGACAAACAAGTCTAGAACCAAAATTTTGACTTCAATAAGATATAGTTTGTACTACTCTAAAGACGTAATAAATTGGTACGAGACTAATCAAATCTAATCAAAGATTGCCGAAAAGATGCGTTCTAAATGGAACAATATTTCTGGCAAAGTCACATCAGAAATTGGGTAGAATCTTATGGGGAGCATTGAACAACATGTGCTTGACTCTATCCGTTATAACAAAATTTGAAATTTAGACCAAACCTAATATATTTTCATGTGGTTTTTTCACTCTAACTTTAACTTTTTTCACTTTTTAGTGATAATAAAGCGGCCAGATATACGCGTGAGCAAAACAATACGTTTCAGGTATTTCTTTAATCTACATAGAGAAGGGATAGATTTTAAAATATAATAAAAACAACAAGATTACGATTTACAAATTTATTAAGTCAACATTAGTGAACATTTAAAAAGCAGCGTGAAGCGATTTATTTTTCAGCTTAACTTAAAAATCACATATTGGCCACTAACCACACAAATTTTAAGTTTAAGCCAGTAATTGACTTTTGTTTCGTGGGCCTGAGTTCCAAGTCTCAATTCTGATAAAATTTCTCTATAAGAGACATATAGGGTTGGGGTTGTATGGCGGTGGTCAAGTAAGCAGAGTCATTCGTATTCGTTTCGTGGACCTGAGTTGAAGTAGTTTTATTCTGATAAAACAAAGCAAAATACTACGGCCAGTTGGTGTGTAAAATGGAATTCTAGTATTTAACAAACTACATTTGACACCATTGTTTTTGCTTTAAATAAATTTGGATATTCGTTTATATATGTATATAACAATTAATTGACTGTGACACACATGCGAGACAAGCACACGGTGGCGCCCTCGTTTTCAGGGCATTTGATTTTTTCACACAATTTTAACCCTACAAACAAAATTTCAATCATTTTAATGCGTCCAAATTTCATTTTAATGCGTGCAAAGACGACGACTTCCTTTCATTTCATGCACATATATACGTACGTATAGTGATTAGATTTCATATTATTTTATTGATTGCGCTTACAAAATCGAATCTCAGAAACAATGAAATACCTCTTCATAATGGCTAATTGAAATATGCACTTTTGCGGAAATAGAAATAGCGCAGCAATGAAAGCTAATATCTTATTACACATAAATGTATGTACAGATTAAATAAAAAAACTCACAAAAGTATAATTCAATTGTTTCGGGTATGTAAGAGATCACGAGAAGACAAATGAACATAAGAAGTTCGACACAATAGATCATCTTTTGTTTTATTTTATTTTTAGGTATGCGTGAAGTACGAGATCTATGCGGTGTATCTATACGAGTATATCTAATGCGCGAATTTAATTACCCAGTGTGGGAGTTACAATTTTATGAACTTTTCAACTTTCCCTCCTATATATAAACAGTTGCGGCGCACTGATTTATACGTGTATATAAGATTCTGTTTTATGTACATATTTCGTACAATGATTAGATTAAATTTCGAGATAATAAAAAAAAAATATACACACATACATATATACATATATTTCTATTGTTTTAGCAAAAACTATTTCTTTACTGTAATACCATAGTTAATGTTATATTGTGAAATATTTATGCGTTGAAAGAGCGGTTGTTGAAGGGCGGATATTATTATATGTAATTATGAGCGCTGATCGTATTTTATACATACAACATTATATTATATCGGTACAGTATAACAGTATGTATCTATGGAGATGTATGTCTGATAAATATTAAACCGCACATAGAACACAATTAGCCATATAATAATAAAGATATTATATTAATTACTTGAGATTTAATTGAAAAGTTAATTGATCGAATATAAGCCTTGAAATATTCAGTGGTTCTTAAGCGCTAATGTCACAGACTTTTGACGTGTCGCGAGAGTGCTTTACGTTGTCATTTTATTTCAGTTGGATAACAATACAATTTAAAATGCGCAGAAAATTCTGAATATGATAGGGAGTGTCATCTATGATCGATTGAATAAACTAACCACAATTTAGAAAAGTCAATGCATTGGCCATCAAAATTGGTGTCACGCAAACTTTATTTTGTTATCTATTTAGTTCATTTCCCCGATTTTTAAGTGTGGTCTCTTTATCGTTAAAGTTTAAGATCATTTTCGAGCGACGATCCTTTATTTAATTAAGTTACTTGTGAGTTTTTCATTAGTTTTGAATTATTATTATTGTTGTTTAGTTTAGGGTATGATAATATAAGTGGTCAGATACTATTAGTTAACTAATAAATATTTAATTTCGTCAACGAATTGTTACTTACCCATAATATTTCAAGCAAGATTGTATGTATATGTATGATATAGTTTAAGAATAGCAAAGAAGCAACGATTTTGGGAAGAGCCAAAGTGTCAAGATTATATATTGACAATTCGAAAACTATTACGTTTGTATATGATGAAATTATAAATAAATTGAAAACAAAATCAAGGTTCAGCTATAAATAAAAAGAAAAGTGTCAGTTGAAATTCAATTGGCAGAAAAACTTGAAACTGCGTATTCTTATGCTTATAGAAAAACGTTAAGAAACACTGAAAAACATCGAACAATCGTGTCAACCTTCAATTGGTAATATAGTATACAGCCGTTGGCTAATTTTATTTTTGTATAGGTATATACACCTCAATTCCCATAGTCGTATAACTTCACGCGACGTGACTCTAGTCACGTGATGTCGCAAAAAAATGGTATTCTTGAAGTCGATTCAAGTGGACACGACTGGAACTAAAATTACATCTTGTAACACTAAAATTGCTGAATATTTGCTGAAATTTGACAACAAAATAGATCTCAAAATTCAAAACATTTTCAGTCGTGCCCGCTTGAATCGACTTCAAGAATACCATTTTTGTTGCAACGTGACGTAACTAGTGATAATATGTAATATAGCTCAATATTTGTTGGGCCATGTTAAATTCGATCATAAACGTGATTGAACTACATTAGACAACCTACCTTAATACATATACGCTACACCTCATACATATATATCAGATTACGCCTCTTATTTATGACATACATTATACGATCTTAACGGTTGTTTAACAAGCTCATATACCATAAATAAAACGGTGCGGTTTCTGGAATACATAAAATTTTATTATATTATTTATTATACATTTTTCGGTTATGTCACCTTCAAGGCGGCAACAGTTTATTTGGTTTGTTTAATTCTATATAGTTTTATGTATAATACATCGCACGGTCAATGCCACCTCGGCCAATGACCTATACTATACGAGAATACTATATTGGGTGAGTCTCTTGTGCGTAATGCGATATTTATTAATTTTTTTTATCTTAAATTAACAACATTGCCAGGAATTGGAGGTGAGGCAGTCTTAAATTTAAATAATCAATAATTTAACATATTTTATGTTTATTCGATTACGGTTAAATGTAAATGTCCATTAGCAAAATTTCATCATGTCTTCTTCTCTTAGTTTTATAGTTTCTTTACACATCGCTAATTCTTTATTTATATATGTTTAATTCTATAGGTTAATGTGTTGCTTGCGTTGTTCAGTAAACGTCTCGACATTGAATAATGAATTTCATTCAGAGATAACATTCTAATTTGTGTCGTGTTTTTAATTTGGTGAACCATCATATACACAATTTAGAAATCTTTTATATAAATCTATGGATTAGTCATCTTTCAACAAAACTATATTTAGGTATATATGTATATACAGTTGGTATATGACCTACCAGACCTTTAAGTTAATTTTAAGATTTTTAACGATTTTATCTCGACAAGATCACGTTTTTGTATCTTACATAGATAATTGAAAACCGGGATTAAATATTTTTAGTTTTTCATTAATTTGATAGAATCGTTGAGTATACAAATGATTTATGTTGAACACGATTATATGCGGTTGTGTATTGTATCGCGATAATTGAACGCTGAAGTATTTTATAGTATACATAATTATATTCATGACCGGCGTTTAGATATTCAAATTCTTCTCCCATCATTCGGTAAACTATATTCTAAAATTCATAATGCAAAAATTCGGCAAACAAAATTAACTTTTCAAATGTTTCATAAATAAAACTCGAAATTCAAAATTTCAAGATGCACTGGGTCTGCGAATTTGGTATTGATTCATCATCACATACAATGGGTAGATACATCCACCGCATGTAGAGTTTACTATTCGCGAGAACCAACTCAGTAGAGTTTGCCAAGAATTCGAAGATATGTACGCAGTATCTACCTACATGCGTTGGATGCAAAAAATCTCACTAAAAAATATGTATATGAGTGTTCCTATTAAAAATTTCAGTGTAACATTTGAATATATTATGTTTGGACTTTGCTTAAATTTATTTTGACTTGTACGTATATACTTACCCCAAAAATGATCTAAAAAAGTTAAAATAGGCGTGAACAATTCCAGCTACGATTCTTTAGAAAATTACACGGATACAACAGTGAAGTATGTAAACTTTATAAATGTTTAATAGCACATCTTTTGACAAGTCATCCTAGACGCGAACCTCCAAAATACATATACATACATATGTATATAAACTGCATTCAGGTGCCTGTGATGACTCCACAAAGGTGTTCTAAATTTTATTTATACAAATTACAAAAATATTTCTTCTATTACAAATCTCGAATAAATCAAAAACTATGTTGTAAATCCCACCTTATGCACCGTTTCGTAATCATTATGATCGCACTTTCGCATAATTAAATGAAAATGATCATATTTTATACGGCAATATGCGTTCACACAATAAATAGGTATGTTTAATTTCGTGTGAAATTATCGTGTTAGAGAACAAACAGACCTATAGTGTTGCAAAAAAATTGGTATGTATATTCATTTTAGCGCCAAAGTATGTATTTCTAGTGAATTTCAACATTCTTGAATTTTTAGATTTTTTTTTTGTTTGTAAATCATCCTTGATTCCACCACACTGTAATTAGATCACCACCTTCTATAACTATCTAAATTTAAATGATAAACGTTTTAATTAAATGTGTGACGCTGACTTATTAAAAATTTTCGGTGTATAAAAAAACTGGATCTACTTAAGTTATACTTTCATATAAACCAGTCACAATTAAATATTTTTGCGTAAATAACGTTGATTTATTTATAAAAACATATTATTTATATTATTTATTTTACGCCGAAATATTACAAATAACACTAAAAAATAAAAATATTCACTTAAAAATCGCTTGAAACCACTATTGGAATTTGCCTATAGGGTTTATTCAAAAAACTTCGTACGGACGCACTTTTCATGCTACAACAAACGAAAATTGATGTTGACAAGACCACATTGATGAATCAGATACCTCTGATTTGACTACATATAAAGTTACAATTGGCCTTATTCTTGCCGCATATTTTAATTGTTAAATATATAAATTATATGAAGCCTGAGACTACGTCATCTATCGCGCTCATTGATAAATGTTAATATGTTCATCGATAATTTAGCTGACGGAATTTGAATTTTATATGAACGCATGTTTAATGTTAGCACAAACTATCCTTTCCACAATAAGGCATTCCCACACTACCATGTGTTATTGAAGTGTTTTACACCAAACATTAACCTTAAAATATTATCATTTCACTTTTTTTTATGTACATACATAATATAATGTCATTACCATTTAAATTCTAATAACAAGCGAAAAATTGTAAAACATAAATGATTTTTCATGAATATCACGACGAATGAAAATGATTCTTCATTGTTCTGGTGTATATAAGATTACTTTACATTGTATGGAACCTTTTCATGACGATTAAACTTTCTTTTGTTTTATACATTTTACTATATACTGGAAGACAAAAAATAAAACGACAAATTCATGTTAATGTCGCGCAAATTTTTATAATTGCGTGATTTATGTTCATGAAATCTCGCGGTTAGAGATTCTTGGGAATGACGAACATACTATATGTATAATGAAAACAATAATGTGGTGCGATGACTAAAGATAGAAGTCACGTTTGATCTAAATTTTTTAGTTCATACTCGAACAATGATTAATGTTGCCAAAATTATATGAAAGTTTGCTAAATCTCTTACTGAGCATTTTACGTAATTTTAACCGAATTTTATATAAACATAATATGTACATATATATGTACATATTCTTTCTATTTTCAGATATACATACCTAACCTAAAAAACGATCATGTCAACGTGTAATTGCCCAGTGGGACCACCAACCGGGCCAACACTAGCCGGAGCATGTGGCGGTAGTGCATTTATGTTATTCATGGGACTATTAGAAGTATTTCTACGTTCACAGTGTGATTTAGAAGATCCGTGCAATCGACCACAGTCACGTATAAATCCTGATATAGAATATGATTTTATAGTGGTGGGTAGCGGATCGGGTGGTTCGGTCGTAGCATCACGATTATCAGAAGTATCAAATTGGAAAGTTTTATTGGTGGAAGCTGGTAAGTTTTCGCGCCCGGCTATCGTTAAATCATAATATCTATATATAAATATGTAGATGAAAGTGAAATGATCTACATAACTTGAAAGAATTATACTAAATATCGACAATCACGATCTTATGATCTTCAATTTATTGTGTTGTTGTATTATTTACGTGCTTTGTACAGATTAAAAGAAACGAAACGAAATGTGTTATTAATCATGACATTTAGACAGGAGCTGTACATATAGTATTCGCGTATTATGAAATACGTAATTTCTAACATTATTTATTTTATGTTTTATGGTTCTCATGAATTTCGGTCTCGATATGTGTGTTAATTATCGCGCATTAAATTCATTTCAAGTATGAAGTTTAATTAGCCTTCTTAGATCTCCCGCATAAAGTTGTGTATAATTGTAACGAGGTCAATTTACTGATATACCGATTTTTTTGTATTTGAATATAGGCCCCGATGAACCAACCGGGACTCAAATCCCATCAATGTTCTTAAATTTTATTGGCTCCGAAATCGATTGGGCGTATAATACGGAACCGGAGCGTCATGCATGCCTTTCATCGCCAGAACAACGTTGCTATTGGCCACGCGGTAAAGTACTTGGTGGAACTTCAGTTATAAATGGTATGATGTATATTCGTGGTAATCGGGAGGATTATGATGATTGGGCGGCCATGGGAAATCCTGGATGGAAATTCGATGAAGTTTTACCATTCTTTAAAAAATCTGAAAATAATTTGGAAATCGATAAAGTTGATAATAATTATCATACAACTGGTGGTTTATTACCAGTCGGATTTTTCCCATACAACCCACCATTCTCGTACGCAATTCTTAATGCTGGTCGCGAAATGGGATATGATGTTCAAGATTTGAATGGGCCCAATTCAACCGGTTTTATGATTGCTCAGATGAACGCTAAAAACGGAATTCGGATGAGTGCAGCACGTTCTTTTATTCGTCCCGCCCGCAACCGGCCAAATCTACATATTATGTTAAACACAACAGTCTCTAAGGTACTCGTACATCCACAATCGAAGGCCGCACATGGAATTGAGATCATCGATCAGGATGGATTTACTCGTAAAATATTATGCAAGAAAGAAGTAATCGTAAGTGGAGGCGCTGTAAATTCACCACAAATTTTAATGCTTAGCGGTATTGGACCCAAAGAGGAGCTACAAAAAGTTGGTATTCGCACAATTCATGATTTGCCTGGCGTTGGAAAGAATCTACACAATCACGTTGCATATTTTATAAACTTCCATATAAATGACTCAGATACAACACCACTAAATTGGGCGACCGCTATGGAGTATCTCCTTTTCCGTGACGGGCTTATGTCAGGCACAGGGATTTCTGATGTCACAGCGAAAATTGCAACTAAATACGCAGAAAGTCCTCACATACCAGATATGCAATTCTTTTTCGGCGGTTTTCTTGCTGGATGCGCTAAAACTGGACAAGTTGGAGAATTAGCCAGTAATGGATCTAGATCGATAAATGTGTTCCCAGCTGTACTAAATCCAAAAAGTCGCGGTTATATCACACTCGGTAAGTTTTTATACAAAATACCTTTAATATTTTATGATATTCTAATTAGGTTATTTTTAATTGTGCAGCCACTAAAGATCCGCTCGACCATCCAAAAATCGTGGCCAACTATTTAGAAGAGGAGCAAGACGTTAAAACTTTGATCGAAGGAATTCGATTTGCCATTCAATTATCAAAAACAAAAGCTCTAAGAGCATATGGCATGGAACTCGACACAAGCCCAGTTGACGGTTGTGAAGCATATCTATTTGGATCAGATGATTTTTGGGAGTGCGCAGTTCGAAGAAATACTGGTCCAGAAAATCATCAAGCCGGTTCCTGTAAAATGGGTCCGCTACGTGATCCACTCGCAGTTGTTGATCATGAGCTACGTGTACATGGTATTCGTGGTTTACGTGTAATCGACGCATCTATCATGCCAAAAGTGACATCGGGTAATACACATGCACCGGTCGTTATGATTGCAGAAAAGGGTTCGCACTTAATCAAGCGGGTATGGGGAGCAGCATGATCACGTTACTATATATAGAAAATGTTAAGTTCAAATGAGTTTATGTAAGAAATTTTTTTTAAAATTTTTAATAAATTTTGTTTTTTATTTAATTTTAATTAAAACATACACAAGCCGCCACATTTATTTCAAAATTATCAAATACTAATCCAAACTAACTGGACAATTATTTGATTTTTATATTTTAACGCATCTTTAATATTATCAATGAGCCAGTTTATTTAACATGATTCAATTCTCAAAAACCTAACCAAAAATTCCGTTCATGACGTCACCTAGAGTAAGTGGGTTTTCATGCGCCAAGGTAGGTGATCGACATTTATACATTTTGTTAATTTTTTCGATATCGCCCATCGAGAATCCTTCACGCTGTCCAAGACGGATGCCGTTTGCATTCGATTTTGGAATAATAGTGGGTTCATTATTATTCGAAAACGCATTTGCTCCATAATGTAGCACACTCTCGTAATCGTATCCGACTCCATAACCGGATGAGGAACCTTTAATGGCTTTGGCAAAATTAGCTTCATAGCCAGGCCTAATATTCTGGCTTGCGATATACACGTAATCATCACGTTCTTCACGATTTTGTTCGTGTAAAAAGCCGACCGCGTGTAGAAGTTCATGTATTACGGTGCCCTTCTTAAATGTGCATACAGGACTTTGTATATTTACAACCTGTTTGCCACCGGTTCGACCAACACTCGACCAACAGCCCGTGCTTTCACTTTCGATCGATATGAAATTTGGTTCACGTGAACGACGGGTGAATTTTATGCACGTATTTGCATGAAAATCGTTGATCGCCTTTTCGATTATATCCATGTCGGCGGCAGCTGAAAACGGGGATTATTAAAATTTTTTGTACCAAGTACCATATGTAGCTATGTAAAATACTTACAAAATGCACCAGTTATCTCAAATGGTATAACACCATTCGGCCATTGTGAAAACTCAGCTAACATTCCATTACGGCCTAATGACGAGCGTGGCACTAATATATCTCCTTCCATATAGTCACCCCACTCTTCCGGATTTTTCGTTTCCATCTCAGTTTTATTCCATTTTTTCAAAACTTCACCAACTTCAGAATTCGGTTGGCCAAATAAATCGCCTGCATATTCCGATAAATCAATGATACCTTCTTCCTCACACCGTACCGTATAAGCGATAAACAGCATAAATAAAATATTCCAAGTCTTCGACGCCATATTTCAACCAACAAGCTAAACGAATTACTTGAGACTATAATTAAATTTTCTATCGAAAGTGTTTTTATATATATTCGCCGATCATTTCCAAATTGCATATATGTCAGTCATGGATTAAGGTGTTCAGCCTTGTCATTATATAGTGTATCACTATCAAACCGCCGATACTGCATACCATATTTAGGGTAATTAAAAGGGAATGCATATAGTGCGATGCGGTTTATCAATCGGAAATATAAATTTTACTGCCAATTTGATAATTTTGACAACAACAACAAACCAATTAATTAGCAATTCATACGAAAATTATAATTACTGTTTTTGATTGAGGTCATTATCAAATAATTTAATGGCAAACATGGCGAATTAATGTCTTCATGTGCGATGGGCAATTTTCTCACAATCCAATTATGTATTTCCCATATCTGAAATGCATCCGCTAATTTTCCTGTTATTATATGCACGAAATTATCTACATCCGATCAGATTTTCCATATATGTATATAAAGCTTGATCTGATGATCTCAGATCGTATATCGTAAAAAATGTTAAAACATTTTGTAATAATCGTTTGTTTAGTCTGGATCAAATCTAGATACACCGTGGCGTGTGTTGCCAATCAAAGTATTAATTCGACGCGGAATAATACCAGTTCGGATGAATATCAAAGTGCTGAATTTAGTAATGCGAGCGAGAATAATAAAATGCGGACATCATACGATGGCATCAATATAACTGAGGTGGCAAACTATTGTAACGAAAGTTTTCGCACCTCGATGAGTTATTTACGCGAGCTAAATACAACGGGAAGTTTTCCAGACGAAACAGATACCACGCCTATGTGTTTTATACGTTGCTATTTAGAAAAGGTTGGAATACTTTCATTGGACGGTAAAGATATTAATAAAACACGTGCTGTTCAGATGTTATGGGCCACTGCTGAATCATCAATCGACGATTGCGAGGGAACGACAAAAACTGGAAATTTATGTGAAAAAGCGTATGAGTTGGCGAAATGTGTTCTTACTCGAGCACTAGTTGATGGTCGTGTTAATGATAACGATAATTAATCGATTAGAATAATTAATTGTTGGTGCTGGAATAGTATATAATAAAAAAACCGTGTTTTGTGCTTTACATTTATTTGTTTTTTGTAAATATTGACATCTAACGACGAATAGTAAAACTTAAAATTGATTTGCAGTTTGAACATTAAGCTGTGAGCGTGACATCCAGTGAGAAATAGTAAAACTTTAAAAGACTTTTTTTAAAATTAATAAAGGTAGGTATATGTAGGAAGGTAGGTATATGTAGAAATTACATCTAATATTCAAACCATATTGACTATTTCACGTATAAATTTTAAATTATTCGTTTAGAAGGCATTTGATAGTTTCTTTGAGAAAATAGAAAAAATCGAGATTTCTCACATCGACATACCTACAATACATCTCGTTAAAAGCACATTTACTAAACTAAAACCAACTGAAAATTATATTGCATTTTTCTCGTCAATGTATAGTATATACTTATAGTTATCCCTATCTGGTGCATTATAATCAATATCGCACGTTATCATTCCTACTTACATCTAATTACGCTTAAAATTTCTCTCATATGAGAGAAACCCAACAAATTAAATTGTATAACTCCAAAAACAATTTGAAAATATCAATATTTACAAATTAAATTACTAAACATAATTCTTGACCTTTACAAACAATTACCACCGTCTCGACAATCTGCGCCGTACATTATATAATCTCGAAGAGTATAATTAAATTTAATTTAATTAGAGAAAATATTTAAAAATCAATAATCAGTTTTGTAATTATTCCACCCCCAAGCGACTAGCACCATCCCTATAGTAGTATATTATGTGAAACTAAAGCCAAACGAGAGCTTCATATGGAGCCAAATTGTTGACTCAGTTAGGGGCCAGCAATGACCTTTGAAAACTGTTTAATAATAATAAAACATTATTGAACCAGCTAGGATTTAATTTTATCATTGGAGGTGATTTTAATGCAAAAAATACTTTCTGGGGGTCAAAATTAAAAACTACAAAGAGTAGAGAACTAAACGCCGCAGGTCGAGCTTAGAAATGGGAATTTCAGGAGGAAAACCAACGTACTGGCACTAGAAAATAGTGAAAGTCTCTCATCGGACCACTCCCCATCATAATCTGTTAGTTCCACGACTGTTAAGAAGGAAAACCCACCTAGACTAACAAGTAACAAAGCCAATAGGGAATTGTTTAGGAAATTGGTTGAAGACATCACCAATCTTCTTGTACGAATCAAGCATCCGGTTCAATTAGAAAATGAAGTGGAATTATTAATCAATAATACACAACAAGCAGCATGGGATAGCACCCCTGTTATCCAAAACAAGGAGCGTAATAATTTATGTAACTTATCCAGTTTAGTACAGGGAGTTGGTTAATAAAAAACGGAAATTAAGGAAAATATGGCAGAGAAACCGAGCACCCCAAAGCAAAATAATTTTTAATTACCTCTGCAATAAGCTTAATCAAAGAATTAGAGAACTGAAAAATGAATCGGTCACCCGTTATCTAGGCCAATTTCACTGCTTCCAGTTATTTCGAAAATTTTTGAGAAACTGTAATACTTGAGAGAATGTATTAGCTTTCACCACATCAGTTCGGATTTCAAGAAAGCCACTCCACCATATAGCAAGTTCACAGGATTACAAGTATTATTGAAGATGCACTTGAAAATAAAAAAAATATGCTCAACAATATTTCTGGATGTAGCACATTCCTTCGATAAAGTGTGGCACCCTGGATTGGAATATAAACTGCATCGAGATTTGTCAAAAGAATACTTTCAGATATTAAAATCTTATATTAATAAACACAGTGTTTAAAGGCCATTAGTGGCCCCTTACTGCGTGTGTCCCTTAAAATCTTATATTGCTAACCGATATTTTCGCGTTAGATGTGAAAAATAATTTTACGAGCTAAAGTGGGTATTCGCAGGGGTTGCCCAAGGTATCGTGCTGAGGCCAGTCTTGTATTTACTTTACACAAGCGCCCACTTTATAGACAACAATAGCAACATTCGCGAACGATACTACAAGTTTTGCTACTGGTTATAAAGTAGACGAAGCAACCAGAAACCTGCATCGGGCTACGAACCAACTAAGTAACTGAACTAAAAAATTACGCATTAAGCTAAATGAATTAAAATCTTTTGGGCATAGAAATAAGTTCTTAACATACAAATTGTATCTAAAGTGGAATCGTTCAGACTTTTTCTTATTTTAGAGCATTTTGCATTCGCAGCTGAAAAAGTTCGCTCAGATTCGAAGCTTTAGTGTTGAAATATGGTTGAACGCCAACGTTAAATACTATCCACGTTTTCGTCCTTGTTCTTTGTCCTTGAAGCTCGAGCGCAAGGTCAATACTCAGTAAAATGAAATCCTTCGAACTTAATTATTCCACAGCTATAGATTCATCGGTAGAAATACGGATATCGTATTTTAAAAAATACCAATTTCTTGTTCTATACAAATATCTTGATAAGTTAACCTAAACAAATCTTTACTAATAGGCAATCCAGTTCTATTCCGAACTCTTCTGGGACATCTGCTGTATTATATCAGTTTTGGTCGCATACCGTCGAAATATTGGTCCCTGATGGTCGACTACTTAAATATTTGAATCAATATTGCCACACCAGGACGAAATATTTGTTGGTCAATGGGTTGATCATCTGATGTGTGTGTTTAATTATTTAACCAAAAAACCATGTGTTTCTTCAAAATTGTGTGAATTTCCAAGCAATTTCTTTTGATATTTCATTTTCAAAAATTACCGAATTTAGCGGTAAGCCAAATTGGATGGTAAAACCGGTTAATCGGTTAATCGTTTACCAGTAATGCGGCCGCTAGTTGTAATATTTAAAATAAAAAAAAATAAAAAATAGGATTAAACTGGAGAACACACAAATATAACTGTTTACTTTTACTTGTTAAATTTATTCAATTTAAAGGAATATACCCTAGGAGCCATCAATCAACATTCGGTTATGTATATTATGCAATATACAAATGCACATACATATACATACAAACAATTATAAATATGTATGTCACATTGTGTGTGTGACAGTAAATATATTGAAACTGCTGCTGACATTTTTAATAACGATGATATAATAAATATTTAACTCTTATCGCTATCGCAATACACTATAAATATAAATATGTACTTACAAATAATACTATTATTTTCAGAATTACTTTTATTTTAAGCACTCATACAATAATAACAGAAAGAAAACCAACGAACGTTTAATGAAAGAAAATCATATAGAATGCAACGTGATCATCTCAGTAAGTAATTGAGAAGTAAAACACAAAAACAATATATGTATGTATATGTATATGTATTATAAATTAAACATGTTAGGCTCTGACTAGTGACTACAACATTATAATACTCAGAAGCTTATAAGGACTACGTGTTTAAATTATACGACGTTATAATTTCACTTAATTTATCGAAATATACCCTAGAAGCCTTCATTCGTCTTATGCAATATATACGTACGAGTATATAAATATGGCACTATAACGATTAATCACAATACACTATAAATATACTTATACAAACAATACTATGTACTATTTTCAGTTTAAATTATTGTTAAAGTATGTACCTACTCTCAACAACACAATAACATAAAGAAAAACCAACGAACGTTGAATGAAAGAAAACCATACCGAATTCAACGTGAGCTTATAGTAAATATAGTAATGAAACGCAAAAACAAAAAAAAACAAATTAAATATGTAACAGAAACATCAAAAACAAAACAATTGCAACAACCAATCAAATTTATAATATCGTGCACGCAGGGGAAATTCATTTCAAGTCACATTGCACTTAGTGTGCTTTTTATTTTCAATTTGTATATATACAATATACATACATTCATACTATAAATGGATTACAGTAGCGGGAAATAAAATTTATTACAATTTCAAACTAAAAATAATGTCTTTCCCCTACTGTTAGTACGATATTCTACAAATCGTGCACGAGGCACCACATGCTTTCATAATGGTCGTATATATTTTATTCGCGACTGTTGGTATATTATACTTATACATACATACTAAAATAAACTATTTTTTTTTATGTTTTCATGGCTAACTAAATAGACAGAATTTTCTCGACTACGAACTAACTATGTATGCTAAATTCCTTCAGTATAATTTGTACTATCCTCTGTTAAAGTAACATAAAATACAATTATTTGAAATTTAAATAAAATTTTAATCGTTAAGTGAATTTAGTAAAGTGTGTACCTAAAATACATTAATTTGGTGTTACCATATATCATAAATTTGAACTATATATATAATAAAAAATTTGGTATTGATATTTTTGTGTATGAATAGTGTTTTTGAAAAATAAACTTAATAATTATACACAAGTACAAATGTTTATGCAGTGAGTAGCTATTTATCAATTAATGTGAGTACAGTAATAAATAACTAATTTATATGTATACATAGTTTAGTATTGTACAATCTAGTCTCATTGTGTTTATTGTGTGCAAAACGTAATTAATATTACAGTGCGGTTGGAAACTATACGGTATATCAAAATAATATTATTATCTATTATTATTTTATTATATAATGTATCGTTTAAGAGTTGATATTGCTTGTTGATCGTGAACTAAGTAGCATTCATACGATCAGTATATGATAGACAAGAAAGATTGATTTTTCATTTTGTACTTACAATCACCCCTTAAAATGAAGCATAGCGCTGATTTAAACATCTGCTAGCACACAGGCAATTCTGAAACCGGTTTTCTTTACTGAAAGTAACCCTTAGAAGATTAGAAAGGTCAACATTATATTAGTTTATTGGAATATGGAGCCCTGTGGCATTTTTTTTAACAGCCCATTTTTTTAAACAGGAATATCAGAACTTTTTTTGAATGCTTTCAATTCTTTTGATGTGTACATCGTAGTATGGATTCCAGACGATTGCAGCATATTACACTTGAGATCTTGCATAAGCGAAATATAGTGTACATAAAGCTTGAATATCCTTGAAGTCCCCAAGTGTCCATCGCTTGACAAAGCCAAACATGGAGTTCGCCTTAGTAATATAGTTGTGTCTGTTGTATAACTAACGTTTTCGAGGCTTATAGCCTCTAAGAATTTTAATGAAATTAATTCCTTTACTAAAATCTGATATATCTGCCACAGAATCCGTAAAACCACTTGTCAGCTGGTATAGAAGCCTGAATGAAATGCAATAAATATTTTTAAAAGTATTGTGATATTAGAAATTAGAACATACAGAAATTAGAAAAAAATGTATGTACACATTTTGATTAAGGAACAAGTAGTATTTTTATTAACGTCATAAACTACTTTATTTATTTAAGTAAAGTAATCGATTTTGTAGAAACATTTATAGGTGCGTTTTTTATTAACAGAACTTCAAGTTCTATAAGAACATCGGGAATAATACTGGGAAATTTTATTTAGTTTAACCAATGTATTTAATTTAAGTTCTATTTATTTGAATAAATTTCAACTTCTAACTATATTTTTTGACGTCTATTGTGAAATAATACAGGTATCAAGCATAAAACAATGAAAAATATTCGTTTAAAATATTTCATTTTAAACATTTCCCTTTTTTTTCGAGTTGGTGTACTATGAATTTATCGCGAACTTGAAAAAACAATGTTTTATCCAGAACATTGAAAAATAAAGTTAACTTTGATTTTATTTCGATAATAGTGAATTAAAATGTGTAGTTTAACATTAAATGTATCTTATTTATTGATAAAAAATTAAATTCATTTGGATTTTACTGAAAAAATGAGAAAATTCTTATCCAGAACTTCATTCCAATAAGAAAATTTTTGAATTAAAAAACATGACTTATGATTTCATATAAAAAAAAAAATAATCACAACAAATAACAAGTTCAAACGTAAATTTAAAATTTAAAAACAAATTAAAACATCAAAATTCAGAAACATAATGAAAGATTAAATAGAGTTCTTCAAAATTGAAGCTGTCGGAAAAATTAATCATAAAGTTAAGAAATAAGTTTTAACCATTTTTTTAAAATTGTTTTTTGATAAATTGATCCTCTGCGGAGCCTGTGAAGTTTCTAGCAAAATATAACACGTATACGTAATACGTATACAGTTCCAATTAGAAACAAATTACAGAACGAAAATCCCATTGGAATCCAATTGAAAAGAATATGTATTGGTAAATTCCGGCATGTTTAAATGAGAATTTCAAGAAAGTGAATTACTTCATTAAGTGATTTTTTACATAATTATATGGGAGCCTGTGAAGTTTCTAACAAAAATTAATACGTATACGTATATGGTTCCAATTAGAATAAAACTACCGAACGAAAATCTCATTAGAATCCAATTGAAGAGAATAATAATTTAGCTCGGGTTCAGTAAAATCTGTGAGAGTGCCTTGTTATTTATTGTAAATGAAAAAATTTTTTAGAAATAACTCAAACTATAAGTAAAAAATATGCTGGAAAACTAATCTCAAATCCTCCGTTTTTAAAACTCTTCTTCTATGAAATATTCCCTAACAATTGGCCTATTAGACCTATAAAGCGAAATCTTGCCCAAATTTGCAAGAATGCCTTGTTGTTTAGCGTACGTGAAAAAAATATCTTAAGAAATAATTCAGACTACGGCGGAGTGAGAAGTCTGGTAAAATCCGAACAGAGGGCGCCACAATCGCAAATCCCAGATGTCATGTGTCAATACCATCTGTCACTATAGACCAAATTAAAAGTTTCAGACAGAACTCTCATTTAGTTCAGTTTTGACAGCCATTGAAAACTGACAACCCTTTGTTTTTTTGCTAACATGGAAAAAAGTGAATTCCGTGTGTCAATTAAACATTATTTTTTGTGTGGAAAACCATTACTCAAACCAAAACAAAGCTTGATAAACATTATGGGGACTCTTCACCATCGATTAAAATGATTCACAAATGATTTACTGGTTTTCGTTGTGGCCGTCCAAGCACAACTGATGCCGAACGTTCAGGAGGCCCAAATGAGGTGATCACACCAAAAATGATTGACAATACGGTATTGCAAGTCCGCAGAGTGATACTGCGCAAGATAGGTGAGACAATAGGCATCTCAGATGAACGTGTACGCAATATATTACACGAACATTTGAACATAAAAGTTCTCTTCCATCAAGACGATGCACGGGTGCACACGTGTGCAGTTGCCATGGCAAAATCCATGAATTACGCTCCGAATTGCTTCCACATCCGCCATATTCTCTAGACTTAGCCCCCTGCGACTATATTTCTTGTTTCCGAACTTGATGAAATGGCTCGGCGGAAAGAGATTCGGCTCTAATGAGGAGATCATCGATCCAACAAACGCCTATTTTGAAGGGTTGGAGAAATCGTATTATTCGGAAGGGATCGAAAAATTGGAAAAACGTTGTTCTAAATGTATCTTGCTAAAAGGCGACTACATTGAAAAAAAAAATTTTTTTTTTGGCCGAAAATATTATTCCTTGTTTCAGGTTTACCAGAATTCTCACTCCATATGAAATGATCCCTAACAAAAGGCCTGTCAGACCTATATAGCGAAATCTTGCCCAAATCTCCGAGAGTGCTTTGTTATTTAGTGTAAATGAAAAAATATCTTAAGAAATAACTCAAACTATAAGTAAAAAATCCTGGAAAACTTATTTCAAATCATCCGTTTGGAAAAATCTTCTTCCATGAAATATTCTCTAACTACCTCTGTGTTTCTGCCATAATGTTTTAAAACATATTCACCATACATTTTTAGAATCGTGCCATATGTCGGTGGCTTTGGCCATACTACCGAGTAAAGCAGATGGTCTCCATCTACAACATACTTGCAATTTGTTGGAAAATTGTCCTTACCAATGTCAGCTCTTTTTAAATATGATTTCGAATTTTGATGCTCGATTTTGTTCCCTTTCGTAGGAGACCGTCGTTGAAAATGGAAGGTGGAGCTGAAGCCAATTAATATTTAAAATAGGACTGCAACTCTTTCGGACTTTTGACGACACAAACAATTCGATGAAATAACTGCAGAGAGTTTATAACGAAAGCCATTGGAATAACTTTGTGTTTTCTTGGGTAAACGACGTCCGCAAAATGCTTACCCAATCTATTATGCAGAAGCATTTCACCTTTGTCCAAAGCACTAGCACAGGTGATATTGGAATCAGCAAAAAGTTCAGTTGACAAACTGACAAGATCACCAGCCCGATTCCGAAATGGGTTATGTTGTTGAAGCAATAAATTTGTTTTTGTCCAGATTGTCTCTTGCTTTTCTACTGCCTCGGAGTTCAAATGTTGTTCGGAAGTAATTGATGATTGTCCTGTAAAAGTTTCCATCGCGAATATCACAAGCATGCTAACGGGCGTAGAAACAATCCATTTTAAAATGGTGTCATCGGTAATGCCTAGTCTCCGAGATAAACGTTTGAAACCTCCTATCGTCTTCATTGATCGCATAAGTGATGGTTCTATGCACATGTCCGTCCAAATACCGCTCCATTGCACACTTTTTCTGCTTATCGAAAAGTATTTCTCTGGAAATTGTTTGTACTTTTCATCGGTCAGCTTGGCTCGCAACTCCTTCATTTTCTGTAAATATCAATGAGCAGATTTTGCATATAAGTTATGACCAGCAGGAACACAGCAGTGGTTAAGGACTGATTGAACAGTTTGCATAACAGGTTTACCAAAAAAACTTTCAAACGTTTTAAATATAGATGAGGTTATATAGTCAGGCCCTCATCCGTCTCCAAAGCACTTCAATGCGGATAGAATGTCTTCATCAGATGTGGCTGGAGAAGTGATTAATATGTTGTCAATGCTTGATTGATCGATGTACCCAGTATTAATGTTTGGTTGATAAACAGATTGAAAATATGCCGCAAACATATCCGCTGTTTCCTTGGCGTTCGAGGTATAAGTCATGTTGGAAGAGTATACCCTTCGATTTTACGTTTATAGATCTGAAGTATTTCCAGAACTGTTTTGGATTTATTCTAATTTTTTCTTGGACGCCATCCAAATAGGTCAGGTACTTAAATTTGAATTAAACATCAAATTCCTCGCTGTGTTGTAAAAAGGAACGCTTGTCTGCCTCCTGACTTGAGCTCATCATTTTAGTATATGCCTTACACTTACGATTTTTCACTTTAGATTTATTAGCCGGTCATCGAACCAAGAACGATTATCACGTGGTGCTTTTGTTATATACATTGGTAAATCGAGCTCCAAGCTTTGGTGTATGATCTCATAAAATTTATCGACATTTTCATTCATATCCTTCTAAATAAATTTACAGACCAGTGTTATTTGTCTTCTTAAAGTTGTATTTGATTTGTTGGAGGAGTTTTGGTTTAGGCGTACAGTTGCTAGTCCCAAATACAATATCCAAAGGTTTGTGGTTGACATCATTTACAACAAATAATGGGTTTGGTGACCCAGTTACTTTAAACACATCTACTTCATTCGTGAAGACACGATCTAAAAACATCTCCAGATTATTAGCAATGGTGTTAATTTGGTTTAAATTATATCCAAGCATGGCATCAACGAATAGAGATTCTGTATGAAATAAAAATTTGAAAATTGGCTTCGTAAAATTCTGATATTTTTAATCTGAAATTCGCAATGGCTCCACGGTGTAGAAAACAACTTGGCATTTGCAGGTTGTCTATATAGGACAGTATGAAGACCAAGCTTAGGATCGAAGCCACTGGAGTCACATTGTTGACACAGTATAGATGCCAGTAATGGCCTTTAACAACTGTTTACTATTATTTTATGATTTATGAAATTTTTCGAATTTAGGAACGTAAATTTAACATTTTGTAACTGGAATTTTAAGAATTTGAAATCTATCTTTTACCATTATAGGATTTTAGAAAACTGAAATTTATAATAAGTATTGCATATTTAGAATTTAGAATTTTAATTTTAGAATTATTAGGGAATTTAGTATTTCAAATTGTGATTTAGAAAATTAATTTTATAATTAAAAAAAACACAATCTGAATTCATTTTAATTTTACACATACTTTCACTTTACATAATACGAGTGTATTGACCAGACAATAAATAACGATCAGCATCTTCATTGGATTATCATGAAATATAATATTCTTCATTAATTTAGCAATCCCTTCATAAACCATCTAGCTAGTCTCATAAATGATGTATTTTTAGTTGTTTACAATAAAAATGTGAACAATTATAGAAGCCATCATCGGTTAGATCAGGCAATTCGGTGATTGAAAATTCTAAGAATTCTGTAAGTAAATATAATTGCAAATGATTATTTATATATAAATCGAATTCTAGTTACGGCATACAAAACGCAAACCAATGCTAAGTTGCATTTACATATTCTAAGAACAAAAAACTCGTTACGTAAACTTGTTTCATTTTGTACTCGCACAGTCAACTGATTTGTTTATACTTTATACATTCAATCAATTATTATTTTTGTTGTTATTGTTTTGTGAAGATGAATAAAATAAAATAACTTACATAACCAACTTGATTAGAATGCAGCAAATACGAATGAAAATATGTTTACATAATAACTAAACATATTTATTTCATTCTATCCCTTGAGAGTTTGAGACGACTGGGCGAAATTTGCACTTTACTAATTAAATTTCGATACTACGAGTATAATTGAATTTAATAATAAACTTTTACCAATTGGTCCTTCAAACCTAGATCATGTGATTTGACACCATTGGAAAAAAGTAATTCACAATACCAATTTTTCAATTTGTTTCATGGCTGAAGAATTCGTTAGGTTTCTTCTTGTGCCTTTATAAATAAGTAAGACTTTTCAGATCCCGCCTATGAAACAATAGCAGAAACTTCAAAATTTATTTAGTTTAATCAGTTTAGTCGATTCAGCTACACAACACCATCATATACTTAAATAATTAATTAAAAATTTAAACAATATAATAGATAAACCGTAAACTCCAAACCCTTCCGAAAATTGTATGAACCCGATTGGGTTCGTTTTGAAATTTGAATAATTATTTCAAAAAATTCAGCGAGATAAAGTTATATTTTAAATTTTAGCTCTGGGCGATGTGAAGACGGGTCGTGTATTGCAACTGGAGTTCAATACTCTTTTGTCCACGATGATTTCATCTATATAATGTAATAAATGATTTAGAATATTGTTTCATTAGCATCTATTTGGTATTTTATATAAATAAAAGTGCTGCCTCCTAAAGTTAAAAATCTAAAATCCGTTGAATAAAACATAATTTTTTACGACGTTTCAACCAATTCCAGACAGTGATACCATAGATGTAATCACCGGACGATGGTACCTACATATATGTATCTCTTAGGCCTTTTAAATTAATTTCGAGGCAAATTAATTTTATTTAAAAGCCTATATCTTTATAGAAAGTTATATACAGTTATATAGAAACAACATTTATGAATTGAAAATTTATTTTATTCAGAATAACACACTTTACAATTTCTGTCAACAATTATTTACGAAATGACAATCATTTTAACTGAAATGTTTAAATTTCATTTTATTTTTCGCATTATGTATTGATTGACTGAATTTTTGGAAGGTTGGTTCACGAGGACGGATATTTACATTCGCTCTAACTCAACAAAATCCAAATAACTTATAATACTATACGGGAGATTAGTTCCCGGGCTTAATTTCCATAGTAAACTCGCGTGACTTCATGTTATCGACACAAATAAATAAAGTTATATCCTGTAGATGGCGCATCAAACGTTTTTTAACAAGAATTTTTACGTTACCTGTTATTTCCAAGTTATTACAGCCGGGTATTATCAATTTCGTTTTGTTTATTTAATTTTCTTTTTTTTTTTAGATTTATTTGCATTATTTTTCCAAAGTTCGTTAAAAAAAATGGTAACATAGCGTTTATTTGCCACTATTGCCATCTAGTTAAAAAAACCTAACTGCAATAAACTGCCATATCTTGATACGCAAATCTGCAGCAATTTCCCTTATAGTATTGTTACGATTGAGTAGCGACACTACCGTAAATGTAAACTGTAATAATTAGATATGTCTAGACTATTCAAAAATTGTCTCGAACATTTCTAGAAGCTTAGAATATTTGGTTTAAATACATGATACAATTTCCGTTGCTTTCCATCTACTTATTTCATTGAATCCCCGCGGCTTTCGAGAAAATTCTATCGGAACGTGTCTAGAATAAGAGATATACAACTCAGACATCAAAATTTTAGTTTCAAATGTCATTTTATCTAGCAAAAGTATCATCCATTCCTAAGTCAACCAAATTCATTGGATCAACTAGAAACTGGGTGACCATCCTAATTCCAGACTTCACTAAGATGTTTGGCTCCCCTTTATGATGATCTAAGTCAACGTGATTAGAAAAAAAATCATCAGTTCTTAAATTACCGGATTGATCACATTCATGACACCCTTTAATCGCATTGTCATACTTGACAGATTTGCAAAATGATTTTGCTGGTGCATCACAAGTAAATGCGCGTAGAATAAACCTTTTTCTAAGTGAATTTTCTTCAAAAAAGCCATCTGTTGATTTCGGATGAGCCTCACCTATCCAAGCGCCGAAAATAAGAGGGGGATGATTACGGTAATCTGAGAATGAATCAAGAATAGGCCATAGAGTATTACGGGAACTTTTATAAAGTATATCCGTCAACATTAAAATCGGACAATACATTTTTCAATGCCAAAATGAACATATTCTCCACCTGAGACTTCTCGGGCTTCAAAGATATCAGGCACACTGTTAGTAGTACTTTGGAATAATGAACCTTTTGTTTTGGGTAAATAATTACCTAATTAAGTCCCTTAAAATTCTTAGTAAACGATTAATCCACTTAATAATTTTATTCTTTATTATAATTATTTTGTCTGAGGGACCTGAATAATCACATCCGTATAAAGATTCATAGTCCGATGAATTGGGAATTAAGATAAAAAATTATCTTCTGACAAAGAATCGCTTAGTTCATTTGCAAAATTATCCGAATCTAAATCATTTTTTACCACTGGCAGAGTTATTAAAATTAAAATTAAATCCATCACGTAAACTACTTTCGGCTAAATCAGAAATCATCCTGTAGCATTGCGTTCTGGATATGTTATCCATTCTAATATTTCCACAAAAACTAAAACTATAAATTTAAAAGCGACAAGATAGTTCAATAAAACTAAGCTTTAATCTCTCAATCACACAGTATCGAAAAACTGTTTTTACACGCCATGATAATGAAACAAACACTACGACATAATTTAAAATGAATATTTTGGTTGCGCACTTTATGCGAATCGAGCAATTCCAGAACCAACTAATGCACAAGTCTGCGAAGACAACCACAAAACCGATATAAGACAGGTTACCAATATTTTCTCGTATTTCAAATAACACCCCTTATTTCTTTTACAATTTTTTATATACTTTTGGGACATTTAATTTAATTGAATTTAAAATGGCCACCCAAAAAACAATGAATAAATGTATCCGCACTACGTCATGTAAAATAAAATACTTGTGTGTCTTTATTAAATAGCCTACCATCTATTGAGGAATAGATTAAATAGAAATTTGTTGAATGGCTATAACATGCATCGGCTTGATACCTTGGGATGTTAGTAAATATTTCAAAATCATTGATTGATTATTTTACAAAATATAATCCTGACATTGGATTGGTACCTGACAATTATATGTTTTATACTTTTTTTACTTTTATTAATTTATAAATATATGTATGTATATGTAATGTATTGTGTATGCCGTGATTATGTGCACATGATTACATAAGCATAGAAGATAATATAAAATACTTTGTGTACATTTTTCTAAAAATACACTACTCAACTCACTCAATCGAGACGTATATGGACGTAGTTTGGCCTTTTAATAATTAAATCAATGTTATAAAAGTACAGATGAGCTGTAATTGAGCATATAATGTCTCAATTCATTCGCTATTTGATAGTTTTCATTGTTAGTCAAAATTAAGTATGTAAATATAAAATTCTTAATCAGTAATAAATGTATGCTATGTAATTCAGTAAATTGTATCTATATAGACGAAATTGTTTATAAATATAAGTATACAAATGAAGCCCTGGTCATGCCCTGGAATACCTAGGAATGCCAACAAAATTGGTACGACTGTGTAGGATGACAGTGACGCAGTCTCAATGCTGTGTTAAAGTTGAGAACAGGCGTATTCGGCAGGGAGATGCTTTGCCCCCGATACTCTTTAATCTCATATTGGAGTACATCTTTCGTAAAACTGAAACATCTCAGCGCAACATCTTATATTGCCAGTCCAATCAGGTGCTTGCATATACAGATGACATATGCGTGATTGGACTGAATAGCAACGGAGTGAAAGAAATACTTTATCTGCTTATAGAGTTTTTAGCTTCAGTGGGACTCCAGATCAATGAGTTTAAAACGAAATACTTGATCTCTGGGTTGTAGGGGCTATGGCACCAGATTTTAGTAGTAGCCACTACACGTTTGAGGGCGTAAAGAGGTTTGAATATTTGGATTCTCTTATCACTCACGATAACAGTGTGGGTGAGGATATTAAAGTGCGGCTGGTTCGGTCACCATATGGTAGGCCCATAGGTCGTTGCAGGCGCGACGACGGCTTCACGATGTAGAGAACGTCTTGGCCTCTTCAGATTGTCTTAGACAGTATGAAGCCCATGCTCAGGATCGAAACCGTTGGAGCCAAATAGTTGACTCAGTATGGGGCCAGTAATGGCGTTTAACAACTGATTATTATTATTTATACAAATGAAGCTGAGATGAAAATTTGATATTGTGTGGCTGATACTATAAATTTAATAATTATAGTGTTCCTTTGTATATTTGCTATTAGCAACCAATTGCGGCTAATTAATTTAGCCCATGCGGGTGGTTGCTTCGTTTTAGTTATTTGGGTTAGACAACATAAATTGAAATGTCTACTTAGTGTTATCTATGAATGATTGAATAAACTAATCAACCATTTGGCATATATACACGTTTACAAGCATTCGACAAAATCTTCCTTATTTAGCGTAAAACTATCGTTAACCAACGTTATTGCCATTACTTAATCATGCACACATACATAAGCACACTGTACGCGTACAATCAGCATTTTAAGTGAATCAATTTTTGCTTTGTTTTTCAATTTTTTTTCCGAGAGCATGCGCGCTGAAAATTTAAACTTTCCTCAACTATTGTGTATTGGGTATTCTAACATTTATTAAACAGTTATAAAATTGTATTTCCCTTAGATAGTCACAAAAGATACAAATTATATTAGAGTTATAAAAAAATAACTAATTCTTAATCTTTATCTATTTCTAGTGCCTTGTTCATGTAATAACGACATAGAAACCAATTTAAAAAATTAATAAATCTGTGATAGTGATAAACTATAAATTTAATACTTAGAGTGTTTCATTTGTATATTAATGACCTGTTATTTAAATAAAATGTTTACAAAAGTTTATCCAACTTAATATAAAAAAAAATTAAAAACAAATAAAATAAATAAAACAGTCTATAAGTAAAAACAAAAAGTCATATAATTATACAATAAAATAAAACAAAATATATAAATTACTTATTTAAATATGTCGTCAACAACACAATCGAATACTTTAAATAGTGGTACTAATAACAATAATAGTATTAATAATAATAATAACATCAATAGTATAACATTAACAAATAATATTGATCAGAGCTATCAATATCAGCAGCAACAACATCAACAACAACAACAACAACAGCAGCAGCAGCACCCGCAACAACAAACATTAAATCATGATAAGCACACTGTGCATTGGTTTCGACGTGGCCTCCGTCTACACGATAATCCAGCGTTACGCGAGGGTGTACGAAATTCGACCACGTTTCGTGGTGTATTTTTAATTGATCCGTGGTTTGCCGGAAGTTCGAACGTGGGCATTAATAAATGGAGGTGAGCATAATTATGGATACATATATATATATATATATATATATATATATATATATATATATATATATATATATATATATATATATATATATATATATATATATATATATATATATATATATATATATATATATATATGTATATATATATATAAATATATATATTATTATATAGGATTATTATACCGTTTATTTATAAAAAAAATCTACATTGGTCTAAGTTGCACTGTAAATAATCAAACATAAATAATTTTATCGATACCAACTTTTGGGCGAGTACTAAAATAGCAAAATGCATGAAAAATTGTCTAGCACTAATGTAAAATGATTTTTCGTGTGTTTTACTGTTGTGTAACTGCTGGAAAAGTTCGTGTAAAATTTGGCAATCGTGTTTTGCCTCTCAAATATTTGAAAAATGCCCACTAATCCAATATAAAATCCAAAAATGAAAAATTTTAGTTTAACGGTTGTATTTCGTTTTTCGATTTTAACATCTATAATATTAAAATGTTGCTTAAAATTACATCTTGATTCCAAATTACAAAAAACTACTGTCATATTTTGGCAATGTACAAGAGCTTTTGGGAAATTCTATATGTCCTCGACTCCACTTCTTGCTAGCCTCAGTTATACGAACGTTTATTTTCGGCACTGCTTGTTCTGCAGTGTTTCGCTTGAGGTGCATTTAGCCTCAGTGCTGGATTTGGAATCTACAGTCCTCGGTCTAATCAGATATCTTTTGGTAGTCTTGGTTTGCTATGCACAGTTTTCCAAGCGGAAATAATAGCGCTAACAAAAACATTATTCTGTGTACTGATAGCAAAGCTGTGCTCAATTCATTGAATAATCCCTTGACTGTCTCCAAATTTGTCAAGGATTGCAAACTTAATTTTCTTTGCTCGTTACGGTAATGTGGGTGCCAGCATATTGTGACATCGAAGGGAATGAGATCGCGGACTGTTTAAATCCGGTTCCCAGCTAACTCTAATAATTCTAACCTGAACCCGCGGCTCCCTTATCTTTTAACTACGCCAAGAAAATTATAAAGAACTACGATTTGAAAGATCTAAGACTACAGTGGCTTGCTCCCTTTAGTTGTCGTATGGCGAAGAACTTCATTAGTGAGCCCATATTTGAAATCAACTAAATATGCTATATCCTTGTAAAAGGACCAGCTACGAATCTTCTAACAGGCATCTCCATCGAATGGGTTTATCTCAGGATGTTGTTTGTGATGACTGTCTTGAGGAAGATGATGACTGCTTCCACTTATTGTGCAGTTGTCCAGCTTTCAATATTATTCGGCTTCAAGTTTTCAGCTGTATATCTATTAATGTAGATCAGCTGGCCTCCATACCTTGGTCCACACTTGTACAGTTTGCTAGGGCTGCAGTGCGCTTCTTCGAATTAGGATAGAATCTTGGGTTTACACCATGGACCGTCCCGGCATTGAGTGCGGAATCCTTATGGGTTCCAACCAATTTTTAAAAAAATTAAAAAATAAAAATGTCGCCCATTTTGATGTAAGATCCCCGAACAAATACAGAATTATTAAATTTTAAATTACATTTTATTAAAATACAAATCCAGAATACATTAAAAAAATGAAAACACGTGCCTATTGCCACAGAAATCATTTCACATTAAATGTTAAACAAAAAGAAGTCTGTTTTTGTTTTAAAAATAAACCAAGTTCGCCAAATGGCATTTACTTTTCACTATTATGTGTTCCAAAATGTTATAAAACATCTTAGTTGAACGATGTACCTTTTTTCTAATCTCTCGAACAATGGTGCTATGATTATGTAATGAGTTGTATAGATGAATGGTATATCAAACGATTTAGTTAAAATCACTAAAATCACTAAAAATCACTAAATTGCGAAAATATTTCGATCGTAATAAGTTCATTGTGCCACTGGATGCGTATCGTCTTGTTGAAACGATATGTTGTTCAAATTTATATAACAGGCAATTCGAACCACAAAAGTGACAGATTATCATATTTGTGTATGCATCTTCACATAAAATAAACTTCTCGGGTTCAAAACCTCAGATTTGGCAATTTCGCGTACGACTCAACAAACAAAAGCACACCGATTCGTGCTACGGTATGGTACACATGTGGTATCTTCAATTCCTGTGTCAATTGAATTGGGCCATCTGTAACACAGTATATACGACTCGAACGAGTCTTTTCTCTATCATATCCATTTGCACTATTTTGCGAATTATTAACTCTAACGGGTTTTACAAAATGTTATGTTTGTATATAGAACACACATACATACATACATACATTTTAGTAATAACTTTTCACAATAAAACACGTTGTTCCGTTGTATATTGCAACTTGACTTGTTATAGCCTGTTAATAAATGTGATTCAAATGAAACGTGTCGCAATATTGGGACAAGTTATCCCTGTAGTACTAAAAATAATTTAGCCGGAAAGGCATTATACATACCCAATGTTTTGTCAGTATTCCGTAATCAAATCTACAAATCAAAAACAGATTTGTGACGTTACGATTGAAAGCACAATTTGCAAACATGCAATGCAAATTCAGTACAGATAATGACATAAAATATACGCGATATGGATAATATATATATATATATATATATATATATATATATATATATATATATATATATATATATATATATATATATATATATATATATATATATATATATATATATATATATATATATATATATATATATATATATATATATATATATATATATATATATATATATATATATATATATATATATATATATATATATATATATATATATATATATATATATATATATATATATATATATATATATATATATATATATGTATATATATATATATATATATATATATATATATATATATATGTGTGTGTGTGTAGTATATTTACATACTTATATGCATATAAAGTGTATGCAGTATTAGTTTAAGGTTTAAATTTAAACTGTGTTGGAATGTATTAACCTGATTTTTACCGACGACGCGACCGAGGTCCACATGGTATAACACGTGCTAATATATAACACGTCATTCATTTTCTCTTTTATATTATCGTCAGCCACTTCAACATGTTTTTGCAGTTTTCCATCTACACATTTGTGAGTTGCGTGTTTGATAAAATGAAAAGACATATTTTTATTAGAATTATACGCGTAGCAATATACTTATATAATGTAAATGTTATAATTTATAAATAAATTTACAAACCGGATGTATTATATAATCCAAACCGGGCGCTACATCATCAAATATGTACTTTTTTGTACATTTTGTCGCTCGACAAATACATAATCTTATGCACATTTTTATGTCAGTATATACTAAACTTGACCATGTATTCCAAAAATGTATAACCATTCCACCCCAACGTTTTTTAATGAACACTTTTTAAAAAAAAAATATTTTCTTTTGTATCATTCTTCGAACCATTGTACCATTCAATTAAAACATTAAAATTCTGGTATTGCGTAACACGTTGTTCGCAATGTAAAAACAAAAGATGTGGGGCAAAGAAGAAAGAAAATCCACATTATGGTACACGTGACTTGAGAAATAAATTCAGTACAAATAAAAGTATATTGTAATTGATATTGTAATTTGTAATGCCTCATTTACATGGTTAGTTATTATGCTGTTTTCCAATTTACGTTGCTTATTTTTTCGCCGAAACACTCCAATATAACAAATAACAACAACTACATAAAATTGTAACAGGTAACAAATAAATGTACATACATACATGCAAATTTTCAAATTATTTTCAAATGCGTTATAAAAAATTATGCATAATAGGTTAAAGTAGACCTCTATGTGCAAAATATCTCACTAGAAAAATGTCGATAGTCGTAACAATTTTGTGTCTACATTTTGAATTGATATTTTTGGGTTTGTGTCTTCACTTTTTTGTGGATAATTTTGAGTAAAAGGGTTTGGTTATTTGAAAGTAAATGACCAACATTAAATTAAATTCAACACTCCTATGTATTCTTTCCATAAAGTGTTGTTTTGGTTTTTTTGCATTATACGGACTATTCTGGTAACTCAAAAGGTTTTAGTCTTTTGAGTCTTCTTATGATACCCTCTTGATGAAGTAGTCTTATAGCTTCGATGTTAGGGTGATGATGGAGCCTCTCATGGTGTTTTTAAGCACACTGCTTTATTTCATTTACGACTGTGTCTATTCGGAGATCTCTATGAAGGTCACTAATACGAGTGTACCAAGGGGCGTTTACAATCCCTCTGAGAACTTTATTTTGAAATCGTTGAACTATCTGTTGATTGCTGGTTTTGGTGCATCACCATAGATGAAGCACTTGTTTATAAAGCATAAGTTTATTATGAATGGATAACTGAGAGTTTCTACCAATCAACCAGTACATTTTTCTATGTTTTAATTGAAGCCCTTCTGCTTTCTTTTTCACGTGTACTTTCCACTTTAACTTTGCATCAAGGTTTATAAATACTTAGGTTTATTATACTTAGCTAGCCAATTTTGTATATTATTTATGGCTATTTGTAGTTTGAATGTGACTTCACCGATTGTGTCACCAACAGCTAAAATTACAGTGTCATCTGCAAACATCGCGGTAGTTGTATTGTTCGTCTGCGGTAAGCCGCTTGTAAACAGTACTTAAAGGAATGGCAGCTATTATAGGTATTAGGTAGTTGTTTGAGAATCTCTCCAGTTATCAAGTCATATCCTTAAGTGGTGATTTCTTAAATACTACATGGTTTTTTATTTCTTGGTTCACTTCTTTAGCATTAGTTAATTGGATTTCCTGTCTCAGGATAGTTGTATAGTTTTCAATCAGTATATCTCGTTGATCATGTGTTGTTAAAATGGGCTGAATAAGGTACGCTCGAGATGATCCGCGAAACTTTCTGCTTTTTCCTCTTTGGTTTTAGCCAGGCGACCATTATTTGTTCTTATTGATGGTATATGCATAGCTTCTCTTTTCAAATATTTGGATGCTTTCCACAATGAATAATCACTATCTTTATCGTAGATGAGAATGAATTTATTGATTTATTTTTAAATTCCTGTATTTCTCTGCGTATTCCTTGTGTTAAACTATTTAATCTATCTTTGACGGCTGGGTCTGTGTACGTTGCCATTCCCTTCGGGTACTTCTCTGCTCTATAACTGGTGATTTAACTTCCATTGAGTAGCATTTGCCAGCTATTTTTTTTTTATTTTTTTTTATTTTAGTACTTTTCCACGCTGCTTACTGTATATCTTTGACGAGCTTTTACACCTCCTGTTCTAATGTTTCTTCTGATGAAAGTTGTGTGTTTATATATTTATTTGTTAACATTCAACCGGAATTTCTCTTTCTTTGCGTAGTTCTGCGTTATCCCTTTCCAAGTTTTTTTTGTCGAAATGGGTTGAGGCAGCCTCATTAGAGGGTGGATTTGTCAGCTGCTTAGCTGGGTTACCACCCAGAATTTGTTGTACTCATTGTTTATTTTACTAGTCATGGAGCATCTACCACTCTGACCAGTAAGAGTTGGTAGTGGGTCTGGTTTGAGAACATCATTTACTATTGGAAAGATTGGAGGAATGCTCTAAAAATTAAAAAGAAAATTTCATGAGCGTTTAATATTTAAATTTTAAACACGGTAACGATTCGGATTTCAATTTTAATCTTCAAAATTGTATACGTGAAATTCGGTTTAGGAATTTTTCGAATTTTAAAATTTATTTAAGAAATTGTGAATTTGAATTGGAAAATTTCAAAACTTTGTAGTTTTGCAAAACCGAGTTAAATTTCAGAATTGTAAACGTAAACATACATTTCGTATTTTGATTTTCGACATTTTCCAAAATTTGGAAATTAAATTTACAAAAATACCGATTTTTTTTTTAACCGATTGTGATCTACAAATTGCGAAGACATCAGCCGGATTTTCCAATACCAATTTCCTGTTCATTTAGAGAATCGTTATATAGGAGAGACAATTGTACATGCAGATGTAGTCCAAAATTCTGGTCTACGAGTATATATTGCAGATGCCGATATGGGTTCAGAAATCTTCCCAGGTGACCCAAAACAGTAAAAGTGGCACCGGCGCCACGCCTTAAACTTGTAGTAGGACAACGGTAGGCTGGAGAATATAAAACTATTGAAAGTTTAGTGAAAGGACTTATTGTGGCAGCGGCTCAAATTAATGGGGTGAAATCCGGAAAATACCATTCAAAGAAAAAACAATAATAATCAAAAATATAAAAAAATTAAACGGATGATTGAAAAACGGGAGACTCACTAAAACTGATTTTTGAGAAAGAATCACCATATTATTCTTTTTTAATCGTCTGTCGTGGTACTCGCGTGATCTTAACGGATAGATCGAAACACCTCGGGCTACTTTTGGACAGCAAGCTAAGCTGGAAACCAAACATCTTAGAAAGAGTAAAGAAAGCTACTCTTGCGCTCTTCTCCTGCAAAAATGGCATTGGAAAGAGATGGCGTACATAGTACACTAGCTCTAAGCTGAAACTATTGATGAAAGTCCAAAAAACGGCCAGCTTGTGTATAGTGGGGCCCTCAGGACGCACCTACTCAAGCTCTGGAGATTATCTTTCATCTCACTCCTTTCGATCTTGCGGCCGAGCAGCTTGCATCTTGCACAGCCATTCGCCTCAAATCCATTTCTATGTGGATCTGTAACAATATAGGACACTCAACCATCCTATGCAACAGGGGTATTCCGGAAACTACCGACTATGCTATCTCTTCGCAATCTGTTGAGGTCAGATTCCAAACTGAGTTTCCCACCAGAGAGGACTGGGTAAATGAGGTTATGGACAATGAGGCGATAATCTTCTTTACGGATGGCATAGAGGGGTTTGCTGCAGGGTATTCTGTTAGGCACAAGGGGTCAACCTCTCTTTTCATCTTCCAGACTGTTTTGTAGAGTTTTTCAAGATGAACTCATCGCGAAAATGGAAGTCATGGACTGGTTGAAGTATACTGTGATATCTAAGAGGGACATTAGCATTTTTACGGACTATACCAGCAGGCTGCTATTAAAACGCTACAATTCCACTGTGTTCCATCTGTTCTGCACCTATCCTAATCCAGTGTACAGCAGAATAAAATATATGGGAACTTCTCAGGATAGCTCAACGAGTGAAGAGGAAATAGCTCAAATGTGGTACAGCTATGGACCTATTTTGGGTTTATGCTAGTCTAAATAGCGCTAGAGCAGTAATCTATACCAGCGAAAAGTGTTTTTATATATGAAATTGCCTAACAAAATTTTATTTTATATGAATTGATCACCGTTCCCTCCAGTTTGAAAATATTTGAAATAATAATAAATTTGCGCACTGGAAAATTTTTATAAATTGAGGCCTTCTAAACTTTAGTCATCAGCCAGCCAACACGAATGAACCATTCAGGCAGGTTTTGTATGATTGGTAACATTTTGTTCAACCGTCTTTCTAACAATGCTCGAAGTACTATCGAGTACAATTTTCTTATCGCCAATGAAGATTACAATTATATGGTTTGTATAAATCATACAACAAAATCACAATTTTTAACTTGACTTGGTTGTCATATTAATTTGTGTATATGATTTGTTTAGTGAACCGTGGTGACTCAAATAAAAAGATGTATCATAAATTTTAAGTCTAGATTTGATATATATAAATAATAAACGGATTCATAATAATGAACAGTTTTAACGGCCATTACTGACCCCTAACTGAGTCAACTATTAGGCTCCAACGATTTCGATCCTGAGCATGGTCTTCATACTGTCTAAGACAATCTGAAGAGGCCAAGTCGTTCATCGTGGAGCCATCGTCGCCTGCAACGACCTCTGCGCCTACCATATTGTGGTTCTCCTCTTAGAGATCGCTGCACAATTCGTTCCGGATCAGCACGCAGAACGTGACCGAGCCAGCGTACTCGCTGAGATCTTACTTCATTCACAATATCGGGGATCTTCATCAGATCTCTGCGATCTCGAAATTGTACAGAGCTCGGTATGTACCATCTATTTCGCGTTTTGGGCCGTAAATCACACGCATGATTCTTCTCTCAAATGTAAGGAGCCATCTCTCGTACTCATCCGTCAGCGCCCAACTTTCACGTCCAAACATAACAACGAGCCACGTTATCGTGAGTGATAAGAGAACCCAAATATTTGAACTTCCTCACTCCCTCAAACGTGTGGTGGCCACTACTACAATCTGGTGTGCCATTGTCCCTAAAACGGATTCATAGTATGTATATAATAAAATTGGTTTCTTATTCTAAATTTCAGATTTCTTTTGCAATGCTTAGATGACTTAGATCGTAATTTGCGTAAACTAAATTCAAGACTTTTTGTAATCCGTGGCCAACCGGCCGATGCATTACCAAAACTATTCAAAGAATGGGGAACCACTTGTTTAACGTTCGAAGAAGATCCAGAACCATTTGGCCGAGTACGTGACCATAACATCACAGAAATGTGTAAAGAATTGAATATTGAAGTATTTCAAGCGGTCAGTCATACACTTTACAAATTGGAGAAGTATGATTTTTTTTTAAATTTAGTATAGTTATTAAGTTTACTAGGTGTTGTCTACTCTAGAATCTCACTAATTTTGTATTAAACTTTATTTAGAATTATAGAGAAAAATGGTGGCCGAGCTCCCTTGACATATCATCAATTTCAGGCCGTAATCGCTTCAATGGACCCGCCACCACATCCAGAACCATCTATTGTACATGACGCTGTGATTATGACGTACACTCCAATAAATGAGGATCACGATGAAAAATATGGTGTACCAACGCTCGAAGAACTCGGCTTTGAAACCGATTGCTTAAAGCCACCCGTTTGGGAGGGGGGTGAAACTGAGGCGCTCGCCCGACTAGAACGTCACCTAGAACGAAAAGCTTGGGTTGCATCATTTGGACGCCCTAAAATGACACCACAATCATTATTAGCTAGTCAAACAGGATTATCCCCATACCTTCGATTCGGTTGTTTAAGCACAAGACTATTTTACTATCAACTTACGGATTTATATAAAAAAATTAAGAAGGCATGTCCACCGCTCAGCCTACACGGACAATTGTTATGGCGCGAATTTTTCTATTGTGCCGCTACCAAAAATCCGAATTTCGATAAAATGGTTGGAAATCCGATTTGTGTTCAAATACCATGGGATCGTAATGCAGAGGCGCTTGCAAAATGGGCCAATGGTCAAACTGGATTTCCATGGATCGATGCGATTATGACTCAATTATGGGAAGAAGGTTGGATACATCATTTGGCGAGGCATGCAGTCGCATGTTTTTTGAGCCGTGGTGATCTATGGATCTCATGGGAGGAGGGTATGAAAGTGTTTGAAGAATTATTGTTGGATGCCGATTGGTCGGTCAACGCTGGAATGTGGATGTGGCTATCATGCTCATCATTTTTCCAACAGTTTTTTCATTGCTATTGCCCAGTGCGGTTTGGGCGTAAAGCCGATCCGAATGGAGATTATATACGAAAATATTTACCAGTATTAAAAGTAAGTGTATAGACTGAATCATTTTGACAATTCAAAAATTTAATACTTTTATTTGGTCAGAACTTCCCTACCAAATACATTCACGAGCCATGGAACGCACCCGAAAGTGTACAACGAGCAGCTAAATGTATAATCGGAAAAGATTATTCACTGCCGATTGTGAATCATGCAGTGGCCAGTCGCATAAATATGGAAAGAATGAAGCAGGTGTATCATCAGCTCGCCAAATATCGAGCATGTGGTAAGTTGAATCCTACACATAATTATCAATTTTAAGTTTAACTTAAGTTTAAATACTGCCACGACTGTAAACCTTAGAAACTACAATCGTTCTATTGTATTTTTTCTAGCCTACGGAGAGGATAATAAAGGTGGCTCAGCAATTGCCAATTTATTAAACACGGTCAAATCAACCCAATGTATTAATAGTCCTAGTCCAACAACTGTGATCGCAAACGTAATTAACACAGATAATTATGATCTTGAAAACACTAATAATAATTTCACTATCGCAAATAATTTAAAAAATTCAACCAACTATCATCACCATTTAAATAATCACCACCTGGAAAATCAACCACCCTATATCATAAACCAACAAAACACGGATTGTAAACCGAACCAACAGAACAGCATAAATAACCCAAATACCGAACAGAATCTAAAAAATCTTCAAAATTTCAATGAAAATCAACAAGAAAATCATAATCCACAATATAATCGTATCATACTGCATCGAAATACGACGGCGTACAATTCAAATCAGACATGCCAAACGGACGTTCTTAATAATCAGCATATACAAAACATGCAGCTGAACAGTAACCGATTAATTATCCAGCAACAATCGACTAAACAACAGCATCATCCTCATCATCATCATAATAATCACAACAATAACCATCAATATCACAACATTTACGAAAATCATGAGTATAAATTGGAAATCGAATCGCACTACAGTAATTATACGTCCGCGAATTATACGCAAACGGGTGAAAATTTAGATAATTGTGAAAATAACAACAATGAAAATAATAATAGTAGTAGTAATAATGATAATAGTAATCAACAACAGCAGCACGATCAACGGCCAACTAATAATAGTAGTTTAATAATAAATGAGCAAATTCGCTACGACAGCGATCTAACCGTTTGTAAAATTGAAGATAATTTATGTTAAACTTATCTTTATAACTGGACATATTCTTTACTAATTCATTAAATGTTAAATAATTTATATATTATAAATTAAAATTTGTTTTTTATAAATATACTTATTATAATAAATATTGTTAAAGAATACAGAATTGTTTCAATTTAAGTTACTTGTGTACAACTGGTTCCATGGTGTAATGGTTAGCAGTCTGGACTCTGAATCCACCGATCCGAGTTCAAGTCTCGGTGGAACCTTCACTTTTGCTTGCAAATTACCTAATGACTCGAAATAATGTAATTATTGATTGACTGACGACGACCCCCCCCCCCCCCAGACACAAACCGGAGATGTTCCAAAGCCAAACTGAACCGGTATAAAATGGCACTATTATTTTATCTGTTATAGAATTAATATTGAAAATGATTTTGAAGGAATAGGCTCATTTATACCATTTTGCGACTTTATCGACAAACAGAACTCTAACATTTGTGGCTTTGAAAACGCAAAAGCCACTCTCCATCGATTACTCAGCCATTCCACCGAACTTACTCTCCATCGGCTACGAATTATAGTTTGGCGTGGATTATAAGCTAGAGACGTGATTGGTCCGTACTCTTTTGAAAAGAAAACTTGTGCCACCGTAACAGTAAATGGACTGCTTTGGCATGAAGTTGGATACCTCGGATTTGGATTACGTCAACTTTCAGCAGAATGAGGCTACGTGCCACACAACTCTGGAAATACTAAAATTATTAAAGCTGAAATTGCCTGGACACGTAATTTCTTGTTTTTCAATACAAAGGTTGCCATCTTTTTATTGCCCAAATATAATATGAAATTACTCAATCAGCAAACATAATTCTAAATGTGAAAGTGTGAATTTCTTTCAATAAAGTTGACGAAGTCGCAAGAAATAAATGTCAAATAGCGATTATACTATAACATTTGCCTCAAAGAACATCAGAATTCATCAAAAGTAGAGATATATAGTCAGATAGATTCTGCCAATACTTTACAATTTTATGGGCCGAGTTATGAGATATCAGACACTGATTGTTACAACTTTCTGTACGTTGGTTTTATTAATAACTCAATCTAGAGAAGCAATCTAGAAAAAAAAACTCGATAGGCCAAGGCATGCACTCTTGGGTGAAGTTGGCACAAGAACATCAAAATGGAAAGGCGGAAATATTTGTCAGAACACTCAACATAACAATTCTGAAAAATATGGATAGTTTTACATTGATCCCGACTTTTTTCCAGATACATAAAACATACCATACAAGTAATCGCGAGTTAACTGGGTAATTTATAAGGCGGAAAATTATGTAAACTTGGGTCACTCCAAACAATGCAGCTCATCTCACTCATAGCTGTTGACAATATCAGAGTTAAATATAACGAATCCCAACAATAAACAGAACTAAATCAGACTGAGAAAATAACTCCTATTCCCGGTATCCCTCAACCAGCGGAGTGTTCGTTCTAAATCCCACAGTAGACCAAGTACAGGTGCCACCAATAAAAAGTTAAAAAAATCATGCAGGTGGAGGTCCAGTCATCACAGAACCTCTAAAATTAATCAAAACCGGGTTGTTTGATGAACCAGTTACGAGCAAATGATCGTATTGACAATTTGGACGAATTAAAGCATTTGTTGAAATAAATTTTAAATTTACAAAACGAGCTTTACTAATTGTAATTGTGTTAGTAATTACATCAAGGTCGACCAAATTTGTTTCAACAAATTCTTAATTCGTTCTTATTAACGTGAGACGTGAGTATAATTAACCATAACAATAATTTCGTATATTTTACAAAGGTTTAAATCGACTTCTTCGTTCTTATTAACGTGAGACGTGAGTATAATTAACCATAACAATAATTTCGTATATTTTACAAAGGTTTAAATCGACTTCTTGAAATTCGTTTTGAATTAAGTTTAACAGAAATTTGCGATTTTGTCGTTAAGGAATCTTCCTCTTTCTCACTCTTTTTATTTCCATTTTTCTCACTGTTTTTATTTCCATTCTATTACTATTCGAGCAACAAAAAAACAAATTGGATTTCTAAACCTTCTGAATCTATGTACATAAGTACAAATTTCAAATTCAACTACTGTATTGATGATTACCTTGAAATAATAAAATTATTTGATATATTTTTCAGAGCTATGGTTTTGGGGCAGTGCATATAATTATATCGGTTATATCAGTCCGCACAGAAAAGTAGCAGTTTTTTTTATATGGAATTAACTGTGAATTTGGTTTACACCTATATTATATGGTGAAGTTAGTTAGGCCTTAATAATCAAATCTATAATTTGTAAGGTTCTAAAATAAAAAATTATCAATTTGCTTCGAAATTATATCCCATTTAATTTGTGATTTACAGCAGTGCACAAATGACACCATATTTATTTTAATTAAAATTAATCCAATTTAATCCTTTTTATTTAATTATTAAGGATACCACATTTTATAAAGCAGAAATTTGAACACAACACACATATGGTTCCATGGTGTAATGGTTAGCACTCTGGACTCTGAATCCAGCGATCCGAGTTCAAATCTCGGTGGAACCTGGCGCTTTTTTATGAAAGATGGAACAAAATTTATTCTTAAACCACTCATGCCTCTCGCTTCACCACGATTATACAATAAGTATTATACGATAAGTAAAAAAATAACCATAAATCTGAGTTGATTTTATAACTTCAAAATTTATTAAGAATCATAAAAATGAATTCTGACAAAACGACGTAAAAAAGAAAAACATTTTGGTGTCTGAAACAAAAACAAATTTTTAAATAATAAAAACGTTTATGATCTACGAAAAACGCTCATTATTATATGGTGGCCTAGCATTATTATAAGGCCCCGACGATGACTCGCGATTTCTATTTTGATGGTGATGCGGCTGATGATGATCATTCGGATTATGACCACGTCCACTATCCCATCGATAATCAGGTCTAAAATCTGTTCTGCCCCGTCCAAGACCACCACCTCGTCCGCCATTACCGCCTCGTCCACCACCACCACCACCTCGTCCTCGTCCGCGGAAATTTGATTTAAAATGATGATTTTTCTCATGTTCCCACACCCATGGATCAACAATTGGTGGTGGTTTTGTTTCGCGACGGCAATATGTCATAAATTCTTCGTCACTCATCGTAAATCGATTGCCGTATTCACGATCACAATCCTCTAAAAATTGTTCTTGGTCTTTGGATAAAATATTGATTTTTCGATTTGGATCGACCATATTGTTGTTTTATTCTTATATTATCTACGATTATTTACTTATTTATCTATTTTATTTATTTATTTATCAATGATGCTTGATTAATAATGAATTCACAACTGAAATTTAAAAAAAAATAAGACACGTGTTATAAATCGATTGAGGTCACGCATAGCAAGGAAGACCTACATGTCTCCGTTACGATATTATTTATGATTAAAGCATAAAATCCTTTTTCACTTGGAAAATTTTGTTTATCCGTTGCTGTTTCAATTGGTTCGTACATCCATCCAATATGTAAAGCGCACTTAGGGCATAAGCAAAGCTTCCATGCATAACCAGGAAACCATGTATACGTTTGACTCCACTGGAAATATAATATAAATGAGACAATTAGACTATTTTAAAATGAGATGCATAATTAAAAAGTTTCCTTACATTTATATCGATTTTAGCACAGCTCGCCGTTTGGACTATGATGATTTTGTAGCTGATTTCGACTTGATTCGCTATCTCCTGCACGAGTATAGAATCTAAATCAAATATTGTTGCATTTATAGCTGACTCAGCAAACGGGCTTAATTTATATAAAACAAAATTACTTATTGCTGTATCACTGCCACAATTTTTACATAAAAAGTAATCTGGAATTAGAGGGAAAACAGCCAGAGTGCATTAGCGCCCCAAAATAAAAATTTGTAGTTCTGAATATTTATTGATATTGAATACCACAATAAAGAGTCTTGAATAATTTATTAGCAAGATAAGATATCGCATAATGCAACATAATTTAATTACATAGCTAAATCTTAATAAAATAAAAATCCAACAGAGTCAATATAACCTCACTTTTAACTTGTATGACATTTAACATCAATTTTATTGTAATTCAGTATATTAAATTGAAATATTACATTTTAAAACTACTAAACATACCTTGAATTATAGTTTCGTTATCAATTTCACTATGTGATTGAACAAAATTCGTAAACACCAACAAAATTTGTAGAGACAAAATAATTCTGTGTATTCGGTGATGAATATAATTCATTTTTTGAAATAAAAAAAAAAGATAGGTTTAAATAAACGCCCTGTACTTTTACCCTACAAGCCGATGTATTTATTTTTAGATATATAGTTGTGTTTGAATATAGATGGCTAAATATTTGTAGAAATTTTGGAGGTTAATTTTCATCAAATTTGGATTTTTTACTATTATTTAATTCGATGCTATCATCATCACTACAGCTTGAATCATCTAGAAATATATGTAAATAATTAGTACAACAATATTTATAGTAACAAATCCAAGTATGTACAAACCATTTTTATTTTGTTGATTTGCCGCGACCAAATTTTTTTCCTCGTTCACTAATTCGGTTAAAATTTCGTTTGACTTCTCTTTTAACACTTTTAAATTACATAGCAATTGAGTTATTGTGGTTGAATTATTATTATTTTGTGTATTTACTTGTTCGATTAGATTCGCAATATTTTTATTATTTTTTTTAATATTAATTATTATTTCGTCGGTCATTTTACAGCACGAAATCTTTTGTTGTAATACGAAATGTGTTTTAAATTGAATGACAGATGGTTTGGATGAACTCATTTTCATTTTAGTTTTAGGATTTGGCACTTGACAAAGGAATTTTAAATAATTTTATGGCAGTTGTTAAAAACTTGAGAATTACATATGAATTTTTACTAATTAAACCTTTAACCAAAAACTAGAAGATGGCGATGATTTATGTATATATTTAATGAGTCGCCGGATTGAAGAGTGACTTGTTTTTGACAAGAAGAATCCAATTCGTGTAAATAATTTTCAATATTTCAAATAAATATGGGTCTGACTATTCACCAATGCGTAATACAAAACTGTCTTATTTAAACTGATCTGGTTTATGAGATGTATGCTTGAGGCCGAGAACGAAGTATTTAGTTTTAGCCCAAAGATTGAAACTTCATGTAGACCAAATAATGAAATATGTAGTGTAGTTTTTAGGTACGTATGCTTAATCTATTGTTTTCCGTCGAGCTCTTCACATGGTGAAAATCGAATTAGGTTTTGCTTTGACGATTTGTTAACTGTGATGGTATAGGCTAAGTGGAGCAAACTAGATTCAAGTATCATTGCAAAGTTCGTTACTTATAAATAGACACATTTCTCAGGAGCATGTCAATTTATTTGGGTTTGAGTTATACAACTTCATAGGTCATATCTGGTGACGTGAGATAACGTAACCTGCCTCCAAAGTAGAAACAGTAGCAGAAACACGATCAAATCTTCAGATTTATAACAATATTATTACCCTGGGGGCGGTAATTTACGTCTTCTAATAATGAGATCTCGAATTAATTAAAACCGGTTGAAACCAATGAATCGGAGCTGAACATAAAGTGCTATAGTAGAGAATAATGTACTAACTAAATGAAACAAATATAAGTAATACTTGTATATATATTTCAATTGTAGCGAATATTCAGTACTGATGTACTGATTCAGATGTAGATCCCAGGCCCAGGTAACAGCGGCATTACATACAATAAACAACCTTCAAAAATAAAGCGCTATTAATATATTTTATATTTTTTCTCAATAGTTTAAACTTTATTGACTTAAATTAACAAATGTTGTTGTTTTATGATTTTTTTGTTGTTGTATATTTTTTAAATAATTGTTAATTATTAATAATATTTTCTTTTTGTTCTTGATGTTAAATGTTAGTCTCCTACATTAATAAGGACAACAATTTATTCATATTATTTGTAGGTATAGTTTTTAAAACTTTTGTTTTGTTATATTTTAATAAATAATTTTTTATATTTATATTAATTATATATATATATATATATATATATATATATATATATATATATATATATATATATATATATATATATATATATATATATATATATATATATATATATATATATATATATATATATATATATATATATATATATATATATATATATATATATATATGTATTATATATATATATATATATATATATATATATATATATATATATATATATATATATATATATATATATATATATATATATATATATATATATATATATATATATATATATATATATATATATATATATATATATATATATATATATATATATATATATATATATATATATATATATATATATATATATATATATATATATATATATATATATATATATATATATATATATTATATATATATATGTGTATTATATATATACATATATATATATATATATATATATATATATATATATATATATATATATATATATATATATATATATATATATATATATATATATATATATTATAGTTATAATATTTTCAAAAAAAAAAATCCTTAACACTTTTACATTATTATATATTATATATTTTGTTAGTTTTATTTTATTTAATATTTATTTTACATAAGTTTTTGTTGTTTTTGTTTTGTTTAAATTAAATTATTTGAAATAATAATAATTAAATTTGTTAAAGGTTAATAACTTTATAAGGACATAGAATACACCGATAGAATGAAATTTTTGAATTTTAAAATTATACAATTAAATATATATTATTATTTATACAACATATATATAAATTTTTTTATGTATATATATAAAGAGAATTAGCAACTTGGAAAAAATATATTAATTCAGGAGGATACGGAAGATAAATGAAGGATACTTTTTAGTTTATTTTGGAATGATTTTGTTTAATTAATAATTGAATTAATAATAAATTTATTTAACTTATTTATTTTAGATCGGTAGCATCATTTAATAGTTCGTCAACATCTGCTTCCCAATTAATATCCTGTTTATCATCCACAACCATTTCATATTCTTGTAGCTCAGCCTCCAAATCCTTTTCCCATTGTTCATCCATATATTTATCTATATTTTTTATATATATATATATGTATTTATTTATATTTATATAATAATAATACTAATTATTAATTAAATTTTTTGGTTTGTTAATTTTGTTATAATTAATTTTTTTTTTTAATAAAAAGCAGAAAAGGATAAAAAATTTAAATAAATTAATAATAAATCCGATAGCATAGAGACAATAATTATATACTTTTTTTTTTTTTTTGGGTTAAACAATTTATTGCAGTTTATTTATATAGTTTATAGAAATATATTTATTTATCTATATTGTCTTTTTAATTTAATTTATTTTTATTATGTTATATATAAATAATATATTTATTTATTTAACGAACATCGAGAGAATAAAATACATTAATTTTATTTATTTATTTTATTTAAATATTTATTTATTTATTTTGAAGATTGACATAAGTACTTTGGTTTGATTTTGTTTAACATTTTTATTTATAATAATAATTATATATATATATGTATATAATAAATATACACAGAGCAACAAATTTATAGTTTTAATAATAATAAATTAAAAAAATATAAATAAAATACAGATTTTTAATATAAATTATTTATGCTAATGTAATATTTAAATATTGCTTCATATTTTTTGTTTATTGTCGATGATAGTTTTTATTGGAATTAAAAGCATAAACTAATTATGGCACACGGGAATGCCGAGTTTGGAGCGTAGGTGAAATATTCGGAATTGATCTGAAATCAGACATTTGAATAAAAAACAAAACGGCTTGCAAAAATTTAGCAAGTTTACTGTGAGAAATTTGATACGGCTCCAGAACAACTGGAAATGATTCGTGTATATAAAATCTATATTAAAATTCTGCATTTTAATTTACACTATATATATTATATAATATAATTTAATAAATAATTTTGTTGTTATAAGCAAATATATGAATATATTCATATTTATTCAGAAGACATTTAGAAATATATTATGGGTGATTGAGATTCAAATAAAATATTAATAAAAATTAGGCCGAAAGAATAATCATAATTTAATAACAATAATTTCGATTTATAATATAATTAGAGTAAAAAACTATTTTAATAATAATTTAGCGCGGTATAAAACTATTATTAAGGAAGTTTTTTTTATAAAACAAAATCTTTATATAAATCTCAATCAACTAAATAATTTATTTATTTAATTATATTTGTAATAAAAAATATTTTTTTTGTATATATATGTATATATAATTCTCTACTATAACAATAATAATTCTTTAATAGTAATAATAATAAATTAAATTAAGTTGATATTTTTGTATTTTATTTAATTAAATATAATTTATATATGATTCTGTTGCAAAAATTCCCTAATTAAAGTCTCCAAAATAATATAAATAATACATTAAAGAGGAATTTTGTTTTATTTAATAAAGATATACATTAATTAAAAATTAAAATTTAATTAAGGGAATGATAATATGCTTTAATTATTAATTTAATTAATAAACGAAATTATAACGTTAATAAATTTCGATTTTCTTTAATTTATTATTTTTTATGTTTAGGCTGCAAATAGATCAATGAAATATAAATATAAATTAATTTATTTTTAATTAATAAATTTACTACAAATAATTAAATATTATGATTATGTATATGGTTTTAAACTGAATATAATAATATATAACGAAGGTAATTCTAAAATATTAACAAAATTTTGTCATAGCTAAAAACATATTGTCTCAACACTGATCAACATTAGCCGTATTTCATGACATCAAGTGATCCGCATCAGATCACATTTTCCATGCAAACCAAATATATACACATTTTGATCCTTGCATTGAAATGTGATCTCATCCGGATCACTTGGTGTCATGAAATGCGACTATTATCAATATTTCAATAAATATATTCGCTCACGTGCCAAACATCTAAGTAGGATTTTCGTTTTATTTATATTTAACGGATTTAATACGATTCGGTAATCGTGTTTTCTAAGCTTCAATATTGCAGCCGAGTTACGCTATAAAAGTAATTATATTTGTAAAAAAAACTTTATGGATAACACAAAATTGTAAAAAGCGGATGATAACTTGACATGACAACAATAACGATATCTACCATAATGACAACAACAATAATTTCATATTGACGGGAACATAGCTGCATGAAATTACAAGTAGAATTGCAACTGGCCCTTAATATTGCTGCGAAATGCGAGTATTTGTACGTTAAATTCTTTATTTTCTAGATGCTGACCGTACAAAAAGAGAAAAGTATCGGCTGGAACTCGTTGCTCTTCAAGAAACTCGCTGGCCTAAAAGTGGAAACCATGTGTCCCAGGCCTCTACGATGCTCTACAGTGGAGATGACCTTGGAAATCTTGCAGCTGAATTTTTTCTTGGACCGCAGTTAAAGAAGGCTGTTTTGGATTTCCAAGCAGTTAATAACCGATTGTGTAAGCTTCGCTTGCTCATGAAATTAGCCAACCTGTCGATAATTTGTGTATATGCGCCTACAGAAGTCAGCCAGCCGCAAGATAAAGACACATTTTACAATGACTTGGAAAACTTAGATTGTCAGTGCCGCTCAACAGACTTAAGGTATAGTGAAAATCAGACCCAAGAATGATTGGTTTGATGATGTGTCGTATTGCAGTCGAGCAACAAAATATAGTACATAGTGAAGTGCAAAACGTCTCCCAATCGCGAGGAAAAATAAAGCTGCTCTTGCTAGGAGGGCAGCTAAGCGGATTTGTAGACGGAAGAAGCGAGAATGGTGGAAGGTCGAGGTTCTGAAAGTACAACAACTCAGCAATGAGCGCAGTTCGCGTAATTTCTTTAAAGGAATTACTGGATTGCACCATACTTTCAGGCCTGCGTCAACCGCCATTCGAGACCGGAATGGAAACCTCTGTGTCAACATCGACGCAGTATCTTGACGTATGGAATGAACAATTTACCGATCTGTTTGGTGTTCATCATGAGTCACAGACGTTTGTTGAGCTACCTCTAACACATATTGCCAAGATTTGCATTGTGGATCCATTCCATGAGGAATTCACTGGGACCATGCCGAGATTGAAACGAAACCGTTCACCTGGGGTGGACTGCAGTAATTCGGAGCTCTTGATATTCGAAGGGAATACTTTGTGGAACAGTCTTTTCGACCTTATTCGTTTAGTATGTCGAACCGAAGTAATGCCTGACGAATGGAAAGTGGCCGCAATGTGCCCCATCTTCAAGAAGGGAGACCGCTTGAAGTGAGAATTATCGCGGTATAGCTCTCCTTTGCACAGCATACAATTTACTGTCCTACGTTATATTGGATAGAATCACCTCTCTAGTGAAGGGCTTGGTTGGTGACTATCAAGGAGGATTTCTTCCGGATCGATAGTAGAATTTTCATGTAATATTAACGTCATTTCGTCCGAATCGATAGTAGAACTTTCTCGTTTTCAACTTCTGTTGGACTCTAGATTAATGAGTCCAAAACCAAATACATGATCTCTGATTATAAGGACAATGGCACAACAGATTTTAGTAGTGGCCACTACACGTTTGAGGAATTGAGGAAGTGAGGAGGTTCAATTATTTGGGTTCTCTTATCACTCACGATAACAGTGTGGATGAAGATATTAAACTGCGACTGGCAGTTATAGAAAAAATGAAGGCATATCCAAAAATTTAACTACCTCGCAATTTAGGATTGCAGCCCAAGATTAACAACATTTATATTTTCGGCACAATATTTTATAACATTAATTTATTTTATGTTTGTTATTTTTAATAATCTTTTATAATTATATTGAAAGTAAATACGCTTGTCGATCGTATTTTAAAATAATTATCAAAATTTAGTTGGCTAATTTTTAAACATCTTAGACCCGAATAGGGGGGTTGTAGTTGTTAGTAAGCGAATTACGAAATTTTGCAAAAAAAATTTCAAGTTAGATCAGGTTTAAGCTTTCTATCAACAAGGTTGTTAAAGAATGTAATTTGAGCCGATAACGATAAAATATTTTAATAATTGTTTCTCACCCCAGATTGGTAGATTATACATATATTCCAAACCATCAATCTACTAACAATCACAACGATTTTAATAAATATCACATACATTCTTTTTGCATCGACCCCTTTCTCTACCATACATAAAATATTTATGTCACTACTAAATCTACGAATATATAATATATGGAATGAAATAAAATTGAATTCCCAAGAATTAAACAATTAAAAATGGATTTGGGGCATAAAATCAATAAATACAACGAAATATGAAAATAGAACTATTTTACATAACGATGAATATATAGTGTAAATTAACACATCAATCGAAGCATGAAATGAATTTAAATTTATGAAAATACGCAGTACGGTTAATAGAAAACAAATCAATTGATTAATTATGATCATAGTTCAATATCCCTTCCGAAAAAGGACACATAGGCAGAATTAAAACGGATGCGAAAAATGTATTTATCGATTTCGACACAATTCGAAATGATAAGTCAACAAATAGTCAAATAGTGGCTTATTAAAATTACGCATCTACTAACTATTAATTATGAATTTTTAAATAAATTTGTGCTCTGTTTTATAGATTTATTATACTATAATTTTATGTAAAACATAATTTGGAATATAAAAGTTATGCTAATGCACTTCTATATTAGCATATTATACCCGTTATCTTCAAAACAATTATTATAGAATTACCTACGTTTTGTATTTTATTCCTTGTAGTTCGTATGATGTCAATTAATTAAGTTAACTAATGATTAAGTTTTACCAATAAATAAATAACATAAAACTAATCTACATAAACCAATAAATTATATGCATGTACATAAATAATACAATAATTTATAACAAAAAAATCTACTTATGTATGTATAATGATGGAAATATAAATAATAGTTAACCGAAAGATTAACCAAAATCAATTGTTTTCGAGTGTTGCTGGAAAATAAATTTAATATCAACGTTTACCATTTAAACTCGGTTTACAATTCATTTAACCATCATATGTTGACAGTTTTAATCGAATCATAATTTAGAATCATAATTTAATTTACCTGTGGAATGACAACTAAAAACACAACAAAGTGCAGTTATGATAATACGCAAAAAAAATCGAATTAAAATACTAGTACGTGGACTAAAAAATGTTCATGCCTCCCTTCATCAACTCAAGCAAAACTTCAACCAATGCAATCAAGAAAATTACGAAGAATCGTAAAATGCAGATCATACATCAACTACACACCGAAACAGTACCAGAATAAAGCAATACAGCAAACAGTAACATTCAAAATTCCAACAACATATCAACGCATTGACCAGAGAAATTAGTTTTGTAATTGAGATATGTAGTAGCCACTATAGAAATATACAGCGCACTACAGCAATGTAGTGTCCAGTTGCTCTTAAATTAGCAAGATTGAATAAATCAGTCGACATTTAAAATCTTTATGTTTATATCTAGCTGACCTTTTGTGGTTGGAAAACCGTAGTTCAAGTTTCACTTTATTATTGACCTCGTGTTTTAATCTTAAGTTCGGCCGACATTTTCAATTTATTCATACCAGTAATCTGCACATTGTTTTTATCGCAGAAAAATAGATAATAGAATGAAATATATATAAATTTACCGTATTTGGGTTACCATACCAGGCCATAACATGTTAGCATTGATTTAATAGAACGAACGACATTGAAAGTAATTTTTGTGATCACTATGAAAGCTTTTAGTATAACTTAAAAAAATTGGTTAATTGCCCATAACGCTCACTATCAAATTTAATTACAAAGAAGTTAACAAAGAATTAATAAATTAAATTTACGTTAACAAATAAAATTCTGTACTTTATCTAACAAATAGGATTCTGAGTAATAAGAACAGTTGCATACGTATAAGTATCTTGTGTAAGTTTGTTACAATTTGTCATCCGATCCCTCATGGTAATACAAACGTATAACAAATTAACTAATGCCAGAAACTAATTACACACCAGACGATATTGATGCGGGGCAATAGAAAAGCAGATTCTGGAAACAGCTGCAGAAAACCTTACATGAGTAATTCTGAAAAACTCAATAATTATAATATCTAGCAGTTATTTAAAACAAACTCGTGAAGTGAATTGAGCTTGTTTTTTCAAGGAGGGATAAAAAAATCAATCGAAATTCACATAAGTCATCGTGAACAAAAAATTGAGCAAAACTTTCAATAACGCGTAACTTCACCCTGTCCTGTAGAATATGTTTCAACTGGCAAAAACGTATAAATTTGACTTCAGCAATAGAAAAAATAGGTTGCTTACTATGGAAAACCACAACAAAATTAAAAGATCCAGAAAATGCTGACCCAATCCTTGTTCATAAAAGTGTTCACAACAATTAAAATATAATGTGCTGCCAGATTTATAAAAATATTATCACATTTTATAGGCTACCTAATTATGTTCCAATACCTGCATGGCACTTTGGAGCAGTTGCGTATAGAATTGCAAAATAAATATTAGAGATTAACAAAATATAGCCGTCACTGAAGTAAATGACATTACTAAAGTAGTCCCACAACGTAGATTATGTTAACAACGATCAAGATACACCTCCCAAATTATGAGCAAATCAATTATTAAAATAACCGATATCCTTCGGCCTAGGATGCACAGAGTCGATTCACTAGATCTAATGAAACTATAACTGTAAATCGAACTACTTGTGAAATAATAAAACGGAATTGTAAGGATACTAGAATAACCCAAATGTATACATATTTGTCAAATTAGACATTCTCCAAGATAACCATAAGGTTAACAGAACAAAACAAAAAGTCATTCGACAGCATTAGACACAGCCAGCGCATGTAGATCTCACTAAAATAAAATCTCACAAGTTGTATGCGCTGGATACAAATAACTCAGTAAAAAAAGTAAATTGGGCTCATAGCATTTGAGTAAATATTTTTTGGATTGAATATTTTCTATTGTTAAACATTTCCAATTTTAGTCATTCCTGTTTTATTTAGAATCAAAATACAAAATATGCGACGCAATAATAATAAGGACATCAAGCCTATAGATATATTTTTATTTCATCCAGATATCCACCTACAAATGAGATATATCTACATGCACTGATTGCGCTCATTGCCATAACCAGTTGTAATATTCAATTTTGCGAATAAATTAATTTATCGAGTAAACTGTTTTGACGATTTTGAATCGACCTTAATGTGCTGACTAGCGTCAGCTTTACTAGATGAAGCATTATCGTAAACCACAACTATTATTTGTAGTTCCAAGATAAAGCGAAACCGTTGCCGATAAAAGGGTTTCGCGCACTGTTGCGAAATAAATGTTTAATTACGTTTTATGTACAAACACTTGGTAGTGAGAAGTTACCGCTAAGCGTGGTAAGCCCAATACTATTCTTTATCGGTAAAAACTATTCTTTATTGGCTCTCACACAGCCAAACTATCGACTATTTGATTCAGCAAGTTTTATAATTAACCAGAAATGGTAGTTTTTTGAATCTTTCAATCAAATTTATTGTTATCTTAAACATTTCCGAAACTTTCATAGCTGAAAATAGTATATTTTTGATGGTAAGATGAGCATTCATCTTCAGTGTTGTGTTTTGTAGTTGTCAAACTGCTTACCTCTACTTTTCAAATGCACGTTGTTATCGAATCCTCTTAAAAAAATTATTGTTTACCAAATTAAATGTAATGCCCGTATATTAATATTTATCTTATGTCTCTAATTCTCGCAAATAACAATCAATTCGGTTTTGTATATTGATATCGAGTTGCCAATTATAATTAAGTTTCACATAATTTGATAAAAATATTTATGACGATCATGCATAAATATCAACCCATTTTATTCTTAAACATTAATATTTTTATTCCCATCACTATATTGTTATAAATTAAAATATTTAACTTTTAAGATTACACATATAAATAAAATGTAAAAAATATATCTTTTCGAATTAAATTAAATTAATGGGAAAATCGTTGTTCGTAAAATATATAAAAAATAATTTCTCCATGCTATCTAATATTTTATAATTAATACAATATATGTATGTATGTAAAAAAAATATTTATGTAATAATTCGTTAATTATAAATATATATATAATTATACTAATCATGCGGGCAAATAATATAACAAAACCGAAATATATTTAAAATAAGTAGTACATATATAAATTTAAAAAAAATAATTTAAAATAAATAAAATTAATTATTAAAATTATAAATCCTTTTCTGATTAATTATTAAATTTATGTATGTAATAATCAAACATATAAAATAATTTTAAAAATATATAAGAACAAAATATAATTATATTATATTTTTGGTGAGAGGTATTTAGATTTTTAATTATTAGTGTGTTACATAAACATGTTAATTTTGTGGAAAGGTTAAGGTTTTCAATGTTAAGGGAGAAGGGGGTTAAAAAGATATTTTTCAATAGAGCAGTGCGTTAAATATACATAGAAGATTAAAAGAAAATTGAAGCATGAGTTATGGCTTTCTAGAAGCAATCTCGAAATGAATAAAAGCGTCAATAATTTTATCAGAATACAATTTTGGAATTGATCAAATGTTCCTCACATTATTGAGTTGATATCATCATGGTTACTAATTTATTTTAGGTGAGAAAACAAAACGTGTTCTTGAACAAATTTATCAACAATTTTTATTTTTATCAACAAAATTTGGGCATCTCTGGCGAATAATTGCTAATAAAAACTTTAAATGGTTCCTTATAAGCAGGAAAGTTTACATACAATGATAAAAATACGCCACTGAGGTCGACCTTCCAAAATGGTTATTACATACATATATGTATATACATCTATTCATTTGGTAAAAAACAACAGACAATTTTGTTTTAATGTCATCTATCTTTTTGGGTAATAATCATAGGCATTAGGGAAATATTAAAAATGTATGAACCAACAAAACAAAGATATAGAAGTACAATCGTTTTTCCACAAGTAAAAAAAAATCAATAATTTAATTTTGGATGAAACAAATTCTGCTTTGTTTTTTCATTTCTATTTTAGAATTAACGATTTTTATTTTTTGTAAGAGAGTTACACCACGTATGCATGAAATAAAGAGAAAACAACAATATTACATTTCTATAAATTATGAACAACATGCCGTCATTATTAGTGGATTCCACACAGTAATTTTATTCTACCTCCAGGCTTGGATCTAATACAAAAAATACCATATGAAATGATCTGATAATGACGGTAATGTTGATTAGTATTTTTTAATGCAACGTTGCAATTTATAAAATGCAAGAATATATACATATGTTAAAAACTGCACAAACGTCACACACATTTCAAGATTGCTATTACTAGATTAATTAAGAGATTAGAAAAATAGAATTTTTAGATAATAACATATATAACAACCTACATTAAGTCGTTCCACCACCTAAAGTATCCCATCACACATACCCACAATAATATTTTTTAAATAAAAATCCGGCTTACCATTTTCTCCCGCCTGTTTAGCTAATGTATCTATGCCTAATATCCTCATACCATCTTCAACCTCTTTCAAATCGCTTTCCGTCGTTTTAAATGTGTCAGAAACAAATTCCGATTCATTCGGTCGCTCTTTGTTTGATTTACTAGCACTTTGATTCTTATTACTATTCTTCTTATTCTTATTTTTATTATTATTATTAAAATTACTAGTACTTTTTACAGTACTATCACCAATATTATAATTAGCTTTAGCATCTACAACACCCGTACTACTATCACTAGGATTTGACGCCTCTTGCTCTAAATTTTCATTCTGCTCTATAATTTCATCAGCATCCTTCTTTGGTTCTTTATCTTTTATATTTGCGAATTAATTTTTTGAGTGTGTATTTGTGTTTTGTTTTAAAATTAAATTTTAATTTAATATAGAAATAAAAATAAAAATAAAAAATAAATGAAAAACTAAATAACAGTAATAATAAAAAGGAAATACTGTAAATTATAAAACATAAAAGCGTTCATTTTTATGTATACATGAATTCTGAATTTATATATGTACTCTGCTAAATAAATGAAAATAAATGGATTTAGCACAGCACTAATTCGTTATGCATTTCCAAAATATATATAATCAACATGCAGACAATTTAATTTTCGAGAAAATGAATTAAATTAAATGGAAAAAACAGAAAATTATTATTTATTGTTTGTGTGTATGATTATACTTTAATGTTTAAATAAATAAAGTTTTGTTTAAAATTCACGCTTTAAAAAAAACACTTACCGTCTCCATCTTCGTTTGATCCACCCGCTAATGAGTCTTCACCAAGCGTACCTAGGTCACCGGCTTGACATATCAATGACACGCGATAGAAATAATTTCGCCAGAAATTTTCTTCGGTAATACTGTGGAAGAAAATAATGTCCACAGTTAATTCAAAACTAGATTAAAACACATTAATCTTGAGGCTCTAGCGGCTCTACTCATTACGCTTCTTTTATTTAATTATTAAAGAAGCTCAAAATCTCGTCAAGCTCGTAAACGTAATGGCTGAAATTATTTATTTTGCAGTCTTAACTAAGTAAAATGACAGGAAGTTTAAGTATGTAAAATGACGAGGCGGGAATAGACTAAACCTATATAAAAGAAAGCTACATATCCAAATTGTTACTTACATTTTTGGTACAAGTTCAAAGCGCATTTTTTCCAATGCTAGATCCTCTGCCATAATAGCCAACGCAACGGAATATGATACATCATAGCTGAATTCAAATTCAACGCCAGCCGGTGGTGCTCTTACAAAATTTCGCCGATCCGACGATAACGTTAAAATTTCTTCTTTTACTGAACTTTCGTTTTTGTGTCCAATCCAAGGTGGAACGGCAGCATCAGTTTTACCAGTTTGTGATTTCATAAATGCTTCCTGCTCTTTGTTAAATTCACCAAGAATGTGCTAAATGAAAACCAAATCAAAAAAAATAAAATAAAACCAAATAATACATAAATTAAATATATAAAAATAACGATTGCCAGCAGCACATAAATAATTAAATAAATAGAACAAAAATCGAATTAATAATTATAATTTCGATTTGATGGCGTACAGTATCTTCTACCGTTTTTTTAATTTTGGCTCCAGCCTTGTTCACCGCCGAATATAAAAATGAGCCAAATGTTTTAGCACTTTGGGTAACTTTTGTGGTCACATTTCCAATTTGTCCTGCCTGCTCGTCGGTTGGTGTACCAGGCTGAGGTGATGATGGCCCGGAATCGGCTCCCTCTGTGGCACTGCAAATAATAATCGAAAATAAAAGACAAGGTATTAATACATAAAACATAATCACTAAATAAAAATTATTTTAATAACTAATAAAATATCTACTAACTATGAAAGTATAGTTAAATTTAATAATATCGAATTATCATTTTTTTTTTAGCTTAGACCAATTCAAATTCAAAATTTCTCATAATTTTTCGTTTTTTTAATTTTATATTTTTTATTGAACTAATTATTGTATATAAATATATTTATTTATTTGGTTTTTATGTTTATTATAAGTACACTTCGAACAAAAATCACCCATAATTGAAGATTATCTAAGTTTCATAACAGGTTGAAAGTTTAATTACATATAAGTAGTTCGTGAAAAATAATACAGAATTCTCTTTTAAATATTGTTGTCCTGTTCTTTTATACAGTTTTGGTACTTTTATTTATTGTATTTACTGTTGACAGAGGGACCAACCAATTCTACCATTTTTTCAGTATCATTTTGCACGAACTTGTCAGTATTTTGTTTGCCCATTCTGATTTTGGTTATGTGATTATGTAATTTTTGTTCGAAGTATATACATAGGTATATAATAAAAATAAAAAACAATAAATTTGGTTGTATTATTTATATAACAAAAATATATATTACATAAGATATTATTAAGTATAATATAATAAAATTAAGAAATATAAAAAGCTTTTATTTACACAAATCAAATAATAAAAAATATTATAAAATTGAAAATAAGCAGCTCAACCATATAAATATATGAAAGGTACAGTTGAAGATCGAAAATCACCATAAAGGCGTGTCCTTGCCCAATAAATCAAAACAGCATTTAAACAGCATTAAAGCGGTATGAGTTATTGTGGATATTCTCCAATTTTGTGTAATTTGTTACTTTTAAATTAGTTCAATATTAAAAAATTTTTGTTTTAACTATTTTAGAAAACATATTTTCGAATCGAAGAAGAACGAAATCCTTAAATCGTTATTTTAAGTTAAAAATTTAATATGTTACTATAAAAAATAAACTATAAAAATTAAAACAAAACAACAAACTGGTTTTAAAAGTAAATAGATTAGTATTAGGCGCTAAATGAATGCTTTCAAAATTACCAGTTTGAAGTAAAAGTTTGATCAGTTTTTGTTTATATCCTAGCTAACCAATGATAAATGGAAAATGTTTAAGTGTAATTCTACAATGGGACATATTCATATTATGCAAATGGAACATGCCATATTATAAAATTAAAATAATGATCCAATTTTCCAGCCTAAAGAAAACATTTCTATAAAAAAATTGAAATGTAGATCGATTACAAATGTTTTGACTACTGCGATCTCAGCCAGTTAGTATAAATTTATTCATATTTACTCCATCTCATAAGGCAAAATAGTAACAAGTGGGCACAGACAAATGCAAATTGAAACAGAGATATTTTAGTCCCGCAAACTGATATTGTAATAAAAGAAATGATTTCAAATTTGAACATAGAAAAAGATACATAAACTCGCCTTCTATGCTAAATTCCCGCCCAGAAGCCATATCGTCCGGCGTTCATGATATGACCCCAAAAATTGGTTATGAAGCCCAATTTATACTCGTATATGTTTTTGAAACATATAAAATATTCAGCAGACAGAAACTAGCCATTTCATAAATAAATTTTAAATTGATGAAAAATGTACAGCAGTGATCCGCAACAAAATAAAATATGCTCAAATTTTCGTAGTGTCAATGTTGCTCTATTTTTTATTTTTTTATTATGTTTTACTGTATCTTGTGGAAATATGTCATTGTCAATGTCAAAACATTGGCAAAATAATGACATCAATTTTTGAAAAACAGTAAACAAAATTATATTTGTTTATTTAATGGTAAGTTTAATGTTAATTTTAAGTTTAAAATAACAATTAATATGCGCCAAAATTATATTGCGTGTTTGCGTGTCATTATATTGTTGTATATTTTTCAGGAGAAATGGGAGCCATGGGTAATAAACTAGGAATTCGATTAATTGTTCAAATTAGTTATTCTGGGCCAAGTGGAAAATATAAATTGTCCTATTATCAACCACAAATAATACTGAAATATAATTCTTATCATAAGAAATACAAACATTTCGTACAATAAATTTAAATAAACTGATTTTCATTTATTTTGCTTATTAATATACAAAAATTGAGCAAAACCTTCAATAACACCTAAAGTCATCCTGTCCTGCAGAATATTTTTCAGCAGGAAAAACGTATAAATTCGACTTGAGGTTCATTAGAGAAAATTACTATGATCTAATTTTAAAAAATTCTGAATTTTTCAATATTCAAAATATAAAATTTATAGAAATTCAAAATATTAAGCGAAAAATTAAATTTGAAAAATTTGAAATTGCTGCTACCACATACGAGTATCCAACTGAAAAAGTTTGAAATTTTAACGGGATGTACTTGGAAAATTATTCGCGCACTAAAATTGGATTTTGTTCGAATGCGTTTAAGAAATGCGTCAAAGCCATGAGAGATTTCAAGAATGTTATTATGTTCGCCAGTTTTTCTGGAACTGGCGAGTTTCAAACATTAAAAAGCGCCTCTAGTAGAATTTTTATAAGCTGACCTTAATTGTAAACAAAAACTCGTAGCATCTACTTGCTTTTTATTTGAAAATGTATGATCCGTTTAATTTTAATTTTTATGTATTAAAATTGTGGTAATTTGAAAATTATATAGTCAAATATGTAAATTATGAGGATATTTTTTGTATATTTTATCGACCTAGTCTAAATTTGTATTTGAGCATACATACATTATATGTAATGCTCGAAAAATTATAGTAAATTAAAGTATTAAATGCATTCTGTGCTCTAAGGTAGTGAATTTCATACATTTTAATGTTTTAGTCCGAATGTCAATTAGTTAAAATATTTATTAAGAATTAAAATGTTGGCAGAAAACTAAAATTTATTTTTATTTGTTCGCCATAAAATGAACAAATAAATCAAAAACTTTTTCCTGTCAATATATTAATTGTTAAATATTTTTTTTAACTAATTGACACACGGCTTTAATTTCTCATTTATGTAATGTATTGTAGAATGAATGGGAATTGAAATTTCATTCACGAAATTTCAAATTTACATTATGAAATACAATTTCTATTTTCAATTGAAAAATAAAGTTAAACCAAATCGGTAAAATATACAAAAATCAAGCTTTTAACTACAAAGTTCCAATTATAATAATGTTATTACATAAATATTTAAAGGTAATTTTTGTTAAAGTTAACAATTTTATCATTTAACCTCATATACAAATGTTTGTTTACTTCCAAAAAAACTTTACATTTTTTCCCGATTGAGCCCACTTGTCAATAGAGAATTCTTTTTTGTGATGACACTGATGACCTATAGTCAAAGTATCTTTTACATCCTATCATCTGCTGGGGTTCGAACCCGATACTTCCGCTCCACTTGTTCGGTCGCTATAAATATTTTATGCCTATCATAGTCTGATGTAAATATCTATTTATTGTTTCGTATATCAAATATCATAGACCGACCGCGTAAACATGTCGCTGAAGGCAAACAATTATTGTGCTCCATTGCGTTTTTTCAATTACGCTTTTTCTATTGCGATGGCCTGTTAGAATAAATTTGCAAAGTATCTCTTTTTCCTCCTTTCACTTACTATCGAAAATAAAAATATTGGTGATATTTTATCGAATGAATTAGAAATAGAATCGAGTCGGCTATGATTACAATAGAAATTGCGGAATAGATTACGAAATAGAATACAATTTTGTTCGTGAAAAAAGAGACACAAATGTCTATCGATTATCGAAAATGTGATGGTAGAACAACCCAGCACTGTGCTGGGATGTTCTATCATCACTTTGATTCGCTTCGATAGACGTTTGTGTCTCTTTTTTTAAGAACAAAATTGTATACTATTTCGCAATTTATATTGCCTACTCGATTCTATTTCTATACATTCATTCGATAAAATATCACCAATATGTTTATTTTCGATGGCAGGTGAAAAGAGAAAAAAGAGATAGTTTGCAAATTTATTCTAACATGCTGAAATCGTAATAGACAAAACGTAATTCAAAAAACGCAATGGAGCACAATTTTCTTCGTAAAAAAAGAGACACAAATATTTATCGAAGCGAATCGAAGTGATGATAGAACATCCCAGCACTGAGTTTTGATCGAAGATCATATTTTACAAATCACGTGTTTTTGGAATACATATGTGTCCCACCTTTTCACTAGCACACACACCAACTAGTATTCTCATTTTGCTGTCATATTTTGAATTTGAGTCTATCAAAAAGCTCATTTTAAGTCAAATAAACAATTCCATTCTCTTGTACGCCTCGTCAAATTGTAACATTGTAATGAAAGTGTTAAATAATGCGTACTCTATGAACTGATCGAGTTACTATTTTTAGTAAAAAATTGAATTAATTTTGATGTAAATATAAATACAGAATTCATGAATTTCGATAATTTTGACATTTTCAGAATGTTCAATTCTAAGATAAAACAGGATATGATTTATTTTTTAATTTGATTTTTAAGCCTTTCATTAACGAATATTACAATTTCAAATTATTTGTATATTACACTAAAGAATAATTAATTTAATTATAATTAATTAAATTAAATATTCTTTGATTATACATATACGAGTAAGAATTTAATGAATTTTATATTTTAGGTTTACACGTTGAGCACAAAATTCGATAGGTCTTCTTAAAATTTAAGTTTATTTGTTAACAACATTTCTAATATTAAAAATTGTACACAAGCCACAGAATTTAAATTTTGTAGATTTTAGATTTCGAATAAAATGTTAAATTCAAATACATTAAGATTTTAAAGACCATGCAAATATAACTTTTAGAATTGTGATTAGAATTTAAGAGGAGCTATAAAATATTGAAAAGTAACTTTGATTTATATTAATCAATATTATGTTCGAAATTTATTTTAAAGACTAAATAATATCAAAACATCGAATTATATAATTATTTTATTAAAATTGGGTTGTGGTGAATGACTATAATTTTAGAATAAATGTATACCCAATACGTTTTGACTGCCTTAAGTTCGACAAATTACTCTGAAAATTTTCGAGTTCGAATACTGTATTGGATAAGAATTTTCTCGTTTATTCAGAAAAATCTGAATGAATTTAATTTTTTATCGATAAATATAATACATTTAATGTTAATCTACATATTGTAATTAACTTTTATCGAAATCAAATCAAATTTTACTTTATTTTTCGATGTATGTACTGTAAAAAAATTCCCCTCTTTTCGAGTTCGTATAGTATGATTTTATCGAGTACATTGAATAATAAAATTTTATTTTATTTTATTTCGATAATAGTGAATTAAAATATGTAGTTTAACATTAAATGTATTATATTTATCGATAAAAATTAAATGCATGTATATATTACTGAGAGAAAATTATCCAGTACAATATTCGAACCCGACCCGAACATTTTTAAATAAAAAAACGCACCTTTCGATTTGTTTATTTATTTTATCCATAACTTAACATGAATACAATAGTCATTATCCCTAGTATCTTTAAAGGATGTTCCCTTGTGACTTAATATAATTGTTGTGTAAAAGGTAATCTCAGCTATTACATTTAATAATCTGCAACTAATAACAATTATTGTGCCATCACAATTAAACAGTTTCTACTTTCTCTTTCTAACTATCCGTTATGTGTACATAGTAAGTTAGGTATATACTAATAGGTCATTGGGGATGAAAACCTAAAACATTAGCTAAACTTTAAAACATTATAAATTGTCCATATGTATGTGAATGTGATGTTGTCCTAATTGAATTTAAAAAAAAAACATTTTATGAAAACTAAAAATACCTTAAGTGGTAATACCACTGTAGATACACTATATAGTATATAAACATAATATATTCTATACTGTTGCCATATCGAGTACCAGAAGAAAGAAAGCCATCCATAAAGAAACAAAATGAAAACCAATTTTCAGTTTAATTACTTTTTCCACAAGAGAAACTGTAACTAAAATATATTCCTTGTGTTGTTGTGTTGGATGTGTGTCTGGGTATGCTCATTGTACACTGTCCTCCCACAAAGCAGGCAAAAAGCCTACAAAACTAAAAGTAAATATTGTTTTTTTGTGAGTACATATATAGATAGATTCAAAGTTCAACCCATTTTCTTGTCCATTTTTTTAAATTTTATGTTAGGTTAGGAAAAACCTAAAATAAAACATTAATCGTATATAATAGTCGTATACATATTTCCTTTTTTGTGAATTTTTCTGCTCCTTTTCATTTTTCAAATGAACAGATATTTGGAGGTGGAATGCGAAAGCGAGGACTACGCTTATGTATGTATAGTGAAAGAAAATTTAAGAAACTACAATCGTGTGCACAAAAATTTGATCGATAAAAAGTGAAAAGTGGCATAAAAAATTTGCTAACAATTAGGGCGTTTTATGATTTTCTCGCATAGACGCGGTAAATCATTTCATTATCCTATAATTTTGTTTTTTTTATAATAATACCTACACATACATACATTAATTAGAGACTGTTCCGCTAGTGGATTTATTGTCCTTTGAAAGGAGAACTAATTGGCCATCTGCACACTGAATAGCTCCATACTAGCCTGTACTAACATGAACGATGGGTCGGCCCATGAGTTCTACATTCCAACAGAGGGTCATAGATGTTTTCAATTTATTCAAACCCGGTACCTCCCGATCCAACCGTCGCAGCTTTAACCACTGCGCTATGTTGTTAAATTTTGCTATAAGAAAGTTATTTATTATCAAATTTTTTCGATTTTTATTGACTTTTGAACTTTTGGTGAAACCAAATTTAGAAAAACCTACATATGTAAGGAAGTATTTAGGAATCGAATACAAATAACCACCCTTAATCGTATTGTAAATATCGTTTTTCTACGTTTAATTTCCCAGAAATATTCACTCATATAGCAAAAGCACTATTGTTAGCTGGATGATCTACAGCATTTTAACAAAAATCCCATCCAACTCAAAACAATATCGCAACTCAGACAGTTGGATGTCACTCACGATTTAATATGCGGACGGATATAAAATGGAAGATTATTTACTTTATTTTTTTGTGCATGACGATGAATAAATGAGGATATGTAATAAATCAGATTATAAAAGGAAGTCTAGTAAATAGGGTAGATAGATACATCCATAAATGGCGGTGATGGTGGTGTAACCTTTGGTATTTAAAAATTGTAAAAAAAGAAATTATTAAATTACACGAAAATAATTTACCGTAAAATATATACGCACACACAAAATATGAGGGTTTGAAACTGATTTATTGCGTAAGACAGTCAAAAACTAATAATAACAAACACAGCGCCATAGGAACAGATAATGGAATGTTGTTTATACATTTGCACAAATTAAGGTAATTGGTTTGGGGGGGAGGGGGGGGGGGGGGGGGGGGTCTCTATTTAAATTACATTTTACGGTAAACGTAATTATTGTTTATTAGTTAATCTGGGTATACGAGATAAATAGATACATAATTTTTAATTTGTTTAAATTTTAATCATTTGGTTGGTCGATTTTGTATATATGGTACATTGTACATACATACATACATATGTATGTGTATATGATTTAATCCGAGTAGATGATGACACGTTATTTATGGGATTGGGGATGCATTAAAAATAAATTTCTTAATTATTCTTGGTTTAATTTGCACTACCAAATTTGTGTGCGGAGCTTATCTAGAAATCTCGCAATAGAAAAATTAATTTTTCTGCAGAGTACATCATCAAAATATACGTTTTTGATTTACATACATAATTATTGTGATTTGATTATTGTAATGAAATTTGTATAAAACATTAAAAGACAAACTTTAATATTCAAACAAAATTATACGGCTAACTTCACACTGTGTGTTAAAAACCCAACTACGAACGATAGTATAGTACTATTTTGCTATTGACGATGCAAACTCGGTATAAATATTTGTATCAATGTATTTTAACAACAAAGTTGTCACAACATTGTCAGAACTAAGCGCAAAGTTGTTTGAAAAAACGACCTAGAAGTCTGATTAGCTTAAATTTGTAATGCATTAACAATTGCATCAAAATGAAATTACTGATAAATGAAAATCAAAAGAAACGGTATCAGGATCTTGTCAGCCTTGAGGAAGCTAATTGCCAGTCTGACTGCTTGAACTCTGTTTAGGAGGTACTGAAAACTTCGGTTGTCAGTACTGCTCAACAGGTTTTAGGTATAGTCAAAGTCATATATTGGCCCAAGAATGATTGGTTTGATGATGAGTTTCGTTTTGCAGTTGAGCAACAAAATATAGCCTATAGTGAAGTGCAACGTCTAACAATCGCGAGGAAAAACAAAGCTGCTATTGCTCGGAGGGTAGTTAAGCGGATTTGTAGATGGAAGAAGCGAGAATGGTGGTAGGCCGAGGTTCTGAAAGTATAACAACTCAGCAATGAGCGCAGTTAGCGTAATTTCTCTAAAGGAATTACTGGATTGCACCATACTTTCATGCCTGCATCAACCGCCATTCGGGACTGGGATGGAAACCTGTGTCAACATCAATGCAGTAATCGACGCATGGAGTGGACAGTTTACCGACCTGCTTGGTGTTCATCATGCGTCACAGATTGAGCTGAGTCACCTCAAATACAGACTGCGGAGATTTGCATTGACGATCCATCCCATGAGGAATTCACTAGGGCTATGAAGAGATTAAAACGTAACCTCTCATCTATGGTGTACTGAATTAATTCGGAGTTCTTGATATTCAGAGAGAATACTTTGTGGAACTATCTTTTCGACCTTATTCGATTAGTATGGCGAACGATTAGTATTTCCTGATGAACGGAAAGTGGCCGCGATAATCCCCATATTCAAGAAGGAAGACCGCTTGAAATGCAAGAATTATCGCGGTATAGCTCTTCTTTGCACAGTATACAATTTACTGTCCTACATTATATTGGATAGAGTCACCCCTCTAGCGGAGGGTTTGGTTGGTGATTGGAGGATTCAAGGAGGATTTCGTCCGAATCAGTTTTTGAAAAAATTGAAAAATAACATTTTGGAGGGAAATTTAAAGATGAAGAAATTAAACAAAATACTATTTTTATATTTTTTAATTTATATACATATGTATATATTGAATATTTAATTAAAAAATTAAAAAATAAAATTTAGTCTTATTAAAAAAATCATTTTCACAGTGTTTTCACTATCATGAATAGCACTCGATAAAAAATGTTCGTATAAATAGATTTGAGGTTATAAAGAAACGTCAGAATACCACCAAGTTCATCCAAATTCGCATTAAAAAAATTCATATCGCAGGGTTGGGTTTGTAGACTATTCCTCTTACGTATATTTCACCAAAAAGTCTCCAAATGTAAGATAAACGTGTGAGATAGCACCACAGAATGACCACCCAGGTTTTAGTAGTGCCCACTACCCGTTTGAAGGAGTGGGGAGGTTCAAATATTTGGGCGCTCTTATTACACACGATATAACAGTATTGGTGAGAAGATTAAAACACGGCTAGTGACTGGTAGTCGTGCTTTCTCTATCCTCTAAGGCCACTGCTAAAATCTAAACACCTATCAAGCCCGTGAAGCTGAAGCTTTACAAAGCGTTGATCAGGTCCGTTGTAATGTATGGATGTGACTGATGGATGAGTACAAGAAAAGGCGCCTTACATTTGGCGCCTTACAATCCGGAACGACTTGTGCAGCGATCTCTGAAAAGAGATCCACCTTATGGTAGGCGCAGAGGTCGCTGCAGGCGACAATGGCTCCACGGTGTAGAGAATGACTTGGCTTCTCCAGATTGTTTAAGACACTATGAAGGCAATGCTCAGGATCGAAACCGTTGGAGTCAAATTGTTGATACACTAAGGGGCCAGTAATGGCCTTTAAAAACTGTTATTATTATTTATTGCACCAAGATGAAGCTGTGTGCCAAGCTTTGTCAAAGAAAGCTTTAGAACTGACAAACACTCTTTTAGATTTTGCCCATCAGGTAGACTGTTATTACATTCCTAAACGCATAAAATACGAATTTAGCATTTTCTATTGACTTAACTTTAATTTAGGGTAGCTCTTCAAATTCATAGCAATGCCAAAATAGTCGGGCTTTTGACTTATTCAAACGAATCAAACTTGAACTACGCCATAAAGAGGAGTCTATACTCTTGTAATATTAATATTAATTAAATGATCATATTTCAGAAAAAATTTGCATGTAGTACATTAATATTAATTAAACGATCATATTTCAGAAAGAATTTGCATATTCCAAATGTTCAAAAATAGCATCCAATTATAATCCAAAACATCATACAGCATCGTTGTTTTTGTTACATACTCTTTCTCATTTTTATTAATATGAATATTTTTATATTGCGTCCAGCTCTAGACTGCATGCAAACATTTAGCATAGCTAATATTTTTTGTCGTCTATAATAATAAACAGTATTAAAGGCCATTACTGGCCCCTTACTGAGTCAACAACCCGGCTCCAACGGTTTCGATCCTGAGCATGGTCTTCATACTGTCTAAGACAATCTGAAGAGGCCAAGTCGTTCTCTACATCGTGGAGCCATCGTCGCCGGCAACGACCTCTGCGCCTACCATATGGTGGCTCTCCTTTCAGAGATCGCTGCACAATTCGTTCCGGATCAGCACGCAGAACGTGACCGAGCCAGCGTACTCGCTGAGATCTTATTTCATGTACAATATCGGGGATCTTCATCAGATCTCTGATCTCGATATTGTACAGAGCTCGGTAGGTACCATCTATTTCGCGTTTTGGGCCGTAGATCACACGCATGACTCTTCTCTCAAATGTTAGGAGCCATCTCTCGTATTCATCCGTCAGCGCCCAACTTTCACATCCAAACATAACAACGGGCCTGATCAACGCTTTGTAAAGCTTCAGCTTCACGGCACTTGATAAGTGTTTAGATTTTAGCAGTGGCCTTAGAGGATACAGAGAACGACTGCCAGCTGCCAGCCGCACTTTAATATCCTCACCCACACTATTATCGTGAGTGATAAGAGAACCCAAATATTTGAACCTCCTCACTCCCTCAAACGTGTGGTGGCCACTACTAAAATCTGGTGTGCCACTGTCCCTAAAACCTGAGATCAGGTATTTCGTTTTGGACTCATTGATCTGAAGTCCAACAGAAGCTGAAAACTCTACAAGCGGATCAAGTATTTCTTTCACTCCGTTGCTATTCAGTCCAATCACGCATATGTCATCTGCATATGCAAGCACCTGATTGGACTGGCGATATAAGATGTTACGCTGCGGTGTTTCAGTTTTACGAAAGATGTACTCCAACATGAGATTAAAGAGTATCGGGGACAGAGCATCTCCCTGCCGAACACCCGAGTTAACTACAAAACTTGTCGATAGCCTGTTCTCAACTTTAACACAGCATTGAGACTGCGTCACTGTCATCCTACATAGTCGTACCAGTTTTGTTGGCATTCCTAGGTATTCCAGGGCAGACCATAGACTCTCTCGATTGATCGAGTCATAGGCCTGCCGGAAATCCAGGAACACCTGATGTACGGGGATGGATGTCTCATAATATTTAGATAGAATCATCCGCAGCGAAAAGACCTGATCGGTGACTGATCGATTCGGACGAAATCCTCCTTGATAGTCACCAACCAAGCCCTCCGCCAGAGGAGTGATTCTATCCAATACAATGTATGACAGTAACTTGTAAGCTGTGCAAAGGAGAGCTATACCGCGATAATTCTCACACTTCAAGCGGTCTCCCTTCTTGAAGATGGGGCATATCGCGGCCACTTTCCATTCGTCAGGCATAACTTCGGTTCGCCATACTAATCGAATAAGGTCGAAAAGACAGTTCAACAAAGTATCCCCTCCGAATATCAAGAGCTCCGAATTAATGCAGTCCACTCCAGGTGCACGGTTTCGTTTCAATCTCTGCATGGCTTTAGTGAATTCCTCATGGGATGGCTCCTCAGTGCAAATCTCCGCAGTCTGTATTAGAGGTGGCTCAACAACAGTCTGTGACGCATGATGGACATCAAGCAGGTCAGTAAAGTGTCCACTCCATGCGTCAAGTACTGCGTCGATGTTGACACAGAGGTTTCCATCCCGGTCCCGAATGGCGGTTGACGTAGGCCTGAAAGTATGGTTCAGTCCAGTAATTCCTTTAAAGAGATTACGCGAACTGCGCTCATTACTGAGTTGTTGTACTTTCAGAACCTCGGCCTTCCACCATTCTCTTCTCTCATCACCGATCATTCTTTTGTCGTCTAAAATACGTTTAACCCAGCATTCTGCAGCTAAATAGTCGAGTCATTACTTGATGATCTATTTTACTGGAGTTTGACGAATAACGAATATTTGCCCAAACCACTAGACTTACGCAACAAAGTAATTGGCTTATAAATAAACATAGGTCTTAATGAATCACAGTGGGTTCACCATATTTATTATGAAGGATAAACTATTTGTTTGTCACAAATGTTAAGATAAAACGACGGGGCTAATTAATTCAAAACATTTTTTCTTTTCATCATTGGTATATATTTGTTTGGAAGATTCGGTTCATTAATCTGTGTTATCTATCGTGTATGTAGCAATTACTTAACAGAAAATTCTTTGTCACTTAAGAATAACTTTTAGAAAAAACTACGCAAAATTATTTTATAAATACAGTGTTCATATTAAATATTTATTTAAATTTGAATTTATTCAAGATAAAATTCAAAAATATCGTACTATTAACCACAATTTATTTGCGATAATGATTTTATCGCGTCATGCCTGCCAACGTCTATTTAATTAAATTTTTATCAATTAAATCAAGATTTATGGCTAAATCTGGCAAAAATCCCACGTGTCTTATACACATATAACTTACCCTTTCTTCATTAACACAATATTTATATTATTTTTAATTAGTAGCTTCCTATAAAAAAAAAATCACCAAACAATAAATAAGTAATTTCAAAAACAAAAACCCCTACAAGCAAAATCGTTCTAAATTCCAAACAGAAATAAAATCAAGTAAATAGATAAATAAACAAATAAATAAATTCAGCATGCAGATTTAAAAATTGTAATTAAAAAACATTCTATTATTTTAAAATTTATCAAAAAAACCTTCATACAACATAAATAAATATTAAATTTACTCTCTTGTGAAGAAGACGTATTAAATTAGTTGGAAAAACATAAAATTGAAATTTTTCTCATTTTAGAAAATAAAAAATAAAATTACATTTTATGGAGGTTTTTCCCATATTTTCCTTTCTAATATAAAAAAATATGTACTCGTATATATAAGATTATACACAAATATGTATAAAAAAATAAAATGATATATAACAAAAAGAAAAGATAATCTTTAATATGTACTCGTATATAACAAAAAAAGCTTCAAGGAAATTGATTTCCTTTAAAGCGAAAATAACTTCAAATATATATATTATTATTATTATTAGTAGTAGTAGTTTTGTTTGTACCTTTCATGCGGTCTGGAAAAATTAATATACACATATATAAAAAAGTATATATTTATTGAATTTATATAATATAATTATTATTAGTCGTAATATTGTAAAAAAAATGGTTATCGATTAAATTACTTAGAGTATTGTTGAACTGTTCATTATTTACATAACATACTTTGGTTTGATGTATACATATATACATAGGCTTAGTTTAATTTAATATCTCAATTCAATTATATACATGGCAGATTTATTATTTGAGACACCGCATATTGACAAAAATGAGAATTAGATCTGTCAAATAATACTGACTTATATAACAGCATCTGGAAGACATATACGTTATAATACCTCGATGAGATGTGTTAAAAACACAATCCCATCACGCCTTACAGTGTTATTCTCACAAAATTGTATCTCACCGCAAAATCTCATATACGTAAATATATATATTTCCACCCCATATTTTTATTTCATTTATTTATTTTAGATATTTTCAACATCTTCTTATTATTATTATTTTACCCAAAAAAACTTTACTTATCTTTCGTAATTTATTTCTTATAAAAAAAAGCCTCATTTTGATAACTACGTGCTATGTCATGTAAATAATTTAAAACACGATAACCTTCCTCCATTTTTCGGTTACTCATTTTCCTTAGAATATTTTCATTTTATATACATATATACATATGTACATATAAATATTTTATAAAAAATTTTGAATTTTGAAAAGTAAATAAATAAATAAAACATATAGAATAGAATAAATTGAATTATAAAATTAAATTAAATAAAAATAATTTAAATTATACAACAACACAACACAAATATGAATAGTATGGGCCTTACACATTCGATGAACTAAAAAAGAATTTATAAAAAAAATTGTGCATTTTAATAATAATCAAAAAAATGTATATGAAAATTTTAGGTTATGTTTAATAAAATATGTTTGATAAAAATATTTGTTAAAAAAAATTATAGACTTGTGATTTAATAACAAACAAATAAAAAATCTATACATAAATTTTAAATTTTGACATACTTTCGTCTCAACAGCGTTATTACTTGATTTAATTTGATTTTTTTTTTTTTTTTTTAAAGGACTTGGCATAGACACTTTTTTTGGTCCAGAGCCTTACCACCTGCGCATTGCATAGCTCGATGTCCCCTGTACAGTGACATGGAAGATGGGTCGGCCCATGAGTTCTACATTCCAACAGAGGGTCATAGATGTTTTCAACTTAATCACCGATCGTAATCTGATGAAAAATCCTATGGGATTGCTGAATAGAAAAATTAGTTACTAGTTGTCATAATATAACTGTTTACAACTCTACAAGATTGTCGTATATAATATACGGACATAAAAGCGACAAATTCGTGGACCATGTTAATAATAGTCTTTGAACATATCTAAATTGAACAAACATTTTAGTATTAAGTATACAAATTTTTAGAATTGAGTAAGTAATTATTACATGGTTAAAAGAACAAATTAAATACATATCCAACTATAGAAAACATCTCATGAATTATTTGAAAAGAAATAAAAAGTTATGGTTACATAATATGTCTTAAGCAATATTTAACAAAAATCTATAGTCAACGCAGGAAATTTCAACTTTCCGATTTTATCAGCATTTCTTCTAATTGAATTACTATATCCGTATTCACTCTAGTTAATTTATACAAATATGTTATTCTATTCAGCAACGCCGTGTAATTCAATTGTTTATGTTAATTAGAAAATTTGTTTGGCAGTTTAGTCACAGTTATGTCGATCCAATCCTGATACATAAAATAAAATTAAGCAGAATTAACAGTTTTAACAGATCCTCATTATCATTATTTATATCAAGTTTTTTAAGATTTCTTACAAATAATTTGTTTTACATTTTTGATGAAAGCATGTTTGCAAATTTTGCCCTTTTTAATTCAATTTACATGATAAATAAAAGTTACAGGTGCAAATTGCGTATACTTCGGGTTGGATTCTAAAAGTACTCTAAAGTGGCGGCTTAACGACATACATAGTCTTCATCAAAAATATTCCAAGATAAAAATCGACAATGGTTAAATTTGGAGATCTTAGAAGCCATCTGAAAGCCGCCGTATAATAATATAGCGGATTACTATTACTGCGGAAAAACACCGAAATACTAGTAATGTCACGAGTTTATCTCTTGTATGTTCTATTAAACATTTAGGCCAAAATCGATAAATGCAAAGATGCATCTATACAACTTTAATTGTAAATTTAGGCTTACGAGCTTAACCCTATACGATTAATAATTTTTTTGTTAATATTTATAAATTATAGTAAATGAAATTTGAAAAAAAATAAAAATTCGATATCAAATTTTATTTAACCTTCCAAAGCGCTCCCATAATAAAACACATAAAACAGTGTCTAGCACTATTACCAGATAATTTTTCGTATGTTTTACTATGTGAATGCTAGAAAGGTTTACTGAAATATGATTTCGAGAATTTATTTTTATTATTTATAATGTGAGTGCTTGAAAAGGTTGACTAAAATTTGGTATCGAGAAATTGTAATATATTATCCTCTTCCTAAGGCGAAAGACCAAAATTGTTTTACAGTGAGACTAGAGTAGTTTATGGATATTTATAATATGACTGATTAATAAAATTATGAAGTGCAACAACGTCTAACAATCGCGAGGAAAACAGGGCTACTCTTACTAGGAGGGCAGATAAGCGGATTTGTAAATGGAAGAAGCGTGAATGGTGGTAGGCCGAGGTTCTGAAAGTACAACTGTCGACATCGTCGCATGGAGTGGACTCTTTACCGACCTGCGTGGTGTTCATAATGCGTCACAGACTGTAGTTGAGTCACCTCAAATACAGACTGCGGAGATTTGCATTGAGGATCCATTCCATGAGGAATTCACTACGGCCATGCAGAGACTAAAACGAAACCGCTCACCTGAAGTGGACTGCATTAATTCGAAGCTGTTGATATTCGGAGGCGAAACTTTGTGGAACTGTCTTTTCGACCTTATTCAATTAGTACCCCATCAACAAGAAGAGAGACCGATTGAAGTGTGAGAATTATCGCTGTATAGCTCTCCTTTGCACAGCATACAAGTTACTGTTCTACATTATATTGGATAGAATCAACCCTCTAGGGCCTGGTTGGTGACTATCAAGGAGGGTTTCGTACGAATCGATCAGTCACTGATCAGGGGCCCACTATGACTTTCGACTACTATTTTCGACAGCTGGCGTTTTCTTATAGTAAGCAAAGGAAGAAAAAGGTAAATAATAGTAAATTTATAATATTGTTTTCCTTTTTCTTTCTTTGCCTACTATAGGAAAACGGCCGTCGTCGAAAATCGTAGTCGAAAGTCATAATAGGGACCCCAGGTCTTTACGCAACGGATGATTCTATCTAAATATTATGAGACTTCCATCCCCGTACATCAGGTGTTCCTGGATTTCCGGCAGGCCTATGACTCGATCAATCGAGAGATTTTGTGGTCTGCGCTGGAATATCTAGGTAGGCCAACAAAAATGGTACGATTGTGTAGAATGACAGTGACACAGTCTCAATGCTGTGTTAAAGTTGAGAACAGGCTATCAAGAATTTTTGCAGTTAACTCGGGTGTTCGGTAGAGAGATGCTGTGTCCCCTATACTCTTTAATCTCATGTTGGAGTACATCTCTCGTAAAACTTCTGGCCTTTAAACACTGTTTTTATTATTATAATAAAATAGTGAAAATTAATTTCTGTGATTTTGGAATTTTGTGTTGACGACGGGTAAATGGCAATGTGTTTAGCTGGTAATTTTTTTTATTGTATACATTGATTGTGCGAACCAAATCCGTCATCAATTGTAATTACATATTTAAATTAATTAATTTATTATTAATTATTTATTATTATCGATTGCATGTATTTCTCAATCTTCGATTTTAACATCCAATATTAAGTTTAAAGAGCCATGACCCACTACTAGCCATTTGGATTAATAACATGCTCCGATCGAAAACAATGAAAGAAAAGAAAATAGAAACACAGATTTGGATAATTATGCTCATCTGGCAGTGCTCATCTGAAAATATTGTGATAATTGTTAAGCATACAGTAGAATGGTATCGCCAACAAGCTCGTAGACCTACGAGGTCTAATAATATATGAAGATGAACTTCGTAAGTGGGTGGACTTGTATCATAAAAATAAAATTTTGTTGTTAAATGTTAAAATTTATTTAATTTAATGTTTTTTTGTGTTAAAATAAAATTATTGGAAATTAAATTAAATAAAACTATTGGAAATCGATCACATAACAACTTTGACTTTGACTTTCTCAAAACTCGGTTTTAGGGCATTTTAAGAGCAGGAACTAAACAGATTATCGTAAAAGGTTACGCGCGATCTTTGGCCCCAGTTCAAAGGCAGCAATCTAAAAAAATTATTTTTTACACCAAAATAGTTTAGAATATTTGTTTATTTATACAATTTATAGTCTTTTCCAACGAGATAAATTTGGTGAATAAGAGCTTTTCAAATTAGTTCCTATAGTATTTTATTACTTTATGTTAATTTATAGAAATATGATGTTTATTTTTATTTTCTAATAAACAAACTAAAAAATAAATAAAATCTATTATTTATGTTTTTGAATAGAAAATTAATTTTTGCTAAAATGTACGGAATGACCCAGCTTTTCTATATAGTGCTAGTGCCGCAGGGTTACTTTTGTATATACATACATGTTTGTACATACACATGTTACCCAATTGATCATAATACAAATTTTTCTTTACGGTCGATTTGCCCATAACCTTGAAATTTTATTTTTATTTTCTAATTAACCCAACAGTGTTCATGCCAAATTAAACTTTTTAATTTTTAGTTTTTTACCTAATTTTCATGTTTTCCATTGAAGAAATGTGTACAATTTATATTTAAACTATATTATAGTTTTCAGGCGAAATATAATTTCATCCATATTATACACATGTGTATGTTATATCCTTTATTTATGAGCTGTTGATTTATATGTACATATAATAATGCCTTATTTATAGGAACATAAACACATAACAATATTTAAAAATCTCTAATTTTTTATTACTATTTTTAATGAAACTTTTTTTATTGCTATGTAATAATAAAGTTTATTTTATGAATGGAAAATGATAATGTGTGTATTTTAATTAAGGCAATTATGTGTATTGTTATCCCTGATTGATTTTAGTTTAAAGTTTTTGTTTTGTATTTATAATTTTATAGAGTATTGATCATATATGTATGTCTTGCCCAGCAAGCAGTTTTAATTCAAAATGGCGAGTGTAATCGAGAGGAAGTTCTTTCAATGCCGTCGTTTTATTTATTTATTTCTAGTTTAGACATAATCATCCATAAAATTGGCAAATATTTTCGAGACCTTATATTATATAAATCTCGTTTATTGTTGTGTGGCAATCGTAAATTGTATGCTAAAGATAGACGGAACCGACCCAAATGTAAATTTAGTACAAATAAAACTAATTTTATTATTTAATTTATTTATATTTTTTGGTTTTGTTTGGTTCTGAAATAAGACAATGCATTTTTTTTTTTTTTGAATAATTTATAATACAAAATATTGGTTGAAGAAGTATGAAAATATGTATATATGGCTGTATTGCCAAGCATTCATACCCACAAAGAAACACATACAGTAATAAGCATAACCAAAAAACTATATAAGAAAAGTTTATTATATGTACATTATACATTTGGGAGATTTACAACTCCAGTCTTGTGTTGTAATAATTGTAAATATCCTTCTCCTGCCACAATTCACTTACATATGTGTACATACATATTTTTGATGAATAAAAGTACAGTTTTATTTTGGATTTTGTTCAGAATGTAATATTAAATTATACATTTTTGGTTTACTCAATTAATTATTTATGGTTAATATATTTTTGGCACAATTTCGATACACATGTACATAATATATACATGTACATATATATGTACATAATATTTATTTTCCACTCATGTAGTAAAGTAAGTAGATATATTGAAATCCTGCAGGAAATTTGATTTTCAAATTAACGATTTAAGTTCATCGAACATTTTATAATGATTGTACCCAGGAACTGAAACATTGGATATAGAAATCAATATTTTCGGCATTTTATACTCATTGGAATATTATTTATTGAAACTAAAAAGGTAGTACAAAATTTGGTCAAAAGTATATCCATTATCAATGATTTTGCAAAAAAACTGAAGAAGCAAGGCAAGTGCCGTTATTTCATGATGGCTATATTATAAGTGAACTAGAAGAATTCTAAAAATGTTTCTTGTAGAAAAATGGTTATTAACAAAGCACACATGTGCAGATAGGGCCAACTAACAGTGTTAATTGTTAACTAACGAATTAATACGATTAAAGTGAAATCAAAATGAATTAAAAATGTTATACTCATATTGCTCGTATAAGTATATACAGACAATATGGAAACTTACATATAAGTAAACCTAAATCGTTGTCGACGAAAAACAATTTGTACCAAAAACTAAATATTTTCTAACAACAACATATTATGTATTTACATATTTTACCAAATCACACTTAGAATATCCGATTCCTAAAAATAATAATAAAATAAAATCCCATATAATACAAAATAACTACTCCAAATCACGAAAGTGTCGAAAATAATGGAATCAATATTTTGCTCGTATTTTGTAACTAAACGAAATTCACATATAACTGACAACAACCCAAGAAAACAAATGCAAAATATTATGTACTCGTTATAATATGTAATACAAAGAGAGAGAGACACATTCATTTGAATAATTGATTTTATGTTAATTTTTTTACTTTCTATACGAATGAGTAAACATCTAAAATCTAATCATCAAGTCGAAAATTCTGTTGTGTACATACTATGCATAATATGTATAAGAACGGTTATATTCTTTAAAAAAAAATAATTCACCATTGCACGAGGATGCGGCATAAAAATAATTTGTCATAAAATTTAAATAATTTATTAAATGAAAGCTACGTATACATTATGTATATTGGCTAGACTACACCTGGGTAGAGTTACATATTGTAAAAACAAAGATTTTCAAATAAGCTTTGCATATATGGCATAAAATAGTTTTCTTATAATAATTCATACGTACAAACCAAAAGAAAACGTAGTTAACTCCAAATACAGTAGACACTAGACACTAGGGCTAGACAATTTAATCCAGTTTATGTAGACGTTTAATATTAAAATAAGATAATTTTGTTTAACGACTTTTTTTCCTTGAGAGTAGATTTAGACTAATCCAGTTAAAAAAAATTTTTATATCGAATATGATATAAAACTTAAAATTTTGTTTCTCGATTTTTAAGATCGAATGTCGATGTTAATATTAAACATGCGATTAAAACTGTTCTAATTTGTCGTGTTTTCATTGGAGTGCTTTAAAAGAATCTTGGAGTATACATGGCTCATGTGAGTGAGGCACCAAATAGATACACTACACTAAAACGACACTAAAATAGATAATAATCAAAACCCGGTAAACTATTTGGGAAAAGTATATAGCGTATTAATTCTACAAGTCAAATAGCCCTATCTGTCAAAATGATTCGATCATTTTGATTTTTAAGCTATCAGTTGTATTCTCGTTTCTCATACAAATATAAAAAGATTCTCTCATTTTAACAAAACAAAACATGTTCATATTATGTATTTACATTTCCTAAGCTTCTTAGTATTTTGGTTAATCCAGTTATTACTTTGCTTTTATTTGTTGTTATTTTTACGATTGTACGTTTCTTTTGATGTCTTTTTCTTTTATGGAAACACAAAAATTGATCGTTTTAGTTAATTAAGCTTTTCATTTTTTACATATTTTTACGAAATTGTTCATGTAATAATTGCAGTGTTGCCCTTTCTTATCAAATTCATCTTTGAAATTAGTTGTTGACGAATGCTGTATCAGAGCGGCAGTTATATGCAAATTTACTTTAAGCCGTACATTTCTATTATTCTAGATAATTTTACACAAAAAATGTTTAACAGAGGAGGTAGCTATAGTTTTTTTCGGTTAAGTTCATATATTAATTTAATTGTTAATCTATATAACGTAACAAATTCATAATGACAAAATAGAGCTTTGAAATATCTTTGGAGCCCTATAACCGAATGAAGCTATTGAACACATACTTTGATAGTCAGAAGATGTTTACGTCTTTGATTTCCACACAGCTTCACTATAACTTCACTATACAAATAAACGGACTTATTAGACATATTCAATATGGTATCGAGAACTAAGTCATTTGCCGGCCCAATTCAAACCGAGACTTATTTCAACATACTCTTATAACCTTATATGTATTTGTATAATTGATAGTTCACAGGTTTCTATTTTCGTCGTTCAGTTTAGTTATTTAGGAATTTTGTGTTTCGGAAGTTTGAAAACAATTATTATTAAACTGGAAAATCGAAAACGTCAGTTTTGTTCAAATCTCGTTGTTGTCTTTAAAACAAAATTTAAAAAAACACAACTTATAAACGGGTTTCAATGGAACCTTTGAACAAATGGAAAAATACAGAAAGTTAGATTACTGAAATCATACGGTATTTAAACTTTTTTTTTAAATTTAGGTCTAAATTCTAAGGTCTAAATGGATATTTAAGGTTTTTTTGACAAACTATCAATCATAATCAACTGTGACACGAAAAAATCAATTTTATTATCCTCCAGACAACGATAGATACACTGTAATTATAAACATGAGCAAAGAAATACAAACAACGAAAATCTGTACAGCAACGCAAAATCTAATATTGTATTACTGGCGTCAATCATTGTCTAAAACCTATATATTAATTCTAAGTTCTAAACAAATTGACTTTTTAAGCAAAAATAATATTTTGTTTCAATTAAAACGTGACCATTTTTTTTGTCAAAGCAGCACAAATACCAAAATAACACAATAATATGCAATAAAGTAAAATCCAAAATTCCGAAAAATCATGTTTTGAACATAACTACATAAAAATAATAAAAGCCATAAATTATTACGCCACCAACCAGAGCTACAACAAAACATACAAAAGCTTTTTATGATAATTTGGCAAGCAAAATATCCCAACAACCAAACACTACATTCGTTCTGATCGCGCACCCATTCTATGCCTGTTAGATACGTAAATCTTTGTCTGAGGATAATAAAAGTTATATAAGACTTTTAAAAATTTCGCGTTGTACCAGAGCCACCTATATATACAGAGCCCTAAGGTTAAAAATTGAGCTTTTTCTAGAGGAACTAAAATTGACGAAAAAAACATTTTTTCCATACAAAACATATGAAAAATTAAATTTTTTTCGGTGCGATATTTTTCAATGAAAATGTCGATGGATTAAGTATTTTAACATTGAAATAGAATCTACAATTATCATTTTATAATTGATTCAAAGCTTGATCAAAGAAGTTGTTTAATTTTTGATATATTTATTAATAAAATTTATAGAAAAAAAAGCATTTCTACATTGAATTGATATAAATACACACAAATACCAACGCAATAAAATTAAACTGCAAGACGAAAAGAGAAAATAGTTAAAGTGTGGTTATGTTTCCTTTTGAATTATATTTTTTTGAATAAAATAAAATACTTAAAGGGTATTTCAATAAAAGCTGCATGATTTTGTTTGAATAAATCTCAAACTAATTTCACTTCAATTTCAACATAAATTTTGGATTTTAGATTATAAATGGAACACCATGACGATCACAGTTCTTCTGGCACGGTTCTATTTTATTTTGGTAAAGTTTTGTTACGCATTTGCATATAATTATGGTTCTAAATAAATTGTGCAGCTGTTATTGGAACTCCCTATGAAATGTTGTAAGTTGTCAATATCACAATTTTTTTTCTATCGATCGATGTTTATGTTCTCTTTTTAAATTTTACGCTATTTCGTGAATTCAATTTTGATATTTTTCTATTGCGATCTCAGCCTATTGGAATAATTTTGCACTCTATTCCTTTTTCCGATTTCGCTACAAGGTAATGAAATAGAAATATGTGGTGATACATTTTCAAATGTATAAAAGGAAATAGAATAATGTTTTATACGAGCATGCTGCGATCGCAATAGAAAAAGCGAAATTTAAAAAAAAATGTGAGATTTAATTCTTAAAAAAGAGACAAAATCATCGATCGAAAGGATGACAATATATGTTTTATTTATTTATTTTACCTACACATTCAAATAAATTCATGTTTACATAAATATGATAAATTCATATTTAATTTTGTTTTAATGTTTATTAAATTAATAAAAGGTTTAAGGTTCTGACTTTCAGACATGTTCTGCTTCAATATAGAATCAATTCCACAAAGTGTTTATCGAAATGAAAGATTTATCTTTTCATTGATGAAAAGTAATTCGAAAATGGTCATTTTTACATTGATTCTTATGGGATAATGCAAAAAGTAGTTCCTCTAGAAAAAGCTCGACAAAAAACATGGCTGATCCTTACGGCTCTGTATATATAGGTGGCTCTGGTTGTACTCGTATAAATTTGAGTCTCCGACTTGCACAGGGAAGAAAATATATTGTATGTAACTCAAATTTATACGATTTTAAAAAGCCCCTTTTAAGGTGTATAATATGAAATATATACATAAATTTATCTACGGGAAGATTTTACATTTTTACTCGAGTTCGGAAATATATAGGTACATACTTAAAAAAATGTTTTATTTATATTCTCCACACTAACATGTAATTTTCCATATATGGAAATATGTCGACAACACAACGAAATGAAAATGTGTAACGTATGTACACGCACGAATTGTAAATAAACGGTTACATTTATATATTTTGTACTACCTTATTTACGATAAAAATATGTGAGTAATATAGTTCAGTAAAAATATTTTTATAGATTATTGCAGATGACACCACCACTATACTACCAATCAATTTTACTCAATTATTTTGCCTACGAGAATTTCCAGTTGTTTTTTGAGGGACATTAATAATTAATAACACGCAATAAACACACACGTAATATCACTTATTATTGGCCTGCATAACACTAAATCACCATTAAATTGGCAACAAGCAAAACACGAGAAAATTGAAACTGACACGCAAACAACCGTAAAATGACTTCGATTTATGTAACTTGATTTAAAGTGAAGTTTTACATCAATTGATACATACCCAGACTCTCCAGGTGCGATCTACCACCGAGTTATACCAGTAATATATGTATATGAATTGTCGTTTTTCAAGCAAAGTTGTCCACAATACAAAGAACAGAATCAATTTCGGTGAAATTTCACCAATGAGAGGGATATACTATCTCTGGGAATAATTGCAGTAAACGACGGAGATAGTTAAATTGCTAATCGCTTTCGCATAAATATATGAATACATAATATGTATGTATCTGATTAATATTGAAGATACCACTGCTGCTTTAAAAGTGATTTAGTTATCATATTTAAGTAACACCTCGTGTCGACATAATTCTACAGAATAATAAAATAATTAATTACATTAGTCAAAATTTATTTTGAAGATGACGTGCGGCTTACAAATTTTTAGCTAGTCTCAAAAATGCATCGAAAAATTTAATACTGTCTATAATCATCACATATACAGTCCAGGGGCCCTACTACTTTCAACTACGATTTTCGACGACGATGGTTGTTTTCCTATAGTCGACAAAGGAAGGAAAAGGAAAACAATAGTATTTACTATTATTTACCTTTTTCTTCCTTTGCCTACTATAGGAAAACGACCGTCGTCGAAAGTCATAGTAGGGCCCCAGGACAAAATAATTTGTGTCTCTCAAAAATTCGATAATATATTCAGTAAAAATTAAAATTGGGCTAAGCACTTAGTTAAACAATTACATTATTTATTACTTTTCTGTTAAAAATTGTTGCAGATGTTCGTCTCCGCAAGAACAGTATTGGTTTAGAGAATGGGAAAACCTAAAAATTATCGTTGGAAGTTCGAGCGGCAATCGTTGCGGGCCACAATTTTTGTATCTCACCTAAAATACAACTGTCTTAAATACTAAAATACAACTGTCATAAAAACTCGGTGATGTACCAATTGGAAACACAAGAGTATGTAACAAATGTTAAAGGGCGAGGGCGTAAAAGAATGACAACACCTAAGGAAGACAAAAGGATGATTTAGCTTGTGCAAAAACCATCTTAAAAATATAAAATCTGTTCAGTGTGACATAAACAGTGTAATTCAAAATAAAATTAGCGTAAACTCTGTTCATATACGACTTCGTGAAGCAAATTTTAAAGCTTATGTGGTACAGAAGGAGCTATTTATAATCCAGAAGAATAAAGGAAAGTGTTCACAGTCTGCTCCTATCTTAGCGAATTATGGCGCAAATTATGTTATTAACAGACAATCGTCCTTCTTTTTAGATGGAAGCTACGGTAAGAAATATCTTTATTCTAGACCTCAACAAAAAAGTTTCGTAACATAACAATGCCAATTCACCATAGTGAAAGAGCAAATTAATGGTTTGGGTTGTTGTAACTAGAATGGAATATGAAATCTCACAATGCTGCGGAGAAAAAGCACCTGGAGCATATACATATTTGTTTGTGTTAATGAAAATGCTTTGGTTTTCGGATGTAAATTGATAGGAACAGACTTCGTATGCCAGCAAGATAATGCTATAATCAATAAAAGCTGACGACCGGCTTCCGTAAAACAAAATAATCTGTTTATAATGTTACCAAAAGGAAAAATGAATACCGTCAAAACAACACCAGACCCTCACTCAAATACCCGGACACGAGATTTAGGATCGATACGTGGAACGTGCAGTCACTTAGGAAACCAGGAGCGTTGGAAGGACTAATCATATGCATGAAGGGGTATCTGCTGGAACTCATTGCTCTTCAAGAAACTCGCTGGCCTAAAACTGGAGACCATGTGTCCCAGGGATATACGTTGATCTACATTGGAAATAACCTCGGAAATCTTGGAGCTGGATTTCCTATTGGGCCGGAGAAGGCTGTTTTGAATTTCCAAGCAGTCAATAGACGATTGTGTAAGCTGCGCTTGCGCATGAAGTTAGCCAACCTGTTGATAATTTGTGTACACGAGTCTATAAAAGTCAGCCAGCCCCAAGATAAAGAATCATTTTACAGTGAGTTGAACGATCTGATGAGATATATCCCCGAACACGATGTTAGAATGATGATTGGAGAATGCTAGATAGAGCTGGCAGAAATCAGGTCGACTTTTGTGAAAACATAGGTCCGTACTCCCGACACGAAACTGCGACCGATAATGGTGAAAGAATGATGTACATACTTTGCAATTGCTCTTGAGCTTAAAGTATCAAGCACGTTCTTCCCAACCAAACAGATACATTTAGGGGGACATGGATCCATCCTCGCGGAACTTCCCGCAGCCAAATTGACCATGTGTTAGTTTCTAAAGGGCGGGCTGGGGATGTGCAGGATGTGAGAACTTTTCGGTCAGCAACGAAATACATAGGCAGTGATCATCATTTGATCATTGCAAGGCTACGATGGAAGTTTTCGTACAGTTCTGGTAACACAGCGAAACGCATAGAGGAAGCTAACCAGACTGACTGTGTAAACTCTGTCTGGGAGGTACTGAAAACTCCGGTTGTGAGTGCTGCGCAGCAAACTTTAAGTATAGTGAAAGTGCTACCCAAGAATAATTGGTATGATGACGAGTGTCGTCTTGCAGTCGAGCAACAAAATATAGTCCATATCTGCTGCTCTTGCTAGGAGGGCACCTAAGCGAATTTATAGACGGAAGCAGCAAGAGTGGTGGAAGGCCGAGGTTATGAAACTACAATAACTCAGCAATGAGCGCAATTCGCGTAATTTCTTTAAAGGAATTACCGAATTGCACCATACTCTCAGGCCTGCGTCAATCGACATTCGAGACAGGGATGGAATCCTCTGTCAACATCGACGCATGGAGTGAACACTTTATCGACCTGCTTCGGGTTCATCATACGACACAGACCGTAGAGTCACTCCAAATACAGACTGCGGAGATTTGCATAGTGGATCCATTCCATGAGGAATTCACTGGGGCCATGCCGAGATTAAAACCAAACCGCTCAACTGAGGTGTACTGCATTAATTCGGAGCTCTTGATATTCGAAGGAGATACTTTGTGGAACAGTCTTTTCGACCTTATTCGATTAGTATGGCGCACCGAAATTATGCCTGATGAATGAAAAGTGGTCGCGATATGCCCTATTTTCAAGAAGTTACTCTTCTTTGCACAGCACACAAGTTACTGTCCTACATTATATTTAATAGAATCACCCTTCTAGCGGAAGACCTGGTTGGTCGACTATCAAGGAGGATTTCAGGTCTTTTTGCTCCGAATGATTCTATCTAAATATTATGAGACATTCATCCCCGTGCAACAAATAATTCTGTCCCCAGGAATATTTGTTGCACGGGGATGGACGTCTTATTACAGTCAACTAGGGTGTACGGCAGCGAAATGCTATATCCCCGATACTCTTTAATTTTATGTTGGAGTACATGTTTCGTAAAACTAAAACACCTCAGCGTAACATCTTATATCGCCAGTCCAATCAGATGCTTGCATATGCAGATGACATATGCGTGATTGGACTGAATAGCAACGCAGAGAACGAAATACTTGATTCGCTTGTAGAGTTTTCAGCTTTTGTTGGACTACAGATCAATGAGTCTAAAACAAAATACATAGGTTATAGGGACAATGGCATATCAGATTTTAGTAGTGGCCTAAATATTTGGGCTCTTATCACTCTCTTCTCTTATCACTCACGATAACAATGTGGGTGAGGATATTAAAGTGCGGCTGGCAGCAGATAGTTGTCCTATGTATCCTCTAAGGCCACTGCTAAAATCTAAACACCTATCAAGTGCCATGAAGCTGAAGCTTTACAAAGCGTTGATCAGGCCCGTTGTTGTGTATGAATGTGAAAGTTGGGCGCTGACGGATTAGTACAAGAAATGGCTCCTAACATTCCAAAGAAGAATGGTTTATGCGTGTGGTTTATGGCTCAAAATGCAAAGTAGATGATACATACCGAGCTCTGTTCAATATCGAGATTAAAGATCGGATGAAGATCTCCAATATTGTACATGAAGTATGATCTCAGCGAGTACGATGGCTCGGTCATGTTCTGTGTGCGGATCCGGAACGAATTTTGCAGCGATCTCTGAAAGGAGAGCCACCATGTGGTAGGCGTAGAGGTCGTTGCAGGCGACGATGGCTCCTCGGAGTAGAGGACGACTTGGCTTCTTCAGATTGTCTAAGACAGTGAAGACTATGCTCAGGATCGAAACCGTTAAAGCCAAACTGTTGACACAGTAAGAGACCAGTAATGGCCTTTAAAATTGTTATTATTATTATATCTAAATTTCTACCACGAGATCTCAACCCAGCCCAGATATTTTTCGACCAAAAATAACAGACACAAATGAACAATCAACGATAAATATAAAAAAATATAATTGTTTTAAAATAGTGTTTAGAATTAGACCAAATTATAACTTTTTCAAAATATATTATATATTTTTGCGAAACACAAATTATTTTGTTCTAGACTATACAGAAACATTATACCTTGGTTGCCTTCGTTGGCTTGGAAATTGAGGGTGATGATGAATTTGATAGAATTGAATTTTAGGTTTATTTCTGCCAACCTATATAATATATGTATGTACATACTCGTATGTATTAAATATGTAATAATTTTTTAACATTAATCTCGGTGTATTGTATATGTTATTGTCGATTGAAGTATCGTTCAAATAGATATACAAAAACAGATACATTTATCACGAAGGAGAAAACAACAGATAAATTGATTAAATCAGTAAAATGTTTACAAATATTCTGTCTCAAATTTTCTAATTTTTATATCTAGAAATAAATTTAATTTTTTATTTTCTGAAAAATACTTTTTAAGTTTCAGGAGTAATACTGTGAAGAATAGAATATGCCTTTCAAAATGCCTGCTTATGGTATAGTTTAAAATGATTGAAAACGAATATTTACAAGAATTCCGATACTGTGTGTTCAATAATTGTTACTAATCTTATCAGAAATTGTGACCACAAAGTCACAGTTTGTATCATTTATAGCATTGTGTAAAATGTTTCTCTTTCAAATGTACTTTAAATAATTTAGACAGCTGTTAATAATAAGAATTACCATTTATCCATGTTAATTGCACCAAATGTTGAATCTGAATCTAAACGATGCGTAATTTGACAATTATTTTTGAAAATGGGTGGGTCTTATAGATGGATCTTATGTTGTAATTTGTAACATTAATGAAATTAATTATTTTTAACTATTTGATATTATTGTTAATTAATAATATTAATTCCTAAAATGGGATGGTAAACAACAATACTCGTGTTTATTTATTGATTGTTAAACTCTAATAAAATATATTTGTTTTATGACAATATATTCCAGACTCAATTTTGTCATATTGATTTTACTAAATGATTCATTTTTCGAGTTCAAGGTGCTAGAACTAGAATGATGTTACAAAAATAGAAAAATGATGGTCGAGTTCAATAACCTAGAAAAATAAGGATGTGACCCATATTTTAGTTTAGCGGAAATAGCACTAAAATATAAAATCATTATAATTGAAAAGCTTTTTCTATATTATGCGACGAATAAATGGCACACATCCATAATAGACAATCAAAATGAACCACGAAATAAAATCGAAAAACAGGCGTGGCTAGGTTAGGGTTTTAGGGCTCACCAACAACTTTTCTTCTAATAATCTTTTGGTTGGGTATGGGCCAATTATTTAAGCTAGACAATGAGTCGCCGGTCGAACACAACATACGAAAGAAGGTCAAATTAAGGTTTAAAATCACAACTGTCACATTAAATATCATTAAATATCACCAACATATTGTATATCGTTATAACTTCACTATAGAATAAAATCAAAATCAAACGGAACTAAACTTTTAAGGCACGTTTTGTGCTGTTCACACATTCAGAGTGGAAAAGTTAGAAAATTATTTATTGATTTTTCACTTTAGATTTTTTTTTTGCTAATTTAATACATAATTGGTCCATAACTATATATATATGTATATATCTATATATATATATATATATATATATATATATATATATATATATATATATATATATATATATATATATATATATATATATATATATATATATATATATATATATATATATATTATATATATATTATATATATATATATATATATATATATATATATATATATATATATATATATATATATATATATATATATATATATATATATATATATATATACATATATATATATACATATATATATACACATACTTTATATACAAAAAAAACTAGCAAACATTTAACGACAGCATAAATATTATGTATGTTTTACATATTATTTAAAGTATGTATATCAAAAATCAAAGCTTATGTATGTGCTTATTAGAAAATAAAAATTCATATGAAAATGATATTATTATATAAAATGAAAAATATGTGTCAATATTGTAACAAAAATATTGATTTTTGCCATAAAAGTAATGCAAAAATAGAGAGTACAATAGCAGCATAGAAAACGGAAAAATTATGTAATGTTTAAAATTTTTATAAAAATAAAAAGAAAAACGAAAAAGGACTTGTTGATAAAAAACAAAAAAAAAAGAATTATTTCATATCACAAGAAAATTAAAAAAAAAATTTCCTTCTTTTTAGTTGTTATCTTTTTGTATAAGGGCCCATACCTAATATACCTCGATTTATCTTCATCGTCTCCATGTGCAAGGTCTGAATCGCCTAAGGATTGTTGTGCTGTCTCACCACTTGGTGATTTAACACCACCTTCGGCTTCATTTTCTGCATTGTGTTTACGTAATCCAGGAATGTGCGGAATCGATGGCATACTTGGCATTGCAGGCATGGCTGGCATGGATGGTATGGATGCATTACCTAACCAGCCAGTCATTTGTGATTTAACACCGGAAAATAAACCGCCTGCTTTTGTGGGACTGCGAACAAAATAGTAAAAGAAAACAAAACAAATATACATATATTTTAAATTAAACCATGATATTTAGTCTCAAATTACCTTTGTTTCTTATCGCCGTCCTCACCCACATTTTCGAGCGGAACTTCAACATTTTCCGTCTGTTGTAGTGGTTGGGCAGTTGCTGTACCTAATAAATTATCTTCTTCTGTTCTAGTGGCGGCGATGAGGGAGCCTGGTCCTCCACCAGCTGCTGGTATTTCTTCTTCCTGTGTTTCCGATTTACCCGAGCCCATCCACGAGCTGACTTGATTTGTCAATCCAGAAAACATTTTTCACGATTTATATATTCGGAAAACTCAAATTATTTATAAATAATTATTATAAAATTTCACCACCGCGAACACAAAAAGAAAAATACACAAAAAAATCCAATTGATAATCGATTTTATTTTTTTATTTTACTTTTATATTTTCACACAGAAAAAAATTCCTTTACTCGCCCTTTGTCGAGTGGGAGATGGAGAAAAAGGAAAATTTTAATAGCACTCTTTTTCAATGAAAATCGACTAAAATTAAAACAAAACAAACACAAGCACTTTATTTTATCTAATAAAATATTTTATATGTATACACTACTATAAATATTTTAATACACCATATTAAAGTTTAAATTGAGCATATGTGTATTTGTTTAAATAGTTTTCCAAGCGAGTTTTTCACTGCTTAATTTCTATTCACAAATTGAAGAACTATTTCTTGTGTTTTTCACTAAATCCAATTTTCTTCTGCTGTGGAAGTTTTTGTATTGCTTTTTTTGTGTTTCGATCGAATTCGAATCTATAATGTCAAATAGTCGTATGCGCATAACACAAAGCATGCGTACATAAAAAACCCAATGAGCAAAATTTGATATGTGCAGTTAGTATGTACATATACATACTTTGGTTGTACATAATATATGTACTCACATAAACTTCTAATATAGATGCAATATGTGTTATAATATAAATATTTGAGTATTTTCCTCCAAATAATTACACATTCATTTGAATAAGCACATATTTATCGCACACGCAGATAAAAACACCGTGAAAATGTGAAGAAATGAAGACATCAGACTTTCTATACTCTAATAAAACATCCATTTCACTATCTAATCTTACTACTAATAATGTGTAATTTTCATTTTCAATTATTCTTGTGTGATTTTTATAATATGTCTTCAAATGATTATATTCAAATACAATGTGGACTGGAATAAAGCAAAAAATTTAATTTTTGAGCTAATTATGTATGAGTCCTGTGATTTGGATTACATAGTTCACAAATTCAGAATAAAAATAAACGTGGTTGTTAACGTCTATAAACTTTTATATAAAATAATATCATTCATAGGATTGCAATAATAGAAAAGCCACTTACAAATTCTTTTACGCAACGTACATTTAACGACGTTTTTCAGGAGGATGAAAATTTAACACCAAAAAATTATGTACTAATAAATTTAAATATTCCCCCATTTATAAAGGTTGCATTTATGTATATAATTTTTATTTAAAAATTTATCTAGTACCACACGTGTTTATGGTGTGCGCCGTATAGTTTTCGCCCAATTAAAATGTCAAACTTCACTGGAAATTTCACACACACAAGTCCATTTATTTGTTTTTATTTTTAATGGCACAAAACAACTAAAGTGGAATCGAAAATTAAAAATGACTCTATATAATAATCATTTTTCTAAAAAATCCCAAAAAGAAAGGTAAGAATAAATTTTCATATTTAGTTTCTTTCGTCGTAACTAATTTGAACTCATACTCAAAATATCCTTCTACAGGGAAGCTAAAATAGCAACAGCGTTTCCAAATGGTGTCCGCTGTCAAAAATGTTTGGAATACGGTCATTGGAGCTACGAATGCAAAGGCAAGAGGAAATATGTGCACCGCACGTCGCGCACCAAACAGCTAAAAAAAAATTTAAGTTTAATAGAAAAACAGAAATTACATGAACCTCGCGAAAAAAAGTCAAAATCAGGCACGACCCGCGATGATGGTGGTGGCTCATCATCACCGGATTCGAGTAGCAGTGACTCAGATTCAGATACCTCAAATAATACGAGTAGTGGCGGCAGTGGAGATGAGGGAAGTGGTAGTAATAGTGGATCATCTGATTCATCTTCAGACTCAAGTTCATCCTCATCATCGGCATCTTCCTCAAGCTCCGACAGTTCATCGAGTTCAGATTCATCAGACTCGGAATAAAGTTACTCGCCGCGAGATCTATAAATATTCTCCATATATTATATAAATAAACACAATAAAACATATATTTAGATGTAATGTAAATGTAAGCTTCCGAAAATACTAGTCACTACTTTCAGTCAGAAAACAATAAAAGTTTCGGTGCAAAATTGTAACAAACAAAATAGTTTTGGACTGAAATGCCTTTGCAGAAGGTCGTTTAATCAAAACACTAAGGAAACAGAAGTTACCCAGGCAAACAACTAGAAAGTATTACAGACAAATATGTTATAAAACCTCAAAGTTGACGAATTAATTCGAGAATCAGAAATACCATTAGATAACGGAAAACCGAATTTCATATTTCAGAAGTTCATGAAATCTCGATTGTTTGTGTGAAAAAATACACTAATTTCAATCAAAACAAAACCAACCTAACAGTTACAAAAATGAGTGACTGAAATAACTTTCAAGAAGATGGTTACGGTATGGTATTCCAGTTAAAACTATTTTCTCACCGAAAAATCTGTATTTTGGACTGAAGTTCAAAGGAGTTTGTCATAAAATTTGTATCTCCTTTCATTTTTTGACTGGTATTCTCGAAGCCGTAATGTAATATGCATGTAACATAATCGTAAATTATTGAGAAAAATAACAAGAGATGTAAGCAAGTATACGTAATTCGGATAAAGAGCACCAAAAAGCCGCGCTCGAGGCATTCGTATACGAATTTTTTTTAAATAAATTTTTTTTTTTTGTTAGATTTTTAATTTTAAGTCCTCATCTAGAAATTGAACGCTAAGTTTGTAACTAAAATAAAACATTAATTCTCTTGTTGCAACTTATACAAAATTTGATTGCCGTTTTAGCCATTAACAAACAGATTGTAACATTTAATCCTGATATATAATACCAACCAGATATCTTATCTTCCAGCTGAGAATTTCTTTTTAATAAAATATGTTTTATGTAAATTCAAAGGTGTTTTTTATTAAGAAAAGATTGGGCCGAGTTTTCCTATCAGCTTTATAAAGGTTTCCACTGAGCATTAATAATTGTTATCACCCAACTAAGGAGGGTGGCAACGTGTCTAGGTTATCGTGTAGTATTTTACCTCCGTGAAAATTGAAGAGAACTGACGTTACAAATGGTACACTCGAATCGTCGAAGATAACGGACATCTTTCATCATCAGCAATGCATAGCTAGTAGACGGAATCTGATTCACCTATAGCATTTTAGTGAAAGTCCGAATGCCATGTCATCCGACAAAAGATTGTGTTTGACTCAAAAACCAAAATAAACTAATTATCTTCACCTTACACATGATTTTTTGTTTTTTATTTAATTGTTCTTTTTAAATAAAATTTATTAAATACAACAATCTAAATCATAAAATTAAAAAAAAATGTTATAAATATCTCTAAAAATGCATTTTTGTAGCTAAAATTCGCAAAATGATGTATATTCAATTTACATTTATTTTCTCATTCGTTTTATATATCATCGACAATCGTAATAAACAACAAAACATCACTCAAAGAAAAAACTGAGTGGCTTCGAGCAATTTCTGTATGTAATATGCTTTAATAATAAATAAGTGTTTCTACCATCTTTGAAAGACTCTTTGATAATCTAGTAAAATGTTTTAAATAATTTTATGTATTGTATATAGAATTTAAATATTTTGTCACACATTCGTAATATAATAAGTATTGTAAGCCATCAATTTAATTAGAATTTTGATTATTTTTTAAATAATCGTACAGCTTATTTAAAAAGGTAACAGTTTGTGATGATAAATTATCATTTGTCGATGGATTTAGAAGGGTTTCAATTAAGTGAATAACATTTTTGTATTTGTCATGCGTTAAATTATTTAAATAATTGATTTTTATTAAATTATCAATGTCGTTTATATCATTATTCTCATCTAAATTATTTTGACTGTTACTAGTCGAGTTCTGGCCATTTGATTCAATTAAAAAATTGATGAATAATTTGAGCTGAAGATTTTTAGTAGTATGAATGCCTTGAATTCCGCTCAACTGTGATTTGAGATTATCAAGCTCGATTTTTTGAAAAAAATTGATATCTTCTAAATTTTTTATATATAAGTTGGCTTTCTCCAGCTTCTGTGTGAGTTGGGTATTTTCGGTTTTAATTTTTTCTAAAATGTCAAACTGGTGATTTTGCAGATTGATTTCTTCCTGAAGGACGTTGTACTCGATTTGATATTCATTTAGCAGAGCGGTTATGTCCATTGAGTAAATCTATCAGAGACGAATACAATAATTAATTTAGCCTCATGTAATAATTGATCAATTTATTTAATCAGCTCAATAAACAATTTTGTAATTGAAGTTATTTCAAATTTATCAATAAAATATTAAAATTATGTACCGAATATATTGAATCATTCCAAACCTGATCAATTTTGTCAAATTTGCTTTTCAGATTCTAGATTACTAGAGACTGTGAGTGAATTGACTTGTAAAATTGATCAAGAATTGAAGGTATGTCGGGTCATAGTATATTTTACTTTTTATTTTAAATAAAAAACTTTTATTTTTGATTTTATAGTTTAGTTCTTCCTTATGGTGACAATTTTTATTTTTGATTTTTTCGGTAAATCGATTTCGACTTGCGTCTTCCTCAGTACCTTGTTAACTATTCTGAATAGTTAACAAGGTACTGAGGAAGACACAAGTCGAAATCGATTTACCGAAAAAATCAAAAATAAAAATTGTCACCATAAGGAAGAATTAAACTATAAAATCAAAAATAAAAGTTTTTTATTTAAAATAAGTTATATAGTGACAAAAGATTACACAAAAACCTTAAAATGAATAACATTCATTTAAACTCAATTAGTATATTTTATTATAAATATTGATAAAAAAAACTGAACCTGACATTGGATTAAAATTTTGGAATTTAAACTACTAATTTCAGAATAGTACATAATTAAAGGAGTGTGGAATCTTTGTGACTGAATTTTAAAATAGCTAATTTTGAAACAGTACTAAGGAATTGAATTTCGAATAGAAATTAGAAATAAAATTTTCCCTTTTCTACCTACCATTTTCAATATTTTCTCCATCAGCGTACAACTAATCTTAGGAACATTATTTTTAATGTAATCCAAAATATCCTCAAAATTTTCCATTTTCAACAAATTATTCTTGTTGATGATGAGTAGCGTTAAAGATGCCTTAAAAACTATTTCGATAGGTTCAAAAAATAAAAAGTCTATAATAAAACGAAAAACATCAATTAATATTTTGATGACTGATAAGTCATTTACGATAAAGAAATCCTACCAAAAATTCGTGTCACAAATCCAAGACCAAATTGTGAACTGAATATAGTTAATATCCATGGGGCTGCATATAGTGTTGTCGAAATATCTCGTTTTTCTAAATAATCGTACAGATCAGGTAAATGATCTTTAATTAAACGTGAAAGTTGATATAGTTGAAGCTGGAAGTGTTCCATTTCCGGTAAATATCTTAGCCGGAGTTTTTGATTGAACATTAAATATTTGAGTATTTCGAAAGATTTCTCTTCATCCAGCTAGGCGACAAGTATATAATTAAGTAAAATATTCAAATCCAGGACTGTTATGTATACTTACATGGAGTAGAAGTATTCCACAAATAAAACCCAATCCTTGACAATATCCAACCTCGGGATCCAGTATTGAATACGCCTTCAGCAAATTAAACAACGATAGTTGTCCCACGCCAAGCGATTGCTTAAAATACTTGTGATTGGGAAATGTTCGTCCCAAATCGATAAAAATTGCATGTTGATGCTCGGTAAAACTTTTTAACAAATCTTTGTACGGAGTATGGAAATTTGGGAATATTACTTCGATGTCAGATCGATCGGAATAAATTGACTGCAAATTTTCGGTTAAATACATCCAAATATCGCCTCGCCTATGTCTGGGCACACCATTTTTAACTGTGGTTAGAAGTAAATTGCAATCAGTCTCTTTCGTCGCGATTAGTGCATCCCATGAATCACATACCGTCTTAGAACACGGGGATATATCCTCATACTCTAATTTAACACGTTTCATTTCGTTTTCGTTCTGGCGCGCCTGTAGCTCAGCATTTTCTTTTTCCATTCTAAGCAGTAGGATAACTTGTTTTATTCCGGTGCGCCACAACTCACGTAATTCAATTTTAGTTCGTTTTTTGTTTGGTGAAGTATTGCTTAGTAGATGTTTAGCGCCCGGGCTCAATTTCATTTGGGGTGACAAAAATGCCGAAAAATATTGTTCCTGGATAGATTTGTTGAAATTTTTGGATGGTGTGACGACACGTTGGAGTATTTCCTGGCGCCATGACTTACCGGTCCCTGCAGCGGCCACAGCCATCGATGTTGCCGAATTTGAAGTGGATGCGCTTGATGCCGCGGATGAGGTTGGAGATGCCAATACTTCTTTTTTACTCTTGATAATTTTATTGAGCCGTAAAAATTCATTGATCTCTTTATCTTCATCCAGGCCCGTCGAATTCGACGCATTAGTCCGTTTATCTTTCCGCTTAAGCAAGTGATCAAATGAATTGGTAAGTGACCGTTTAGCTTTCATAAAAAACGTTTTGCTATTAAGTGGCTGCGTAAAAAAAATCTTGTTTTCCTCAAGATCATGAATATGCCGCTCATTTTTATATTCACAGTGGGCACGTAACAGAGTCATTAAAAACTGATTTTGCTTTACCAGCCCACTTTTACTTATATCATCGGCGCAATTAAATTTCATCAGAATATTCATCTGCTCCTCGACTGTCAGCTTATCGATTTGGTTTTTGATATAAGAATTTATTTTTTTCTCACTCAATCCCTCGACATCGACGCATAGATTGTGATACCACATCATTGGGCACGACTCACACGCGATTACTTGATTATTTTGCTTTTTATGTTTTAGCATCATGGAGGCCGTGATGGTCAATATATCATCGACCACCAATTTCGTCTGACCCTTAAAAATGTATCCGCTATACGAATCCGAATTAAAAAGCGAGCGAAACACGAACATAAAATGATCAACATAGATTTTGCCGCATTCGTAGCTAATAATCTCATGAAATGTCTTTGATAGAAGGATTTCTTTACGGTCTGGGCTTATAAATCTCAAATCATCTCCGATCAAAAGCACGATGATTCCATTCTCATCAAGCTTTGAAGATTTTATTGGGTTTGTTTCCACTTGTATTTCGGGTGTATTTAGAGTTAAACTCTCGCATAGCGCTGCTTGATCCTTATTCAGCTGGATATTTGTAATTTTCTCATCTAAATCGATCTGGGCGATGGATTGATGCTTCAGATTCACCTTCTGCACGAACATGATTTCAAAGAATTGTGATTTATTTGGTGAGATATCAGATAAATGCAGCGATAGATTGGCGAATGTGGTACTATTGCTTAACGTCATCTCAGTGTTGACATGCCCCAATCCGCTATTATAACTTTTCGAGGAAGTCAAATATCCCCGTGGTTTGTCATCTTTAATGAATCCATTATTTTTAAGATTCGAAGCAGGAGTGGTTTGTAAGCCGTTCCGGGATAGTAAACCCTTTAATGTTTCATTGGCGCAGTCGGCCGAATTTGGAATAATATTTTGTGGAATATGACCGATACTTTCATATGAGAGTTGAACATAGCTTTGAATTGTTTGCAATAAACTTATTATATCGAGAAGACAATCACTTTCATATAGATATATTTGAAGCAATGGATCAGATGGAACTTTAAACAAGTATAGGAAGCCATTTGTTACATTGGGATCGGTATACTGCATGAAGTTGAAATTATCGCGATTTTTATCGTAGCTGGATGTAATTCTACAACATAAGGAATGATTAGTGGCCAATTTAGAATAATATCATAGAATTGTTACATACAGGCACATCCCAATAATATTTTTGATTTCATGCTTGTACTGGAGCTCGAAATCGATATTGTATCCTTCCAGCACTTCATCTTCGATTCCAATAGAAATCTACACCCAAAATCTTTTTGTAAACGAAATACAAAAAAATATACAAATATATGATCACTAACCTTTGTAAATAAATCCCTCTCCTTGATATCAGCTATAATCCATTTTAGCATAGCAGCTGAAAATCTGGGGTCGACAGAAGCTGTGCCCCTTAACACCGTACTAATTAATTTTGTCTTCATCTTTTCACTAATATTTCGTTATCGTCTACAATAACATTATCTATTTTATACTTTTAAACTAACTAAATTAGATTTATTACCATTAAAACCTTAAATAATTTAACAATTTGTGGACTAGATTCCACCAAATGTCCATTGAGCGAGAGAAAAAACATAACATAGACAACAACAAAAAATTAATAAGGATAATTATACCTAAATGAAGTCAGCTATAATTGTGAAATGCTTTCAAAAAATGATTTATAACTCTTGTTTTTAGTTACGAATTTGCATTTTATAAAAATTAAATTCTATTAAATATTTCAAATATTGTTAGTGCGTGTTATGTTTACAAATAACTGTATTAAATAATCAATCCTGTTTATGCTTTCTTTTGGGCGTTTTGTTGTTTAATAAATTTGCGTTTTGTGAGCGTTAAATGTAAACATTAGATTATTCGAACAGTTTTTGTTGTTGATTTATACCATTTGCAAAATATCTACACATATTTTTTCAATGTAATGGTTGATTTACACTTTATTAATTTTTATAATATTGGAATGTATAGTCAAAATTGTGTTGATTTATATGCACCATCGGTCCAGATCAGGCCAACTGATATCGCTTCGACGGCACCATATTGGCATGGTCGTGGGAGCTATAACGGGACATTGCAGACATGCGAGCAGACTGGGTGTCCTAGCCTACGATTTCTGCCGCAGCTGTGGTGATGAGGAGGAGGAGGAAAATGTACTCCATCTGCTCTGCACCTGTCCTAGTCTAGCGTACAACAGAACAAAATTTATGGGAACTTCCCCTTTGAATGACCTCGCGGATCTTAGTAAGATCGAGATCCGGGACTTTAAACGCTTCTTGGTAAGCTCAGGGTGGTTTAGCGAGTGAAGAAGGAGGAAACTCGAATGTGGTACAGCTACGGACCAATTTTGTGTCTATGCTAGTGCTTTAGGACGGCCACCCTTACCTAACCTAACCTAACCATGTACCATCATTATGCCCTCACGAAAAATTTGGCCAACTTAGATAGAGGTATAAGATTTTGAAGAAAAATCGAAGTCACATACAAAGTTGTTCATCAATCGACAAAAATAATTGTAAGAATGAAAAAGTATCAAAATATCAATTTTTATTTGTAGATAAACTTAAAACGTTATTATATATGTATGTAATATGTTTCTTTTAGTTTTTATAGCAGTAATAGTACTACATGTATTTCCTTATATGATAAAGTTAAAATTTGGAATAAATCAGGGTGGGGCAGATTGTTGCTTCAACATATGTATAAAACTTGTTTTTATCACTTACCATTTTTTACTTAAGGAATAGTCAAAGTGGCTATGACTGTGAGCATTCTTGAAGCTTTTAGACATCATATTCAAGTTAATGTTATTCCATAATTTATCTTGTGTTCTCATCCTGAGGCGGGATCATTGAATCCGGTTAGAAAACATTAACGAACAACCAAATTTGAAAACAACAACATTGTTATGCTGCCACAAACATTTTGTAGTAGCACATTATTCTACTACAAAATGTGTTTTGGCGCCTTGGCGGTAACATTGTTGTTGTTTTCAAGTGTAAAATTACTCGTCCGTTAATGGTTTCCGACCGCATTTCATGATCACCCCCAGAAATATGTAGTTCAAAACTTTTCATTTTTTTAATAATTAACTTTAGATATTTTCAATTTTTTATTTACTTGTTTGTTTCTACATCATGTTAATGTGTAAAATTTTCAATAAATTATAGTTCAATTGTTTAATTTTATTTATATCGTTATAAAATGGCTAGATAGACTTTAGCTCTGAATATTATTCAGAAAGTATGAAAGCTTGAATAATGTTGCATGAAGCTCATCATTTCATTTTCTTCTTGTATTTTTTAACATGTGTGTACATTATACATACATAGTTCAATTACGCTACATGTGATGTGTACAAAACGAATAATATGAAGCATGGAAATGGGAATGCCTATTTCCACTTAGCTCGATAAATAATTTATGAACTTTTATACCATTCCATAAAAGTCCATAAAATATCTCCAATGTTGTTCAAAAATGTGTGTAGAAAATGATCGAAAAAAATCGACAAGAACTTCATTCTATTTACCTCCCCGCTTATCAAATTAAAAAATATTTTTTATTTATAAATGAATTGGAAAAATCACGTACTCTCATCTTTTTTTTTAATACTAATTTTAAATAATACTAATTATTAATAATAAGTTGATTATAAAATTAAATCTATATTATATAAAAAAGAAGAGTACGTGATATAATAATAAAAGTTAAATAAATAATAAATCATGTGTTGATTGTAAAAAATAGTTAAGTACAAAATGTCAAACAATAGAGCACCTACATTTTGTTTTTTTAGTTAAAGAAAATAATGAAAATTCTTAATCTTATTTAAAGTTCTAAAAGTGTATATGTATATAGAAAATTATTGTATTATTATAAAAAAGTGAATTAAATAATTTAATACTATAAGCGTATATTTATGCTTCAGTTATATTATTTATAAATCAATAATGTATAATGATTTTACAAAAATCAATAAAATTGTGTAAACGCCCCTAAGAAAAAAAAATAAAAACAAAATGACATGTTCGCAGCCATGTTGATTATTTTGTTAGTGAATTTTGTGAAATATTTTTGATTTATATATAATTTTTTCGCTTAAATTTAAGTTTAAATTATTTATTATTAATGGTTTTTAATATCCGATATATAAATAAAATATTAGTGAAATTTTTTAATAGTTATCGTTCATTAATTTCGAATAAGTAAAAAACATGTGTATAAAAAAGATGTAAATAAAAATGTTCTGAAGAACAAGAAACTGCGCTCTAAGTTCATTCAACTTTGTGTGTATATGCATAAGTAAAATATAAATTGAAAATAATAAAATTTTCTTAGTTTAATTTACTATACCAAAATGACAACAAATAATAAAAATACAACGGTATTAAATGCTAGTCTAACACCGGATTTAAAATTAAATTCACCTGCTGGTGCTGATCCATTAATATACACATGGCCATTGCAAAGTGGAACAGGTGCGGACAAGCATGATAATGGGCATGATATAATTGATACAATAAAATGGGTATGCGAAGATTTACCCGAAATTAAATCCGCAATGGACGAGATGATCTTTGTTGATGTAGATACAACAAGTTATATTGCGATGAAAGCCATTTGTGATCGATTTAATAAAGCAATTGATAGTGTTCTTAACTTGGTAAGATGTTCTTTTAAATTTATATAAAATTTTGAAAATTTTAATAGTTTAAACTTTAAATCAGCATTGTCAGCATTACGAGTTATTTTCTATGAGATAGTTTCATCGAACTATATGCAGACATAATTTTTATTTTATTTCTTATTTCTTATCCAATATGGCTTTCCAATTGAACACTGCAAGTACTGAGATTTGTGTTTATGATGAAATAACTTGTAGCTCTTGATAAAATGATAAAATGTAAGAGCTGCTACGAATATGAGTATTTTGTTTTAAGCCAGGAAACAAACCTTAGTACGATTGGTAAGCCACTTTTATCACACTTAGCTTCGTTTCGGGCGCTTACTTCATTCAAGTTGCATTTTCTGATGTTATAGACAATTTCCAATAAATAGAGTAACTGACACCTGAAAAAATTTGAACACAATTTTAGCATATATCACATATGTCAAAACATTCGATTTGTGCATTCTCATAACAAATATTTACTTTTTTTTACTCGTTTTATCCTACTTTTTGATAGGGCAAATGAATTTAATATAAATTATAGTAAAAGTCCAGTAATGGCCTTTAAACACTGTTTTATTATTATTATTAGTAAAAGTCGAACTTTACCCGAGTATTTGTCAACCGCCTAATTATGTCACCATTATCGGTGTCGATTCAATGTAAATCTTCTAATGTATTTTCTTCTAATTTTCTATTATTTCTAGAAAAACTCGATGCAAGATTCAAATAATTCAGAAGATTATGTGAATATTATGAAATGTTTATCGAGTGCTCATAGAAACAATAGAAGAAAAGATAGATAGAAGTAAATATCGATTGTGAATTTATTTCTCTATTATGATTCGTTCAAGCCGCTCTCGCAAATGAGTCTAAGGTTTATTTCAGCTGAACTCGAGACGAAATATTTCAATAATTTAGTTTTGTTATGTTGTCTTCGTCATGAGTTCGTCTCAAATAAGCCTTAGTCTCATTCGTGTGAGAGCGGCATCAGAGGTACTGAAAGATGTTTACTTCTAGCTTATAACAAGTTTTAACTAAGTATCAATAAAACCTGTCGATAAAGAGCTAGGCCCAAACCTATTTCCTACAGTTATTATCGCTAAAGTAATGATTTGCGATTCTGGTTTGTGTGAGATACTCTACATTTGAGAATAATTAGAATTGCCAACTAAACATTTGCTAGATGTCTCGAACGAATTACTTGCTACTAAAGATAATTAATACTACAGGTCAAATTGAACATCAAATCAAAATTGCTTGCTATTCCTTGCTTCATAGAAGTACGAGCATCTATCCGCATGTCAATGAATTTTGTATGAGTTTTCATACCTTAACATTTACAATCCTTTTGAACCTAGATCTCCAATTTTGTTTACTATTTTATTCAGAATGTTGAAAAATTAATGTGACTAGTTAAATTGGTGTTAAACTGGAATCAAAAAGATATTATTCCCGACCATTCAATTAATCATCGGCGATCAATAATATTTACATCATATCATTTGACTTCGATAATATATCGCTAAAGTCGCTGTTAAACTATTTTAATTCATCGGTCTAATCAATTTTGCAACGATTTTCTAGCGACCGGCCTCTTCCTATCTTTGCTTTCTAGGTCGATTTTTATAATATTCGCTTGCTTTGTACAATTTAATTTTATATATACTTTGTTCATATTCCAGGAAAAAGGAACTTCACTGCCAACATTACGCTTAAATAAATATCCATCTCGTGGATTATTACGCCACGTGCTACAACAAGTATACAACACTGCTGTCGTTGAACCCGAAAAATTAAATCAATATGAACCATTTTCGCCCGAAGTGTACGGTGAAACATCATACGATTTAATTTGTCAAATGATCGATCAAATTGAGATCACACCCGAAGATATATTCATTGATTTAGGATCAGGTGTTGGTCAAGTTGTATTACAAATGGCTGCAGCATCTCAACTGAAAGTATGTTATGGTATAGAACGAGCTGAAGTGCCATCCAGATATGCGGAAAATATGAATCTGTATTTTCGAATATGGATGAGTTGGTTCGGGAAGAAATACAATGAGTATCATCTGATTAAGGGTGATTTCCTAGCAGATGAACATCGTGAAAAAATAAATTCAGCATCAATTGTGTTTGTAAATAATTTTGCATTCGGGCCCGCAGTAGATCACCAGTTAAAAGAACGTTTCGCCGATTTAAAAGATGGTGCACGAATTGTATCGTCGAAAAGTTTTTGTCCGTTAAATTTTCGTATAACCGACCGTAACTTAAGTGATATCGGAACAATTATGCATGTAAGCGAAATGTCTCCACTCAAAGGTTCCGTTTCATGGACCGGAAAGCCCGTTTCATATTACTTACATATAATTGATCGAACGAAATTGGAGCGATATTTTCAGCGTCTTAAAAACCAGAAAAATGCGGATGTTAACGATAACGGCACAATACTTAATACCAACTCTCGGGCAAGTCGAGAGAAAACAAAACGAGAAAACAACGCCAATGCTGTAGCGCCCGTTAAGCCATTATATGAGTCTTCTTCTGAAAGTGATGGAGAAGTTACTGGACCTACGACAAGACGCGCCTGGTCGGATTGGTGTAGTTCAAAAGGGAAAAGTAGTCAGTCCGAGGAGGAAAATACAAATTCGAATGCAAATTTTATGCCAACCCGAAATACGGCAAATCAGAAGGCACTACAAAAAAAGCGAAAACGATTAACGCGAGCGGGCAGTAATACCAATCGTCAATCGGTTGCCCTCAAAAAGCAGCGTGGTAAAGTTAAGAAACGTAAAGCAGTAAGGCGTAATTTGAAGATAACTGGATTAGATTTGTTGCACAATCAAACTTTATTGAGTACATCGATCGAAATGATTGGTAAGAAATTACCTCCAGCACCCGGTTGCATTGATCAGCAACTAACATCACTCACCGGTGATATGAAGCATAACGAATTGGATATACCACCTGTCCCAGCAGAAACTCCATATGCTCTTCAAATACTATTAGACATGTATCGGTAAGTTCGATATTCTTCAACAACATATAAGACTAATTAATTCGTAACTGTTATTTTTTTAGAAATCAATTTATGGTGGTGCTCGAACAAATGCGCTCGTCGACATACAAAGAGAATATAAACAAGCAAATCGAGCAGGAAAAGCAACGTAATCAAAAATTACTAAGCCGCGCCAGCCAACTGGAAAAGCAGATCAAAGTCCTAATTGATGATAGTGTCGCATTGTTAAAAGCTCGAATGAACGAATTAGGAATAAGTACGACAAGTCAAAATGATTTGTTGTGTAAAGCCAAAGAAATTGTCGGTCGGCACAAAGAGCTACAGGTGATGGCCGCTAAATTGCAGAATCAAGTGAATGCTATCGAACAGGAGCAAAAAAATTTAGTATATTCCCATATACAGCAGATTGCAGAGAAATATGTTAAAACTGGTCATTTCGAGAATGTTGATATAACACCGGCTACATCGCACGAGCTTGTACTAAAAGAAATTGCGAACACATTATCGCAACGTAAGAAGTTACAACATCAAGTAAATTCGCTAGAAAATGATCTCATATTGATAGAAAAAGCGGCCGATGAGAAGAAGACTACAATACAGCAGAATATTTCAAGTTTTCAAGCTCAAGCTAGTAGTAATGCAAGTTCAGCCATTAGTACAGTACATCAACCGGTTCCCAATTTTGTCAACTATCCGGCAACAAAATCACATTCAAGCTCGTCAAAATCGCAGCGTAAAAATCGAGAAAATCGATCACGTTCTCAGGAATGGCCCGATGTACCCGATGTAGGAAAAATTGAAGAGAACAATCCGGAAATACTCGCTCAAAAAATACTAGAAACGGGACGCCAAATCGAAGCGGGAAAGCTTTTGATGCAAAAAAATAAAGAGAAAGTAGCATCGGTCACCGGATCCGATAATGTTTTAATGCCAGCTCCGTCGATTTTGTCGAAAGCACAAAATAAAATCCAGCAACAGACAAGTAATGCTATAAAGCAGTCGCAACAACAACAAAATTCGAGTACCTCATCCAAAATAGTGCACGAGTCGCCAAAAGTCGTTAACTTTGAGGATCGACTGAAGAGTATCATTACGTCAGTGTTAAATGAAGATCAGGAGCAGCGTAAAGCGCAAGATGTACGTAAACCAAGTGTACCACAGAAATCCGAACAACAAGGCACAATAAATTTGAGTAGTGGAGTTACTATTAGTCCGACATCACTATTAAATGCTTCGACAACTATTTCGGCAGTGCCGCCTACTAATGTACAAAATTACAGTACCAAACACCATGGGGGCAATAGTAAATCAACGATATCACCTACAGTTAAGCACAAGAATATCCCACCCTCTAAGCTGTATCAGCAGCAGCATCAAACGTTTCAACAGTTTTATGCTACTCAACATGCGCACGATCCGCAGCCGCTTCAAAATCCAATGCATCATATCGAAGAGAATATGCATAAGCTTGATTTTATATCATCTAAATCATCAGATTCATTGAAAATGCAAGATTCTCTCGAAGTTGATAATTATCCGCGTGCCAGTTCAAACGAATCTAGTTTTCACTCTCGCGGCCTTAATCAACATATTGCTGTTTCTAATCGACCCGGTTCATCATCTTCACAACCAGATTATACCCAAGTTTCACCCGCTAAAATGGCGCTGCGTCGCCATTTATCGCAAGAAAAACTGTCGCAGCCCATGGTACCGCAACAACTATCGACTACAAAGACGATTGGCGATTTGGTAAATGGTGAAATTGAGCGGACGCTAGAAATCTCGAATCAGAGTATAATAAATGCGGCTGTTAATATGAGTGCAATGTTAAACACAAATACAAATACATCAAATAATAGTAGTAGCAGTAGTGGTGGCATAATATCGAATCAAAGTGTAATAAACTGGAATGCTCAACGGCCAGAAAGGGTGGGTATACGTTTATCAGACGAACAACAATTATATCTTCCAGACAATACTAGTAACATACCGAATAATAATAGTAGTAGTAGTAATCGAACTATTAACAAATCACCAATCCATATCCAAGGACATAATAATTTGGCTACATTAGCTCATGTTGCTTATAATCATAAACATTTCAATCAGGCCGGAAATGACCAACATCCACCACCACCACCAAAATCGAATATCAACACAACGTCATCGGATGGTCGCCAATCGGCAGCACATTATACATCTTCATTACCACCACAATCACAATTATCATCTGTACAATCATCGGGCCATAATAGTAGAAGTAGCAATAGCACTAGTTCGGCACAGCATTTACCACCATCTGCAGTACATTTGGCAAACCGTGGCGAGTATCATTCATTACCGCGTGCTGAGTTGAAACCATACATTGAGTCGTATTTTAATGAGGAGCAAAAACCGTTACCGATTATGAATAATTCGTTGAGTAATGCACGTGATGCGGTGGTAAATCCTCCACTTGAAGGTAAATTATATTTTTTATTCTGTAGTATTTTTTAAATGTATTTGCTTTATGTAAACCATTTTAAATTTGTGTCGTTATATTAGTGTGTGTCCCAATCGAAATAAAAAGCGCATAAAAAGTTAAAAAGTTAAAAAAACAAAATTTATTCAACACAAAAATTTTAACTGGTCTCGGACCAGTTAAAATTTTTGATTTGGTTACAACCACGCCAACTTATAAATATTTTGTACGCTATAAAATGCAAGTTTTTTTTGGTGCTTTGACAGAACCTCAATTAAATTTTTGTATAATTTGCACAAATTAGGCAAATATTTTATAAAACCTTTGCTCATTTTAATGTTTATAAGATTGTTTCTAGGATTTCAAATTTATTTTTATTCAAGAATCTGATATTAAACTGAAATTATAAAATCATGAAATTGCGCTAACAGCAAAAATTGTTAAACGTCATAAATTTAACTGGTTCCAATTGGCACAGCAAACCAGTTAAAAAGTGAGGACATTTTTTTTATTTTCACCACAGTTAAAATATTTAACTTTTTAACTTCGATTGGCACACACACTTAGAAGTAACATTTATAAATTTTGTCCTTTTAAATATAGTAAAGTAGTGTATGACAATTGAATTGTGTCAAATTCTTGTGAAGATCGCAAATCGAACAGAGAAGTTCAAATGATTAATCATTAACAACAACACAATCAATAACATAACTGTGAAGTGATAATTTAAGTGTCAATAATTAATATATAGGCAAAATACTCTTAACTAGGGCGAACTATTATCTCTCGAACTCAAAATTAGGTATTTTTTTCTGATTAGGATTTCTCTTGTCAAATTCAAGTATTAATTTAACAATAGTCGTTCTTCAGAATATCTTATTTGTTGTATTTTCTAAAACTGATGATAATTTTAGTTGATCTTTATAGTAAATTTCAGAATCATTCCTTTAACTCTAAATTCTGTGACACAAAATAAGCCATTTAATAGAAGACACAAAAATTGTTTACATTTATACATACATATGTGTTTAGAAGCAGTATTTTCATCGTCCTAATATTTAGAAGGCTATTGCAACTGAGGTGTAACTGAATCGTGTTGTGTTTGCACAATTTTGGCTTTACTGAGTAATATGATATGATACGTAAATCAAAATTGTCTTACTTGAAACTAAATTGCCTAAATCCAAAATCATAAATTTAATCATATTGTTTATTTTATGGTTTATATCGCGTTGTAATTGTGCATATTTATAATTTCCGAATCGTGTCACTTTATCCCAAGTATATTAGTTTTTCTATTTGCATTCGGTTTCTTATCAGCAACGACTTATGTTGTAGTTTGGTAAATTCTATTCACATTAGTAAATTCGACTTAAGGATTAACTTTTGGAGTAGATGATATAGTTTCCAATTACCTAGTTCAGTAAGAAGACGCAGAGCGAATATTTCTTTCTGTCTGAACAAAAGATTTTCCTAATCGACATCAAAATTTGTATACATACTATGTAGTACAAATTTGAATTACGTAATGTATAATGATGATTCTTAGTTTTGACTCGAAAGTGCTCATTTTATACAAGTTTACACCAGTAGTATAAAAAGTATGTAGCAGAAAAGTATTATGGTTTAAACGTAAAGTAAAACGTTTTAATACTTTTTTACTTCTAATAATCCCTCACTGAGTCAACAACTTGGCTCCAACGGTTTCGATCCTGAGCTTGGTTTTCATACTGTCTTAGATCTGAAGAAGCCAAGTCGGTCTCTACACCGTGGAGCCATCGTCGCCTGCAACGTTCTCTGCGCCTACCATATGGTGGCTTGAGATCGCTGCAGAATTCGTTCCGGATCAGCACTCAGAACGTGACAGAGCCAGCCTACTCGCTGAGATCTTACTTCATGTACAATATCGGGGATCTTCATCAGATCTCTGACCTCGATAGTACAGAGCTTGGTCGCGTTTTGGGCCGTAAATCACGCGCATGATTCTTCTCTCAAATGTAAGGAGCCATTTCTCGTACTCATCCGTCAGCGCCCAACTTTCACATCGAAACATAACAACGGGCCTGATCAACGCTTTGTAAAGCATCAGCTGCACGGCACTTGATAAGTGTTTAGATTTTAGCAGTGGTTTTAGAGTATACAAACCACGACTGCCAGCCGCACTTTAATATCCTCACCCACACTGTTATCGTGAGTGATACCGAGAGCCCAAATATTTGAACCCCCTCACTCCCACAAACGTGTAGTGGCCACTACTAAAATCTGACGTGCCACTGTCCCTATAACCAAAGAATATATAATACTTTAGATATTCTTTGCTATAACCAAAGATCATTTCAGTATAGTATATTAAAAAATATATTGATATAATGTGGCATCTTGTAAACCAAACTTTATATTGTGAACTATCATTTTGTTTATGAATAGAACAATGTACTCACATTAACAATCATTCTTTGAGAAGGAAGTGACTTGTTACTCCTTTGGAGATTTTTGAAATTTAGAAAAATTCTCACGAAAATAACTAAAGCAAAACTTCCAGAATACTATCTATCAAAACAAAAAGTAATAAAGTTGTATAATATGGGGTTACACCACAAATAGTGAAATAATATTGGTGTTATAAACCGAACAAGAAAAATACTTTATTAGAATAATATTGTTAGTATTACTATTATACTCAGCAGTCCTGAAAACTGGCTACGATTCAAAGGACCAATCATCGATTAATCCGAATTCAAATTTATTATCGAAAGACATTCTAGTATGTAAACAAATAATACAAACCCACTAACACAAGTCATCAACTAACTATTAGGTCTAAGTGAAGATGAAAAAATAGTAGAGATATATGTAACTACGAGCTTAGGCAATTAACTGATGTTTTCTCGTAGAGCAGACACACACGGACGTGGCGTAGGAATACAGCAACAGCTAGAGGGGAAAATGAAACCTATAAATAGTAGAATAATGACAGCAAGATTCCACTCGAAAATAAGAAATACAAAAATTGGAATCGATACCGGCATGTCATCAATTATGGGTAAACAAGCACTAGACTCTGCACGAAATAACAAAGTAGTTGGACTCATCGATTATTGTACCACTAATCAGTTATTCATAGGTGGCAGTAAGTTCCCCCATCCAAAATATACACAAATTCTTTTGGACCACCATCACCATATGGCAGAACCAAGAACCAAATCAATTATATACCGGTTAACTAGAAATTTCTAACCTCTTTACTCTTATCAGAGCACTGAGAGAAGCTGACGTTCACAGTAATCACCAACTGGTAATAACAAGATTCAAGTCATTCATTTCAGTCAAACCAGTCGCTGTGAAACATACAACTACTAATTGGAGGAAATTCAATATTGATAGGTTGACACTGAATTGAATGGCATAAGAAATATATTCAAGGAAACGCTCCAACTCATTGTGCCAAACAGCTAAAATAACACTCTCGATCAAAAATGGCAACAAATAGAAGAAGCCTTACTTCAAAACTGCCCCCGATGTGATTGGCAACCAAGACAACACCAGACATTCATGTATGATAAGTAATAAACACATGCGAATTTAATTCGCTGGTAAATTTAATTATATTGCTTCTATAAAAGATGCATCTGATCAAGTCCTAACCCCAGACGAACACCAGTTTCATAGATAGAAATTATCCTTCTAAGACAACTTTCAAACATAAATGTCCCTATAATGAATCAGTTTAGAGAATAATAAAGCCGCTGGCATTGATAATATATCAGTCGAATTACTCAACGACGATGCACCAATAACAGCAGAAACCTTAATATAATTATTAGTTAAATTGTGGAGTACTGAAAAAATTCTTAAGAGGGCTTAACAATTACCATTCCAAAACAAAGCGACCTAAGGGAATGCAATAATTTACTCTAAAAGATAATACGCATCCTGTAAGACGTCGCACAGTGCGTATTCAAAAATGATGTTAGTCAGAACTTTACTGTCAACGATGAGCGGCACAGAGACATGTTTACTAAGTTTTTCTATCCTCAATTGGATACAATTAATTTATTAAAAGAAACATTCGACGTAAGACTCCTCGTAAGGCCACCTCGTTCGTGCGATTTGACGCCATTCAATTATTTTCGCTAGGGATATGTAAAGTCGAGCACTTGGAAGCCAACATTCGACGCATTATTGCCGAATTACAGCCTGATTTACTGCGAAAAGTGTGTGAAAATTGATACTCCAGATTAAGCCATGTACGCGCCAGCCACGGCGGCCACATGCCCAAATACTAATATTCAAATATTAATGTCATAAAATTATCTATCAAATAAAGCCAATTTCAAGGATATTAAAAACATTTTTCAGTGTTTTATTTCAATTTAAACTTCTCCGCCTCTAAAAAAAACACCCTTTACTAGTTGGTGTGGTATTACTTTTATTACATTTATTTTTTTCTATTTTACAGCGCAAATAGTAAAGTAATTGATTGTGCAATATGAAGAAAAATATTTTTGTTACGACTATCTTATAATACACTATGATATAGCAGTAATTAATCAATATCTTATCTGAAATATTATGCAGTAGTTCGCAATGTGCCATTTTCATTAATTAAATTGAAACGTAAACATCATCTACCTATAAAAGTATTTTAAAGCTGAATATTACAAATCATCTTGATTTCTCTTTTGTACAATAAAAGAGGATTAAAACAAACTTCTGATTTGTCCTATATCATCGTTGTGTTGATGTATACAATGTATGGAATTTGAACAACACAACGATGATATTGAAAATATTTTTTGCGCAGTGCAAATGAGAAATCTATATTAATCTGTTTTGTCTATGCTTAAACTGGGTGATGTCTTTGCTTATTAAATAAAACTGTAATTTCAAAAATTGGGGAATTCGTTTAAGCACACACTGTAAAGTTGATCTTAAATTAATTTAACAAGTTTAAACATAGGCCCAAATCGACAAATGACAATTAATTCACAAATACGATGTGAATCTTTATGTCTCTTTTTGGTACTTTTAAACTAAAATAAATTAAAGTGCAGACTAAAGTTGTAGTCGCGGATATCGGTGATTATCGGGAATTAAAATCGAATTTTTCAATTTCCAATTTTGATAATATATTATTTGCTTTTGTTAATTATAAATAAAATACATAAATCTAGAAATATTAATCAGATCGAGAATTCATTGACTACAACTAAAAGGTTTAGTTGCATCTGTCGATTTGGGCGTATATATCCACCTGAAATATTATAATGACTTTTGATTTTTATGATGGTTCGAAATATAAGTATTCTTGAAATATATAATTAATTAAAACTTAAGTCTCTAACGAATTAATAATTAAAAATGAGTTTTAAGCACAATTAATATTATTTTGAATTAATATATTATTATTTTCGTTATCTAGGTTTGGCTGCATCACTTCAAGCACGTGTAATCGCATCTCTAAAAATCAAAGAAGAAAACGAGGAAAAGCATAGACGAGAAATAAATTCAATAACAGGCCAAAAGAATATTGCAATCATTCAGCCAACTCAAATAAAATGTGAAGGTCATTTTTTATAAAGTATTTTTTTATTATACTGATATTACAAAATAAAATTCAAAATTTTTATCAGGTTCATTAAAACGTAACTCACCGCAACCACCACTAAACTCCGCTGTTCGTCCACCAAAAATGAATCATTACGATTATGATAATAATTACATAAGTGCGGGCGATACAATCGATGCACTAAGTGTGAAACGTGTTGGAGATATATCAATGCAACCGCTTATTAGCCCAACCGACCTGTTATCAAACACATCATCATCGCAAGATCGACTTCATCATCATCATCATCATCATATAAGACAGCAACAACAACGACAACAAGATGATGGTAGGTTCATTTTAAAATGAAAAGAATGTGAAAACGTAATAAAAACACAAAACCAAAAAAAAAAGCGAAAAAAAATCAGATACGAATAAGCAGGATATATAGCTAACATACATAACGTATTCAGTACAAATTTATATTTTAAAGAATTAAAAAAATGTAATAGATTTATATGATACGACATGTGTTGCCAGAGACAAATATGAAAGAAAGTTTTAATTAAATTTGAATTTTTTTTTTAATTTGTCTATTTTGTGCCAAATTTTTTTCTATTTTTAAGATATATATTATTGTTATTATTATTTAAATTATTTGTTATCTATTTTATGTATGGAACACATATTTTGTAGTTATATATTTCATTTTCTTTATATAAACGGAGTAGATCAGTTTTATTTTTTTAATGCATGTTTTATATCATTTCACACGTGTACTAAATTAATTATTGTTGTTGTAATAGTTTTTTGATTTTTTGTTTCTTCTATTATTTTTAAAATAATCATTATTTCTTTGCCGTATTTTATTATTTTGTGTTTTTAATTATTTTATTTTATAAAATAAATCAAAATTATTTTTAAAAAATGTGTGATTTATGCGGAGTTCATATGAATTTTGTATGGCCAAAGTTTGAGCAAAATAAATCTTAGTATGGAGTTCATCTAGTGGGCAGGTTGAGAAGTAAACAAGTTTGTTTTTTTATAAATTAAAAATGGGCAAATAAAAATGTTGTATAAATCAGAAAACTGTAATTTTTTTTTGTAATTGGGTCATATTATATTACGTGTCGCACTGATTCAACGAAAAGTAAAATAAAATATGAACACCGCATAACACCGATTTTTTTTAGAAGACAAATTTATTAGCACTCTTTATAATTTTTTTGTAATTACTTTTACAATTTTGTTTAAACGAAAAAAAAACTGAAAATTATTGGTGTCTATATTAGGCCGCGGTACCTGTTTATCATCTCTACAATCAACAAATAAAAATAAAATGAGGAATTCAAATTATGGAGAGTATAAATTTAAGCGGTAGACCAAAAAAAAATAGAAATCTAGTACTAAAGTAGAAAAAAATATTATTTTAATTAAAAAAAAAAAATTAACAAGTATATATTCAAAAACTAAAGGTGAGTAGAGCAGGTACCACGACCATATTTTTTTCTTCTCAAAAAATGTAGAATTTTGTTTGCTTTTGTTTAAAATATTTTACAGAAACCGTTAATTTTTTCTTATCTTTTTTATTTTTTTTTATTTCTTTTGCATGTACATTAAACAAAAAAATTAATTAATAAATTTAATTAAAATTTTTTTTTTTGAATTTTTTTTGTTTTGTGACAAATCAAATAAAATTTAAATAAATATAATTTAAAAACGTAAAATTTTTCTATGATACATCTAGATGATCTTCTACCAGACGATGAGACGCGATGGCAAGACCGTGTTAGTTCTGGATTTGATCGTTTAGTTGCGTTCGCCTCGACCGAATTGCATAAAACACGTCGCTCGATTGAGGATACAAGTTGTAATACGTCACCCGATTCGGGAATCAATAACTTAGATAATACAACATTTTTATCTTCGTCGTCATCATCATCATCTGCGGTTACAACTATCTCCCAGCTGAGTTTGTTACAAGCGCATAAAAATAATTTAACGTTGAATTTAAAATCACAGGCCGGGTTAATTGAAAGTCCTCCGTTATCCGATATTGGAGTACCACGTACGCCATCACCGACAGGAAGTCCACCAATTTTGGTGACACAACCGATCGCAGCACCACCCTCAACTAGTAGTGTATCACAATTGATGCAGGGCAGCAATTTAAAAATACCACTAAAATATCAACGTCAATCTTCATCAAAATCATCGTTTGAAAAACATTACAAGAAAAAATTCCGTGAACGCACCTGGGAAGAGTACGAGGATGGCGTCTCAGATGTCACGCACATTGCACAAACACTAATCGATAGTGAACAATTGCAGCCACATAAATCATCAAAATTTCGACCGAAAGGGAAAGAATGGCGCGATTGGAATAATGATTATAAAAATAAAAAAAAAATGGATTATTTAAATTATCAAATGCAATCAACATAATAAAATTATATGTTTAGTGTGTTATTTATTATTTTAAATCAAACAAATTATGTGGCTTCCGTAAATTTGTAAAATTAAATAAACTGCCATATTTAAAAACTATAAAAAAGTATTATCAGATTTAATATTTTAAAACAATTTAATTAATTACCTATAAAATATATTGGCAAAGCATGTACAAGTAAATTTAAACGAATAAAATTTAATTGCCACTCTAGAAATTTTAAAAAATTAACCAAAAAATTATGTCGGTCTACTTTCTAAATTAAAAAACATGTATTGTAGTTTTATAAAAATTAACAAAACAAAAAAACTCTATAGCATATATGTATATATGTATATATATATAATATAAATATATATGAAAATATATATATATCTATATATATATATATATATATATATATATATATATATATATATATATATATATATATATATATATATATATATATATATATAAATATATATATATATACATATATACAAATAATATAATTAATGTTTAATTAAAAAATAAAAAAATATTATTAAAAAAAAAGAACTGATTTGGTTTTATTTAAGGGGTTGTCGGTGCTAATATGTACTAAGGTATTAAAAATTTAACGCTTTTTTGATTGAAATTCCAAAAAAATGTATGCAATATATATTTATATATATTTTTATTATTTCAATTAAAAATAATGTTTAATCCACATTTATAAATTTTATTAATTAGAAATTCATATATTTTATGTTTGTTCCTCTGGCCGCGCCGCCATTTTAGTATTACCATTCCGCATCGCCATTTGATTTTTGAAATACATAATCTTTACCGCCTATATTCATAATACCGTCTTTTAAATAAAATTTCCATTTATTTCGTGATCTTGTAATCTATTTAGATGAGAAATACGTCATAATGTAATAAAGAATTTATATTGTATTGTTTATCCAACGTCTAAACACACGTACCTTATCATATTGACATACAACGACATTATCCGTATCAAATAAATCTGAGGGATCTTCGTCGGTTACATCATCTTCACTATTTAATGGTTCTTCTTCGGCACCTCCTTCACCATCCACCTCTTCATCATCATCCTTATCAATGTCATCGTCATCATCACCATCTAAATTATCGTCACTTACATCACTCCCATCTTCATCCGATGTATCATTTGCACCGTCCAATTGTTTTTGTATCGTAATCGAATTCGAAATCATTGCTTGATTTTGGAGAGCGGCATTAACATGCTGCTGCAATATATTCGATGCTATGTGAACTGGAAGTGGCATTATCGATGTTATAACCGGCCCAGTTAACATTTGGTGTAGTTGATTTTCTTGTAGCGCTGATGCGGGAACATGAATTGTTAGGACCCGTGGCTGTTCATTTCCGGCGACACCTACCTGAGCCGGTAATGTGATTTGAATTGGTACAATTTTATTCGGATCTAAGCCAGCGACGGCCGGTGGAGGAGGTGGTGGCAATTGTGGTGGTTGAGTTTGTTGTTGTTGTTGTGTCGATTGTTGTTGAACATTAGACGATGATTGTGTTTCCTGTTGGGCTTGTGTTGTTGGAATTTGTTGTTGTTGGGGTTGTAGTGGAGGTGGTATAGACGACGTTACGGCATTATGTTGTTTCTTCGATGTTCCATTGACCATGGGTGCTGGTCCAGTATTTGTTAATGCTAAATTTGATGGAATTCCATTTTGTTGGGCAGCTTCTAATTCTTTGGCTGCGGCCGCAGCATTTCTCGCCGCCTTTGTTAGCTTTGTACCATTTGCCTATGTGTGCGTAGGACAAATACAAAAAAGGACATATAAATATTAATGACGTCAGAGTGTCTGGTCTTGCCCTTATTATAGACACGTAAGTAAAGCAACACCAACACATATTACAAATGAAAATTAGATTCCGATCCCATATGGGAGTTCGATTCCAACCCCTATTAAATACTCAATGTTCGACGAATATCGAGTATTTAAAATTTATATCATACAAATTTAACATAACCTATTTTTGGGACGACGACATTGTACTAATAATAAAATTGGCCTGGCACCACTCGAATATTCGTTTCACTTAATTACGACTAAACATTTGTTTGTGGTGTACCCCAAGAGATAATAAAAACCACCTTACCTTAGCATTACCACCAGATGGTGGCGGTTGCGGTTCTGGTGGATCAGCAGCTGCTTCAACCGCTTTACTTGCTAGTAATTTATTGGTCCAAATTTGTTTCATCTCCTGTAGAACTTGCTCATCAACACCCTCATCCAAAAAGGCATCCCGAACTCCAGCTATCACATCATCGATTACAGTACTGTACAATTTTAGCTGTGTGTACAGTAATATTATAATATCAGAAGAGGCGAGGAAAATCATGTAATTATGAATAATAGAATTCATTAGCAAATAAACTAGTGAAAATTATAATTTCTTACCACTGTTGTTTGACTGAGTGCCATTTTTTCTAATTACAGATCTTTAGTCGGCCGTGCAACACAATTAGAAAAATGGGGCCTTTGACGTATTTTGTTTTACAAAAATGTATTTTAAATAATATTCAATATTTAATACTTTTATATAAATTAATTCAAATACTTATTTGTATATTGATAAAAATGTATGAAGCTAATTCCTTCTTCGTGAAGCACCAAGTATAAAGTACAAGTAGCTTTAATTTTTTTTTCACTTTCACAAGAATTTATTTTGACATATCGCACATTCATTCACATATATAATACAACATATGAATGTTCTCATAAATATGACGTACATAAATTAATTACCATTATTTAATTAAATATTTATTTTTGGATTGCATTCACTTAAGGGTTCTAAATAATTATAATATATGTGTGAGGATATAGATTGATAGCGAAAGATTCGATCTTCGCATTTTATAAAATTAAATTGAGCAACTATTTGGTATGATTAGGGAATGTGTTCACATGATGTATTTTTTAATTGTTTATTGTGCGGTGCTTCAAAACGCGAAGGCGTTGTTAAATAACGCACTTTGACCTCAAGTCGTGTTCACGAGATCGAATTCAAAACTAGGAATTTAAATCCGATATATCTCCCAATCAAATCAATTAAAATGATAAACACGCCTCTAATTCTCTTCTTGACTTGAAATATATTTAACTTTTAGCAAAAAACTCGCAGACGACCACCTTAAACACACAAAAATTCTCTGGGGCGCACCAGCAAAATATGCTGGGAACATCTCCTCTAGACGAGTTAGGTTTTATAAAGGCACTCACCAAGCGATGCGAGACGATGGGTTACTGCAAGGTGTAAATAAAGCTGTGGCATGAAGGGAGTCGAAAGAGAATCGAGTTAACTTGAAAACAACTTCAGAACCGAGTTAAAATCGGATCAAAACCGAGTCAGAAATTTCAAAAATAATTTTTTTTGTGTAATAAAACGAAATTTTAAAATAGTACATTGTCGTTAGGATTAAAAGGGATACTGTGTTTGACGAGCAATTATATTTGCATGCGAGGGGATACGCAGCGTAGCCGATCAAAAACAAAGATTGCGAGTCAAACAAAGTCACTTTTAATCCGAATAACACACTATTTTTTCTCCAACGAAGAAAAGCTCATTGTAAACTAATTATACAAGTACAAATTATGTAATTAAAACTTCAAAATTGAAACTAATTTTGTTGAAATATTTTGTGAAACTAAGGAGTTTATGACTTTTGTTTCCATTTAATGATAGATGACATTGCAGACGTTCAATCACCATTGTTGGTAAAAATGTCCAACTCTAAAACAAACAAATCAAGAATCTTTATAAAATACAAAGGTGGAGTATGTCATGGGTAGTAGTTAGCATTCACAAAATTAGTAGCGTTGCAAAAGAAGTGGCATTGCATTTACATTAAAAAATGCAAATGAATATACCGGCCATTGCTTGCGTCGGACTTCAGCCACACTCCTTGTAGATTCTGGCGGTGACCTCACTTGCCTTAAAAGGCATGGTAGTTGGAAATCTAATACTGTAGCTGAGGGATACTTAGAAGATTCCACAACAAACAAAACAAACACTGCTATAAGACCCGATGAACTTAGTACCAGCTACAGTACTAGTACCAGCTACAGTACTAGTACCAGCTACAGTACTAGTACCAGATACAGTACTAGTACCAGCTACAGTACTAGTACCAGCTACAGTACTAGTACCAGCTACAGTACTAGTACCAGGTACAGTACTAGTACCACCTACAGTACTAATCATGAAAATACAACCGCTCATGATACTTTAGAAAATGAGGAAATCATTGCTGCAGAAATATTACGCCTCGAAGATCCCAGTACCTGTCCAATAGTTACCAATATTGTTGGCAATATTGGTAACTATTCGTTACAAACGATAGTAATGTTGACAAATCTCGTTTGCTTAATTTTTATCAAAGTTGTTCAAACTGTACTTTTAACATTATTATTATTATTACAAATACATAATTTGTTTAAATGAGTATGTAAATATTGAGTTTTTTATGTTAACGAATAAAAACAGTTTTCCCGAAATACTTATTTCATATACATTATTGGGTCAAGCAGCAACACATGCATTTTTAAAATAGTAAGAAAAAGACCAACTTTGATACGCAAAAACAGTATTAAAACAAGAGGCTTTTAAGACGTTCTGAGAAAAAATTTATATTAGACTGCCGTATTTGTAAATACGTATTTGCGTTTTATTTCATTTTTTTAATTAATTTTCCATTCTTGTTGTTTTTTTGATTCTACAATTTTCTTGGGTCGGATTCGGATCGAGTTAACTCCATAGTTGTTACTACTACACTTGGGACAGTATTTTGTAACAGTACTATGTTCGATCGATGATTTTGTATAAGAGAATAAAGAGAAGAAAATTGTATTATAAAGAGTAAAATTGTATGCTATTTCGTTTACTAATTATGATATGTCTATTGCGATAATGCTCACAACCATGTTAGAATTATAAGTTTATCCTGTGCTGGGATGTTCTTAATTATTCACTTTTTCGATATTCGATAGACGTTTGTGTCTCTTTTTTCATGAACAAAATTGTGCTGCATTGCGATTTTTCAATTACGTTTTTTCTATTGCGATCTCAGCCTGTTCACTTGCCATCGAAAATAAAAATATTGGTGATACTTTATCGAATGAATTTATAGAAATAGAATAGATTAGGTTATGATCACAATAGAAATTGTGGAATTGATTACGAAATAGAATACAATTTTGTTCATGAAAAAAGAGACAAACAAACAAACTTCTATCGATTATCGAAAATGTGATGGTAGAACGTCCCAGCACTGGCTCGCTCTTTCTTGAGTGAAACATCGTTCTATTTCTATTTATTCATTGGACAAAGAATCACTTTTTTCACCGATAGATAACGGAATTAGAAAACCCGGATGGAGTGCAAATTTATTCTAACTGGCTGGGAAACTGGGATCGCAATATAAAAAGCGTAAAATTTTCAAATATACAAACATATAAACTTTATAACACGCATCTCTTGCAAATGGTTCATAGGGTAAAAATTAGCTCATAATATAAACGTCAAAACACTCACAGCGTGTTAATATTATTGTTGACTTTTTAAAAATTCCTCAAACCCAAAAATGGCAAGCTCTAAATGGCCCGAATTACAAAAGCCACTATCGAAATGTGTAATGGATGTGATAAATGACAAATTAAAGTTTGATAAAATGACTCCAATACAGGTAAATGCTAAGTTTTGTATTAAATCGTAGGTTATAAATAGGTTTGTATTTATTCAGGCAGCTGTCATTCCATTGCTCCTCTCGTGTAAAGATGTAGCCGCCGAAGCAGTAACCGGATCTGGTAAAACATTAGCCTTTATTATACCAATGTTAGAAATGTTGTTGAAGCACGAACGTGACACGCCATGGAAGAGTAATGAAATAGGAGCGATCGTAATATCGCCAACACGCGAATTAGCTACTCAAACCCGAGATGTTTTAGCGATGTTTCTGGTACATCCGGAGTTGAAACATTTTAAACAAAAATTGCTTATAGGTGGTAATAATGTCGACGATGATGTTGATTATATAAAGAAAAAAGGACCGGTGGTGCTGATTTGTACACCAGGCCGATTAATGGATCTGCTCGATCGGAAAGGAGATTTGAATTTACCAGGTCGGATAAAAAGTCTTGAGCTACTAGTGCTAGATGAAGCTGATCGTCTTTTGGATTTAGGATTCACGCAAACTATAAACACGATATTAAGTTATTTGCCCAGACAAAGAAGAACCGGACTATTCTCAGCCACCCAAACAAAAGAGCTTAAGGACTTAATGCGCGTCGGACTAAGGAATCCAGTGTTAGTTAGTGTGCGAGAAAAAGCATCCACCAGTACTCCGATCAAGCTAAAAAATTACTATACAATTGTCGAGCCCGAAAAGAAGTTAGTCACTTTGATAAATTTCATTAAGTCGAAACAGATCGAAAAAAGTATTTTATTCTTACCAACATGTGCCTGTGTCGAATATTGGGCTGATATTTTACTGAATTTTTTGGAAACTAGAACTAAAATTTTTGCCCTACACGGTAAGATGAAAAACCGTCGCGGGAAAATTTTGAGTAAATTTAGAGAGGCGACTTCGGCCATACTGCTAACAACAGATGTTTTAGCACGCGGTGTTGATATACCGGAAATTGATTGGGTGTTGCAATGGGATCCTCCATCGAATGCTGCATCGTTTGTACACAGAGTGGGCCGAACGGCTCGGCAAGGAAATGATGGGAATGCATTAATTCTATTGCTACCCAACGAAGATGATTACATTGAGTTTTTGCAGCGGAATCAAAATGTAGCTTTGGAAGGCGTTGCAGTCGATAGCAGTAAGAATGAACTACGTGAGGTCTATAAAACTATTCATAATGCACAGCTGAAAGACCGGGCAATTTTTGATAAAGCAAATCGAGCATTTGTATCGCATGTCCGGGCATACAGTAAGCATGAGTGCAATATGTTACTACGTGTCAAGGATTTAGCACTCGGGAAAGTCGCAATGGGCTATGGCCTTCTACAATTACCTCGAATGCCTGAAATTAAAGACGCACATCAAGACCAGTTCGAGAAACCAAAAATCAAATTCGATATGAATAAAATCGCGTATAAAGATGCCCAACGTGAACAAGCGCGACAGGCCAAACTAAAAATTTATCAAGACACAGGGAAGTGGCCCGGGAAATCTGACAAACCGATAAAAAAGAAAACAATACCGTGGGAAGATGCCAAAGAAAAGAAAAAGTTGAAAAAGGAGAATAAACTCAAAAGGAGGCAGAATAAACTGAAAAGCCAAGAGTCTGGTATACCGAAAAAGAAGAAACGTAGCAACATCACGGACGAAGATCTTGAGGAACTAGCACGCGATATCAAAATGTTTAAAAACCTCAAAAAGAAGAAAATTACTGCGGACGAATATGATGAGGGCATAGGGCTGAATGAGGTGGAATAAAACTGTTAAATAGTTTAAAAAAATCTAGTATTTAGCATTTATTTTAATTTTGTGCCGGTTCGACTTTAAGGTATCGTCCTTTTAAAAAATGTGACTGCTTATTTAATACATTGCTATAACCCTCTCTTGTACTAAATGTGATAAACCCGAATCCTTTCGACATGGCTATAGTTTTATCACAGATAACGTTTGCCGAATGGACGTGGCCGTATTTCGAGAAATACAATTTCAGGTCATGGGTTCCAATGGTCCATGGAAGATTACCAACGAAAACTTTGTGTATTGCTTTCATTGCACCTGACATTATGATGCAGCTTAGTTTTATTTAACCCCCTTATATGTAATCTCTAGAAGATGGATCGTGTGATCGCCCATCAACTCTGTCAGATCGATTCCCAAATTCTGTGCTACGTAGTCCAAATTGAGACAAACACAATTTAAATTCCACTTCTTGAGAAGCGGCTGTATTGTCCAATCTGAGCTCCGTTCTTGGTAGGTTGTAATAAATTTAGCGCTAGGATTATTCTCCAGGAGATACGATACTGTCACCAGGATATCTTCAAATACGGACGGATCGTAGAAGCAGTCCGATCCAATGATCAGATCAACCGAGCTTACATTAAAGAAATTATTCAATAAGAGGCCCCAAGTCAATCCAGTTATATTGATATCTTTGCCGGGTTCCAAATTGTTTAGAATACAACACCTATGTATATGATTTAGAGATTTTGTAAGCAAATAGCTATCACTCAATATTACATCTGCACTGCACTTTGCAGCTAATATTCCAGGTAGAGCAGTACCCGATCCAATCTCTAAAATTTTCTTTCCGGCAAGTGAATGTCGTTTCTCCCACAAAAACCACGCTAATATTGGAGCACACGGCCAAGTGTAAAATGAGTAACCAGCTTGAAGGAGCTAAAGAACCGAACAAATGAAAAATATATAAAACACGCCACAATATATTTATATTGCAATCATTACCTCAGGTATTAAAATCTCTAATTTCTCTTCAGGTTCACTATTCGGTTTACGTAATTTCGACACAAATAAAAATTTCTTTATATTTTCACCTAGACCATTTTCAACATCATTAGTATCATTTGACATACTATTTTGCGAGCTTGCTGAATTCATATTTCATACTGCAGAGTGGAAACTTCTACCACGCTACTGTGTATTTCTCCTACACGTTGATGAGTATCGCTATTTCATTTTAGACTCTTATGTTATTTTGCGCCACAAACAATTATTAATAAAAGCGATACAAATTATATTATTTCAAATTAATTCTAATCACCAGTTTAATTATTTCCTTGATTAATTTATAATTTTATAAAACATGAACAAAAACAAGGATACAAATCTGCCGACGAAGCAAACTGTCAAAATCAAAACAAAGACAGGTTGTTCTAAAATTGTAAAGCTTTTGTACATCGATAGTGAATATTGAAGAAAAAGTAGCTTTGGAAATGCTGTTTATTTATTAACTGAACAGTTCTGGCTAAACACGGAATTTAAAAAACAAATTATGTATGTACTCGTATAATTAAACAATATAATTTATTTAGATTTTATGTCTTAAACCATTAATTTTTCACAATTAGTGGTTCAAATCGAACTACGATATCGAAAAATCAGTAGTAATATATGGTTTAATGTTGTTTAATCAGTGTTTTGCTATGATTTATTAATGACGCAAGCACTAATATTTTCCTAACATGAATTGATCTAACTTTTGACATTTACAACAATATCGTGGTTAGCGTATGTCGTTTAAACAATGACAATTGTATCTACATATATTCTATATTAACAATGACAGTTGAAGACTTATATTGATGTAAGTGTACGATGTTTGTTGAGCAGAGGAAATTTAATTGTATTGTTATTTTATGATAACTGCAAGTGAACTTGATACAATAACAGTACTGTATTTACGTTTAAAATGTACATATGTAATTTTGTATGAGTTCATTCACAATATAGTATCAATCGTATGGCACCTGCTACATATTAAAAAATATGTACTAAAACATGCAGTGTACTAAAAGATCAAATCCACTATAAATTGCTGAATTGATTAATAATAAAAAAAGCCGTCACACCACACTACAAAAACTTTTGTATAATAAAAACTACCAACACCATTAAACAAATCATAAACAATACAATCTGTCAAATAGTGAACGAATAAGAAAAAAGCAAGTTGCAAAGATACGGAAAAATCGTAATGAGACACAATCGTGAATTTTTATTAATTAAAAAATGATTATTAAATCGATTTTAAAGTATTAAATTGGATTAAGATAATGTTTATTTAGTTTATTGTATAATTCATAAGTTTGGAAATTAAATTTTTCCTGATTTTTCTAAAATGGAGGACGACAATATTATCGGCAGCATTACAAAACGTAAAGCATCACAGAACGCTAATTACTGTGAGCGGAAAAAGCAGAAGGATTCGTTCAGAGAGGTATGATTTGATTTTCGATAGTTTTAGTTACGGCATTATATCATATTTCAAATTTATTATAGATTTCTAGTATTTTACGTAAAAATGAAACGAATCGAACGGATGAAGAGAATCGAATACTGGAGACGAGCTCCAAAGTGGTTAAAGAAATTTGCCAGCGTCGAGAACGGATCCAGAAATATAAAGAACGCGAGGTCGAAAAAGAGGATTTACCGGATATGATCGAACAAAAGGCTAAGATTTTAGCGGATACGATATGCCGTGCACAGCATTTAGTCGTTTATACGGGAGCTGGGATCAGTACATCGGCACGAATTCCAGACTATCGAGGCAGTAAAGGTATATGGACCTTATTGCAACAAGGTAAAAATATTGGAGATCATGATTTAAGTCTAGCTGAACCGACTTTCACGCATATGTCGTTGTTTGAGTTACACCGGCGAAGGATTTTACGATTTATCGTATCCCAGAATTGTGACGGACTGCATTTACGCTCAGGACTACCAAAACACTCATTATCCGAAATACATGGCAATATGTACGTGGAGGTATGCAAAACATGTAAACCGAATATGGAGTATTGGAGGCTTTTCGATTGTACCGAGTTAACCGCCCGACACAATCACAAAACAAATCGACGATGTCACGAGTGTGGCTATCCGCTCAGCGATACGATCGTACATTTTGGTGAACGCGGTAATTTACAATGGCCGCTAAATTGGGCTGGGGCATGTGCCAACGCCGAGAAGGCGGATGTGATATTGTGTTTGGGCTCAAGCTTAAAAGTGTTAAAAAAATATCATTGGTTATGGGGGCAGGACCGACCACCCAAAAAAAGGCCCAAAGTCTTGATCGTTAATCTACAGTGGACGCCAAAGGATAAACAGGCGACCCTTAAAATCAACGGCAAATGTGATGATGTCATGAAAATCGTTATGAAATATCTCAATGTGGAGGTGTCTAGTTACAATCGAATAAAGGACCCAATTTTTGCGCACGCCAGTATTTTAGCTGCTCAAGAGTTGCACACCGTATCACAACCAACACTCAAAACTCAAAAAGAAATAGAATTACAGCAGGTGGAAAATGAAAATGACGATAGTCCGACAAAATTTAACGAAAATGAAGAAATTAATCAGGAAATGGAGGCAGTCGTGATCAACGTGAAGAGAAAGGGACGACCGTGTAAATCAGAAGATAAAAACTCTGATCGGACGATTCCATTGAATATTAACACGGTACTGAGTAAAATTAATCCTAATGGACTTGATCTGCAACAGCCGAGGAAGCGTGGTCGTCCCAGAACTATAGATATCATTGCACGGAAGCTGATTGAAAAAAAAGAGCAGATCCTTAATGAAAAGAATCGGGAAAAGTCACAAGCCGCTACTTATGAGACTGATATTAAGGTAGAAAAATTCGAGGAGGATGTAAAGAAGGAAATCAATGAAATTCTCGCTGAGGTAGAGGTTAAAAGGGAAGAATCGCCTGAAGTTAAAATAGAAGCCAAACAGGAATCAACCGTACACATCACACAAGATTTTAAAGAAGTAACGCCAGACGATGAACAGCAGCAGAAAGCAGCTGTTGTAAAGAATAAAGGGGACATTGAAGTAACCTTCCAAGCAGCTATTGAATTAAAAGTTAAAAAAGAAGAACCACAATCCGAACAAAAAATCGAAAATGAATCAAATTTCACAATCGAGATCGATTCCTCTGACACACAAACCTCCGAACCGAATAAAAAGACTGAAGACGAAATCGAAATCACTAATAAAATTGCATTTAATATGGAACCGGATGATTCACGAAAAACTGGCATTGCAAAGGACTGTAGTAGTAAATTCAATATAAACGAGCTTTCAAATTTTTCAATTATGTCGCTTTCGTCAACATCTGATTCTTCTTCCTCCGAATCTTCATCGAATAATGAAAATACTAATCTTCCATTCGACTTGTCAATTCTTCCAGTGAATATGAAACGAATTCTTGACCAACAACAAAATGATTCATCCCAGTCCTCATCATCATCACCATTAGATTTATCGATAACAAAACCAGCCGATTCCGGCCGAGCACATAACGATAGTATTACCGAGCAATTTAATTTACTTTTCAAAAATAGTCATAAAATACAGCAGCTAGCTACCAACCCGACTACAAGTGGCATTGCAACAAGTAATATGAATATATGTTCAACATCTGCCGCAGCGGAAATGTTAAAGCCACCACCAACGGGACATCTAACATTAATGCCTTATAATAATTTATTAAATGATTTTGTTAATAAGAGAATTTGTGATAATACAATTATTAATGATAGTGTTAAGGTTAGTAATAGTAGTAATAATAGTAATAGGACGAAGAGTTTACGTGATTATCGACATGATACGTATATGAAAAAAATTGCGTCGAATCAAATTACAATGTTGCCGCAGCTACAACAAACTACCGCCCTTATGGAAAATTTTGGTGTGAATACGCTCGGTAAGTCGAATAAAAATCAAATTTCATTTTAATTCGTTGATGGTTCATTTTTTTACAGCGAAAAATACCGAAGCTTACTATAAATGTCTACTGGATTACTATAAAGCGATTGAAGTGTCACTCCCCCATTGGTATGATGTGAATTACGCGTATTCCGGCTTGCACAGCATAATACATCCACCACCGCCCGAAGTCGATATATGGAGTACGGTATTTATCCCAGTGGTTAAAGTCAAAAGTGAATCCGTGCCCCAAAATATTCAAAGCGAATGTGACTTTTGTGTCACCAATTATGGTGAATATAAATGCCAATTTTACTTGCGCCGGAAACCCGAGTTTAAAGTCGTCAGTAAACGTAGCGGTGGTGATGTCGTTTGCGAATGTTGTGATTATTCAGACGACGAGAATGATAATGAAGTCGATAATAATACAATGTCAGGTGATGATAGTAATGAGAAACGTGCCAAAACTGATAATGGTGACAGTGTTGCCGTCACAACAACGACAGATACTACAACGAACACAAAAGAGCCGGCAACTAAAATACAAGCTGGCTGGTATGGTAAAGGATGCCGGAAAAATTATCGAAAAAAGAAAAAGCGTTTATGTTTTTTTAATATTTATAAACAAATTGGAAATTAGTTTTTTTGGTACTTGACATTTTCTTTATTTGGTATAAATAGTTACTTAGTTATTTCATAACTAAATAATATACATACCTACATATGAATTATGTAAACGTTTCAACGCATATAAAAATTTTCAATTGCCAATATTCAAATCAAGTTCCAATACTTTTTAAAACACAAAGAAAAAGAACAGCAAAAGAATTCAAATGAATAAAATATAAAAGTAGGTACCAAGATGTAGATATATGTACATGATAATTTGATATTATTTCAAAAAAGTTTAGAATATGATTGAGTATTAGCACCCGCCAATTTGATAGATAATTTATATAAGCTTTGAGACGTCCATATATGTACATATGTAAGTAACATATTATTTAGTTTATGCTTATATCCATTTTATTCTACTTTCCATCCCCACCCCTCTCCCATTTCTATTATTGCGTGTGTGTCGTATTTTCTATTGCATATATATTTTAAAATAATTTGGAAACTATTAGTATTTTAAGTTTTATAATTTAATTAAATTTAAAATAAAAATAATTTGTAATTCAAATATTGAAAGGCTCGTTTTATTAACGATTCCAGTCGACATTTGGTAATACTGACTTGATAGCTACGTACTAATATATTCTCAAAATTCCCAAATGATTCCAACTACATTAGATCTTAGTAACAATTTACACACTTGTTAAATATAATACTTACCTACATACATATATACATAATATTTAAAATTTTCCTATTTATGACAAAACTCTTTCAGCTCAGACAAAAGTTTGAAATTTTACGCAAGATTGTTGTAAAAAGTGAAATGAATGTTATGCTTTGTTCATAGTACTAAAATGTGTAAACGATGAATATCAATAGAATTTTAACATTTGTGATGGTATCAGACGAAACGATAGAATCTCTTTAAATTTGTCCCTATAATGTTGAAGCGATTTCTAGAATCATTAAATTAGATTATAAGGGAAAATCGAATTGTATATTTCAAATTTTCATGAGATCACACATTATTAAACAGTCTCATGTCGTCTTACCTGTTGGACAAATTTCATGGATCATCCTTTATGGGCAAATAATAAACGTGTACTAAGCTATTTCAGACAGATAAACAAACCAACCAAAACGTTTTCCAGTTCAAAAATTTACAACTGATGAAACATATTCAATGTTATATTTCTGATGTTTAACTTTCAATTCGAATTTTCTGAATTTTTATGTTTTCAAAACGCTGAAATTCGATTATTATCGTAGATTTTAAGTTTTACATTTCTAAGTAAAATTTGTTTAAAATGTTCAAATTGGATCGTATACAATTCTGAATTGAAGGCAAAGAGATTTTGAAGTCGCTGCAAGTTTACGTTTTGAATAATAAATTTATTGAAAAATTTGTTTACAGTAAGTATTAATAATATGTATGTATATTCATTTCGAAATCTGCCAAAGATGAACCAAAATTTGGGTCTGATGTGAAACTATGCGAAATAAACACATATTCTGTAACTTTAAAATTTAAATATTTTATAAAAATGAATAAATTACTGAATTATTTGGGATTTTAAAGACAGTGGAACAATATTTAAAAATACTATGGAGTTAAGTAGAATAACTAAAAATCGATATAGGAATTAAATTAATTCAACAATTTAATAGAATTTTAAGCGGCGTCCACGAGAACGGATTTAAAATTTTAAATTCTTGGAAAATAAATCCGGATTCTCTCCCAATCAAATCAAGTGAAATGACAAAAAAACGCCCTTTTTACTTTTCTTGAGTTGAAATATTTTCAGTACGAATTTTGAACCGTAGGTATTAAATCAATTCTCGTGTGCGCAGCTTTAGGTTTACATAAATAATAATAATTACATAAATATTTCTTCTCCGGAAATATTTAGTGCACTTGCCACTTGCTGTGTTTCTAGGGCCAATGTGTGAACCTCAACTATATAGTGTATAGAATATAGATGTCTTTATGTTGTGAATGTGGATTAAAGCTGTCAAAATATTAAAAGTTGTATGCGAAAAACTACATTTTCAATTTAATTAAATTCATAAAAACTATCTAAAGTGTAGAATTTCAAGTATTGGTAATTCGACCTATCTGTTATTCATATTTTTATGATAATACAAAGCCATAATGGTGCATTATTGTAGTGTACCACAATGTAGATCAAAAAAAACTCCGGTTTGTAAAATAAGATTTCACAAATTTACCAACGACAAATTAATGATCCCAAAGTGGCTACGGGCTATTCAAAGAGATAGAAATCCTACCAAATTTACTAAGATTTGTAGTTTGCATTTTACCGAAAATGATTACAAGCCAACTGTTGACAGTAAGTTTGATAATCATTATTTATTACATGTATTTAAAGAAAGTTATTAAAATTTATGAATTATACAATCATTTTAGGTGATGCAAGACGATTCTTAAAGCCTAGCGCTATTCCGAATCGGAATCTGCCAAGAGATTCTAGTCGTGGAAAATTCTTGCGACAAATTAGTTCACCATCAAAACACGAAGAATTTGTAAGTTAAAAAATATGTAGCATACTTATTTTCTTTTTTTAACGTCATCTTCGATTCGAGGGGTTGGAAACGGGAGCCTTAATCGGGAACAAAACGGATGAAATTACTGGAGCGCCTATTGATAATTTAATGCAGAGTAGGTCGTTTAAAGCATTACCATCGTCACCAAAGCAATGTATGTAGCTTTCCTGTCTTATTTTATTTAATGTACCTAGTAAGGTATTCAATATAAATTTAATATTTTTATCATTGTCATCCTTCCGTTAGTTATAAAGACACTTAGGTATTTATTTTAATAAGTTTACTACCGTCTTCGATGATGACTTAGCAGTTAGAAATTTCTGACTCTGACCATTTACTTTTTAATGATTTTTCTAAAAATTAGTTATTACAACTAATCTTTATGTTGCGACATCTATTTAAACTAAAACCGGGACTTCCATAATGTTGTAAGCAAAACTCGAAATATTATGGATCGAACTTTACAGCTGAAGCACCCGCCACATTCCCTTTTGGCCCTTCATATTTACTGTTTCTTAAGAATCAATTTAATGGTACATCTTGTTTGATTTTTCGGCAAAAACATTTTATTACTCTTATAACTATTACTGAAATTGTATAAATTGAAGTCATTTGTCTAAATTAATTATTGGTTTCTTATTCGAAAGCCGGCTAGAAATTATCGAAACCGATTCTGGAAAGATATTTGATTCTGAGTGCGATATACAATGTCACGTACAAATGTTTTTCTTTCGAGATATTGATTCTTTAATTATAATTTCATCGTAAAGTAATGATTTTTAATTTATTGTTTTGAAATTTTACTGTGTTCCACAATGTAAAAATACATTTTCGATAAATTGTGGATTACTATTAATTTTCCTAAAAAACCAAATGTAACGGTTTTTGTTATTTGCATAATTTGGACGTATTCGAATGGTTTTTGGCATTATAAGGCCTAGTTAAAGATTAATCGATAATCCGTGTTCATATAAATCAGCCCTATTATAGAGATGGATGATTTAATCGAAATTTAAATAGAATTTGAGTTTTAAGCTCCATTTAGTAAATCCAGTTAGTCTTCATTTCGGTTGAACATGGCATTACGTAACCAAAACTGAATTTAACATTAAAAACATACATAAATAATTTTACGAATCACAACTTTTGATAAAGAGTGCGACAATGCAATTCTTCCCTTTTTTAAACATACCATGTCGCTTATATTTATACTCCTCTGCTTCTAAAGGTTGACACAAGTTGTATAGGATCGCACAGTCGAAAATAAATTTTTTTCACAAAAAATATAATAAATGTAATTAAGATATTTAAAATGTTATTACAATTTATTAGATTTTTATTTTTATCGCAATTTATTACCTATTTTCGGAAAAAATTGATATTATTTCTCACTACTAAACCCTTAAAATTATAAATGCATACCTGGAAAACAAACGGAATGCAAAACCATTCAGAATACGCGATATGAAACACAGATGTCTCCGATGGTTGTTGCGGCATTGAACGTCAAAAAATTATAATTTTGTGTATGAACTTTTTAGTTTGGTGGTTTAATTTTAAAAAATATAATTAAAATTAGGAAAATTGAATAACTTTACATTTCAACATGGTGAACTATTGCTGTGTTCCACAGTGTAAGTCTAAAGGAGTACTTGGTTGTGGAATAAAATTCCATAAATTTCCACAAAGTAAACAAATGTTGACAAGATGGTTGCGAGTACTGAAAATTGGTAGGAAACCGACCAAACACACCAGAGTTTGCGGTTTACATTTTTTAGAAACTGATTATAAGGCAACCATATACTCTGGTAAGTTGAATAATTTTAATTTTAAAATAAGCAATGTTAACTAACGTATGCTAATTCTAGGGTATACACAACGTTTTTTAAAAAGAAAATCCATACCAACTAAACACTTGCCAATAACAAATCATGAGACGCATATGGCTAATTGCAGTGTAAATTCAGCCAGCTTATCTCTTATAAAATATCCTGATGTAATTCAAGATCTTGAGGTTGTACAAGATTTTACACAGGATGAAATTTCTGAAGGTGCTGGTTGTTTACAAGAAGCTGTTATTGTACAAATGCCGGCACTCGGTGATGTTAAAAGTGAGTCAAGATTAATGGAATAAAGCAGAAATCGTCATCGGTTTCCGCAAATCTCTTAATTAGATTCAATAGTGTTCTATTATGATCGGATGAAATTCAAACGATTAACTAGGCCGCCGTTTAATATAATTGAGATACTATTTTGAAATAATCCATTTTCTAAACTACCTATTTTCATGCTTATGGATCGGACTATTCCATAATTAGCAAGTTTTAATTTTTTATTTGAAGCTACTCAACGGTAACTCGATTTAACCTATCTAGCTCTTACACAGCTCAAGGTTCAAGCTTTTTTTTTTTACTTTAAATCAACATTATCTTAGTGATCTGTCAAATAAGATAAATATTCGATAATGAAATAATGAACTGAACCATTTAATTTATTATACAAAGAAATATTAAACATTTTAAATATGTGTAGGTAAATAGTTACAAAGTTACAAAATAATTTATTGAATACGATAATATTGTAATTCGTATTTTATAAATTTATCTACATTAAAATGATGGGTACTTGTTCTGTTCCGCAATTTAAAACACGAATAAATCTGGTTCTGGCATAATCTTACAAACATTTGTAACCCATTGTTTTGTCCGGGTAACCAAGTCTACTAAAAAAAATCATTGGTTCCCTCGTGATCTGACGTTAGTACGACTAAGAACCGTAAAACTTCGCAGTGGTAAAATACCCACAAGATCGTCACGAATATGCAGCCAACATTTTCGGCCAGCTGCTCACACTGAATCAGCAGCCAGAGCCAGATATTCAGGAGGAACTATTAGCATCACTGCCGGTAAAAAACCAATGCAAAAACTCAAAAAGATAGGCAATTGGTTTGTGAGCATGTTATTCAAACCAATTCTGAACTAATTTGATCAGAAACAATGCATAACGATGAATTGTACCATATTTAAACATCGATATAAAATCAAATGATATAAAGTTGATTTCGTTTCGTCGGTATCATATCAGAATGGTCGTCAGGGTTATAGGGCACTATCTCATAAGTTAACATGCTGACAGACTTATAGTCTCCTCACATGATTATTGTAGTAGCAGCTAAGATGAGGAGGAGGAAGAAACAATACTTCCTCTGATTGCCTATTCCCACTAACGCAAAGTAAAATGTAAGAGTCCCATGGACAGGGACTATCTGACGGATAGGACTAAAAATTAAACAAAAATAGTTTTGATTTTGGTCGTTTTGGTACAGTTTAAAGGATTTATTTTTTATCGCGAGGCGCCGAACCGTCAATTCAAAAACAGTTTTACAAACGTAACCGGTAATGACGGTTACTCTTTCTGTGCATTTCTTATGGGAACTTTTTAAGCACTCGCTAGCTTTTATCCCAAAAGTTGGCCGTATGAACCGATCATAATTTTAATTTCACTCTGTAAAGAGACTTCTACTCTTAGCAATTCCTGGTTATCCCTTGACTTGGCCATTCATTTAAAATTTTGGTTAGGTCGCGTAGTTTACATGTTGCTTTTCGTTAAGATATTACCTCGGTATATTTGTGACTAAACTAGATGTCTCTACTGATCTGCTTGGAATAAAGATGTCCATACATTGAAAAACTCGTAAGATTTAATTAAAGAAAACAAATTTAATGTAAACATAAAATGGTAGAATATTGTTTTGTTCCGCAATGTAAATAAAAAAAATGCCGGGTTGTACCATAAAATTTCACCAATTCCCAGCTAATAAACAAATAATGCCCAGATGGTCACAGGCAATCAAAATTAGTAAAAATCCAAGCAGACTTGCTCAACTTTGCAGTTTACATATTAAAGAAGCTGATTATAAGCCAAACGAATTTGGTAAAAGTGATTCTTTCTAATAATGTATTAATTGTATAACAAATATATATGTATAACAAATATATATGTATAACAAATATATATGTATAACAAATATATATGTATAACAAAACTATATGTATTTAAAATAAAATGTCATTCCTACTGAACAGTTACCAAAAACAAGCCCTGAGCCGCAAAATTCAAGGTATATTAGAATGTAACAGCATGTTGTACAAAGTGGTAATGCACTAACCAATAACAGAGTTATTCGGTCCGGAGAACAACCAAGTAACTAATGAATATTTTGTATAAAATGAACGAATTATTAAATTTAAAAGAATGTTAGATTTACTTGATCCACTTTTAAAACTTGGTTTTCACTGCATTTGGTTTATCTAACTTCGATTTAAAATGGGCACGATGCACCAGTAGTTTATTGATACACTAGTTTATGGTATTTTAAATTTTAGCATCAGTGACTTCTTGTTTTGTTCCGGGCTGTAAAACTAAATCTACCAATCAATTCGGTGTGAAATTTCATTGTTTCCCGCGTGATCCGAAATTAGCCCGGCTATGGAATGTTAAACTTCGTAGCGGTAAAATGCCCACAAAATCGTCCAGAGTATGCAATAGTCATTTTGGGCCAGATGATTACTGTGAATCAGCAACAATAGGTAAGTGAGTTGAAATTACGGTTTTTTAATTGTGAACAAAGTTAAATATATTCTATGTATATTTTGCAGGCGATACGCAAGTTTTAAAAAACAATGCAGTGCCGTCGCGAAATATACCCAACAAACCTATTAAACATCTTGTCCTGTTGTCGGAGCCAGACATTCAAGAAGAACCATTAGCACCACCACCTATAAAAATTCCAAAAATTGAAAAGAACGACGCAGCAAACCAAACAGATATGGAATTGGTTTTCGAGCGTGCTACTCAAACCGATTCTGACCCAATTCCAACCGAAACCATGGGTTATGACGAATTATCTGCTGAAGATTTCTATTTTTTCACCGGATTAAAATTACCCAGTTTTCAAGAGCTGACTGAATATTTAGATATCGATAGTAAGTCGACAAAATACACAAAAAGCATGTCAAATTACGATCAGCTGATATTGACCCTCATTGAGTTGCGACACAAATTCGAATTTAAAATTTTGGCAAAAATGTACGGGATTCATCGAGATATAGTACGCGAAATATTCGTGTTGTGGATCAAAGTGATGTTCGATCAATTTAGAAAAACAGATTTATGGGCAATACGCGATAATGGCAATTTCGGTTACACGGCCATTGTGCTTTGTCGCGAAATTCCATGTCAATCGAATAATTCTGATTTTCATGTAATTTTAAAGTCCGAAAAAATGAAGCGGCTTACCCTTAAATATCTGGTTGCGACAGATGAACAGGGTATGGTGATATTTTGTTCGAGTCAACTTTTTGGTGGCTCAATTCCTGATCGGCAAGTAATCACACAATCCGGAATACTAGCTAAGTTGAAAAATGGTGATAAGGTTTTGTCAGAATCTGATTTTAATATTGATGATCTGATTAAAATAAATGGAATAATATTTCATCAGCCACATGAATGTAGTGATGTGAGTAAGGGTCGGGCATATGTAAAGCGAGTAGCCGAAATGACGAAAATTTTTGAAATGTTAAATGGGGTTTTTCCGGCCATGCTCATGCCATATGCAGCCATAATCGTTTATGTAACAAATGTGCTTGTAAATTTTGTAAGTGAGACAGAGAATTAAGAAATAAACATTGAATTTTATTTTTATACATATGTATTTCAACCATGGCAAGAAGTGTTCGGTAGGTGTAAATAAAATAGGTATAGTTCGGTGGATGTCAAGAATAAATGTTATTGCTGCCATCTATAAATTGACATTAAAAACCATCTGACATCTGTCAAAACAAAAATTTTGACTACTCAAGCAAAATCGGCCAATACAAAATAAAATGACGTGTTGTGTATCATTTTAAAAATTCATTTCCTTATTTATACAAATGCACGTTTTTTTAAATGAAATGTTATTTAATTTATCATTCAACATGTTACAATATAGATGATTTTATAAATTAAAAATGTTATTACGTGATTGGCGACTAGCACTTCGTGCCCCACCAACATATCGAATTGGTAATCGTAGTGTACGCTTTCAAGTTCATTTTTTTTGGATTCTGCTTCTGTTCGGAATCCTAGCGTTTTTATTTTATTATTTAAAGTTGCCATCACGTTCATCGTATATAAATCAAAATTTAAATTGGGGCAAATCGAATATATTTAGTAGTAATAGTGTGTCGCTTGCAGAACCGAAATATAATACAACGTATCCGTTGACGAAACCTGTGAATATACATGGAATTACGACATATCGAATCGGAATTATAGCGGATTTGGATACTAGTTCGGCTTGTAATAAACAAAAAAATACATGGAAAAGTTATTTAAGAAGAGGATACATGAAATATAACCCAGTGGCGGAAAGTGCTGTGATCATTTGGGATACAGGCGAGCCGATTGAATTGACGGCGAGTTATGCTCTAAAAGGTAAATATTATAAATTATTCAATTAAACCATATTGTATAAAAATGTTATATGTCTAGGCCGCGGAATGGAACTCTCAGAACTTGTCGTATTTAACGGCAAACTATACACGTTTGATGACCGGACGGGCATCATATACGAGCTTGACGACGACAAAGTAATTCCATGGATTTTATTGTCTGATGGCAATGGACATGTTGGTAAAGGTTTCAAATCTGAATGGGCCACCGTAAAAAACGAACAACTATATGTTGGTTCGATTGGAAAAGAATGGACCACTGGTGAAGGTGATTTCGAAAGCTACGATCCGATGTACGTAAAAGTGATAAACACAAACGGCGAAGTAAAACACATTAACTGGGTAAACAATTTTAAAACCATTCGATCTGCGCTATCCATCACATGGCCCGGCTATATGATACACGAGTCTGGTGTTTGGTCTTTGGAACACAAAAAATGGTTTTTCCTACCGCGACGCATGAGCAAAGAAAAATATAACGACACCAAAGATGAACACATGGGCGCAAATATTTTACTTTCAACAGACGAATCGTTCACTAGTGTGCATGTCACCGAAGTGGGTGAATTAATTCCGACGCACGGATTCTCTAGTTTTAAGTTCGTCCCAGGTACAAAGGACGAAATTATTATCGCACTCAAAACGGAGGAAATTAATGGCAATACTGCTAGCTATGTTATGGTATTTACAGTTACCGGCAAAGTTTTAATGAAAGAGGAGAAAATTTCTTCGAGTATTAAGTATGAAGGAATTGAATTTATTTAATAATAGGAAATTCTACTGTAAATTTGTATTATTTTGTAAATATATTTTAATTTTATTGCCATATGAAAAAATTATTTACTTCTGCATATTTCTGGTAGAGTACATAAATATGTCCTATGTTTTCAATAGAGACAATCCAGAGACTTAATTCTTGGAATCAGTTTAAATTTTCCTATTCATTACTGAAACAAGAAATTTCACGAAAAAATATTCCATTTCGTTTTGGCCTGAAATCGTCATTTATTATTATCAATTCACAATACATTTTTGAATAAGCTGAACTAAAAGCGATCAAACCAAAACGAACATAAATTTATAAATAACTTCAAATTCCAAACTGTTAATTTTTTTTTGAAAATAAGTTGAACCAAATTGAACAACTTTTAACATTTAAGTTGCGCAAATTCAAAGATATCAATCAACCGTCGATAAAACGATCAATATGACACCAACATCTATCGTAAATAATGTTTTGATTGCTTTTAGGGTTGAAAATATACTGCTAGAAAATATTTCCCGAAAGCGTATCAAACTTCACACTATTATTTAACATAAATCTGGTCACACCATTTAATGACGTCACATACAAAAGTTGTGTAGTAATATTTTTCCTCTCGCAACTAAAAAATTTCATTTCATGTTACATACAAAAAAACTTTTTTTTATTAAAATTTTTTTTTTTTTATTTTTTTAACGCATTAAAAAAATAAAAAAAGAAAAGTACCAGTAGTTTACCATCTAAAAATTTTTAATTGAATTGATATTAATAATATATAATTATAATATAATACTTTAAACCATATAATAATTAAAAAACTAAAATACTAAGTTTGTTTTGTATATAAAAAATGAAAAAAATATATAATTAAATTATCAAAAGAGAAAAATTTTGAGTTCACAAAAAAATTTTCTTTTTTTTTCGTTAATGTTATCCTGTTACAGTGATGAATATAATAATAAAATAGTTTAAAAATAATAAAAGCAAGAGATATTATTATTATTTACAACACAACGAAATAAATTATTTTATTTTATAGAAGCAAAACTAAAAAAAAAACTAAAATAAAAAATTTATCTAAAGAATAGTAGTAGTAATAATAATAATAATAATCAGTGCTAAAAAAACTTTACTAGAAAAAATATAATGAGTCGCCATGAAGGTAAGTTAAAAATATCGAAAAATAAAAAATTCTCTTTATTATTTTCATCATCATCATCATTTTTATATACATAAAGTGCTAAAACACGAAAAAAGTTTTGTAAATATCTATCTGAAACAAAGAAAAACGCGATTTTTTCATGCGAAAATTTACAAAATACGTAAAAAAAATTGAGTATTGAGTCAGAGCAAAAAAAAAAAAGAATATAAATAAAAAAATGGTGGTTCTCAATATTCATAATATAAAATAAAAATGAACAAGCAAAATATATCGAGTGTCTTGCATGTTCCCATTAATTTATTTAAAAAAACTATATTTTATTAATCATAAAAGTATTTCGTAAACCAAGTAACAAACGGTATTTATAATGATCGAAATATTGTGTAAAAACGACAGGTTCAGGTTCAGGACATGTCATTACATGGTACATTTATCTTTATGACCTATGTGGGGTGTTTCAACTTGTATACATTTTTTTTGTGTTTTTATAATGTTATTAATTAATGAATTGTTTTTTTTTATCAGAATGATGAATTCATCAGCAGTGAAACATATTCAAAATCATGTGTTTTAATCTTAAAATGATATCGAAATTGATTAGGCCACGTATAGCCAGGATATTCCTTCGGTGATGCAGTACGATGGAGACATATTTACCAATTCTTAATCAATAAACACACGTTTGTAATGGGTTACACAACAATAATTTAAAGTGGAAAATGTGTTTGTTATAAACATCTTAAGAAGAGATTTTCTCCTTTTAGTAGACTTTAGCATACACAATTAATTTCAATATGTTATCGCCAAATACATTAATACAGTAGACGCCTCTCCTTGTTTAATATACACGCTTCCGACATTGTTTGAATAGCTGATTACGTTTATCTGGTGATTTACCGATTGGTTAAAAAATGGTCTATTTATTTATATTTAAATTTTAAAAACTAATCCATGTGGATAATAGTTTCGAGGCGTATTCGTGTAATTATTTGCAAATTCAACTTACGAAAGGGTAAATCACATAAATATTGGCTGCCTGTTGCATTAATTGAAGAAAGTTATGTCAAGTAAATTTGAAAATAACCTTCATCCGTTTCAAACATAGTTGCATGAGTCGGTTAGTAATGGGAACTGTTTTTAAAGTCGGATAAACTTAAAATTTCATTACTATTTTGTCCCATTAGTCGGATAATGAAATATCTTAAAATTCAGAATTTGTCTATGAAAATATTAATATCACATTTATTAATATAAAAACGATATCTAAGAAAAAAAAATTCTTTAAATATATTTTACACTTGAATTTTATAATAGCACAGAGAAATCTTGTTCATACATATGTATCATTTTATTGAAATGTAATGTCAAATGGCTAAATACCATTTCGCATCCGTAAGTAGCAGACGAAGGTGACATTAAATCAAATATACGAAAAAAAAAAAATTTAAAAGCTTCAATTCCAACATCAATTACATACTTAAGTGTAATTGATGTTGGAATTGAAACTTTTAAGTTCTGTTTTTTCGTAAATTTGATTTAATGTTTCTTAACTGACCAATAGCATTGGATTTTATATTTATCGATGCACCTTCGTCTGCTACAATTTGGTTTCTATAAGTATGAGGAACCAATTCAAATTTTCGATGCTAAATATAAAGTCGCTTAATCCAAATCTTCCGGACATTAGTTAGCATTTTCATTAAAACGGAGTAGAGCGAAGCATGTTAACGCCATTTTATGGAAAATCGAGGTCGGAAAGAATTTATTATCCTAGTTTTGTTTAAAAATTGGATGAGGCATCTCGGCCGATAAATATTTAAATGTTTTTAAAATTAAATCACCGTCTTGATCATAAATTTATCATATATTAGTAATTTGAGATATTTAATGCTCTAATGCTTATAATAATTTGATTTACTTAACTTCAGCAGGTACAGTTTTAGTATCAGCCGTTCGCTTTAACCTTTTTCATATGTAATATGGACCCTTTACGCTGTTATTGCCTTGTATTCATTGTCGATCTGAGTTTCGGTTCTCCCAGGTATCTTATTTCGGTTCATATGTGGAAAAGAGTAAATGAGCAAATTATAATTAAAAGTATAATCAATTATTATTATATATTTTTAAAACCCGTTACTTTTTCGAACATACAGTGACTTAGGATCATGCCATCCGTCATGCCAATTACTAAGTCGGTCTTGTATGAACCTAATTGAAAGTTCATAGCGCCGAGTGAACGGTGATACTTTTTCGTTGGGTTTTGATAAATTTAATTGTAAAATGTATCCATAATTTAAGCAGCATTCTCTCTAGATTGTGCATAACATTGAATAATTTCTGAAGGGTGATTTAAATCTGGAGTCTATTCCGTAAGTAGACTCGCGAGTATCATTATAAAATATTGTATGAAAAAATTGGTGTTAGGCACACAGCATAATTTATACCATTTTCGACTAAATCAACGACTTTTCTTAATGGTTGATTAGTTTATTCGGTTATGCATAGATAACTATAATATTAACAAAATAAACAAACTATGATTCTAATTTTCAAAATATGTGTAAGCATTCCAATTGTTGTCCAGCCCACTAAAACGAAAGCAACCTCGATGAACAGGCTAAATTAATTAACAATTTTGAAGCCACCTGGTGCTTAATAGCATAACTAACCATCAATTTGGAACATTCGGGCACACAGTTTTGGTATACTGGCATACCATGAGAATTATTGTTATTATTTTTATCTCTAGATTTAATTATTCATTACGAACATTTGATGCATTTTTTTTTATATATATACATATTTCTATTACAGTATAATCATAAAATCAAAACAATTAAATTTAACTTATTTGTGACAAAGGTTTAGTTCGGTTTTTACTTTTTGGTGTTTCTTATTAATTCTAGTCCTGAGATATGCAAGAAAGGTGGGAAGCAAATATGTTTATTTGTTGAAATAATAAAATTCAAAACAAATTCAACTAATTCAATAAAAAATTGGTACGCTGTATTGTACTTAGGTCCAATATTAGTACATATTTAATTTCTGTTTTAGTTTAATGATTTGGAAAAAGCTTATGGACATTTTGGGCGTAATGAAATATTTCACGTTTCACACCGATTCGATTTCATATAGTGTATAAGAATGATATTCTTTACAACATAGCCGCGATTTTAATTTGACGATCGTGCGCACATTTTTTGCAAGGTATTCGAGTTTTAGTTGTATTTCATTTTAGCAATGTTTTGGCCAACGTCTTCAAAATTAGTTAATCTTGTATTGTTCGGGTTCCTGAGGCTGACAAATATCAACTTTCTGACGGCCTTAACTAGAAATGTACGAGCTCTAGCAGGTGGATTTGTGCCCTACTGCCATACCATGATATTTACTTGAAAATACGCCGAAGACTTTCTTTCTCTCCGCTCCACGTTTAAGTTATTTTTGTGACATGCTTGTCGAAATTTCAGGTTCAACTTATCAATCCTCTGCGTATTTATCACACTGAAGATCTATTTTTGCCAGAAACTGGGTCAATCGAATAGCCTAATCCATTTAAATAAGGAAAACAATATGATTTGCCGGTATATATTATTTATTATTAGTTGTATATATTAATACTCGAAGTATGTATGTAATTTTTATGGTTTTAAAATGATTAAAAGCAACGATAATTTTGATGACGAAAGCACGCTCACTCGTTATCAAGAAAAACGCCTGCGTACGGTATCTAATCCGTTTGCTATTGCCGAGTACACTGACAACAACAAAATAATCACTAAATAAATTTATTGTCCTCTTGCTAAGATACCATTACTATATGGCGATTGGCGATGACGAATTATGTTTTATTACCATAATTACAAAAATCTCCGATATTTTCAAATTCTGATATAAAATTCTGTTTAATTCTTAATTATTCATGTAATCGAATTATACGATATTCGTCAGCTAACTAGAAATCGAATTTTTTATTATTTGTTATCGAAGATTCGTTTCGATTCGATTGATTTTTTATTTTCATAATAAATTATCCAGTGGTGCATTTACGCACTTATAATCATTAGAATATTCCAATGTTAAAACGCCACTAAATTACAAATAAAACATTGCCATTTAAACTTATCTTTTGAGGGTTGGCCCATATTTGGGGAGGACTCCCGCTGGTATTTTTTCCAATTGCCTTTGAAGTGGCTTATACAATTTTTGTCAACTTTTCATTGGAGAAGGATCTCCAAGTCACGCCACGATAGAGCGGCCTTCGTGCTTCACCGTAGATTAAACGAATGAAGTTCTTCTTTCGTTTTCCCTTTTTGAGAATTCGTTATATGACATATGTACGTATGTGTATTTTCTAAAGTATTGATACAAATTTTTTTATATGTTAATTGATTTTAATTGTAGAAGTTATAGTTACGAATTGTGATATAGCTGCTTAGGCCAGCTTCCTGCGGTTTATGTCCAAATCAGTATATTCCGTCAACATGCTTGCAGATTTAGATTTTTTTACTTTTCGAGACACAAACGACGATTGATTCGTTGTGTTTCATTTGCGACCATCTCCACATTGTGCAAGGATATAAATAAGTGCGGTGATATTTATGAAAAAACATTTGTTGTTGTTTGGAAACATTGAACCTTAAAATAGCTTGCATAACATCGAGAAAAAATAATACTGTAGTATTCATATCTCTTACTCAAACTAAGAATTTTTTTAACTCCAGTATGTCACAAGTAGTAGTCTCATTTTAAGTTAAGTCATTTTTACGATTTTCGACAGTTTATAAGTTGCATTTCTTTTAATTTTATCATTAATTTCGTAATTTTATCCGCATCCGCCAGGTTTCCGTTTATTTCATTACAATACAAACATTTTTAATAAAACCGAACTTTGAGATGGTTATGTTCATAAAAGTGAGGCAAAGAAACTAAATCATCAATTTTAGATTTATCCCTAGTGTATATCATTGCATTAATGCCGTAATTCTTATTTAGCTGAATGTTCAAGTTGTGACACAAGATGTTGAAATAGCATTTGTAAAATGGCCTTGCCTAGTTCAAAATGCGATTTTCATCAATTGTGAAATATGTAATAATTATTCGTCCCAACTAGATATGAATAAGTTAATCTTCCTCAAGCTGGATTTGAATCTATGCTTTCAGAATATCCAGAATATCATCTGACTTAAAGTAGCTTATTATAGTTTTTAATGTTATTATACATTCGACTAAAGAATGTGCTATTTATACTTTGTGGAACTGTCTTTTCGGCCTTATTCGATTAGTATGGCGAATGGAAAGTGGCTGCGAAATACCCCATCTTCAAGAAGAGAGACCGCTTGAAGTGTGGGAATTATCGCGGTATAGCAATCCTTTGCAACATTGGATAGAATCACTCCTCCACTAGCGGAGTGCTTGGTTGGTGACTATCAAGGAGGTTTTCGTAAGAATCGATCAGTCATTGATCAGGTCTTTCCGCTGCGGATGATTCTATCTAAATATTATGAGACATCCATCCCCGTACATCAGATGTTCCTGGATTACCGGCAGGCCCGTGATTCGATCAATCGAGGGAGTTTGTGGTCTGCCCTGGAATACCTAGGAATGCCAACAAAATTGGTACGACTGTGTATAGGATGACAGTCTCAATGCTGTGTTAAAGTTGAGAACAGGCTATTGACAATTTTTGCAGTTAGCTCGAGTGTTCGGCTGGTAGATGCTCTGTCTCCGATACTCTTTAATCTCATGTTGGAGTACATTTTTCGTAAAACTGAAACACCTCATCGCAACATGTTATATCGCCAGTCCAATCAGGTGCTTGCATATGCAGATGACATATGCGTGATTGGACTGAATAGCAACGGAGTGAAAGAAATACTTGATCCGCTTGTAGTGTTTTCAGCTTCAGTTGGACTCCAGATCAATGAGTGCAAAACGAAATACTTGATCTCTGGTTATAGGGACAATGGCACTCCAGATTTTAGTAGTGGCTACTACACGTTTGAGAGAGTCAGGAGGTTCAAATATTTGGGTTATCTTATCACTCACGATAACAGTGTGGATGAGGATATTAAAGTGCGGCTGGCAGGTGGCAGTGCTTTGTATCCTTTCAGGTCACTGCTAAAATCTAAACACTTATCAAGTGCCGTAAAGCTGAAGCTTTACAAAGTGTTGATCAGGCCCGTGGTTATGTCTGGATATGAAAGTTAGGCGCCGACGGATGAGTACGAGAGATGGTTCCTTACATTTGAGAGAAGAATCATGCGTGTGATTTACGGCCCAAAACGCGAAATAGATGGTACATACTGAGCCCTGTACAATATCGAGATCAGATACCTAATGAAGATCCCCGATATTGTACATGAAATAAGATCGCAGCAAGTACGCTGGCTCGGTCACGTTCTGCGTGCTGATCCGGAACGAATTGTGCAACGATCTCTGAAAAGAGAGCCACCATACGGTAGGCGCAGAAGTCCTTGCAGGCGACGATGGCTCCACGATATAGAGAACGACTTGGCCTCTTCAGATTGTCTTAGACAGTATGAAGACCATGCTCAGGATCGAAATCGTTGGACTCAAATAGTTGACTCAGTAATGGGCCAGCAATGGCATTTAAAAACTGATTATTATTATTTAACTCATTATTTATTCGAAATATTATTTGGTTTAACATTATCTTAGTCAAATAATTTTAGGTAATTTGAGAACATAAATTTCAAACGTATTTTTTTAATTGAATTTAAGGAAAAATAATTATTTCAAAATTAGCTATGTATGTTTCAAAATATAAAATTTGTATACACACACTGATCCTGATCTTAAAATTTAATATTTAGTGTGACTATTATTTACCTTAATTGCCGCTGCACAACTGTTGAGCTGGAAGTTTCAATTCCTTTTGCTGTGGCAAGGTAGTTTTAAGGTGGTTCTAAATCAGTTTCGCTTAGACCAAAGAACTAGAAATTTCATATTCATTTTAATTGTATTTCGTTTTCTACCAAAACCTTTAGGTTTCGTTCCGTATTCCCTGTAGTTTTAAATCTAATTTCACGCACTTTCATCACACGATAATAACACTCCTTTCCTAATCACTTAGTTTTGACATTTTTAATGCTCTATTACCTAATTTATAATTAGAACTCTTTCTACATAAACATAAATGACTTAAAGTTTCAGTATTATGGTGAATTACAAAATACAACCAAGAAAGTGTAATGAAGAGTGAAAATACTAAATGTAAGTTAACATTTTTATAGGAATTCTAATCGTCTTGATTTTTTTGCGCATTCCTGTATGTGGGCACTGTCCTGGATTATGACTTACTTTCTGTTTCTGAACTTCTCTTTTCGAATTTCATTCGAAACTCATTGTCTACATTTTATCTCTGCTAACAGATAGCATATTCAAATTCTAAAGTATTATGGGACAACTCATAACCAGAGTTACGAACAAAAATTAGATGCATATGAATATGGATTTAAACAATTCCAAACAATTTAAACGACCAATTAAGTGAAGATGATTCTTCTATAGAGCAAAATTTCAGAAAATGACAATAAAAATGTTAGTTATTGGTAAAAAGTTATTTTGTCTGAAAAATTTATAACATTTATAAATTAGATTTATTTATAACATTGTCGAAAATAAACATTTGACACGATTCAAATTTGTCTGTAAATATTGAAATAATAACAATTTTCCTAATTTGTGTGAGTAAAAATGGAAAATTAGTATAGACATTTGTATAATTAAACCACATATTCACATTTAATCCAATGAATTTATATAAACATATCTAGCTCATTGATTTCTCCTATAAATATGGCTGCTAATGTCTCATATCTGACGTGCTGGATGCACAATATCTCACTTAAAAAATGTAGTCAGTCACTCGAGATTTATACCACATAATAGTTTTTTTGATAAGCAATTCTACAACCCATAAATCGTATTTATGCTACATGCTATTTATAAAGTATATTTATGATAGTTTTATGAAACTTTAATCTAAATAAAATCACATAAAAGAGGCAGAAATTAAAAGCAATGAAATTACAATCATGTTCTAGTTTACTATCCTTCAATAGCTTCGAGAAACAATTAAATTATATTATTTAAAAAGTGATAAGGCGACAAATATAGATTGCGGTCTTCGATGAAACTAAAGTTATCTGTATTGGGTGATTTCATATTTGACTGTACAAAGTAGATAGTGTAAAACACGCAATATAGAAATATAAAAAATGTGGTAAAAGTTTATCGAATATATTTACTAAATGATTTTTTGGATGGATTACAGCCTCTTGTCGATTTTGACAGGTAAATTAAGACACAATTTAGACAATTCTATATTTGAGAATAACGTAAAAGTAGACTATCGAAGTTCGGCGTGCTGACTACGCTTAATTATATCCAGCCCCATCAAAACCACTGAATTGAGTGGAACATAAGAAGATTTACACTACAGACAAAACGTTTTTGGTCGGTGTTGTTTTTGTAACTAAAACAATATTTTGTATGTTTTATCATAAATTTATTTCAATTAATTTCCAACTCATCGTAAATACGACAACCAAAAAAACATTCAAAAAAGGACAAAATCGATATGGTTGTCCTTTGCTTAGATAATTCCGCGATAGAGTTTTGGAATTCTCTCTAGTAATTTATTCATTTTTTCAGAAGATATGTTATTCCATGGATTTCTCAATTTATATAACACATTCCTCGTAGATGTTGGGCAAGATTCTCGAAGATCCCGTTCCAACTGTTCACACACAGATCAGGCAAGTGTGGCGGTTAAACCATTAGATTTAGCTTTCAGTGGCGAAATTATTACTGCAGATATTCCTTACACACATTAGACATTATCGTGCTTATAAATAAATCCTCGATTTATAAATCTTAGCAGAACCACCTCCGTAGCTAACTGTAGAAAAGACACAGCTTGGAATCATTTTTTAACCGAGTCGTCGTCCAACAAAACTCTTCTTTTTGACGCAAACATTTCATCTTCGATTCGTCGGATGAAAAAAAATCACTCCATTGCGAAATTTGTACTTTGCCCGTACAAAAATCGTTTCTGACCGTTTGTCTTCGAAAGTAGTGGTTCCTGCAGGTCAGTTCTCGTTATCAATGATAATTTATTATTCCAAACGAGGCTCACCTCCGACAATCTTTGAGGTGCCGTCAACTTTCTGTTGTGCTGCTTCGATAAGATTCTATTGTTATCACCCTCCTTCGCGATGGTGATTTGAGGTCGAAGTATGGTTGTGTTCTGCTAAGTAAGAAAATTTCAGTTTCTTAGCAATTAGTTCATTTGAGTACCCTTCGCCACGTAACATGACAATGGCTGCACATTATTCGCTAGCCGCAGTCATCAGTTTTTTTTAATTTATTTTTTTTTTTATACTTTCTGGAAACTTAAAATGTTGAGATATTCAAATATCCAAATCGAAATAATTCCTGTAATTAAAATAAAAAAAAATGTAGCGTTTTTAATATTTCGCCGATTTTCCGAATAGGACACTAATAAACGAAAATATAGGTATAATGACATACAATATGATCCAGCATTCATAAAAATTATTCTTATCGATCAAAAACTTTTAGCATGTAATGTAGCTATTTTAAGTGCTAATTTGTACTACTTCAAGTCTCTGGAAAAGGGTTTCTACTAAGTTTAACAATCTAGCATTAAATAACATCTAATGTCAAAATGCATAATTTAGAGATATTTCTTACAAAAAATTTAATTTATTAAAATATTTTAATTTAAATTCTTCACAGTAAAATTCGAACTTTAAAACTTCACAGTAAATTTAGTTGTCATTATTGTCAAATAAGATTTATCAACAAAAACTGTATCGTCAAAAATAACAGAATTTTTGTTGTAATGCTTAAGACTACTTAACTTAATTTACCAAAATTTGTATAAATCAGTTTTTGGCCATAGAAACTTAAGAAATGGTTTAAATGCTTTTGTATAGCAAAGTTAAATATATTTGCAAGCGAGTGATACATGTATTTTTTAAAATTTTTATTTAACTAATAAGATGGAATTATCAACTTTAACAAAATAGTTTTTGATTTTATCATTCATAGCTAGATCTTCTATGTCTGCAAGGCTGACAAACAATTATTTCTAATAATTATTTTTACCCGTGAATTGAACAATTGGCCAAAACTTTTTATAATTTCATTTGCTTTATTTACTGAAATTCTGAGAAAAATGATCAAATTAATTATAAATTAAAATTATAAATTATCACCTCATTTAAATTTAGGTATAGCTATAAATTTATATTTAAATAAACGCACGGCCGTCTAAAATATTTTTCCAGATATATGCATGCATATCTAGTTTCAATCATTTCCGTGGAAAATATTTTACATACACATAATCATGAATTAGTTTAGTGTAGATTAATTGGCCCCAGTTTTATTAAATTCGAAATTGTATAATAAAATTGTAAACAAAAATTTATAATTTACAAATTAAATAAACACTTAACTTTCACTTGTTCCTTTTTACTACTATTAGCAGTATCACGGTTAAAACACAACTAATTTACTCCTAAAATTTTGTCTCGTATTTTTACCAAATATTCTAACCTTCTAGAATATTCCACAATATTCGAGAGTTTCTAGACTATTCTTGAATACTCTAGACAGATCTATTTTATAACACTTTTGCATTTACGGTAGTGTCTCTACTCAAATAGAGATGTCACCACGATCATAACATTACCCCCTACCTAATCCTGCTCCCTCCCGAATAGGATCCAACTTACCTGCCCTGTAGAGTGCTAATCGCTCGATGTGCACCACCTCCAGCTTTCCTCACTGCCTTTTCTTAATGTCGTTTAGCTTGTGAATGATGGTTGTGTATGGTCTTTGGTGATAACCCCTCTTCTGTTTCAGTTTGTGACGCCATACTAAACCTCCTTTGGCACTGGTGTTATCTACACGCACGTCACTCTGAGCCTTCATTCGGTTACCTGACTCGTATTTTCTCCCGTGCAACTGCTATTGATCTCGATGAACGCTTTTCCCGCTGATCCACTACTACTGCCCTTGATTGTTGCTCTGGCATGATTTATACGAAGTAGCAACTCGAATCAAATGCAATTCAACATTCTCTGCCCCACATCTATCACGAGACCATTGGTCCTCATGAAGCCCATCCCCAAGATGACTTCATCCACTATATTTGCGACCAGTACTTGGTGTCGGAAGTCAGTATTGCCAATCCTTACTGTTGCAATCTTCTTGCCCGTTATGACGGCACTCTCGCCTATGGCCGTTTGTAATTTCAACCCATCCGCTGCTTGGATTCTTTCCTTAACTAGATTTTCTCGTACAAACGTTCCAGCTACTCCTGTATTTCGGGTTATAACTCAACTCTGCCCGTTAACCTCACCTTTAACTGTTGAACCGTCTCCGCCGCGTCCCAAACTCGTTACAGGGATGGAGTAACAGCTGACGTTGCTGGGCCCATGCAGGATAATGGCCAGTCTCGTTTATCATCGCACAAGCGATGGTCTCGGCGAACGTAGCTTTAGGTGTCAACATTACTGCTTTACGTGTCTCCGGGTACCGTATTCCATCAATGAACGCATCCATCTTAATTCTCTCTATATAATCATCGGGAGACGTATCTGTATGTGCCAAATGAACCAGCCGCCCCACCGCTGATGAATATTCTTGAAGAGTCTCTCTGAGTTTTTGATATCGACTCTTTAGCTCCATACGATACATCTCTCGTTTATGGTAAACTCCATATTTTCGATCCTTTTAGAGCCACTATTAACGCGGTTCCACGATTTGCGTCATTCCAACCATTTTGATTGACGGTTGTTTCAAATTGAAACTTGAAAACCGCAAACGATGTTATGCCATCAAACACCAGTGGCTTAAATTTCATTGAGTTTCCTGAGCTACTGGCGATGTAGTTCCGTTTACTTCAATACATAGACGTTTCTTCTCGAAGCCTAAAACTGTCTCCTCCAACTCTTGAAATTCTGTTTTCAATTTCTTCCCAACCTGTTGAACCGTTGATTGAATTTGCTCTACTTCTCCATGTAGAGTGTTATAAATTTCATGAAATCGCTCGTCCATTTTATTATTGATCTCGCCCATTGACTGCTTAATCTCTTGCATTTCCTCATTTGACCGATCAATTTTCTGATTTAATTGATTACTGGACTGTTCCATTTTATAATTTAATTCTCCAATTGACTTTTCAACAGACTTCTCAACTGACTTTTCAATTGACTTTTCAATAGACTGTTTCATTTCCAAATTAGACCGTTCCGTTTTCTGATTTGACTGTATAATTGATTGTTTCATTTTCATCATCACAGACATTAACTGCGCCATATCGTAATTTCCTGATTGTACCGGTCCTGTTTCAACCACTGCACCAGGATGGAGCGAATGAATTCCATCCTCTTCGTCTCCTTTTGCGTAATCAGAAAATGTTGATTCATCAAAATTGTAACTAGCTGGATCAATACCAATCTTCGCCAAGGCTTGAAGTAATCGTTGCTTCAATACATTTGTCTGACCAGCCGTTGACAAACCACGCCGCTCCAACTCTTCCTTTAAATCGGAAATGTTTAATTCAAATTAAAATTGTTTTCTTTTGCCAAGCTAGTGTGCAAATCAAATAAATGATAAAAGAATGATTGTATAAGTACCTATATCCCTTCAGTTATTCATAGCTAACACTAGTAGTACCAATCAAATAAATTATTGTTCTATTTATGATTCTTATTTTCAAAATATGTAGACTCCAATTTCGGTTGTGCAAACCAAACAAATTTATAACTAAAATGAAAAGCAACCTCACGACCAGGCTAAATTAATAAAACAATATGTAGCCACCTTGTGGTTAATAGCATAATTAATCCTAAATTTAGAAAAGTCGGCCGAAAATATTGGCGTGAGGCACACACAGTATAGACACAACAGCTAAAAATCAATTTTTCCGTTTTAATTTTTTTTTAAAACAATTGTCATAACAGATAAAAATTATATGTGGTTCTCTCGGCCTGCTAACATTTTTATGATGGAAATAATTTTATCTTTTGAGAGGTGTATTTTTCGTTTGGCACACAAATTTAATCGAAACGACTAGGTGGTATATATTATAAATCGCTTCATTAGCCTTGTAGGCACAGATCGTATGGCTTCTTCAGATAGAACCACATTATGTTAGTTTGCCATTCAAATTCAATTATTTAACAACAAAAATATCAATTATTTTGCTTAGCTAGTATGGGATACAATTCTGAGTAAAAAATGTTTCTACGAATTTTCAAAAGTCATTAATTGCCTTCATAAATTATAACCTATGTTGTTTTATTTTTGTTTTATCAATACAAATTCATTTAGGAAGCAAAGAAATAACATAATATTCGTTCCAGAATAAGGGGGCAATAATCCGATTAAGAAATATTTGTTATATTAAATACATGCTTAACCTGAGGTTCTTGTTCTTTTCATTACTACTTATACATCTTACTTAAAATTAGGCACCTATTATACATCGCCTGTGTTGAGAGAGGAAGTCATTTACCTTATGAATCGTACATGCTAGATAACCTATATAAATCTTTCTAATGCGAAAGAGATACATATAAGTATAATAATACCCTTATGACTTTTGAAAAATGCTCATATAAACAGATCAATATCATATCCATTTGTGTGTTTGCCTCAAGTTAAAAAAAACGCTGGTAATAAGAAACCAAGCATAAAAAAATTGCATAAACAGCTATCGATTATCCTTCTCTAAAAATATTTTATTTATTATTATTATTCTACATTTGCGTTTTATCATAATCAATTTTCTTAAATTTCCATTTTCAGGTGTGAGTTGTGATTCCTGCCTTAGAAGTAATTTTCGTGGAAGACGTTACAAATGTCTAATATGCTACGATTATGATTTATGTGCTACATGTTATGAAGATGGTGCTATAAGTACACGTCACTCATCCGATCATCCAATGCAATGTATATTAACCCGTTCTGATTTTGAGCTATACTATGGCGGTGAAATATTAAGTCAAGAACAACCACAAAGTTTCACATGTCCGTATTGTAAAAAAATGGGCTTGAGTGATTCGGCTCTGCTCGAGCATGTCGCCGCCGAACACACAGACACAGGGCTTGAGGTTGTATGTCCTGTATGCGCTGCATTACCCGGCGGTGATCCAAATTTGGTTACTGATGACTTTGCTGGTCATTTGACATTAGAACATCGTACGGGACCACGCGATTTAATTTCGTTTTTAGATGAACCATCGGCCATACGACATGGTGGTGTTAGACGTATTCCACATTCGGGTCGAGCACTCGGTGGGCCAAGGTCTCGTCGATCCAATATGCATTTTAGTTCATCGGGTGGATTATCGGCGCTGTCGCCATCGGGGCGAGATTCCGTGGATCCAATAGCGGAATTATTATCTCAATTGTCAGGAGTTAGACGCGGTGCACCCCAACCATCGCAATTACAACAATTACAAATGCAATTGCAATTTGAGCGGCAGCAAGTTTCTGTAAGTACATCAGAAATATTTTATTTATATGATTTTAATGAACACAGTAGTCGCTAGGGCAAAACAATACGAGAAGCATTTCGAACCACCAGTCGAAATGCCAAAATATTCGAAAATCTATTTATACGACGAGCTTAGTTTTGATTACGAATTAATTCATAGTCTATACGAGTTATCGGTAGTCGATATAATTTTATTAGAAACGGAGAATGTAAAATATTGTCCGATGGATAATGAATGAACAAAAATTTTAATCATTTTTTTTTCGTATCATTCGTAGGCAACACGTCAACAATTAGAAAGGCTTCCAAGACGTCAAGCGCATACATCGGTTACATCATCAAATTCAGTAAATAATTCATCAAGTAGTGGAAATACATCGACAACAACTACTCAACAGCAAGCTTCTGGTTTAATTGGTAGCACATCTATTAATTCTAGGGATGTGCCCACATCATCCACATCACCTTTACCATTAGTTGGTGGCACGGCGTCGGGTAATGGGGTTACACCATTAAATCAACAAATAAATTCACAATTTCTGTTAGCACGCTTCATGACACCATCGTTAGATGAGCAAGAACAAGGCCAGCTTGAAAAGGATAGAGCTGATAGGTAAATAGGATTTACCTTTGTTTTTTTATATTTATTTTTATACAAATGTTCGTGTGGCCAAATTCCGAGGAATTTAAAATTCCAAGTTTATATAACAAAAGTTGCCAATGTGCCCAAATATAAATTCAAGTTTGCAAAAGGGATCATTCAATTTTGTTCATTCAACCTTTGGTTTGTAATCCAATCGTCGATAAAATTTGCCTTTTAATAACGATTCATTTGATACTGAATACTATCATTCACAATTAAAATATAAGGACATCGCCAAATTAACAACATTTTTCTAATTTCAGATCTCAATTTGTTCAAGCTCTAATGGTATCAACATTATCTAATTTAGATTTATTTAAAATAAACGATGAAGATAATGAGTTAAATAAAATCAAAGCTTTAGAATCAACTGATAAATTATCGAACCACGGCGATGCTACGGGCGCCGAACACGAAGGGGGTGATATAGATGATGACGATCATGAAAATGAATTTAGATCACAACATGAATTAGAAAATCAAATAAATCAACAATTGGGTATATCACGGAGTGGTGGTATTGGGGGAGGTGGTGGTGGAGGCGGTGGATGTATACAAAAGGCATCCGCAAAATCAAAACAACCATCAAATTCAACAAAACTTTTACTAACCTCCGGTGGACTAGTAAATAATAATCAACAAGAAAGGCGTAGTCGCCCTCCACCTCCAACACAAAGTAAACCACCACGTGATTTAAAATCATCTAATTCGGTGTCAACAACTAAACATGTCCCCGATACTAGGTAGTGTTTTTACAATAATTTTATTTTTTATTAAATATAAATATATATATTTTTTTTAGAAATCACAATTTGAATTAAATTAAATTAAAAAAATTACAAAAAACTATTATTATTATAATTATCTATATTTAAATAAAACAAAAAAAATTACTTAAAAAATATACCTATATCATCATTATTACTATGACTACTACTATTATAAAAAAAAAATATATATATGAATATTTTTTACCGTTATATAATATTAATTTTGTTTTTTGTAAATGTCTATTATTGGTATTTATTCAAACGATATTTATGTGAACGGTACCTTCAATACACCAATAAATTACCCTACGAACAACAAAATCGACAGACGGCGCCACGCTCGTGCAATCACTTGTAATGGTAATGGCACGTATTACATATAAAAATTGATTTTGTCCGTTTTGTTTACTTTTTTTTTTTTGTTCTGTCTGATGATGAGAGAAATACATAACTACAAAATTTATAATTTATTTAAATTAATTAAGCAAAAAACTTATATATGTATATATATAATTTATTATATAGATTAATTACGTGTTTAAAATCATAATTATTAATTAATTTTTTTCTTTTCGTTTTTTTTTTCAAATTTGCAAAAAAAAAACTATCGACTTACTACTATTACATACTCTAGAGATGAAAAACAATTATAAAAAAAATTACTAACATTTTATTAGACGCTTTTGATTATCAAACAAAAAAAATAATTAAGAATTAAAGAATTTATGAAATTATAAAATATTATTAATATATTTAAAACAAATAAAATTATGAAAATTAAGTATTTTAAAAACAAAAAGTTGAACGTATAATGTGTATCCGTGTGGGTTTGTGTCTGGGGATCTGGATGGTGGTTCTTTCTGATAAATTCAGTTGCATAGAAATATTGCAATTATGATTGGGGCTTGCATTCTGAGAAAAATACATTTAATTTCGGGTCTATTTGGACCTATTACGGTTTACTTAAAAAAAATAATAACTAAATCTATTTGTGTAATTTTATTAATCAAAATTATAGAAAACGATTTTAATAATTTTAATGATTTTTTTTTTAAAGTAGTGACATGGTGTGGTTTTGATAACAACTTATTAAAAATTTTGCATTTAGAAGTATGCGTTATAATAACGTGGTATAGATGTAAAAATCCAAAGAATCTCTCGAAATTACATGCCCAGTTTTGCATCCATAATAACTTAATATTAGAAACTACTATGGCTCGAGTGTTACTAAAGAAATTACTAAATGTTTGCTTAATCTTTAGTTAGAATATATTAAATAAAGTAGCAAAATTCCACATTTTTGAAATTTATAGTATTTAATTATATTAATTGAAACAATTTAACGAAAACTGCTTAACGCCAACGGTATGAAATGTCAAGATAGATAGTAATAAACTTTAAAAATAATTAAATTTGTATTCACGTTTTTAAATGTCAAATTTCACTGAACAAACATAATACGGAATTTATATTTAATTTAGGGTACAAAACATGCAAATAATGAATAATCACAATTTAAGTTTTTGTCACGGCCGGTGAGTATCAATAACGAAATTATGTAGTGTGTTATACGTACAGCGATTCGTCTACTGAAATTTTTTTTCATTTTAGCTTGCAAGTTTGTATGAAATTGAAATGAGGACACTTTAAAGCAGATGTTTAGAAACTATGTTTTTTCCTTAAGAATAAATAGATGAAATTATCTATATTTAAAAATCATTCAATTCGATTTGTTTCGTAAACATTATGATTATTAATTAGGGTACATCAATTTAGTTAAAACGAGAATTGTGTCGAGGAGGTGAATATGATTAAGGAAATAAATTCTGTTGAGCAAATTAAAATAAGTACATCTGCAATGAGACTTCATTAAATATACTCGGTTATATAAAAAAAAAGCTTTTATTCATTAATTTAAACAAAATCCTCGAATAAAATTAACGACGTTGATTTAATTTTCAAAACATTTTGTTCCTTTATGTAGCCAAACAGCTCATTTAAATTTCTTATATCGTTATTTCGGGCATTTACAAACGATTTACAGATATATAAATCTAATAATGTCAACAATTAAAATAATACATAAGTAATCAATAATGAATTTGACTTTTTTGTTATTTATCTATGCTTTGGACAGTTATCCTTAAAGTTAAAGATATAAATCAAAAGATAAAATAATTTTCATTAGAGGACGAACAGTTTTAATACAAATTTATTGTTATTTTATTCGAACGGTTGACAAAACATAAACGAATTGACGTTTATGTTTGTATACATTTTTCTGACTTAACTTGCTACTGTGTGATACCTGATAACTAATATTCTAACATTTAAACAATTTGTCTGGAATAAAATCATGACCAAATGAACCTACGTATATTTTTCCTAGTAACACAATCCATGAATTTAAAAGCAAGAAACTTTTACAACATGTTAAAATGTGATAAATTAAGCGATTCTTTTTTTATTGAAATAATGCTGTCTTTATAGTACTTACCCAAAATTTTACGAATACATTTTTATATAAATTTAAACCCCAAGTTGGGCGCCATATACAATAAATTGAGTTTGAAATGCATAATTAAATAATATTTTATCAATAATTTCTATTTTTATTGCAATTAATCTAATGAGATTGGAGACGAGGATTCCAAAACCCCATTCTGGGCGCCAACATGTATCTACAAACCCCGATGTCTACCGAGTGACCTAAAATTTCCAATGAATTTTGGGTGCAGATATTGGTCTAAATCATTTGATCACTAGTTTTTTTTATTAGAATTAATAAATTCATTTAGTACTAAAATCAAATTTAATCGAATCATCGAAAGTAATAAAAATTAAACAGACGAATATACATTTCAAACTACAATCAGGCTTGAATTGAGCTACAATTGTTCAAGTATTTACATATTCAACGATCAATAATTAACCATCCTTGTATTCCCAAAAGTATTAACAAAAAGTTTTTAAATACTGTATGTGTGTCACTCGGCTAATTATAGCATCCGTAATAGCTATTATTCTAAATCCAACACACCATCCACGCCCCATACATAATTAAATTCGATAAACTGCGAATTTTTTTTATTTTTTAGTTATGAGTAAAATATTGTATGTGTGCCCATTAATAGAAGAAAAAAAACTGTTTGTAGTGTGTAACAAAACTATCACACACTATTTAGTAAAAATTTTTGTTTTATAATTTTATGATTTATTTCCTGTGATAAAAATAACATACAAACATTTAAAAAGAACACAAAAAATATTAATTAATTAATTAAGAATATTATTCAAACTACGTATAGTATATATACATATACATATATATATATATAAATAAACTTTGCTTTCAGTTTTTGTCTTATAAATATTTGTTTTTAATTGATAACAATTATTAAATAGTAAATAAATTAATGTTAATGGTTTGTTATTATTTTTTTTGTTTTTTTTTTACATATATTTCTGTAACTAAAAATAAAGTTAATAAAATAATAGAAGATATACGATTTTTGTTTATTTTACTAATCAATTAAGAAAAACGAAAAAGAAAAAATGAAAAGAGAAAAATTAATTGTAGTTTAAATTATCCTCGTTGAGGAGTAGATAACCCCTATTCCTCTTCCCGTGCCGTACACTAACTCATTTCTCTTCCTTATTCTGGTAATAGTTTTTACGTAGAAAAGCATTTAAAATTACAATTGTTTGACCCGCTTAGCTATATACATACATACAATGAAGTTGACGTGGTATGATATTTTCTACAATTGCCCATATATTATTTACCAGGCATATGACGTCAGCGTCCCAATAACTATGTATTTTTTCCAACCTACAAGACATCCCAAATAAAATAAGAATATAAATTAAATAAATAATTAAATTTATAATTTATTTTATTTTTTTCAGATAAATTGTATAATAAGTAAAAACAAAACATTAAAAAATTATAAGTAAAAATAATAATAATAATAAACAAAACAAAAACAAATTAAAAAAAAAACTATTTGAATTAATTTTTTTCTTTTTTGCTGTAATTTCAATTAAAACAAATATAAAAAAATTATTAAAAACATTTAAGTGATATTTAATTAATTTAATTTAAAAAAAGAAACAATACAAACAACAACAACAACCGAAGATACAAAGACAATGGAAAAATAATTTTAAAATTCAAAATCATAATCACCTACCACACACACACACACACCATAATTTTATTATAATAAATAATAAAAATTAAAACATATAATTTACAAGAGAAAAAAATACATAGAAATGGGATTGTTTATTAGTGAAAAAATTATTCATAAATAAATAATAATTTAAATATTATTGTATAAAAAAAACAATGTTTAAAAACTAAATAATATATTAAATATTTAAAATTGTATTTAAAAAAAAACATTTTTATTTGCGATTGTTTTATTTTTGGTATACTTACTAATTTTTAAATTAGTTGCCACTTGGGTTTAGTGCCTAGCAACGTTTCACCCATTCAATGATTAAATGGAAGCTAATTTTTGATTGAAATTAATGAAAAATATTAAATGGGTATAAAATAAATTATACTAAAAAATCTCTACACATTGTCTATCTATCAAATGATGTGAAAAAAATATTTTGGTGTTTCTCTTCGATTGAAATGAAGGTTATCGTTTGGTGTCGTAACTAACATTTGACGCCATATTCTCTTAGTCGTATAAAAAATTCAGCAGCATTTGAAATATTTTCATCACTTCAAATTTATAAGTGATGAGCAAAGTAGATGTTATAGAAACGTAAGCTTCCGTCTTTTTAGACGACGCATGTATTTAAAATAATAAATATTAGGCTGTGGTTATCGAATTAAATATTTTAACTGTGGTAAAAACTATCTTTTACCATAATTTTTAACTGCTTCGCTGTGCCAATTGTAAATGGTTAACATTTTGGCTTTGACATTTTTTGCTTGTTCTTTTATCAATTTAACCAATACAAAATAAAAAAAAACTACGAGTTCTTATCTTATAACATAATCATGCCTATTCTGTAACTCGATTTCACTGGAAAAAAATACCGTCGGATAATTTTCTATTCTGTATCTCGTTTCGTTGGAATTTCGTTGGTTATGAAAAGGTATTTGAAATGCGTAACGGTTAATGGTAATCATTTTGAGAATTTGTTGTAAATATTTCGAAATATTATTACCTAATACCGGTACTTATTTGTATCTACATACATACTTGTGTCTAACAAAGAAAATACAAAATTTTTATTGTAATCTTTTTATTTTTTTAGATAACATAATAATGCAAATAAAACAAATAGTTAGCTTTTCTGAAAGCTAAGATTCTGAACTATGTTTTCAACAAAAAATATTTACCGTCGTAGGATAATTGTTAAAAGATAAATGGTACAGAAACAAAAAATGGTGCTACGTTGGAAGGCTCCTCTTCTACCCTAATCCTGGGTTTAACCCGTGGGTTGTATGAAAAAAGGTTTTTTTCCAGAAATTTGGATGTGCGGGTTATACAATAAGTGCGGGTATACATACAACCATTTTTATTTTGTTAGATTTTGAATTTATTATTTCAATATTAACTGATCATACATTTAAAATTAAAGAAAGTCTACCTTAGACTCGAAACCCATAAATTCATCATCTGACTCAATTTCGAAAGCGTCAAGGATATCACTGTATTCGTTGAGAATCGGCAGTGGTATCTCCTCATTGTCTGAATCGGACGAATCAATCTCATTTTCTTGGCCATAATTATGCAGTTTTGCTTTCCGAAATCCGTTTCTAATACATTCCGTACTGACTTTACTCCAACTCTCGGAAACCCAATTACATACATCTTCGTAGGATGCATGCCTCATTTTTTATTAATTTGGTAATTCCCACTAGGGAAGACTGCCAATTGAGAGTAATCAAATAAGGATTTTGATTCGAAAAACGATCCTTTTCTTCGTCGCCAAACTTTCTCTAACCATTTCTCATAGAGATCCCAATTTCAATAGGTGCATATAAAATTAACAAGGCTGTAGAAATTAAAAATAATGATAACGATGGAATAATTATTGTTTCCACAGAAGATCAAACAATATAAACCCCTATTAATACAAACAACAGGACGACACAAATGCTTCCTAGTTCCGTTTATTTTTTCGGTTTTCAAACATCATCAACGAGCAATAACAATATTTTACCGGATTGGACTCAGATCGATTTAATTTATTATTAAGTTTGATGGTAAAAGATCAAAGTGAATTAATTCATCCTGAAATCGATATTAAAGATCAACTTTTAAAAACGCTTTTTAAGTATAGAGATTGCAATGATTTTCTATTCATTCAAAATATTTTTTTAATTAACAGAGATTTGATCAAAAATCATTAAAAATATGGCACAGAGGGTTTACATCTTTCAATTGCGACGAAGCTGCCAAGAAAATGGCAAGGATTGAACTATAAGCATGCCCCATTGATGTAGATCAAAATGAATGTATTCTGAAAATTCCGAATGAATAAAAGAACAGACAAAAAAAACGAATGGAATACATGAATTGAGTAAAAGAACGATTAATGTAATTTTCGGAATGTACGGAATATTCGGAATGAATTAACAGCAACACTCGAAATGTGTAGAAATAATTGAGCCAAATGTATCGTGGCACAGTATTTACAGGATCCAAGACCTTTTAATATTTTAATAGAGGTATATACCATGGTAATCGGATTTTGGATTTTTGGTTGTTCAAGTGATTTTGAATAAATTTTATTTCTATATAAAAAAGTTCTGTTAAAATTATTATATTTCTGTATTCAAATTGTAAGTATTAAAGATGAGTGTAGCAAAAATCACCGTGCAGCGGTGGTCAAGTGGTTAGAGTGATGGACTAAGCAATCGTGGACATGAGTTCAAATTTGGGTCGGGGCCAAAAGTTTTTTTTAATTTAATTTGAGGCGGTGGTTCAGTGGATAGATTTATGGACTTTGGTTTCGTGGGCTTAAGTTCAAAACTCTGTCGGGGGCGAAGCACTTTTTAATTTAATTTCTTCTGTCAAAATATAATTTTCTAATTTCTCCATTCAAATGTTAAGTATTTTTTTTTTTTTTTTTGGTTCCTTTATTTTACAATCTATCTCTTTAAGAGACATTCAGTAAACTTTGTGTCTTTTTACATTGTCTTGATCGGAGTATTTTTACCCATTGATAAAATCTCCTTACATTATAATTAGTTTAAATTGATATAACACATTTAACTACGATTGGGTCGATTGAATATAGAGAATTTATAATTTAATGTGTTTGCTTGTGACTAGGATCTGTTTGGCAAATCCAAAATTTTGTGACGTTTCAGCCTTTTCCTCGTTGTGGAGTTGAGTAGTTTGTTCGCTAGCTCGTTTGGATGAATTGACAATCTTGACTGATACCTGGCACTGGAGTTCCTAATTTCTTCACGTATTGTTGGTACCTTTAGGTCCCGATGAATTATATCGTTTGACACGAACCACGGTGCATCTACTATGATTCTTAGAATTTTAGACTGGAACCGCTGAAGAATGTCCAAGTTCGAGTTGCTGGCCGTTCCCCACAGCTGTATACCATATGTCCAGATAGGTTTTATTATCATTTTATAAAGCAATAGTTTGTTTTCAATCGATAAACTAGATGTTCTGCATATGAGCCAATAGATTTTGGACAGTTTCATTCCCAATTGCTTTCTTTTTGTCCATATATGTTTACGCCATGTTAAACGTTTGTCGAGGTGTATACCTAAATATTTTACTTCATCAGATTGAGGTATGACCTGGTTATTCATCTGTATTGATGGACATGTGCCTCTACGCATTGTAAAGGTTACATGATTAGATTTTGCTTCATTAACTTTAATTCTCCATTTTTTCATCCATACTTGGATATTATTAATATTCTCCTGCAAGACTTCTGCTGCTTTGTTGGGGTCTTCATGTGATGAGAGTACTGCCGTGTCATCTGCAAATGTTGCTACAGTTACTTGATTGCTTGTAGGTATATCTGCGGTATATATTAGATATAATATTGGTCCAAGCACGCTGCCCTATGGTATACCAGATTTAATTGGACGGATATTTGAGTATGCATCCTGATGTTTTACAATGAAATGTCTGTCCATTAGATACGATGTTAATATTCTGTAGAAATCATTTGGTAAGCATTGCTTGATTTTGTATTGTAATCCCACATGCCACACCTTATCAAAAGCTTGTGCTATGTCCATGAATAGAGCAGAACAATATCTTTTTTCTTCCAGAGCTTCTTGAATTGCTTGAACTATTCTGTGCACTTGTTCTATTGTTGAGTGTTCTGGCCTAAATCCAAACTGATGGCCCGGAATCAGATTTTTCTCCAGTAAAATGGGCTTTAGACGCTTAAGCAGTAGTTTTTCAAATAATTTAGAAATAATTGGTAGCAAGCTTATAGGTCTGTAGGACGTAACTTCTTCTGCGGGCTTTCCAGGTTTTGGTATTAATATTACTTGTGAAACCTTCCATTGTATTGGGAAATATCCAGTTCTAAGTATTGCATTAAATATGTAAGTTAGATATCGTATACCCTTATCGGGTAACTCTTGCAAAACTTTTCCTGTGATGAGATCATATCCTGGCGCCTTTTTAGGATTTAATTCTCTCTGTATAACTGTTTTTACTTCTAAGATAGAAAACTTCATAATTGTCAGATTCATTTGCAATGGTGATTCCAAATAGCTTTGAATGTTGTTATTCTCTTCGTCTGTAGTTTCTGGAGGATATGGTTGAAATACCTTTTCAAAATGGTCTGCAAATATTTCAGCCTCTTCTTCATTATTTCTCGCCCAGTGACCATTACTTTTACGTATCGGTGGAACATGCTGCTGTGGTTGTTTCAGCTTCTTGGTCGCTTTCCATAATGAATAATCTGTGTTTTCTGTTGGTGATAGTCGAGATAAGTATTCTTGTATTGATTGGTTTTTTTCATTGAGCAGCAACTCTTTTAACTGTTTGGTTGCTTTGTTTAGATTACGTTTATCTTCCGCTAGTCGATATCGTTGCCACTGTTTTCTTAATTTTCTTTTTTTTTTAATCATTTTCTTGACAATATTTGAACATCCCCTATCCTTTTCTTTGTCATTTTGTTCTGGCGTTGACTTCCAAGCTGCCGAATGGATACATTCATTGAGATGTTCAACTGCTTCATCTATATCACTCTCTGTCTTTAATTTGATGTTTATGTTTAGTTTCTCTGTTACATTATATCTGAAGAGGTTCCAGTCAGTTTTATTGTTGCTTAACATCGGCTGTTTCTTTGTATTCACTATCTTTGTACCCAAAGTGATTAAGACTGGCGAGTGGTCCGATGACAGGTCTAAGCACGGCGCAGCTTTAATATAATTACTGGCGATTCCTTTGGTGACGCAGAAATCTATGACATCTGGGATCTTTCTCCTATCACTAGGCCAATTGGTAGGTTCACTGGTTGAAACATGATGAAGATTATTTTTTTGGATTGACTTTAATAACTCACGGCCTCTTGTTGTAGCCAGTCTTGATCCCCAGTCTTGGTGTTTTGCATTGTAATCACCCCCTGCTATAAAGCGATGACCACCCAAAGAATTAAAAAAATGATCAAATTGTTCCATTTTTATTGTATGTTTTGGTGGGCAGTATATGGCCGAGATGGTTATGGGACCTAGCCAATCTTCTATTACTACAGTAGTTGCCTGTAGATGCTCCTTCTCATACTTTTCTACTTCGTGGTGTTTAATTATGTTTTTGATTATAACTGTAGTGCCACCATGTGCCGTTCCATCAGGATGATTTGTGTTATAGATGCTGTATCTTGGTATTTTTAGGAAACTTCTACTGGTGTTATGCGTTTCAGATATTAGCATGACATCAATTTCTTGTTCCATCAGGAAACTTTTAACTTCTTGTCCATGTTGCGACAAGCCGTTGGCATTCCAGATTGCTAATTTAAGGATTCTGGACATTGAATGATTTGGACACAATGGTCGTTAAAAGGTTAAGGATAGTATCCATTTTGGTCATTAATTTTTCCATCATAGTTTCCAACCGTTGTGTGGAAGACTGCTCGGGCTGTTGTTCCTGATTTTTTGAGTTATCCATTGAATGCTTTACTTTGGTACGACTCCCTTCCGAAGTTTCAGTTTCAATTGAATTTTTGAGCTTCTGCGCATATGTTGTCCCGGTAACTAATTGATACGATGGATTCGGGTTTGAAACGGGCGGCGGCTTCACCACTATCTTCTCTCTGAGAGGGGGAAATCTCCGGCTTTGCACTTCTTTGTAAACAGTGCAACCTCTATAGTTGGCGGGATGACTACCGTTGCAGAGCACGCATTTCACATTTGTACCCCACACTTTTGTTTCACACTTATTTGTGAGATGTTCCCCTGCACATTTCACACATCTGGGCTTGTGATTGCAATACGATTTAGTGTGCCCGTATCTTTGGCAACTAGTGCATTGGACTACTTCACGCTTGACATGCGGCTTTTCAACCTGCACAACTGAATGCATAAGTCTGCTGATCGAATGTACTTCTTTATTGTTTTCACTCATTCGAAGCTCTACTTTGAAGAGTGGGAGTGGCTTTTTTGTGCCACTTTGTCTAATGTTGTTAATATTGACAACATCGTGGCCTAATTCAATTAACTCACTTTTTAAATCATCAGTGTTAATTGATGGATGTAGGTTCCGTATAACCACCTGGTAGGTTTTGTTTGATTTTGCTTGGAACGAATGGAACTCTGTATTTCGCTCCGCCAGGGCTTTTACGACAACCGGGTATGTCTCGACGTCTTTTAATTGGATTTTTACCTGGCTAGTTCCAATTACTTTTAGATCGTAATTGTCATTAGCCAGTTCTTTTAACAGGTTCGTCTGTATGTTAAGTATTAAAGAACGATATAACCTGGTTTAGTATATACGGCGATGGTGTAGTGGTTAGATTGATGATTGATTAGATTGATTGAATTCGTAGACTTAAGTTCAAGTCTCGCTTGGGGCAAAACTTTTTATAAATTAATTTGCTCTTCCAAATTGGGACTTAGCTTCTGTTAAAATTTTCAAATGCAAGACTTAATGCAAAAAAAAAGTTGATACATGTAGAAATTGAACGACGGTGGTCAAGAAATAGATTCATTGACTGGTGTCGTCGGCCTGAGCCAAGCAAGCCTCGGTTAAGGGCCAAACATTTGTTTAATTCAATTTTTTCTTATAAATTGGTTCAACACAGCTATTGTTACCATTTTCAATTTTCTCTATTCAAATGGTATGTATGAGAGATGTATATCTTGTATACCTATCTTTCTATGTGTACCGGTTGTTAAGTGGATAGAGTGATGGACTATGGTTTCATGGATCTAAGATCAAATCTCATTTCAGAACCACATCATTTTCTTTTTTCACAAAATTCATTCGCTTCTGTAAAAATTTTCATATTGAACGACAAACATGAAAATTTTATTTCAGCTGAAAAGTTGAACAACAATTGATGGTTATTTTTGTACAATTGAGATGTTTTTTATTTTTTGAATCAAAGATCGAACCTTGGCACACGAAACCAATAGCCATCACTCTAACCACTTAACCACCGCCGTATATAGAAATACATATCTTTAATACTTAACATTTGAATGGAGAAAAATGAAAATTTTAATTTGAAAAATAGTTTAAATAAAAATGGATTTTACCCTCCTGGATTCGAGAACTTGAGTCCACAGAACCAACCTCCATCACTCTGACCACTACACACACCAACCGCCGCATGAACTTTTCGGTGCTACATTCGTTTTTTATATTAGCAATTTGAAAGAGAAATTAAATTAAAAATATTTACATCGAACCGAGATTTGAACTTGGGTCTACACGTCCATCACTCTAACCACTCGACCACCGCCGCATGTTTATTCGTTTCTTATATTAGCAATTTGCATAGAGAAATATGAAATGATTAGTTCAGGCGATTTTGTATAAATTACGTTTTTGTATAACATATGTAGAAATAATTTAGCCATCCAAATGCATCCTGGCACAGTATTTACACCAGGCATTTCAACGAGGTGCTAAAGGAGCACCTTATCACGGCAGTCGTTGACAGGGCTCAAGAAGATGGGGACATTACTGCCCTTAACTGGAGGAAGGTGGAGAAGGCCTTAGCCGCCTCCTTCCTAAACATCATGAAGGAGAATCCGGGACCTGATCCGTCCTTCAGAGATCGTTTCAATGCAGTTTGTGTATGTTTCACTTGGTGAAGAAGGTGGTCTGTATACTGTATAAATGTATTTTTTTTTCTTATTGTTGTAATTTTTACACAGGCATGTTCGACTTGACAACATAGGACAGTTGAAATACTTCACTGGTAATTGAAGCATTTACGGCAATTAATACTCCTCCACCCGTTAATTTTTTGCTCGTTGATGAAGAACGGTCACATCTATAGAATACATAATAAATCGGGAAAAATTCTATGCTCTGGATATTATTATTAAAATTTGTTTCCACAATAATATAGAATGAGAACAAAGTTTTTCGAACGAAATTCAGAAATTGATATGCCTCGTAAAGGCATTTTGTTAACATTTTGCTGATAACGAAACGGTGCTTATATTCTGTTGGTGCCTTATCTGGTGTAATCTGAAAAATCGGCCATTTTTTAAACTCAAATTCTTTAATAAATATTCCATTTGGACAAAACTTCAGATTTGATGCTCGTGCAAAGTTTTCATCAGTGAGACTAATCCTAAATGATGAGTGGTCACTAGATATGCTATTAATTGGGTATCATCTAGATGCTGTTAGCTGTTGATACTTAATTTTGAATTGCTTCCACAAACACAGATTTATGCAGTCTGCTTACAAAAAGGTACCGCGTCGGTTTAATTCTTGCAATTGGAATCATTCGATTTTTATTTTCCGAGCGAGGTATGTTTAGATTAACTTTTTCATTATTTATAGCAACCGGTCCATTGTTAACTGCCCATCGGTATTTGGTGTTTTAATTGTTTGAGGTGCGGTATCTGTTGTTTTTTTAGGTTCATTATTTAGGTGTATACTTTTTAGATTGAAGCCTAGTTACTTCTTTTTCTGTAGAGGGATTTGTAGTGGCATTCGATATTTTATTAGTTAAAGCAGCAATTTCCACTATCAAATCCTTTAAGTTCAAGTCACAATCTGGGCAGGACCATAATAATTCCTTACAACTTTCTATGGCATTTTTAAATGTTGAAACAGATTTGCCTTTATTGCTAGTACAGGAATAATGTGCCACACTGTTACACATAATCCCTTTAAATATGAAAAAAATTGTCAATTACGCCTTCCGCATTGCATATGCAACAGCATTTTTCACCTATATTAATGTCACTCATTTTTCATTTAAAAAAATGAAAATTAACACAATTATCACGTTAAAATTCACTAGGTCAAATTTTAAAATTTGTAAAAAAATATTATTTGCAAAAATTACTAAATTAAGTAAGAATAAAAAAACACGTCCGTTTAGAACGACTGTGAAGAAATTAATGGAGATATTTACAATAAATATCTAAAACTAAATTAGAAGAACTCAAGTTTGTATTGTCCATTGAAAACTGCGAAATAAAATCCAAATGACGAGGTGGTCGTGAACTTCTTTTTGTTTTGAAGATTATGCAGGTTATGTGTAAATCGTAACTTTTCAACCTTCTACAAATATCGAAAATGTTTAACCTCTAAGTAGATGGCGTGTAATTCCCTATCAAAAGCTGAATATTTCATTTCGGCTGGTTGTAAGTTTTTGGAGAAATATGCTAGAGGTTCCTTACGTCCATTTTTGAGTTGCTCCAAGGCGGCTCCGACTGCTGTGGTCAATGCATCAGTAGTAATACTGAACACTGCGTCTTCTAAAGAGTGATCCAAAAGTGTTGCATGATCAGGCGCAGTTTTATTCTAATTTCTTGCAGTTTTTGGCTTTCTGAGTAACAAAACTATAGTTGCGCATTAATCGGTAATAACAATTCAACTGGTTTTGGTACAAAGCGATGGTTATAATAAACTATGCCAATAAATTGTTGAATTTGTCGAATGGAAAATACGATATAGCTTGAAATCTTTTGTCGCATGGGAATATTCCTACAAGAATACGTTCCCATAAGAATACCATCGATGTATGAAAACACAAAATCCAGTCCCCTAACTATCTCGTTCATGAGCATGAATTCGAATAAGCCAAAAGGAATGGTAATGCCTTTCTTAGCAATATCATCTGTATCTGTAGCAACAGGTATTAAATGATATATATATATACATATATATATATATATATATATATATATATATATATATATATATATATATATATATATATATATATATATATATATATATATATATATATATATATATATATATATATATATATATATATATATATATGTATATACCCTGACTAGGTCAGTTTTAGAAAAATTTGAAATGTTTGTTTTGATCTAACATTTGAGAAGAATTCAATGAAGATAAAACCCATGTGCCATTAAATTAAAAAAAACTATCTAAATCCTTAAAGCTTTGAAACTCAGAACTCGGAGACACCACCGCCGACCGTACAATTTATTGCTGCTATAAATACCCTCCACCACCGTCGTCATCGCATACTCACTCATCTCTTATATTTGCGTCATTTGTATAGGGAAACTAAAAATTTTAACAGAAGCTGAGTTGTGAGTCTGCATAATTGACCACCGCCGTGCAAATTTATTATTGCTATACGTATCTGCTATACTTTGAATAGAGAAAATAAAAATTTTTGAGTGTAGCCGAGACTTGCTCAGTTCCCCGAAACGAAAGGCTATGACTCTGCTTATTTAGCTACCATCGTATAAAACTGATACTGCTACATAATCTGCTATAAACTCTGTACTGCTGTTTTATACTTGTTCAAAATATTTTATGGTCGTTCTGAAAAGAACGCTTAATACTTCAAAAATTAAAATAAAGATAAAAATATTATGATTGTTTTTGTCATGAGATTAAGTTGCTTCCCACATTACTCTAAACTGTCCAAATCATGGAGAGTACTGTTGTTTTGGTTGTTTAAGTTCTTTATAGTATGGTAAAACTACTTTTGGCAGTAAAATTGCTAAGATTTTTATCATTCGCACTTGCATTTTAAGAATTTGAGAAGTGTTGAATAAAAGTAGGTGAATTAATTAAAGTACAACAAATGCGTAACAATATTAACAATTAAAAAATAAAATGAACTAAACAAAAAAGCACAACTAATTCTATGAATTTCTATCTAAAATCAATTTTATATTTCTCAAATTTTTTCTTCTATATACGTTTTGATGCCCTACAGATTTGCGATACGAACATTTTTGAGTGTTTAGTTCAGCGATGCCCAAACTGCGGCCAGCTGGCCGCATTCGGCCAGTTTTATGATTTGATGCGGCCAGTAAATAAATTATAAAAATAGCAACTAATACCACAATAATAATAATTTCCGTTTTAAAAAATTTAATATTTTGGTTATACGTACTAAATTCAAACTCAAATATATTTGTACATTGGGTTTGCTTAATTCTTAGTAATTGTGTTTTGGTCATTGTTTTATCCAGCGGATATTCAGCGGTTTTAGGTTCATTGTGTTCATAGCATAAAAAATGAAACACATATTTGACAGGTTATGAAATGTAAGAAATAAGGAAAACGGAATTTGAAAATAACGAAGTATTTTGTGGCGACATTTGAAATATTATTTTCATTAAATTTGACAACGGTAAGAATATTAAATTAGAATTAAATACAAAAAATGATAACGAATTTATTCTTAATTTAATCTGATAACGAATTTATTCTTAATTTGGCATTCTTGACATCACAAAATACCTAAATGAGCTAAATACTAAACTCCAAGGGAAGGATCCCAGCAAACGTAGAAGTACTTCCAGAACTAGTGCAAAAGTAGTGAAAGAAAGTACTTTTTTTCTTGTGAAAAAAGATAGGACGTCGGGAAAAAATTCATGAGTTTAAAAAAAAAAAATAATTGTCTTTCTCTTTTACTCTTATTACAAAAAAAAAGGTTGTTGTCTCTTTCTAACTACTTATTCTTCCACATATAAAATGTACTTTAATACTACTCTGTAGAAGTGGTTCTAAACTACTTCCGTAGAAGTACTTTAGAAGTAGTTCTTAATCAGTACATTAAAAGTACTTCTACAACTGGTATATCTGATTTTTTTTTTTAAATAAAAAGCAAATTTATGATTTAGCAATAATGTTTATACATATTAATGTTTATTTATCACAATAATTTTTTCATATTCAATATCACATTTCAGTTATCATATTACTTTAGTAACTACATGTAATATTTAAGAACTACATGTAATATTTAAGATAATTATTAATTCAATATTTTGTATATATCATATGTTTTAATAAATAGCATTTAAATTTAGAAAATATATTATGCGTAATTCAATTAATTAATTGCAAGCGATTAAAAATTTTAATTCATTGTAAATATCACATTCAATAAAATAATTCAAATGATGTGTAATTCAAATTATAGCTTAATACTATGTACATCTTAAAATAATAAAATTAAATCCCTAATATATCACATACATATTTAGTCTCGAACCGAAAAATCCATTGGTAAAATTTGTAGACTTTAAAATATTAAAAACTAGTTCAAATAATAAAATAAACCATATTCTTAAGAAATTTTGTTACCATTATTTGGTAATATCATTTTAAAAAACTATTATATTTTTGATCCGCCTCAGAACTTCTTATTTGGGGTTAACCATAATTTTTTTGAAACGACAAAGAAATAAAATAAATATAGTTCTAATAAGATGGTTGATACCCGCAAATAAGAAGTTTGCATAACATTTATCAAATTAACTTATATACTATGTTTATATTAATTCATTTTTGATTATTTTATATTTATTTTTTATTTTTAAAAAATCGGTTATGGGCATGTTGAATGCATTTTCTAATTTCATCCTGAAAATTTTCTCTCCCAAGTAGACCACCGCAAGCATCTAATGATATAAAATAAAATTAAAAAAATTAAATATGTATATATTTTTCTAAGTTTACTTTCTTTTTACCAAACATAACTGAATTGAATAGCTTTAGCGAGTTTAAAGATCTTTTACCCGCTCGCCCATTTAAATTAAAATCGTGGTAAACATCGTCTGTTGCGATGAATCGAAACACACTATCCAAGCTGGAAGATCCCTTTAGTTTTCTCAGAAACATTATCTAATAATTAAAACTTGATTAGTTAGGTATTAAGTTACTTTTAAAATGGTTTCTTACCAGCTTTGCTAGGTATGGTTTGTCGATTAATCGCAATTCCACATCACTAAGCTCTGCTATTGATTTAATAGGAAAAACCGTTTCAAACTCAACAGACGAGTCTTCTTGGTCGCCAACCAGTCGTGATAATAATTGATTAACCTTTTTGACATGAATTAAAGTTTCCATATTTAACTTATTTTGCGCATTTCGGTGATTTTGATTTTCTTTATCTTGCTTTTCCATATTCCTTTCCAAGTTAGTAATTTTGCTGATAATAGTGTTCATTTTCTCGGATAAATTTTCTGAAATTCACAGTAAAAGCACAGATGAAATACATATTGAAATATATAAAATTAATATTTATGCAGAGATATTTAGTTTTAAAAGCAACTGTAAGAGCTAAGTTGAGCTTAAATAGTTTATACAGACTTGAATTGGAAACAAAAAATAATTTACCTGATACGTTTAAGGTTTCTATACTATCCTGAAGATCAGTCAATCGATTTTCATTTAAGCAACTTGAAGTTGACGGTTGATTTAAGAAATTTGGTAATTCTTCTAAAAATGGACTTATTTGTAATGCTATCAATTGCTCTGCCGGTACTTCTGGTGTTGATCGGTTAGTTTCATGATTTCTGAAATTTAATTTTTTTCGTGGAGGAAATAAAATTTCACTCTTTTCAAAACAGCTTTCATCGTCTGATTCCTCTATTTGCCGTTTTTGTGTAGACGTTATGAAGCCTTGGGAAATATTTTCGCTGTTCGCTATGTTTTGCCAATTGTCGATGATAGGCGACAATGGTATACCTTAAGGAAAAATAACAGCAAAATAAATTATCATCCGATTCCGCTAGTCGTATTGTTTAAACAATTGTGACTCCAAGTGACAATAAAATCGAATATTTATACTTTGGTTGGTTCTACAGTTGGTTGCTATATATTATTCTTAAATATATCATAAAATTATATACCGTTTGCTTTATTACCCATTTTGATATACTGCACTCAGATAAACTGGAAGTAGTAGTGAAATACTGGAACTTTAATAAATACATTTAATGTGAAAATTTTTTAAAGGTTTGGTGTAAAATTGGTATTAAAATGTACCCTTCCTCTGATGGCACACAAAAAAATTTATATAAAATATCGTTCATGTTGAAAGTTCGAAGTTCAGGGTTAATATCATTGGCAAGTACAATTCCAAGAGCTTGTGATGAATTAATGGGGTTATCATAATATTGTGACACATTTTTGAAAACATGGCCAGTTACTGTCTTTTTACCTGCAACTAAGCCAAAGCGTATAACCTTGAGGACAAATCTGCCAACTGTTAAGCAATAACAATCTGCTTCACTTTCATTTGAAAGATGAAACATATCAAATTTAGTAGGTTTCCGTTCTAAATCAGCAGCTTTTATTTCTTCTGTTCGCCGGAATATTTGTTGCAAAATTTTATTTGGTTTCTTAATGATCCTTTTGATAAACTGCATGTAATTTTAATATTTGTAAGCAGAAAATGTATCTAAAGCACCAAATTGTTTAACACAACTAGGTAAATGGCATGAATAGGCATGAATATTGAAACTGACTTTGTCCTCTCCATAAATCGATGGAAATTGTTGGACAAACTCATTTATTAGAATGGAAGCTGCATCAGTATTTTGTCTGCAGTATTTGTGGTCTGATAATAGCCTTATAGCGCTATGTAGTAATAAAAAATGGCGAAACATGTTATGATCAACTACGTCTTTAAGAACAATAATTCCTGTGTACAGTAAAAATTGCCTAAATTCAGTGGCTTTCCATAAGGCTAAGTCTCGAAGTGTTCTACAGCTTCGGCCAAATTCGAACGGAGTATGTGAAGAGCATAATGTCAATTTTGAGTTCAAAACTTCTAGATTTACTTTCATGCCTGTAAATTTATTTTTTGAAATCAAACCCAATATTTTTTTTACAACTCCTAAATCGACTATGTGCATAGGATCGAGAGGAAATTGAGATACCATTCCAACATCAATCGTTTCTAATATATTTTCTTTATGCAACAACTCTCGATGATGGTAATTTTGATCCCTTCTGATGCTGTATGACATATCCGTTCTTTCACTTTTAATTTCTGTTTGAAATACCACTCTCTGGTTTTTATATTCACCCATTTGGCAGCATTTGGGACAACTATTTTTTCCAGTATGGTACTGAGTGGCAGTAATAAATGATCGTGCTGGGCTATCACATACAAATAACCGTATGTTAAATTTTCTAACAGTTCCTAATTGACCTATTTTAACACCATTTTTGAGAAGAATTTTCGTTTCTTCCACAAATGGTTTCAAAAACTCATTTACGGAATGAGGTTTCTCAAAACCTGAGTAACATCCAACTAAAAATGGGGGTTGATTTGGAAATTCCGAGAAACTTCCAATTATTGGCCACAAAACACGTCGGGAACTTTTAAAGACTTGTAGCCCATCAATTCCTATATCAACCAAGACCAAATCCTTTTCTATTAAAAACTTAAAAGAGGTTGATTTGATGTGATTCTGAATCCCAAAATGTAAATACTCGCCAGGAGCAACGTTGATAATATTAACATTATAATTATTAATTACGCCAGTTTTAGTTTTTAGTAATTTTCTTGCAGTTGTTGGTATATGCTTTACACCGGACTGGATCAGTGTTTTCAACAAATCATCTACATGATTATGTGCGACCTTATTTCTAATAGCCCAGAGTTTCAAATTATTGCTAATTACTGATTCTATATCCTGATCATTGTCGCTGGAGCTATCACTAGAGTCGTATTCATCACCCTCCGAAATATCTACATTAACAACAGGATTATTATCGCTGGAGCTACTAATAGAGTCGTACTCAACCGAAAATTTATCATTACGCTCTGAATTATCTGCATCAGCAACTGGATCCGAAAAAAATAAAGCATTTACATTTTCCGAGCTTGACGCTGTAGACTTTGGAATTGTTATATTATCGAAATTTGGAATAGCTGCCGGCCTTGCGAACGAATCTAGATTTTCATATCTTAATAAATCATTTAAAAATATTTTTTTTTGTGTCGCTAAACGATTCATAAACGTTTTTTTTGACATATTTACGTAAAGTTGAACCAAATTTAGATTTTATATGTGTCAACAATTATCGTACATGTATATTATGTTATTTTTTATCTAATATCTTATCGGTGGATTACCTATATATTCCGTGTAGGTACACTCCGGGAAATATTATAATTATACACAACCACTAAATCTATATACACAAAAATTAACTGTTTTAACTTATTTATATACACTATATTATATTATACGACACGCAAGCACTAAATACAAAGATTATCTATGTTTTGGTTTAAATTGTCCTACTAATCAGAAAAATGTTTATACTTTTTAATTAAATACTCGAACTTTATTTATTTTAATTTGACTCTATGACACAAAAAATGATGATGAAATGTGAAAAACAATACAAATAGCAATATGGCGACTACAAAAACTACGAAAACGAGATGCAACTACATTATTTTTATATTGCCTACTCGCTTTATTTATATTTTATTTAAAATCGTTTTTGTGTGTGTGAGAAAATGTTTATATGTAGTTTAAACTAATGAACGTACGTTTGCTGGGATGCAACCATAATTGATATGTACAAGTATATTACATCATTTTTAGATACGTTGAATTTATTCAAGGATCATTTGCTTAAAAACCAGTGGGCCCATTTCAAAGCAATCCAATCCGTATCTATGAATGAGAAAGACACAAAAAGATTTGCTTCCGATATTGAGAAATTGATAGTACAATTTAATGATAGGTTTTCGAAACTTTTTAGCTTAAAAATGAAATTGAGTTGTTTTCGTATCCATTTTCAATCGACATTAATTTAGTTGATTTAAAATTCCAGTTGGAATTATTGCAACTACAAAATGATATACTTGCCAAGCAGGCATTTTTAGACGATAAAAACAGTTTCCTCGCAATTTATTTAACTAAGAAAGATTATCCAAATATAAGAAATTTATTTTTAAAACTAATTACGTTATTTGGAACAACGTATAATTGTGAACAATTTTTCTCGGGATTAAAATTTGCAAAAAATTCCTATAGAAATAGACTAACTGACATTAATTTGAAAAACGAACTAAGAATTAGTAATACTACACTAGAATATAATGTTCGCGACTTAATTTAAATAAAAAATCTTAACATAATTTATACTGTTTATTTATTATTTTTTCAGTGCGGCCAGTCATCTTTGTTCTTGTAAATTTTCGGCCATCTCTTCCATGATTTCTGGGCACCCCTGGTTTAGTTTATCCTTATCGATGGAACTAAAAGATCGTTTAATAGTAGTATTACGATAATTTAGTTGTATGTATTTTAGTTAACGCCAAGATGAGGTTGAACAAAGCGTGATAAACTTTTCGTATGAATATTTAAAACACACCGCGAGTAATTCAAAAAATTCTGTCGCGCTATATAAAGCCGTCACTTAAATGTAACATTTACAACAACCTAAATCCTAAAGTTATTCTATACAATGATATATATGTACTTCACGAAGAATCAACAATAATTCAATCAATAAAAATTTATGATCGACATATATTTTACTTTTCAAAACCTTGAGACACCATACGTTTATAATATTTGATTATGGTTAATTAAATATCGCAAGTCCTTCAAGTGTTTTTCAATTTCATTTTCAAGTTCAACATATTGCGATCGATTTACACAAATATCGCACATTTTTTACACTACTAATAATATCCCATTAATAATTTACGAAACATACTATAAATTAGTAAACCGCAGACTTAAATACTCCAGAATTAAAAACAAAATTAAATTCTTCACATTCTTGCTTATAAAATATATGTTATGTGTAAATCTGGATAACAAGTGTTTTTGGATTTTTGGAAAATTACATTTTCTAAATATTTACCATGATTAAATTTTTGAATATTTATATATGTAGATGTATATACATAAATAAGTACATATTAGCTATGTATGTACAATGTATATACATGAAGTTTTAAAAATTAAGATTTCCTGGAGCATGGCGCACGCGCGATGACCGCAATAATCTTTTTCCGTTTCAAAGAAAAACTTGTACACTCGACTATTAATTTAAATTGACGTTCATAATTTAAGGAAAATTTACACTTTCCGAACAGAGCATATGAATATTATTTATATAATATATAAATAAATCTTGCATAATGCTATTTACATTTATATGTACATAATGCATAGTTCGTGTTTAGATGAATGCATTATAATTTATGAATTGGTTAACCCGTTGGAAGCCTTTATTTATATACATCTAATTGTTTCACTGTATAAGCCTAGTGTGTAATAAATTTGTTTATCTCGTCTATATAGAAGATGATTAACCTACGTATATATAGTATGTATGTAATGTATATATAAATTCACTAGCCGCATATAACACCCACAAAAATGATGACACGAAAAATTCATTCAACCTTGTCTGTGAATATGTTACAATACATATGTAAATATGTACAGACGCAAAGTGTATTGAATTTTGAATTTTTATCGAAATGAAAAATAAATTTTAACATTTAAATAAATAAAAAAATTAAATAAAAATAAATAAACACAATTTGGATTTGTATAAAGTTATTTTTAAAAAAATAAATGGAAAACTATACGAACATAAGAAGAAAATTCACTCTACATATATGTATAATACAACAGAAACATGTGAAAATTACGATATATGCGCACAACGGTTAGTCGTAACATATTCTGTGTTTTCTTTAATTTCGGTCGGCTGTTTTGTTTTTATTTATTTTTTGTTATTCAAAATTTGTAGACCAATTCGAAATTATAGTGGACGGCCACTTTAGTGAATGACCTCAACATAAGCTAATTTAATTTCACTTTGATTGATATTGAACATTTAACATTTTAGCTCCATAATTAAATCGTCAGACTTTTAAATTCTAACGTCTGTGTTAAATAGTTGAAAGTGAAATTTGTATGACATATTGTTATTATTGTTTTCATGTGTAAATCTGTCGGTCCGTCGTGATCCCGCTTTAAAGTAATTATTTTCTAGTCAAAATATTCGACAATCACAAGAAATAAGATGTACTCATCAAAATAGCTAAATCGTTTCGATAAAAAATTTTGATCCAGAGAAAATTATTTTCGTACACAAAAGAAAAGCAACGTGCGACAATAAAAAATATAAAATTAAAAAAAATAATAATGTATACAAATTAATCAAATTCGAATTCAAATAAAGTGAGAGCACGGGGAAATCTATAAAAAAATAATTCGTGTAATTTTTAGATTACGATCTCATTATTTATAATCGGTTCAAAATAAATGCCTGATTTTTCAATCGCACATTTTAGTTAAGCGGTCGACTGGAACACTACTTACTCCTTTCATAAATAAAATGTATCTAATAATTTTGTTAAAGTTTGTTTTGGCAGTTCATATATGTTTAGACGTTTGTGAACCAATGTCGTACAATCATTGTTTCGTTGTATGACCCATGTTAGGCGCCCAAAGTAAATAACTGTGATTGCTTAAGTTTACCCAAATCCAACTTGATTGGTCCTTTTGGTACAGATCAATCATATTTTCCGTGCTAAATTCTAAACATTTTTCAGGGTTTTACATTTACCATGTGATGTTGCTCAATTCTTGGCGGCTTAACTTGATGTGTCACCTAAAAAATATATTTATTTAACTTTTAATTAGTAAACCAAACACAAAATTTAAAAATTACCTGAATCCTGATCTGCTTGTATCGTAAATTGTCTATAATAATAAACCACAACAGACTCGTAAAAGCTGACATCATACTGTATGCGCGCGTAAGAAAATCAGGAAAATTCATTGTAAAATATGACACACTTTCAAAATATATATATATGTATGTATATATTTACATACATACAGACACACTTGCTGTCGTCTTGATTCACATAAATAAATGTTTGTATATTGGATGCGGGAAAATTGTTTTTCTTAAGAAAACCCGTTTCACCTACAGATCTGAGCATTCGTTCATAAAAAATAAAAATAAAAAAATTAAACAAAATTCTATTTTTAAAAATAGAATTGAAATAAAATTAAAATTAATTTTTTATATATATATTTTTTTTTTTGATTAAGTCTGAAGCAGAAGCGAGTAACTTACTCTATACTACTTATTACGTCGTCTTCTGTATAGTGTCAGTTAAAATTTAGAAGATGCGATAGTGTAAAAAATCTATAAGACTTTTTATTTATTTATTGTATTATGAATAAACAATTATTTGTCTGTGTTGTATATATACTACATATAATTTTGTGATTAAATTTAATTAATTAGGTTTTTTGTTATTTTTGTTTATTTTATTATTATTATTATTGTAAAGTTGAATGAATGAGTTGTAAATAGTTTATTGGTGTCTATAGTGAATATAATATTCCACATGAAAAAGTGCCAAAATATTTAGTTTTGTGTGATTGTTTACATATATAAATTAATTACTATATAATCAGTGTATATAATGGAAGCACATAATCAACCAAGTGTCTGTCGATCTCCGCCACCTTCTCGATATCAGTTTGCCGCACGTCGTAAAGAATCCAGTGTAACGCGCGATTCAGAAAATGAACTCAACGAATTTGATTATGATTTGCATACAAATGCGTATGGCAAGTTTCATCCGATTGGATCGAATAATCCGTCGGTATCACGTGAAAAAACGCCACAAATTGGATATTTTGTACCATTGGATACGGTATGCTTTTTAACGCCGTCACCAAAAAAACGGTGAGAATTTCAACAAAATTTTATCTATTTATAAAACCAACTGCGGTATTCCCATTTAGTCTCTAGCAAATATTTATATACATAGTTCTAAAAATACACGACATAATACTTGGACATTTCTACTTAAATTTTGAGTAAACTACATCATTATACCAATGTCGGCTATATAGAGGCAAAGCAGGTGAAAGGAATGACGAAAAGTGAATGTTTGAAAGAAGATCGTGAGAAAATGTTGTTTGACGTTTTGAAATATAATTGATGAGTTTGAGTTAATAAGCCATATCCAATTTGATTATATTGTTCAAATGGTAATTATAGGTATAATGACCAGCAGATTGGCTAGACGCGATGTCACCAATTACTATAATTTATTTGACGGATGCATGCTTCAAGAATTAATGATGCACATATCGATTACTCAGATTTTGTTAAAACATACTTCTTTCACAGATAAAAATTATTGGTCTGCTTCATAATTATTTTTTTCTCTGTCGTTAAACTTTGCCTTAAAGAGTATTCTCCAAAGCATGGCTCAACGTCAATGTCATGATTGTTGTAATAATAAAAATTTTCATATTTCAGCAATTCATCGGTTAACTTAAATTCACGATCGCGTCGATCAACAAGCTATGGCGGTTCATTAACCCCCACACCAACCCAATCTTCATCACACCGTTCATCAACCGAAACTCTATCTAATTTAATGCTAGACTCACCACGACCACTACTTAGCCACATGAATCAAAAACACAATCAGACAAATGGCAATATGCCTGCAAATTTACTAGCGGCCGCCACAAGTACTCTTCTCAACGGATATAATAAACCATTTTTACGTTCGCCAACTTCAAATCGTAAAATGGAACGATACTCGGAATGCTATATAAATCCGTATCTGACAGACGAAAATTACATGTTCATTAATCAAAAACGTCTGAAGAAGAAAAATCGTGCAGCCGATCGTAATTTCTACTCGATGAACGAAACAATCGAGGTACTAGCTGATCAAGTTGTCGAATGTGATCCAATGGTAAGTAATAAATGTTGTTATTTATTCAAATAATCGTACATACATAAGTATTTTAAGGGGCGTCACATATCCAATCATTCGATTCCCCAGCGATTTGAAAAAATAAATTAAATCGCGTAAATATTTTCTAATATATATACCAAAACAGTTCTGTTTTGTGAAGTGAAAATGAAGCTCCTCTTTTGGAAAGATCACAAAAATGATCGTAAATCGCGTGAAAAATCGAAAAAAATACGAAAACTATCAACATCCTCATCGACACGACGACGATTTAGTGTCAATTCGCTATCGAATTTTAATCCATTGAATTTCAGTAATGGCGGCTATTTTAGGAGTAACAGTGCACAATTTTATAATTTCCAACGTCCAGCGAATAGTTTTAATTGGAATTTAGTGGAAAATGGTGGTATTAATAGTAATAATAGTACGAGTGGCGGTTTTAATAGTGTCCCAAATAGTAGTTTTACTATTACGGATCCGAATAGTTTTGATTTTTATGGTGGTTCAAATAAAATTGACTTACAAAATCAATTGTTACAATATAAACCCAATAAGGGTTATAATTATGGAAATTGTAGTGAACTATTAATACCGGGCTATAAACTAAACTCGGGCTATCATGTGAAAAAAACGCGAAGACGCAGACATAAGGTAATCCTCTTATAATAAAAGTTTTTTTTTTTATTTCTTCATTCATTATGTCACACAAAGTGTTTTGTTTGCAATCAAAAAATTGCTTCGAGCCATGGATGCTGCGCCGCACAAATACTGATTTCGTAATGGAAAATTGTGCACGATTATGTAAAAAAAAAACGTCATATAAATTAATGTTAACAGGAAATTGACGTTTTTTAATTTGTTATTATGTATGTGTAACGAATTAATTAATCCGGCTTGGTACTTTATTAAGCAGAGGTCTCGTTACATACATATATATAATCTATAATAACATTTTTGATTAGTGCTTACTATTAAGAATTTCATTTTCGAATAGTAAAGGTTATCTTTACCATATACTTGTAAAATTATCTAAATTGATTTAAATGGTTTAATTCTGTATTACGAGATTTCAAGGATTGGCCTTAGTTGTTTTTGCATTATGCTAATTTTTACCGGAAACAATTTAAATAGCACAGACGGTAGTGGTGTATAAAGGCAATTATCCGATAATATTATACTGCAATAGAATTATTTTATTATTCTGGTTTGGCAAAATGTATTATGATCAGCGAAACAGCATGACGTTAAATTATCAGTATGTATAATTTTATTGACTAACTCTTTGGATAAGCATTTAGAGATATATCGTAAACTTAAGTATGCACGAATTTTAGTAATTCAGCTGATAACTGCGGATCTCACACATGCCAATTTTTTCCACGAATCAATTTATTGGTTCTCTACCTACTACATGGCATTGTTCCTTTACTAGTTTTCTTCGTCATCTTTTTGGTGCCAATACGTAACAAGAGTCATATACCAATTTTGTGTAATATGAGGAATTTATAAATTTAATAGAAGTTCCAAATTTGTCGGTGGAAATAGAACTTTCGAGTTCTCCGCTGAATTTAAACGCTATTGGCTAAACAATGATACCAATAAAAAAAAGTACTAACATTTTTTTTAATTCTCATTATTTTTTGAATGGTCATTTTAATTCTTTTGTACTGCACATAATTTAATTAATCATTATACATTTTTTGTATTATTAAATGATTGATTATTAAATCAAGTCACAAACATCATATACGAGTATGTATGTACAAGTACGAGTATATAATAAAGAAATTGAATTGAATATTAATTTTAAAAAAATGATTAAAATTATAATAAAAAAAAAGTAAATTCTTTGTAGCATAAAAATCAGATACACACTATACGGCTGTAACTACATATATAAGACAAATGAAATATTTTAGCGAGTCAACACAAAAGATGACAAATTATTAAAAAATGTTGTGTATCTGAGGTTTGTTGGGTTTGTCTTTTTTTTTTTTGTTTTTTTTTTCATGAATGAACGAACTATAATAAAACCAAACAAATGAATGTTGTTCACTCGCGGTTTTTTAAAAATGGAGGAGAATGTTTATGTTTTCGTTTTTTTTTACAGTGATTATATAAATCATAATTAAATAAACAAGTTTATGTTTTTTTTGATGATGTTGCTTATCGATCATTTTCTTTTCTTAGAAAATTTGCTATATTTTTATATGTTGTGTATTAAACGAACGATAAGAGAGATGAAATCGTATGTATATTGTATATTAATTTGGGAGCCCATATAAATCGTCTAACGATGGAAGGTGCGATATAGAAAGTGGATCTTATCATTCCAAATCGATCAATTATTATGTAAATTTTAATTTTTTACAAAATTAAATTTCTAATTTCTACTATACGTATGTTGTTTAAATGGTTCGATCTATAAGTTACGCACTTTAACTAATTTCACTCGGTCGTTTGTTGTTTTTTTTTTTTTTGCTTTACCTTAGCTATTTATGTAATGTTAAACCGGAAACACGAGCTATTTCTACAATATATGCGCGACTTAAGTTGAGATAAAATAATAATGATTTAGATCAGAGGTTATTAAGCTTTATTCACGGAGCAACATTACCTGTTGTATAAAATCATTAATTGATCCTCGAAAATTTCCTATTTCTTGTACCTTCTAACAGCAGGATGCAACGCTGCTCAATTTGATAGTTTTCTATAAAAAGTTGAAATTAGTTAATTACAACATACATTGCATTTTCAGTCTAAGTACCATATACATATAAATGAATATATTCTAGATTCTAGATAGAGTCAAGCCAAATATGTAAAATTTTGGATGGGAAAAAGTAAAAATTACTTAATGAATTGCGAGTTACCTGTTATCATAAGCTATAAGAATGCTTTCTTATGTTAGAGACGATAAAAGGTTATTATTGGTATAAATCAAAAAATTAGATGACACGGCTCCTATCAAAATGCTGATTTTAAATAGCCTGGTTTGATCAGAAGCACAGATTTTTGATACAATTCTGCTTTTCAAATTTTTTTTCTAAAAAATAATTGTTGGTCATCATGAAAATAACGGTTAATAAATACTTCATGATGTTTAATAAAAATAATATAATAATAATAACAGTGTTAAAGGCCATTACTGGCCCCTTACTGAATCAACAATCTGGCTCCAACGGTTTCGATCCTGAGCTTGGTCTTCATACTGTCTTAGACAATCTGAAGAGGCCAAGTCGTTCTCTACATCGTGGAGCCATCGTCGCCTGCAACGACCTCTGCGCCTACCATATGGTGGCTCTCCTTTCAGAGATCGCTGCACAATTCGTTCCGGATCAGCACGCAGAACGTGACCGAGCCAGCGTACTCGCTGAGATCTAACTTCATGTACAATATCGGGGATCTTCATCAGATCTCTGATCTCGAAATTGTACAGAGCTCGGTATGTACCATCTATTTCGCGTTTAGGGCCGTAAATCACACGCATGATTCTTCTCTCAAATGTAAGGAGCCATCTCTCGTACTCATCCGTCAGCGCCCAACTTTCACATCCAAACATAACAACGGGCCTGATCAACGCTTTGTAAAGCTTCAGCTTCACGGCACTTGATAAGTGTTTAGATTTTAGCAGTGGCCTTAGAGGATACAAAGAACGACTGCCAGCTGCCAGCCGCACTTTAATATCCTCACCCACACTGTTATCGTGAGTGATAAGAGAGCCCAAATATTTGAACCTCCTCACTCCCTCAAACGTGTGGTGGCCACTACTAAAATCTGGTGTGCCATTGTCTCTAAAACCAGAGATCAGGTATTTTGTTTTGGACTCATTGATCTGGAGTCCAACAGAAGCTGAAAACTCTACAAGCGGATCAAGTATTTCTTTCACTCCGTTGCTATTCAGTCCAATCACGCATATGTCATCTGCATATGCAAGCACTTGATTGGACTGGCGATATAAGATGTTGCGCTGAGGTGTTTCAGTTTTACGAAAGATGTACTCCAACATGAGATTAAAGAGTATCGGGGACAGAGCATCTCCCTGCCGAACACCCGAGTTAACTGCAAAAATTGTCGATAGCCTGTTCTCAACTTTAACACAGCATTGAGACTGCGTCACTGTCATCCTACACAGTCGTACCAATTTTGTTGGCATTCCTAGGTATTCCAGGGCAGACCACAAACTCTCTCGATTGATCGAGTCGTAGGCCTGCCGGAAATCCAGGAAAACCTGATGTACGGAGATGGATGTCTCATAATATTTAGATAGAATCATCCGCAGCGAAAAGACCTGATCAGTGACTGATCGATTCGGACGAAATCCTCCCTGATAGTCACCAACCAAGCCCTCCGCCAGAGGAGTGATTCTATCCAATAAAATGTATGACAGTAACTTGTATGCTGTGCAAAGGAGAGCTATACCGTGATAATTCTCACACTTCAAGCGGTCTCCCTTCTTGAAGATGGGGCATATCGCGGCCACTTTCCATTCATCAAGCATAACTTCGGTTCGCCATACTAATCGAATAAGGTCGAAAAGACAGTTCCACAAAGTATCCCCTCCGAATATCAAGAGCTCCGAATTAATGCAGTCCACTCCAGGTGAGCGGTTTCGTTTCATTCTCTGCATGGCCTTAGTGAATTCCTCATGGGATGGCTCCTCAGTGCAAATCTCCGCAGACTGTTTTAGAGGTGGCTCAACAACAGTCTGTGACGCATGATGAACATCAAGCAGCTCAGTAAAGTATCCACTCCATGCGTCAAGTACTGCGTCGATGTTGACACAGAGGTTTCCATCCCGGTCCCGAATGGCTGTTGACGAAGGCCTGAAAGTATGGTGCAATCCAGTAATTCCTTTAAAGAAATTACGTGAACTACGCTCATTGCTGAGTTGTTGTACTTTCAGAACCTCGGCCTTCCACCATTCTCGCTTCTTCCGTCTACAAATCCGCTTAGCTGCCCTTCTTGCAAGAGCTGCCCTGTTTTTCCTTGCGATTGTGAGACGTTGTTGCACTTCATTATGGGCTATATTTTGTTGCTCAACTGCAAGACGACACTCGTCATCAAACCAATCATTCTTGGGTCTGACTTTCACTATACCTAAAGTCTGTTGAGCAGCACTGACAACCGATGTTTTCAGTACCTCCCAGACAGAGTTCACGCAGTCAGACTGGTAATTAGCTCCCTCAATGTTGTCGCTGAAAAAGATCCTGATATCGTTTCTTTTGATCTTCATTTATCAGACCTTCACAGTCGAAACGTTCCATCCGTTTCGCTGTGTTCCCCGACCTGTACGAAAACTTCCACCGTAGCTTTGCAGCGACCAAATAATGATCGCTGCCTACGTATTTGGTTGCTGACCGATAAGTTCTCACATCCTGCACAACCCGAGCTCGCCCTTTTGAAATTAACACGTGGACAATTTGGCTCCGGGATGTTTTGCGAGGATGTGTCCATGTCTCTAGGTGTATCTGTTTGTGAGGGAAGAATGTGCTTGCTACTCTAAGATCATGAGCAATTGCAAAGTACATCATTCTCTCACCATTATCGGTCGCAGTTTCGTGTCGGGAGTACGGACCTATGTTTTCACACAAGTCGGCCTGATTTCTGCCAGCTCTAGCATTAAAGTCCCCAATTACCATTCTAACATCGTGTTCGGGTATAGATCCCATCAGATCGTCCAAGTCATTGTAAAATGAGTCTTTATCTTGGGGCTGGCTGACTTCTGTGGGCGCATGTACACAAATTATCGACAGGTTGGCTAACTTCATGCGCAGGCGAAGCATACACAATCGGTTATTGACTGCTTGAAAATCCAAAACAGCCTTCTTTACCTGCGGTCCAAGAAGAAATCCAGCTCCAAGATTTCCGAGGTCATCTCCACTGTAGAACAACGTATAGCCCTGGGACACATGGTCTCCACTTTGAGGCCAGCGAGTTTCTTGAAGAGCAACGAGTTCCAGCCGATACTCTTTCATGCACGTGATTAGACCCTCCAACGCTCCTGGTTTTCTAAGTGATTGCACGTTCCAATAATATAAAAACTATATTTTATTTTGTTCCAAATGACAAAATATTTCATAACGTTTTCACGTCCTATAACAATTAGAGAAATCAGTTTGTATTTAAAAACCACATTTTTAGTAATTCGTGGGTTTAAAAATCCTCCCGTAAAAAATAAGCTGTTTTTGTCGGTACGGCTAATAATTCATACTAAGAAAATGTTATTTTATATGGCATGACCACCTTTGGCCCTAGTTTTAAAATATTTCACCAGATGTCAAAAAAGGCGCGATATGTATGGTTTACAAATCAGGATTTTCAAAAGCAGGCCTTGGAAAACCAGGGTTTTGAAAAAAATAATTGTGAAACCAGATTTTAAAAACCAGGATTTTGACAACCAGAGGTGATGTTGTAGTAACATCACCATTTTCGATATTCGATAGACTTTTGCGCCTCTTCTTCCAAGAACCAAATGATACGCTATTTCGCATTCAATTCAGCAAATTCTATTGTGATCATGGCCTGCTAGATCCTATTTCTATAAATTCTATATCACCAATTTTTTTATTTTCGATAGCTAACAAAATGAAGCAAAAGAGATAGTGTGGAAATTTATTCTAACATGCTGAGATCTCAATAGAAAAAATATAATTGAATAAACGAAATAACTCACAAATATGTTCTTAAAAAAAGATATAAACGTTTAGCCAATATCGAAAATGGTGATGTTACAACATTCCGATTAATTACTAGGCCCAGGCGACAGTTACAAACGACACGCAGTAAGAAATAACAATAAAATCTAATTTTATCGGGTTTTCTTAATTTTTAGATAGATTATTCTAAAAGTGAAATGCAAGTTAAGCAGAAAACGGACCATGTACGCGTAACCCACCAGGAGTCCCTATTCACGTATACTATATATATTGGAACACCATATTTATCATGAGATCATCCTATTGAACTGCCAAAACGACATAACATGTAGATCTTTTAGAAAAATTAAACATCACAAGAGCAACGGAATAATGCCAATTTTCAGTTCAATTGTGGGAGTTTTACGTTGCTTAAGTACTTCGCCATGAAAGAAAACTATAATCTTATCTGTTCTAGGACTGGATTCTTAGCATTTTATTGAAATACATATATATGTATAATTTGAAATTCATTCTTTAACTTTATTACATTTTAATAATTTAATTTTTTATTTTTAAGTAAAATAAATATTTCGCACAAGTCAAAACTATTTTTCATTTAAAATAAAAACCAGTCATATATTTACAATTCAAATAATGTTGTTTGTAAATTTAATTTTTAAATTGTTCGAAAAATGTTAACAGTGTAATAATATACATATGTACATTCAAAATTATATTTTTGTTCGCATAATTAATAAGAATATTAAACGAAAATATTAAATAACGGTGTGGGTCCATTTCAACATAAATACATTAAATTTGATGATTTACTAGTATACGTTTTTATATACCAGTTTGCTTAACTGTTAGAAAATGTGTCCTCACTAAAATTTCACGCAAAATCGATTGTAGATTTGAGTGTCTAATTGATTTAGCTCCAACCGATTTAATGAAAAAAAAAGTTAAAATATAACAGAAAATAGTGAGAAGCAGAGTCTGGAATGTTTAGAATTTGTATTTCATAAATTGAACGTTTCAGCATACACTTTTCAATATACTCGGTATTTGAAAGATTTTAATTTTGAAAAATGGCATTTTTACAAAGAGAAATTGAGATTAAAAATGTTGATTTAATTATATTTGATCATAGAAATTGTAACATGAAAAATGAAATTGTAACATGAGAAATTTCAAATCTGCTTTAGATAAGTAACTTATCAACGATTTAGTAAATTTTCCTAATTTTCCTAATTTGCAATATTTTAAGTACAAACTTTATATACAAGTCTGCGCCTGTAAAAGGTCATCCTGCATCAGCACTTATTTAAACTACATGCTAACTAGCATGCCTACTGAAGCAACCTTTTAGTTTACTCCTTGTATAAATAGCTTTTAAGCAGGATGCCCTCTCAATGAATATTTGCATGGTCAATGACATTCGATCGCTAAATAAATTGACATTAGCTAATATACGATTTTCACTCGTTGGGATGGTGAACTTGGTTTCTCGACCTATTTTATCATTGATCATGAATACTGTAAAATTTATATTCCATGCTCGATGGATAAATAAGAATCACTGATCTATAAAATACGAGTAAACAAACGGAAAAAGTACTAACAAACGATTTAATGTACAGGCAAAAATGTGTTGTACTATATAGACAAAACTTTAAATTACTTCTATACAAAAACAATAATTCTTGTTTTCTTTCTGATTTTGATATACCTGTTTCGAATACACAAGAAGCATATGCAAAGAATAAGACGAAGAAGCAATGTATGTATAAGATAATAATAATAATAATAATAAGATGATGAAGAAGAAACCAGAGTTTTTTTTATTCATGTTGAATATTAAAAGTCGCTTAAACATAAAATCTGCGTTTTGAATAAAATAATAAGTTTTAAGAATTCTTGTGTGTCTTGTGAATTTTACAATTATTATTCGACAGACGAGAAGATTAAACGCACAGCATGGTATAGTTATTTTACCAATTCGATACAGATGACATTTAATGGTGATACAATATTTTCACAGGTTTGTCGCAACTGAATTTTTGTGTTCTTTCTATTTCTAAATGTTGATTTGGCTAAATTCTAAGTAAATAAATAAGTTCATTTGTTTTCTTAATACAATTTTTTTTTTCAATGATTTTTGCTTAGTTTGTTTTACGTGCCCAACTAGTCGTCTCGTTTTCATGCTCAAGAAAATTCATATCGATTACATAGAAAATACTATCGCCTTTTTCTATTTCATTATTGTTGCTTAATTTATGATGTGTGTGGTGTGTTTGATGAAGTTTGTTATTTATTTTGCATATGTAAATTGCTGATTGCTAGGCTTTTTAAAAACGTGTTCTTGATAGTACGTGTTAGTACAGGTAAATTATAAAAAATATGCACATGAGTGCTGCGATGAATCAAACGAAATAGTCGGGCCCAAAAACAAAACTTTAACGACCCGTCCCTGAAAACGATCCGTCAAGTGAACTATACGTATGTATGTACATATATACAAGTATATTGACTTAATATCACTATTAAACACAAAACCCCAATATTTTATGTTACAGAACATATTCCAAAATTTTCAGGTTTCTCTAAGTTTAAGAATTTCAAATTAAAACAGCATTAATCTAATTTCGGTTTCAAAAATTCTAAATTAATAAACTACTACGCATTTCAAACTAAATTTAATTTTTTAAAGACAAAATTTTAAATATATATGTTTTATATAGTTTAACATTTGAGAACTTAGAATTCTGCAAATTTAAGATTTCTAAATACTTAGCATATTACAGATTTTAGAAAGTTGAGAATGTGTGTAAATAATTTTTATTTTTAACAGTTGGGAATTCATAACCACTCAACTTATTAGCGATCGACTTCAAATATGTATACGAAATGGGTTAGTCGAGCAGCCTGCACCACTGACATAGCTGCTAATAAATAAACAATTTAAAAATCCAAAATTACTGAAATTTATGAATTAGATTATAGGAGATTTAGGATTTTAAAAAATTACACCATTTTCAGCTCTATAATTCAGTTTACATCGAATCGAACTGTTAGAAAGCGTTAATCCCATAATATGAAAAAGATTACTAAAACGCGTGCAAAAATGGAACAAAACAAATTATGACACATCGAAATAAAAGGGTTGATTTTTCAAGAGTAATAAAGGTTGATTAAATATAACCCTTTGATTAAAATTGTGTTATATAAAACATATGTCGGCCTACAAATCCTAGACACACAAATTCTTTAAATATTTTCTCATCAACATACAAAAAACAAATCGATCACACCATAAAATAATCAACCCTTTTAATATGCTTCCAACACTTAACGCAGTTAATCATGCGTAAATTAAATACCGTGTTAAATAAACCTTCATCATCGTTTCGAGTTCGATCAAATTTTGTAGCTATACATATGTTATGTATACCCTATAATGTAGTGCTTCAAAACCTTTTTTAAATTTAGGTATGAACGATATGAACGTGATTGGAACTGTACGCCATTATTTTTTCTATTAAGACACGCTATATTCCCTGTCTGGGAGACATCATCCCATTCTTTATATTCCACAGAGAAATTATTTCGCATCATAATTATAAGCTAATCTTATAAATAAATCTTTATAGGTGATTTTATTTATTTAATATACACATCTTATAATTTGAAAGATTAAGCATTTAGGTATAACATTAATGAATAGTCTAAGTAGTTTACATATTTTTTATTAAATGTACGTTTACATATTCTATTACTTTCGGTAATACGTTTAATTAAAATGGCGGGTATATGTAAACATACATCCTTTTCAGTTTTTTTATGGTGTAATATAATCGTAGATAAATAATCCGAAATTCGTCATTGCGGTCCCGTCATAAGAATTGTTCGGTGTGAATTCACAACTCATTTGATTCAAAGTTTTGACAAGAACTTAAGATTTAGAATGCATATTCAAAATAAAATAAAACAAATACGTTATAAGTACGTGGATTACCAGTTCTGCACCGCTGAAATCGTCCGTATATTAACAAAGCTCCTCCATTGTATCGAGTTATTACAATACATAATATTATAATATATATGTAGTTTATTTTATAAACACCCTATTGATACGTAAATATAATATTATATATATTTCTTTATTTTTGTTTGGTTTTAACACAACCACTTACACAAACCAACCTTTCACACACACATACAGTGACTCACCTTATTTTTTATTCTATGTATTTGGTATTTTGTATTTTTGTTTTATAATTTGAAAGAAGAAAAAAACTTGTTAGCGTCGTCCATTTCAGTTTCTTTTAAGATTTTATAACAATTACAACTGTAATCTGTGTTAATTTTTTTTTTAATTAATAACTTTGTAATTGTTATAAATACAAATTAATGTTGTAAAAATGTAAAAAAATAGTTTAAAATAAGTGGATACAAATTAAATATTAAGTTTTAATAAATAATTTAAAATAAATCGTTTACGGCGTGGTTTAAGATCGATCTTAGTTTTATTTTTTTCTCTTAAAAGTTTCTTTATATTGCTGTGAATTGGTTTTAAGTTTTAAAACTTGTTGTGTATGTTAGTGTTGTTGTACATATATAATATATAGTTATACGAAATATATAGTTTTTACATATAATTAAAAAATTGTGATTTGTGAAAATTTTTCTTTTTACTTTCTAAAGTTTTTAAGTAAAATAAAAATTATTTAAAATGTGTTTTTAAAACCAAAACCTATAAACTCAATTTCTGAACACATAATCCGAACAAAAAAAAAATAATTAATGGATTCAATGGGAGGATTAAATAGTGGTGGAGGAGTTCAACTACCTAATAATCATTTTCGTAATGATTCTCAGGTAAAAAAAAAAATCTATAAAGTTTAAAATTTTCTTCTTTTCGTCCGTTTCTCGTCTTTTAAAACGTTTGTAAAACATATAACATAAAAATCAGTATTTTCTTTGTTACATTGATTCCAATAAAAAAAATTCCTTAAAATCAAAGACGAAAATATGTTAAAATAAAATCAGAGATCACCTGCACGTCATTCTTCTTGGATTACATGTTCTTTTAGATTTTTTGTTTTTGGATATCCCAAAATATGTTCATCGGTAAAACAATAGATTTGATTTTTAACGGGTGATGAGGAAGTGTAAGCGACGAACTCGTTTTTGTAAATTGACCCAAGCTGGAATAAATGATAAAAATAGAAGTTAGGATTAACCGACAATACAGACTACCCGAACTACGTAAATGCAAAATTTGTAGTACAGTACCAATTTATACTACAATATTGAACCGTATAGTTACCTGCGTTAAATTTATCCATTCCTAATGGTTGTGTTGTTGTGTCCTACAAAATAATTTTTACTATTCTTATCTTGTGGAATTGCGTTTTCGCCGTACAACTTTGTGAATCAAACATCAGTCGTCGTTCCGTTTCTAAATTTTTGTGGTGGGCAATTAATAAAATTTTAAAATATCTAAATTCGATATTGAAATTAGTTTAATTATAAAATGACAAATTTAGTATACATTTTTGAATTTAAAATCGAAATTCTTTTAACGTATAAATTTTGTTGTAATATACGGAACATTTAAATTTTAAACCTAAGTGTTATAATTTGAAATTTCAATAACTAAAGACTATCAAATTTTTGATAAATTTAGATCTAAGACTGTGGTCCAATTCACGATTAATTTTGCGTAGAGTATTTAAAAGTCTACAATAACTCTGCTCACAAGCAGACTAATTGTAATTTTTTGTTACTTATTTGGGAGAGTTTCCACAAATATTCCTTTTCATAAATGTTTTGTCTTTGATTTTATTGTAATTTGTTCATTTATTTTATTGTAATTTGAGCAAAATTGACGCTTATTTTAAAACTTCCAAAACACAAAAATTAAACTAAACGATGAACATTTACAACTATGAACTGTCAATGAATCAAATAAGAGCTTAATGTCGAAATAAGTCTCGCTTTGAATGTACCGGCAAATGATTTATTTCAGTCCACCATATTGAATAAGTCAAATAAGTCGACTATTTCAAATAAGCCATGAATTTGACTACAGTCTAAACATTTGATTTTATCGAATTTTTCACTTTTCAATGCGAATAATTTCGGAAATGTTCTGTGCTGGGATGTTCTATCATCACATCGATTCGCTTCGATAGACGAACAAAATTTTATTCTATTTCGCAATTTATATTGTGATCATAGCCTACTCGATTCTATTTCTATAAATTCATTCGATAAAATACCACCAATATTTTTATTTTCGATGGCAAGTGAAAAAAGGAAAAAGAGATAGTTTGCAAATTTATTCTAACAGGCTGAGATCGCAATAGACAAAACGTAATTCAAAAAATGCAATGGAGCACAATTTTGTTCGTGAAAAAAGAGACACAAATGTCTATCGAAGCGAATCGAAATGATGATAGAACATCCCAGCACAGAGGTTTTAATTCGATCTGAGCGAGATAAAATATGGAACCGGTTTCAAATTTATAGGATCAAAAATAGAATATTGAATATAATTATTATATTCTGAAATGTACGAAGAATACGAATACGATTTATTACAATTAAAATCAATCTGAAGAATCGGTGAAATTTTGCAAATCGGAATTCTCTTGAATTATGAATTTTTATACCTTTCTTTATAATTCAACCCACAGAATTGCTCGATATCTGAATGAAAAAAATGGTATCTCTCTGCTTTGGCTTGACACTAACTAAATTATTCACGATTAAAGCCTTGCGGGTGGAATATCACCTCTACCTAATATAAGATCGTAATCCAATTCAATCAAGCAGCAAAGCTTGTAAATAATTTTGATGAAGTTCCAAATTGGAATTGATCAATTAATTTAAATTCAGCCGTATTATTTGAGTAGAAACTCCACATTTTCGTTTTCTTCGGGATTATTTTAAAACTAAATTTGAGAATTATTTGTTTATGGTTGACAGTCAGAGCGGCTATACGCGATGGTGTTGAACTTTGAAAGCAGGTCGAATTATCTGGAACTTCTTCAATATTATGTGGTCCTAGTCATTCCAAAACTTTACAATTATTACATAATTGACTAGTTTGTAGATAACATGACGTATATATATGTTTAGTTGATAACATGACATATATCCTTCACCATCACCCTATTGATAAATTGAATAAATTAAAAATTGAATCAGGATTTCATTCATTTGTATTTTGTAATGCAACTCGTGTCTTCTTTCTTTTATTACCATGATGTCTTGGATATAAATTTCCTCAGGTTCATTGCAATTTGGTATTTTAATTTTGTTTTTGTTTATATAAAAATAAATTGAAATCTTTTGATTTTTCCTTCTTTTCATTCAATATTTTGTGTATACATATATGTATGGTATGTACATAAAAGAATACGTATGTGGTGTATTGTATAGATACATATGATTATACACATATACAATATTCGCAATGCAAAATGTTTTTTTAATTAAACTTTTTCTTTCGTTTTGGTTAATGGTATATAAATACATAAACGCATTTTTTGCACTCAACTGAACGTGATGAATTCGATTTAATTTGAAATTTCGGAAATTAGTAGAGCATTTCGATTTTATAAATACATACAACAAACGTATATAGTAGAGTTTATATGTACTTATAAATTTTAATACCGTTTACTTAAATAGAATGTACAATACACGTGGGTTACACAAAATATTGAGGTAGGGAATGTGTTAATTGATCTGTCGTAATAAATTCTTAGAAGTTTTAGTCATACACTCCATATACTCGTTATATTGTGTATATAATAGAGGCAGTCACGTTTAATGTCAAAATTAATGTAATGTGTATATACATAGTTAAAGGTTATATAACGGACATTAATCTCTATTAGCATTAAATCTAGTGAACTGTTATCATATGAATATATTACATAAAAATTGAAGTCATGTAATCATATCACGTCATATATAACCTGTTGTTATAGATTTTTATTTTTCTCCGTTATTATAGCTCTTTAATAATAACAGATGGATATCTATAAAGTAAATGTGTTAATGGTAATTCACGTAATTTTAGTATTTATTTAAATTTTAATATTTCAAAACTTAGAAATATGGGCGTAAATTATGCTAATTCTTAAATATATTGTTATATTATCGAATTTTTAGAATACATACATGGAAAAGATAAAAATATGTTTATTTAACCCTTGTAGGCGGTGATCAGATAATTGTTCGTGCGAATAATCGAATATATGATTCATTTTTAATTCAGCCATTTTATTACATCCCTATAGTATAAACAAGAAAATTAGTATTGCGCTGGTTATCTCAATAAAGATAAGAATATATGTCGACTAAACAACAAATTTAATTTTATTTATCGGTTTCTTTTTGTGTATACTTTTTTAAATTTTGTGGTGGAATGCGCTTAAAGAAACAACAAGACCTTGAATTTAAATATTTTTATTTTGTTTTTTTTTTAGGTCAAAATGAATTTACATTTCCAATAAATGTACAAAATAAATGTATTTCCATTTAAATTAGATTTCACTATATATGTATTATGTATGTATTATACCTGATTAATATTTTTCTTTTTTATTCGTATATACGACACTCAATAACGGTATATAAAATGCAAAAGACAATTCGCTGAATATATGTAGCTAGTTACTTATAATTTAATTCGTACGTCAAATTTAAAAATTGCCAGCACCAATTATTATACGTTGGGTTGATAGGATACTAAACGAATTTGAATATTGTAGTTGTACAAGAATACCTCCACTTTCACTTGCTTTTTAATTTTAAACGAAAAGATTTGATTGAGTTGATTCGTATTATTATAATTGATGCTGTCAATATATTGTATACATATTATTATGAAGTTTCTCTTTTTGTTTAATTTCTATCAAATTTCGTAATAGGTGTGAATTAGTCGTTAAGGTCTAGTTTGTAATTCCCTTATAATACTCTTGTGCACATATAGTCAAAATGTCGGCTAAGTAAACTTTCTCATCTTGGATTTAAATCCAAAATTTAATAAGATGGTATATAGAAAAAATTAGAAATCCAAGCCTGTTATAGACAATTTTATTTGTTTTTGGAAATTAAAACGAAATTTCATCATAGCTAATCTACTATAATATTGTGCAGCAATCACTGATCAACAATGCATTTTGTTTTTAAATCCGGGAATTATTGCTTAACTGCTAAAAGAGACAAATACGCATATCTAGAAACTAGAAAAAAAAAACAAATGTTTTTCTCACCACATTGCAATATAATATGTATGTATAGGAATTTATGAACTAAACTTAAAAGATAAAAGAGACTGAGACATAAATAACCTTGGATTAGTCTCAAAAAAATAGTTAAGCATACGTAGAAATAATTTTACTGTATTATTGTAACTTTAAAAAAATATTTTACAACCTGTCTTCTTTCTTTGCCTTTTTTAAATTATGGTCCTTTTCAGAAATTAATTTTTGTAAAAAATTTATATTTATTTATATATATAGTGCAAGTATTAACCGTTACCTGGAAATCATCTAAAGAATTCATTTAATTGTTTCTTTACACACCTATATATTACAGTGACGACATAATAAGTTTGTTTTACTAAGTACTCGTATATTAGTTTTATTTATTTAGAAGCATTAGAAATGTATTATTGTATGAAGGCAGTGGTTCTTAACTAGATTGCCGCGGAAATCGTATATCCACAACTCTAAGCGGCTGTTCGAGAAAACGGTTAATAACCCGGAATTGCTACCCAAAGCTCATATTTAAGCTATTTATAATATTTTTTTGAACCTTGTTTTTCTAAATAAAAGCATTTAAAATGAACAGACATTGGAAGTAAAAAATTTGAGCAATTATTTTCGAGTTTATTATCATTCAATAACTTCGATAAAAAGTTTATTAAACTTGCTCCAAATTGGTAAACAGATTGCGGTCTGCAATGAAACACAAGTTATTTAGATTGCGCTAAAAAGGCAATACAGAAACATAAAAAATGTGTGTAAAAGTTTATCGAATATATTTAGATATTATGACTCCAATTCACGATTAATTTTGTGTAGACTGACTTATTTAAAAGTTTACAACAAGTTTGCTCGCGAGGAGACTAGTTGTAGACTTTTGACTTTTTTGGGAGTGTTTCCAAAAATATGCTTTTTCATAAATGTTTTGTCTTTGAAATTTATTTTATTGCGATTTTAACAAAATTGACGTTTACTTTTTTTAACAACTTCCAAAATAAAAAAACAAAACTAAACGATGAAAATCCAAAACGAGCTGGACTACAGTCTATGTACATGTTGGTATAAATTCCAGCAAAGTAAAAAAATAAACGTAATTGTCAACGTTTTTTTCATCGTAGCTCAGAAAAATGTTTTGATGATATTTTTAACGAGAACGATATAAGTTTAACGAGAACTATTTTCTTAGCGTTTCGGATTGATTAGAAAGTGTTTTCCAGTAAATCTATAAAATACTAAAATGCAAATAAGGATTATTTTATGTTGAAGTGGATACAAATGTTATAAAGCGAGCTTTAAAGAATTAGATATTACGTTATAGAATCTGGATTGTAAAGTTTCAATTGTGTTTGTATTAATTATTTGTGTTTTCGAAAGCATTTCAATGAACATAGCTTGAATCGATCTGTCTTCGAAAGCATCTCAATGAACATAGGTTGAATCGATCTGTCTTCAGTAGATTTAAAGGGTTGTAACAGGTATTATAGTTCAAGTGGATACTTACAACCGTAATTTTTTTGTTTTCCTCCTTATGTTTTCGCTGGTGACTCAGATTCCAGTTTCCCCATTGTTTTGATTGATTCTTTGTGTTTAAAATTGGCATTTGTTGGACATATTATTATTTTACTGCTCTATTTGTAGCAATAACGATTGCTTCAACTTCAAAGTAAGCAAGGCTCCTTCGAAAAACGAATCTCATAAATCTGAAATATATTTTAGATAATTATTTAGTATGTTAGCTATGACACAATCGTCAATCAGTAAATCTTAAAAATTAAAAATATTTTTTCGACTATTTTAATTTTCAAGTCTTTTTTTATAAATTGTAAATAACTTGAAGTTCTTGTAAATCTGATCGAATTATTAGAAGCCCCATAATTTGCTAAAAATACACTAAGTGCCAATTCATTGTGCTCTAATACATTCTTAATTTTGGAGATCAGAACTGTGCTGATCGAAAAAGTGTTACTTTAAATGTATGTACATACATTCGAAATCAAATTGCGCTTCTAATCTTAAATTTGAATTCATTCGATTTTGTCAAAGGAAATTAAATTGAATTTTTTCAACGGCCAATTCTACTTATATCCTAGACCCTGTTAATTTAATATGTTCTTTTGTTTCATTTAAGTATAAAACTATATGAACAGATATAGTAAAGTCTAACAAGAAAAGCAATGGGAATGTAAGAATCGTTGTGATGTTTTTCATTTAAACGGCACGCTGTGTCGAGACGAATTAGAGTATTTTTACGTGACGTGAGGCATTTGAATACATTACATAGAATCATTAAAGTAGTTTTAAGTTCAAATTTTTTCAAATTTTCTTAAAAAAAAATAAAATCGTAGCATAAAAAAGATTAAGAAACACTGTACCACAGTTGACGACGACACTGATTTTTACTAAGCATATTTTTACTTACTTTACTTTTCTTTTTTTCTACTTAGAAACTTAAGACATTGTCTTTTTTCTGAATATGTATGATTATCGCATAAAGAAATAAAGAAGTAAAAGATCATAAAGAATAAAATAAGAAACAGAACAAATGTATAAAGAATATTAAACAAAAACAAATATATAGTTGGTGAACAAATTGCTAAATATTTCACGTGTTGTATGTATAGTTCTTGTGCTCATCGCTCGCCAGCACTTCTCACCCGCATTCTACTAAATTCGTCAACCGTATACAAACACACAACTACTTCATTCGTATACCATACGTGCATGCATATTTATATGCAGGTCATTGGAGTAATATGTTTCAGTCCCTGGTTTCTTAATATCTTAATAAATTTTATTATTAGTGTCCACAATATGCAAATTTCTTTGTGTATTATGTAAAAAAAAATGAAGTAACCAAATGATCATAAATCAATCAGTAGAAAAGCACATTAATATTCATCTCTATGAAATTTGATGTGATCATGATATGTGAATAATTGATTTGATGGGTATATGTGTATGTGTTTAGGTTACTGGCTACTGACTAATCTTCATGTATTCGTCAACACTTGGTCAATTTTTCTCCGCATTTTCTTTAACTAACCGTAAAACGAAAGACAATCGCGAGAGCACGAGAGTACAAAAACATACATATACCAAAAAACAATACAATCGAATTCGTCTCATATCAAATACTTATGTATGTAAGTACCTCGACTATATATTATTTATATTTTAGTGCAGACCATCACGTGATGCTTGACTAGCTGCGCGCTTGCTTTGTTTAGTTTAAAAATTAAATTTATGCTTAGACGGAAAACGTATCGTCATGGGAAGATAGTTTTTAATAATATGAGGAACTGAACATGTCTTAAGGTATTCAAGGGCAAGAATAAGGGAGACAATCATCTTTATATTATATTCGGAACGATTTTGTTTATAACTTTTAATTAATGTTTAAAATTATAATATTATAATGATTTGTAATATTTGTAAGCGGTTTTAATGTGGGAGAGTTTAGATAAAATAAAAAATATGATCGGATATGCATTATAATTAGGATAGGTAGTTCCCATAGAACTTCTCAAACATTTTTAAAACTGAAGAAATCGCTCACCGAATAAAAAATATTACCTCCTCAGAATAGTGAATATCAATTTGTTAATAATCGTGCGATAGATTAGGGTCATGTTTAATATTCTCAATAATAAACGCGGGCTAAAACTCTCTAGGCTGATTTGTAACATATTATAGTTTTATGATATCATTTTAAAATAATTCTTGGCTATAAAATCTTGTTGCCCCTCCAGGCTTTTGAATTACGCCCAAAATACATTTTTAGTTCTTAGATTGAGCCGATCAATCTAATGATCATATAACAGTCAATGGTTAAATTCATTTCGCATAAATGATCGACAGTATAAAATATAAACTAAAGCAACTCAAAAGTTCGGGTAACATCAAAGAATTACAATTGTGATTCTTAACACGAATATACTTTAATTATTAAATGCTGTTCAGGTGAGTGACGGATCGTAAAATTTGTTTATGGTTCCACAATGTTTAAACAAAATCGGTAACAAATAATCCCAGACAATATATGTAGCTATTTTATTGATAAATTAGATGAGTCCATAGTCTTTTTTTCTGATGGCTCTCGTTCTAACCTCAGTGCAGGTTTTGGAATCTACTGTGCTTGGACGGATCTGAGACTTTTCGGTAGTCTTGGTTCGCATTGTACTGTTTTTCAGGCGGAACTAGTAGCGCTGACACGTAGTGTTATTGAGGCTTTAAATTTTGCTTTTAAAAACAAAAGTATTCTACTTTGTACAGATAGTAAAGCTGTACTTAACTCTTTAAGAAATCCCTTGACTGTTTCTAAACTCGTCAAGGAATGTAAACATTTCATGAACCTTCTTTGTTCTAACAATAAAGTTACGGTCATGTGGGTACCGGCTCATTGTGACATCGTAGGCAATGAGATCGCGGATTGTTTAGCCAAAGCTGGCTCCCAATTGACTTTTGTTGGTCCTGAACCAGCGGTTCCTGTTTCTTTCAACTACGGGAAGAAAGTGATGAAGGACTACGCCTTGAAAGACCTAAGGTCTCAGTGGCTTGAGACATTTAGTTGTCGTAAGGCGAAGTACTTCATTAAGGAGCCCAATTTGAGGTCAACGAAGTATGCTTTATCTTTAAAAAAGAACCAGTTAAGAATCTTAGTAGCGATTCTTACAGGACATGGTCGTTTTAAAGATCATCTACATCGTATGCGTTTAGCTCATGATGTTATTTGCGAGGACTGCCTGGAGGAAGATGATGACTGCCTTCACTTCGTCAGCAGCTGTCCTGCTTTCAGTTCTATACGAATTCAGATATTCAACTTTAGGTCTTTAAATTTAGATCAGTTATCTTCTCTGCCTTGGCCTAAACTTGTTCAGTTTGCCAAGGCAGCAGTGCGCGTTTGCGAATTGGGATAGAATCCTAGGTTTGCACCATGGGCCTTTGGGGCATTGAGTGCGGAATCCTCGAGGGTTCCAGCCAATTTTAATAATAATAATATGTAGCTGTATGAAGAATATAATATCAAAATAAGATTAGAAATTGTATTAAAACGCTTAGATAGTGAGTTATTTTGTTGAACGCTTAAATCCAACGCTACAATCAATTTTTTTTTTGGAAACTTTCAAATCTGATAGCATAAATTAAATATCAAATTTTCAGGCATTTAATTGAATATTTATTCTGTGCACATTAATTTTCATCTGCTATATTATCTGTTAATATAATAGTCGAGTTCAAAAATGGATTGATCGATGGATATTGATTTTCATTTTAGAAATATCCCGACTTAAGCTGGGAGTGTAATAGGTATTGATGAGTTCTCATTATATTTTATTAAACTTAATACAGTTTTTCATTAAAAAAATAAAATTTGGTACAAACATTAGTGAGGAAATCTCTAGATAATAATAAAAAAGAAACTTACCCAAAAAATATTATTAATACATGGTATAATTATCGTTTGATGGTCGCTCCCAAATCGTATTCTTAAATTTATCACTCATCAGTCTCTAGCTAATTTTAAAATAAATTAATACACAAAAATCTGCATTTGGCTTTTTTGTGTATTACCGTTTTGCGTTATTTTAATCGATCTCGCAATGATCATTATCATAGGGTAACAAAATACTAATGGTTCCTGTCGCAAATACATTCTAATTGAAATATAATGAAAGCAAACTTGGATGAGCGAACGAATGCGTAGATTTATTCATTGAACAAGAGGTTTAAACCCGCCTTAAACCCGACAACAATATAACCAGTAAATACATAAGTATATACATTCAAATCCTTCCTTCGGCACTACCATATATATACCTTCATAAGATTTTTATCAAAATTTCTAATTATAAATTCCTAACAGTAAGTCTCTAATATAAAGGGTAAGTAGTCGAGCTCTAATCGATATAATCTTTTTTCATTCCGTGTTAAATTCTAATTTCATAAAGATCTGATAAATCCGGCTCTCCTTGGTAACGAACATGTTAAAATTAAATAAATATTATTTAATATATATTGTATGTTTGTATGTACTAAACATAAATACAATTTCATCAGATAAGATTTCTTGGAAACCATCTGCATATGCTTTATTATAAAATTTATTAATTATTAAGATGTTTGGAACGTACCAATAAATTCTTATATTGATAAAAAATGATCTAATACGTACAAGGCAAAAAAAAAATAATTTGCCGTCTCTTTAAAACATTGGGGCTCAACAATATATACATACATATACAATACATATTTTGCCTTTCTTTAGAACGGTCATGACTCATAGTAATACTATTTTGTGTATTTATGTATATATATAGTGTACAGTCGTGACTAAATTTATAGGTATAAGGATATGTAAACGGATTAGTGATACTGACAAATTCCTCATTACTGTACGTAAATGTTATATCAATTAAATTAAATTTCATTCGTGCATTTCCAGACATACAGCAGCTATATATTTATAAATAATCCCTCATTCTTTCTCTCGATAGAAACAGTAAACAGAACAACATATTGTTGTGTACATATAGTTAGTTGCACGGCACCTATATCAATGTATGTATATATTATGTTTATGTATTACGTTTACACCCTTATTTAACTATTTGATATAAATTTCATTTTACTATCACCCTATTATAATAAAGATAGACACAAAAAAAAGGAAATAAAAGTAAAATATATTTTTCATTCCCAAACTATTCGATATTTGATTTTTGTGTATACATACAGCTTTTTTCTGTGTGTACATATATTGGTTTTGAGTGGTTCAAATAAAAATTAAATAAAAAATCAAAATATGTAAAAAACAAAAAATGAAATGAAATCTCCTAAATGTAAGTGTAGTAGGTGCCCAGATTTTTGAGTATTTCGTTGGTGGTGCGAAAGAAGATTCTATTAAGGCGTCGTCCATAAGGGTTGATGGGTGTAACGAAGCATTATGGATTTCTGAAGAAATTTTTTTTACCCGTCTTCTTTATTTAACAATTCTTCTATTCACATTCTGTTGCTAACGTATTAAAATTGTTAAAATAATATCAAAGCTTCGTGCTACCAAGAAAACCCTAAATAAACACAAACCTTATTATAATATTAAATTATTGGTAATAAAATATCAATTCAATTATTCGCTATCAAAAACACTTTGTGAGCTCGATAAAATGGCTTGTGCCATATCAATAAAATAAAAACATTCTTTGTTGTTATTAACCATAATTAATTCTAATAATTTTATTCTGAAACAATGTGCATTGCATGCAAAATTTACACTTGCCACAAGTGACAGTTCAAAAATGATACACTTGTGACCGGGCTAGACAGCCGAACAATGGCACATCACGATAAGGATTGCGTTTTACAGTTTTACAAAATTTTAAAAATTAATAGATTTGCAACATGTTGGTCTCGATATCGATGATAAGTAAGAAATGTTAATCAGTGCTGTAATGACTAAAAAAACAACCTTATCTCAAACCGATTCATGTTGTTTCCCATCACAGTTCTTGACACTACCAATTTGATTTACTTGTAGTAACTTCACTGAGATAATATAATGGATTAAAGATCCAACAAAATCCTTTTATTACTAAAATGAGTGCACTAGCGCCAGCTTAGCGTAAAGAATAGCGTCAGCTTAGCTAAATTCATAATTGGCTATTTAACAATGCGGACAATATTTACTGAGATAAATAATTTACTATGTGGACTACTCACGGCAGGCTTCTCTTTTCGATACATAGATCGTCTTTTAAAATACCCACAGTGAATTTTATAAAATACTATAATTTATAGAAAGTGGATTGTCCATAGCGAATGACTAGATTAGCTCATTAAGTCCAAACTGAAAGATTGAAAATTATCTTTGTATAGACGAATGAATTTTAAACAAAATTAAATTCTAGAATCCGATTTGAAATATGAAAAATATAACAATTTTTACAAGAAAAAAATTCGAGTTCAAAAATTCTCTTATCATACATTTTCGATCCAAAATTATTTAACTTCTACTGTACATATATATGATATTATCAATTCTTTCTCTTTATGTATGCAAATCTACCAAAAATTCCATTCCATTTAATATCGTATACAATATTGAATGACTCAATATTTGTAATACGACAAACTCATCATCTCGCATACATGAAACAAAATATATATACAACCCTCGTACATCTGGTCACCTTACCAATAATATTACGGTTGTAGTTGTATGTAGTAAAGTAATATCCAAGAAATGTATTTTTTAAAGCGATTTATGGTAGTTATGTTTAGTTTATTGAATATTCAGTATGATCGTGATGAGTTGAAATTCCACAAACAATGAGAGTTTATAATAATATTGATAATTTATATAGTTTTAATAATAATAGTAGTAATAATAGTTTTATGGTAAATAATTTTTAATTCATTTTTTAATTAATAAAAAATTAAATATTGTTTTTGGGTGTTAATTTTTAGGGTGAACGAACATCATGGGAATATCATACTGTTATCGTGACCCGGGTACCAGGATACGGTTTTGGTATTGCTGTGTCCGGTGGTCGAGATAATCCTCACTTTGCAAATGGAGATCCATCGATAGCAGTCAGCGATGTGCTCAAAGGTGGACCAGCTGAAGATCGTTTACAGTAAGTCTAGTATTATAGTATGTATTATGTTATTTAATAATTTTGTTTTTGTTTTAAACCGGAAAATTGACAAAAATTGTTTTGGATAAATTAATTTAAATTTATTAAATTAAACCAAAAAAATATTAAATTTCGTTTAATGCATAATTTATGAGATTCATGAACTATTTTAAAATTTGTTGTTGTGCGCGCTGTGATTTATTTTTAAAATTTGAAATGTCAAAAAAATCCATGTCATTTAAACAAGATAATATGTTTTGTTTAGATTTTTGTGGGCAAAATTATGCCGGTGTGAATTTAGTTATACTTGAATGTATGTGTGTGTCTATATGTTGGTGAAATATAAATATAAATGAGATTATGTATGTCTCTGCATAATCCCATTTAATTGCAATCATATCGGCTGGCTATGAATGTGTGATGAAATGTTTGTCTCATCGCGTTATCATCACAATGCAAATAATACATACAAACTGTAACATCAGTGCCTGGAAACAGGAATTCATTGTGTATTAAACATGTTTCGACATGTTAAAAAAAATATTGATACAAAATAATTTTTAGTAGGGTAGGGTAAATATTTTTGGGTGCTTTAATTGCCATTAAAGTTTAAAAGTTAAAATAGTTAATATTTATAGTACATACTATAATTTTTTAATGTTTGAACATCTGAGAATTTATTAAAATTCGAATGGAATTTAAAGGAATTCGTTACCGAGTATTTGCGTGGAATTTGGGCTACACGAATTAAACAATATCGTTTTTATAAATTAAAACATGCGTTTATTAACTTTATAATTTTAAAATAATTGAATTTAATTGAATGAAACTTGAAAAACGCATGATCACTCTAAAATCTTTAAATAAAAATTGAATGACATTAAAAGCAATCGAATTGAATTGAAATCTTAATAGTGGCAGTCGGACCCAGTTCACAACTACGATACTGTTGTGGAGTGTAATGCTAATGGACTGAATCATCTATGAGGCTATACAACAAAATTTAAAGTTTTCATAAAATGTTTGTATAAACATTAACCAAATTTCATTGGTATCAATCAAATATTCTAATAAAATTCAGAATCAATATTTTATTCAAATTACTACACGGCGATATCGCTAAACCGGAGAAAAGATTTTGTTCAAATTTGTTAACATATGTACATAAGAAATGACAGTCAAAAATATAATAGTACCTATATAGCGAGCCAGAAAACAGTTGGTACCACTGCAGGGCCATTGATAAAATGAGGAACAGATTTTAAAAAAGTTCGACGATAATGTCACAGTCAACGCCGACATTGGTTGTTTGAGTATCGCAGACTTTCGGTGTAGTTTAATTTGACAGACGGCGTCGCTTGTCGATGTATCTTTGGTTCTGTTTATACCTTTAGAGTGCGTGTAATCCTTGCCGGAAGATGACGAAATTAAAAGACAATTTTCATGTATCGCCGAATAAGCCGTTTAAAACCTGATTTACACTTGTAGATTAAAATTGGCACTAATTAGTAGTTGATTATTTTCCATATTTATAATCGAATTTCTGATGCTAAAATATATATTACTTCAAATTTACGGCTATGGGTTAATTATTAAAAGAGCAAATCAACAACATTTTAGCGTAATACTACTTTATACGGACTTTGGATATTAGTTAGCGACACTTTAATTATTTTTCGTTACTTTCGTTTAATTTAACTTCTCACTTAACAGAGTTTTAATGTTGTATTTACGGTATAACTTAATTAAAGAACTACTTTCGAAAAGTTCTGTAAGGTTTCCTATTGATTTGCTAGTTTGGGCTTTACTCAAAACATAAGACGAAATATTATTTTGAAATTTGGTAATCATTTATTTTATTCAAACTTAACTCAAATTATAAATTTATTGAAAAGAAAAATTTGAGGAAATTTTAAATTTGGAAATGAAGTAGTAATTTCTGAACGAATTGTCCAAGTTTCATTTACAAACAGGAATTTCGGGAAAGGAATTGCTATGATTGTCTAGAATTAGAACATAATTTAACAACACTGTCATTTCTATCGCTTACTCAACAGACCGTAAATTAAGAAATAGCAATACTTGAACGCATATATGCGGTAACACAGAAATATCAACTCGTTAATGATTCTACGAATATATGTATCATTTAAGCTGAGCAATGAGCATACATATTATTGGCTACACATTTATAGTATTTTACATTATATTTTGTATAAGAGACAGTTTTGTTTTCAGAATAATTCCAATTCAATTTAAAGCCTACTGTATCTAATCAGTTCAATTGAAGTTCGAACGAAAAAATGATCCGTTGGTGATAATTATGATGGTGTATTATTGATGATGCGGGAAATAAATGAAAACCGTTAAAAGTTTTACTACTACAAGACAATTCTAAATCATTCTGCGCATTTGCCTAATTTAAAATGCACCAAAAATTTATTTTTTTTTTGTTATTATTAATGGATGATTGAATAGAGTTAGTTATTGATGGAGGGTGAAAAAACCTAATATTTATGTATGTATGTACGTTCATTTTGTACATGCAAAGAACAAACAACAAATAAATGAATGTAACCCGATATATTGGTTGATTTTGAACAACAACAAAACAACATTGCAAATGGCAAAAGGGCAATCTGGTTATTATTTTTACATTTGAATAACTCATATTATTTTGAATCTACGCTAAAACACATATACTATACATATGTATACGTATATTTGCCAAATGACTGTGTGAAATTGGCTAATATTTTTGATAAGAAAATCGTTTTCTTTATACGATGATTACACAAATTGCATAAATATGTCATTAAAATTTAAGACAACTGAAAAGATGTATGACCATATGGTACAAGCACCGTGGTATCTCTTTTCACGAGAATACATAACAAAGAGTATGTATGGATAATAGAAATATGAATGATAGTTTATTTACACAAAAACTAAAAACTTTACTGCATATATGAATGAATAGAGGCATTGAAGTAAGCGGATTATCTATTTTATGTTGAAGAAAAAGTTTTTTGGTATTTTTATGCAATTGTGAAAGATTTTTTTTGTTTTGTTTAAGTTAAATTTTAACGGACGGAAGTAGTTGAATTATTATTTTAATATATTCGGGGAATAGGAAATGTGGTGTAGGAATTGTTTATATTTAATAGCTTTTTTTTGATGGTTTAAAGTGAAGTCGTATAAAGATAGTTGTTTCTGTTATAACTTTTCGTTTAACCAGATTATATATGTATGGGACTCGTTTAGATCTATATACGGAGTAGTTTGAAACCGGTAATGGTCGGAATTACTGGCGATCCTTCTACTCTGCTCGTACTTTTAAACAACTCAAGCCAGAAATAAATTTTGTTTAATCCTGAAAATCTCATACAAAGCAGCACTTTTATAAACTTCCTATATTCAAAATATGAGTCAACGTTTCATCCTCATAGCGACCATCTAGATAACAATACTTTATTAAAGAAAATTAGATTTTCTACTAAGCGATCAAGTTTTTTATGTGGTAGAAACCTTGAAATACACTTTTTTGGATGGAATCTACTTGGCATTGTTCTATTCAAGTGCACTCTTACAGATGCATCTCACGCGGCCGATGTCTAGTAAATCTTTCGCTTCAATTTTTGAACTGGATAAATGAACTTACTTTGGCTATACTGGTGCACTATATGTATTCCAGCCTGATCTTGTGTTCGGTTGAGTGCTGCAAAAATTGTTCTTGGCTCAAATATCGCGTTTGGGTATATACATGGCACTGGACATGGTTCTAATTTAGGAATATTACGAATCTAGTTCAATTATTGTAAATGGGTTTGAGTGCGATCTACGTTAAATAAATGCATGTATCACATCATGACAGCTATTAAATAATCTGGCGAGTAATGTTTTTGTGTCAGCAGCAAGAATACCTTCACACTGCTTTTATTACAATTTTGCTACAAGTTGGATGATGTAAAGAACTGAAAAATGGTTTATACCAATACCATAATACATTCTCATACCAGAAGGCCTGTGATCTGACTAATCTAAAGTGAAAACACCATAAGGTGTACTGGAGCAGGAACATAAACTTATTTTAATGTCATTGTAAAATAGTAATGGTGGTTCCTCTAATTTATTGAATACCGTGAGGCCGTGATATAAAATGAAATTTAAATCAAAAATAAAGTGTTAATTCTGAACTATCACTCCTAATAGTTGTAAAACGATGGTGTAAATAAATCAATCAACAAACTTTGTAGCCACTTACAATTACAATTAGGAAAAAATATTTGAATTACATTGACTAGCAAGGGCTTTATTGTCTATCAACTGGAAGTAATAGCTTTACTTTATAAATAATATAATAATTTTAAAATATTATTTTAAATCAAAATATTATTAATTTTTAAAACAAGTGTTGTATGACACTAAAGGCAACACTATAATTAAAAACTGCGACACTCTCCTTGTTCAATAAAACGATATCCGTTCTCCAATATTTATTTGTTGACATAATTGGTAGTGGTTTCATGTCAATTGTTAATTCTCTTACCCAATAGATACCCGGTTCCAAAGGACATTCACGTTTTGCGGCAATATTTGAAGCTTTTAAGAAGCAATCATAAGCTAACGAATCATCCCTCATAAATGCACAGGCATCATCTCTATTAAACGAAAATATATTTCTGAATTCATTCCCTTGGAGAGCAAGCATATTAATTTTTAATTTAATTGTACTGTCAAGTGGTTTAACCAATGTAAAATTAAAATTCAACGCATATGTCGTTCGATTGAACCGTAATACCCGGCCATCAGCTGTTATAAATTCATCATCCATTGCATTAATCATGAAGTGATCCAGTATAATTTTATCGTGGAACTGCAATTGGTCTTATGATTAGTAACTTATTAAATTATACATAATCTTCTAATCATTACACTATTTGTCTGAAGAATTATTAAAAATTCCAGAATTATTATAAAAATTATTGATTTTAACATTATGATATTGAGAGTGAACTATTAGAAATTAATTACTGAAGCAAATATTTCTACTGAATCTAAATATATATTTATTATTTACATATATTATGTACTCGTATATACTATATCCCCAATTAAACAAGCTCCATCTAAAATGCTTATTAATTATATTATAGACATAATATAAATAAGCGCGATTGATGCATTATAATTGATAATATTCGTAAACGTTAGAATCGTATTGTAATAAATAATTATATATCCAGGAACAAATACTGTTGCACCACATCACTCATTATTAATAAAACAAAACAAATATAATAATTTAATTAAAAACCAACTAAAAAACAAAAACAAATATTTCTGTCAGTACGAAAATTTCGTCACTACAAAAGGTAGGTTAAATATTATACATACTTCCTTCTTAGCCAAAAACCAAATTTCGTAGCCGTAATTTGACTTCTCAGTCAAATTATAAAATTTTTGAAATGATAAAAAACCATAATTTTTCGTTAACTCTGAGCTTTCGGTAGGATAACAAAATTCGATTGAATTCCAACCTAATCGAGTGACGTCGTGTATTATGAAATTTGATTAAGCCTGTACACGAAGGCTAAATCAGCACAACGCTTCACCACAACATTTCTCGTTTAGTCCTCATCAACTTTGTTGTTACTTATCATAGTAAGTGTGAAATTAAATTTGTTCCTGCCACCTGCCCTCCATAAAATGGATTCATTCTATTTGTATTAGTGTCGACACACGATCCGCAACTTACAATTTTTGTAGAACTTGAGCATCAAAAACTATTCTCCACACCAAAGTTAGTATGTTGTACATAAACAGAGGTAAGATCAGCGCACATAGAATACATAGTCTAATTCGACATCGAGTTGGTTAAAGTAAATAGATTATTTATGTCAATCGAATCAGATTACATCATGATAAAATGAACTTGCTAATTTGACAAGAACATACTTACATAAACACTTATGAATTTGTAATAACTTATCAAGATCAGATACACTTGATTCTACCTATAAGTTCTAACTATATCAAAATCCGAACGTTTGTAAGCGAAGTGTAAACAGCAATGAGAGCTAGTCGTTGAAGGTGGACCTTAAAACGTTCATGTCCCAGTAATATCTTAAATGAAAAGTTTCTATTTTCGGTAGTTAGGAGTATAAAGCCACATTAAATTTAATGTACGTGTTATACATTTTTGGATGACTCCTTTACCATAATTAAAACTAAAGGATCAACTGGTTCGAGTTAATGTGCTATTTACTATTCATAAAAAGTTTGGCACAATTCTAAAGCTAAAGACATATGTGAGTGCCATTATTTCCACTTGGAAAATTGTGCAATGAGTACTCAGAATAATATAGAGCAAGGAAAATATAGTTCAAGCAATACACTAAGCTCAGGCCGAGTGTCGTTATAACTATAAAACAAGATTGGTTTATTTGATTTTGAGCTTTAGAAGGTTATTTTACTATTCAATTCAATTCAATCATCATTTAATGCTGGTACTATAGTTGTAGAATGAATGACAAAGAATATGGTATAACTGAACTCGAAATGTTTAGTCGTTTATATTTTAACACTTTTGACATTTTCACATGTTAAACAACGCATATTTGCATTTAAAAAAATCTTCGATTACACATAAGAAAAGAATTCGCGCGCACAGCTTGTATTTACATTTTTTTTAATTACTGATTTTTTTGATTTTTTTTTTTTGCTTTACAGAGTAAATGACCGTATAATCACCGTAAATGGAGTATCACTTGAGAATGTAGAATATGCAACCGCTGTGCAAGTGCTGCGTGATAGTGGCAATACAGTAAATCTAGTTATAAAACGAAGGGTTCCAAATTTAAATATGATAACGCCAAATCATCAACATTCGCATAGTTTTAATTCAAGTGGTTTGGGTATGGGCGGTACAACAACACCTCAACAAACAATCAAATTGGTATTAACGAAATCAAATAAAAAAGATGATTTTGGTATTGTATTCGGGTGTCGTCTATTTGTTAAAGTAAGCGCGCAAAACAGAATGACGCAATCTTATAAATTCTCATCATCTTATTATATTTTCTTATTTCGTTACGCTTTATAGGAAATCTCATCAAAAGCACGTGAGCAATTAGCATTAAATGGTTTTACATTACAAGAAGGTGATATTGTTAATCGAATACACAATACAAATTGTAACGACGCGATGAGTTTAAAAGAAGCTAAAAAAATTATCGAAGGCTGTAAAGAAAAATTAAATTTAGTTGTATTGCGTGAAATATCGCAGGCAAATAATAATCTGCCAATTCCTAATACTAATGGTGGAATGGCAAGTCCCGTATATTCTCATACGGCTCAAGTTTCAAATTGTAGTAATATAGATGAAACATTTTTACCTGGTGGTGCTTCATATTCTACACAAAATTTATATGTGCAACCACCGACAAGGCCGTCGAATAATTCCTTAGACGATAAAAGTAATTTAACACCAAGGGGCCGATCTCGGAATCCACTTATGGATGTATCGTTAACACAGTTGGATCGGCCGAGCACCCCACAAACAAATCATAATCGATCACGAAGTGGTGTGGATGAGCCCCCACGTCCACCACCGCCACGAGGTGAAGATTTTTATGCGTCGCGACGCCAAATCTACGATGATGATCCACTACAACGAACAAAACAATCGGCAGAACCACGATACATTTCATTCCAAAAAGAAGGATCGGTCGGGATACGACTCACTGGAGGTAATGAAGTTGGTATATTTGTAACCGCAGTGCAACCCGGTAGTCCCGCATCTCTCCAAGGCTTAACACCCGGCGATAAAATACTCAAAGTTAATGATATGGATATGCATGGAGTGACACGAGAAGAAGCTGTTTTATTTTTATTAAGCCTGCAAGATCGAATCGATTTAATTGTGCAACACTGTAAAGAGGAGTACGAAAATGTAGTGGCTAACCAACGAGGCGATTCATTCCATATTAAAACACATTTCCATTATGAAAATCCTTCAAAAGGTGAACTATCGTTTAAGGCTGGTGATGTGTTTCGGGTCATTGATACACTGCACAATGGTGTTGTCGGATCATGGCAAGTATTGCGAATTGGTCGAGGCCATGAAGAAATGCAACGGGGAGTGATTCCAAATAAATCTCGCGCCGAAGAATTAGCAACAGCTCAATTTAATGCTTCAAAAAAGGAGATGAATGCAAGTGAATCACGAGGAAATTTTTTTAGGCGCAGGCGTTCGTCGCATCGACGATCAAAATCGTTGTCACGTGAAAATTGGGATGATGTCGTGTTTTCAGATTCGATATCGAAATTTCCTGCGTATGAGCGTGTAGTGCTGCGGCACCCAGGATTCGTACGTCCTGTTGTGCTATTCGGACCAACTGCGGACATATCACGTGAAAAACTAATTAAAGATTTTCCAGACAAATTCACAGCCCCTCTGCAAGACGATCAGAAAAATTCGAAAAGCGGAATTGTTCGATTATCGAATATTCGGGATATTATGGATCGCGGCAAACATGCTTTACTCGATATCACACCAAACGCAGTCGATCGTTTAAATTATGCACAATTTTATCCGATTGTAATATTTCTGAAATCAGATTCCAAACACACGATAAAACAGCTGCGACACGGTATACCAAAATCGGCGCATAAAAGTTCGAAAAAACTTTTGGAACAGTGTCAAAAATTGGATCGGATTTGGTCTCATGTGTTTAGCACGACCATAATTTTGAATGACGTTGACACTTGGTATCGAAAATTACGCGATTCAATTGATCAACAACAAAGTGGTGCGGTATGGATGTCAGAAACTAAGGTAGGTGCTCGTTTTTTTTAATTTAGCGATCTTGAATCATGAATGTCATTTTTATGTAGAAGTAGTTAGAAAATTATTATTAATTGGAGGTGGATAATAATATGGTAGAGTGCTGAATAATGTATAATGGTAAATGAAAAAGTAATCAATATAAATTAAAATTAGAACTAGTATTGGAGAATGATCGTTGATAATACGAAATTTTGTAAGTCGTTAAAGTTAACAATTCTTAACCAAATGTGTCATTAATGACAGATTGTGATTGAGGGACGTTAATTAAATTCGCGTGGTCAATATTTCAAACGATGGAGATTATTTTGGAGGCACATAGTTTGAGAATGATTTCTTAATTGAACAATTTAGATTTTAGATAATCAGTAATCTAGTTACGAACATTAGATATCTAGCACTCGAAAATTGAAGTTATTAGGGATGATTTAATTAAAAAACTTTATACATGTTTTTACATTTATTTTCCATTATACATTGTTTACCAAACTATGGTATGATACGGTGGAAGTTCTCAAATAGTATTTTTTAATTTCTTTATAATTTTATTCTATTTTGTAATTCTTAATCTATATTGTTATCTGTATTAACACAAACACGGTGGTACTATAGCATGAGGATATTCCAAGGGATTTCTTTATAAATTGTATATCGCCACAATATCCATGTTATAAATGCTTATCAGTACAATCATTCCCACATTCGCAATCATTTCATTGCGATGAGATACCAAATTCAATGCGTTACTCCTATCCAATAATACCGATCAATCATCAAGATGTATCACAGTCCTCAACCTTGCATAATACATCATCACTAAACTCTATATTTGGTCTATTGAATATCAGTAATAATAACATAAGCAGTGCTGTTAATAATAATAATAATAACGCTAATCATCTAGATTTTAATGATAAATTTACTAATTATAATAACAGTACGCTAATTAAATTAGAAACATTTAATCCAAACGCTGCAACTGCGACAGCGTTCAATAATAATAACGATTCTGCTGTACTTTCTACATTTCAAAATGGAATTGATCTTGTGTAACGTGTGCTGTTTAAATAACTATCTCTTTATAAATATATAAATGAATATACATTATGTTTTGTTTTTGTTAATTTTTATCAATTATGTAATTATGTCGTAATTATAATTATGATTATTATTACTGTTATTATGGAATTATTTTATTGGAAAATGAATTTGAAATCAAAATTAATTACTAATTAACACGCTAGTTATTAGAAATCGATCAATCTGGAATTTAACAAAAGTATTTCGAACCCGGGGTCATGTTGTGGTGCTTTTTGCTCAATTTTTTTCTGTCTAGCTAAAGACGGCAACACGAGAAAGCAGCTTGAACGATTGCTAGCAAAATAATATAAACTAATAAATCATATTGTAAAATAATCTCTAATACCCATGTTCGTAGTTTTGTTGTTTAATAATGTTTAAAAAAAAATTATGTTTTCATTTAATTTTAATTAACTTGTGTGTTTTTCATTTTTATTTAAAAAAAAAAAACAAAAAATTTTCACCGACCTTCATCATCAAACCAAAATCAAAAAATCCTAAACTAATCTAAATATTAATCAGCCGGTCGAATCATTATCCGATGATTTCCTATTCCCAATGACCACATCCCGTTTGTCCTATGCCTCAAGTCCCGAATCAGATTTGGAATTAAGTCCGGGACCATCAGCATCATTATCATTAGGAAATTTACCACAATTGGTTAAATCTAGTTCAGATCCATCGATTGCCACTAACCAGGATAATTTGGATAGAGATATTGAATTAAATATTGGTGACGGAATGCCACCGCCATATATGGTAACCGAAAATCATTATTATCAACATTTTTCGTAATCAATTTGATTCATAAAAAAAATTTCTCCGATTTAGCATTCATATGACAATCCGAATAATGCACGACGACCACCGGTCGAAGGTAAATATGGATTTTCATCCGCTAATCCAGCTGTATTAAACGGTGCGAGTGGTCCAAATGCAAATCAAACAGAATCTGGTCAACCAACGTACAGCACAACAACAAGGCAGCCTTCATTCGGTGGCGGTGGTACCGCAAATCCTAATAGTATATATGGGACTGCACCTGATCTTCCACCACGTGTCGATCGCGCTTCAAAACCGCCTGGATTAACAACAAATATTGCGCAAAAACTAAACCTTAGCAAATCAAGTAGCAGTGGCGGAACCATAAACCGAACAATACACGATCGTTTATTCGGTTCGAAAAAAATTGACAACACTGATCAAGATGAATATGGGATGCGCAGTCAATTTGAAAAGAAAACTGAAAATCAAGATCCGCCTTCGTCACGCGAAAACACCTTAAAAACCAATAACGGATCGTATGATAGCGTATCGAGTTATGATTCGTATAATGCGACGGCACAAAATATACGATTGGGACCGAATGCACCGGACGATCTTAAGTCAGTACCGAATACAAAGTATGTCGTTTTATCTGATGACATTTTATGAATTAACTAAAATTCTGATTCTCGATTGCCCTTTTTTATTATTTTTATTTTAGTGGAAGAATCCCGGCTGTGGTTGGAAATTTAAATGTATTACCTGCATCTGAACGTAGTGGCGGGGATGGTGGACATGCACATTCCGATTCATTAATAACTAATCGTAGTTCATTACATGAACACTCCAGAAGTTTGTCGAACGGAGGAAATGATTTGAATAGACAAAGCAGTCCAGCTCGGCCGCCGTATCCGATTGATCGAGGACTATCACAAAGACCGACTAGTTTAGGATTGGAGACGTCACCGAAAAAACATGTTATGGATACGAAAACAGATTACGGGAAATACAGGTAAATATTTGAAGTGTTATCGTACTTAGACAGATGATTTATTTAGTTTTTATCGACAAGCCGAAATAATTCAGCATCACAAGCCGATTATAAAACACCACCGCCCACCAACTCTGGTATGGTTTCACAGAATGGCACCCCATTTAAACCAGTCCCACCGCCAAAACCAAAAAATTATCGACCGCCTGTACAAGGTAATAATATGGGACCACCGAGTGGCCATTGGGATGGTGATGAACCAAAAAGTCCAAGATCACCAAATAGTTTTTTTTATCCACAATCACCACCTCATTATCATCACACGGGGCATAATTCGTCACCAAGTACGACGGGACATCATCCGAATGGCCCGCCCATACATCCATACAATCATCAGTATGCAGGTAGCGGAAATTTTAATTCGCCTCAAAACAGCTTCAATAATCGTGAATCACAAATGGGAAATAATGGTTACAACGGGAATCATATGTATGCAGGACAACAATACATGTATCGAAATTCGGGCATGAGTGAGTAAAATTATTTTAACTGTATTCTGAAGGGTTATTTTGTTTGTCGACTCGACTAACAGAATGAGACTTCTAGGTACATTTATATGGAAATCATCATGATTTCTAATATGAATTTTCAATAGATAACATTCCACATCATCCATCTGAGCGGCATGCACTTGACTTAGCCGGAAGTCGAGAACAACGCGGTTCAGCATTTGAATTATATCGGAAGCCACAAATAGGTTTAGTTGGACATCAACACAATCTTAGGTAAATATATAGCAAAAATCTAGTATATTTTGTTTTGTTTTCATTCATCATAAAAAATCAGTTTTAAGAAAATTTGGGTTTAGTCCTAGGACTATTTTATCTTGGCATCGAATTCATGGTTTTAGGCCATTCATTTTGTGTTAAATTATTCACTCGATGCTAAGATCAAGTAGAAGGAACATATTATAATACATTAACTTTGCGCACAACACTCAAAATTGCTTTAAAATCACTAACCAATAGTATTCTCATCGATTTTTTTAATTGAACTAGGATGACTGATTCAAAATAGTTGGGGATACTTTTAAAAAGAGGTCTGAATCGAAAAGTTGATCAAATTTGACTCTAACTTCTTAGTAGATCACCATATTCCAATCTTTCGTGCGTATTTCTCTCTTATAATTATAACAAAAGTAAACCCAACAACTATTAAACATTTTGCAGCATTCGAAATTCTAAAAAAAAATTGATGAATTAAATAAATTAAATTAATTAAATTAACTAGAATATCATTAATTTTTTGAATGAATGAATGATTTGTACTTTTTATAGGTAGACTCTAATATCTTTAAAACCTTTCTCTATCGTATATCTCGGAACTCAAAGAAAATTTAATTTGTTATATTAATTTTTTGGTGGGTGGTTGGCAATGTGTGAGTGGGTGTGCGTGAATTGTATTTAAATTAAACACATAAAATTTATAAATATTTTTAAAATTAAACACAAAATGCATGATAATTTGGAAAAAAATGGAAAATTTATAAAACAAAAACAACCACAAACTATTAGACCAATGGATGGGCAACCGTCATCATCATCATCACCATATCACCATCAACACCATCCTGCATACTATTCCCAATCATCGTCATCACCATCTCCGTTGCGATCGAATGATGGGAATGAACATCGCCATCAATATGCTACGTGTGATACAAATTTACCTCCGCTTCTCCCCAAAAAGAAGTCAAAATTAAAATCGCCATTGACCGCCATTAAAAACGCGTTTATCCGATCAACGCGTCCTTTGCGGCGCCAATCAAGTATGGTCGAAACGGAACAGAAAAAAACAAAACCATCGATACTAAAACGTCAGTATTCAATGATGGAGAATCGTAATCGAGTGCGATACTACGACGATGAGAATTATAATTACACAACACGGCATGAACCATTCTATCCGCGCGAATATGATGACGACTATCAAAATCAGAATTATGAACACGAAACGATTTATGGCTACCATCGTGACTACCAGCGGGAATATGAACCTGAAAATGTATATGCTAATCGTGCTTTAATTGAGTTGGAGCGGCGACAAGTTCATCCCCGAAATCCATCACAATATGGTGGACGAATCGTTAGACGACATAGCCTAGCAGAACGATCATCTTCATATCAAAATCGATACTTTAGTCAACCTCAACCTGATGATATAACTGCTGAACCGATATACCAAACTCGATCCGGGTCGTACATGATACAAGATCGTAAACCACCTCCAGGAAATTATAATATGAATTACGACACAGTCCCAAATCGGCGACTAATGCATTTAGATCATATATACCAAAGTAAAAGCGAAATGCTCGAAAAAATAACCATGTCCCGTTCAAAAGAATCGAATAGAAATGATAGTGAATATCCAAAAACCGAAAGCCCGAGTAAAATAAACGAAGCATTCCGAACTCAATGCCAATTGCGTGAACATTTATATCAAACACGACAAGAAACGATGAAATCAATGGCCGAGCCGATTTACATATCGAAACGAGAATTTAAAAACGAGCCAATTTACGAGATGAAAGAAGATAATTTGTCGAAGGAGCATCAGGATACGGTCGATCATGTTAATATCGCGGATGAAAATAAAAACAATCAAGAAAAAAGTCTTGAGGAAGATATAATGGAGACGTTAAATAAAGGACCGTATAATTGTGAACTTACACTAAGCGATGATCAATCTGTGGCTGATAATCAGAATACCGTTATCGAAAAACGTTTGGAGAATCCGGATGACTGTGAGACTAATAACAATATTGAGACTAATATTTGTCCGACTAGTCCGATTGGGCGTACACCAAATCATATTTCGCATATAATAAAGCGAACGACTCCGATGCATGCAATCGCCGAAAGTCAAATCTCGATCGAGACACATTATAATTCGCAAGCCAGCCTCATACCTTTTGGCAAGCCGAATGCCCAGAGCACACCGTATGCAAGTGAAATGTCAATTGGACAAAAATTTGGACCATTACCACCACCTCCACCGCGTGAACCATCCACAACTCGTGGTATATTCACAGACGATGGTGGTACTCTCTCGGATCCAATATGGAATGTATCGTTAGTAATACCAAAAGGTGCACTTCCCAAAGGATTAGAACAAGAGATTTATTTTACAGTAACGGATCCAAGATTAAGTGAACACGTTGGTGGCCCACCACTGGATATGCAAAATGGTTGGTTCCTTATTTAATACGTTTTTTTATACATATATGTTGTTGTGAGTGGATGTGATTTCTTTGCATGTTAGTTAATAGACCAACTTTTTGCTTCATTCTCTATTTTAATCTCATCTGGCACTACTAAAAACTGTTAAATATTTTTTTTGATAGGGTAGTTTGTGGCACATTGTATTTAAACTTAATTTTCTGTTACAAACATTTTGTTTTTTATTTTAAAATTTACAGATCAGCAGCTATAGTTGATGAAGTAGTTGACTAATTCTTGTTTATAGATGATGTATAGTTTTTGAAATTAGAATATTAATATAGACGAATTTGCACACTCTTTGTTATTCTTCTAATTTAAATATTTACACACAAAATAATACACACGATATAACAGCGACCATAAAAGAAAGAATGTTTAAATGTTTCGATTTTCATTTAAAACAGGGGTAATTTAATTACCATCCGGAAAGATAGAATTCAACCGCATTAAGCACTATCAAGAGGACGCCACAAATTCTTTGAATTCAATAAAAATTTACAACACAGATTTTTTAAAGATTCGCTAAATAAGTTCCAAACTTTCAAGATTGAAATAAAAAAAATACAAATTGTCAATCAATTTGCTTGGTTAATTCTACATTTTGTAATATTTTAATTCTCCAAACACACATTCGTGCATAACTGAAACCAATATTTCAAGAAAAACTCGATCTATCAGAATTTCATTTCATACATAATGTATGTACTCGTATATATGTGTGTACTTAGCAATTTAAAATTGTTGAAATATATAATTAAAGTTCTTGAAGAAACTATCTGACAGTTATTAGTAAACTTCGCAAATAAGTTTGTTTCTCTAAGTTTCGTACGATTACATCATAGGCGCTTTTGGTTTTAATAATAATGCCAGAGTAGTCAAGAGAACAATAGCTTATCGCTCAATGTTGTTAATTTTTTGAGGAAACGTAAGTGCGGACGTAACTGTTTATCGCTCTGAGCAACCTTATTACGATGAGTATGGGATTTAAACACCTACATATATGACTCCCATAAAGAAACCTACGATGTAAGGCGATGAGATATTTGAAAATTTAGAGAATTTCACTAAAGATTAAAATCATCTAGGTGTTCGTTTTATAGGGAATCGAAACATTTTAACATTTAAAGATACTGGTTCTCTATTATACATAAGTAATGTGAAATGTAGTTTAGGATGAATTAGAAACATAATAATACTCTTTTTGCACAGACTTAAATAATTTATAAGAAACAAATTTAAAATCTTTTTAAATGTCTGACATTTTGTTTTGGCTACCATTTTGTGTTTTGAAGGTGAAACAATGCTCTCACCATTGGTTATGTGTGGGCCACAAGGATTAGAATTTTTAACACCTGTAACATTAAATATACCACATTGTGCTGCTAGCACGCTATCATTCGGAATATCGCTAAAGGCAACGGATAGTGAGAAAAATTTACAAACAAATTGGGAAGACATTGAAATACCAAGAAATCCAGCGGCTCATGTTGTATCAGTAAAAGTTGATCATTTTTAGATTTTAAGATTTTGATTTATATTATTAAATATTGTAAATAATTAAATACCTATATAATAATATATTATTTTTTATTATATTTAACCAAAGTTATAAAAAAATACTTACATACATGATTTTGATGGCGATAAATTTTCGTTCGTTTCGTAAATATTATTTTGTGCCTTTTTATATATTTTAAAACTTATTATATATCAATAATTGCCTCCTTAAGCTACATATTATTTGAATTATATATAAATACATAATAATATTAATTAAACGTATATGTAAAATATAATTATAAATAAATTTTTAAGACAAATCACAAAATTCACTTCTATTTATATTTATTTACTATTTTCGATCATAGCAATTGAGTTTTCAAAAACAACGGTTTTTATATTTTTTGTGTGATAGGAGACGTGATTTTAGAAAATTAGGGCAAGACCCAATCAATTAATTTTAATTCGAATGCTGAATAAATTTTTAAGGTGAGTAAAACTATTTTAAATTTGATGTACATTGTATAATAAAAATTCGTTTGAACAATTAAACATATACAAATATTTATTAAAATATAAATTAATCAACTCAAAATAAATGCCAGACGTATTATATATCCATATTATGTGCAAGTTTTACAATTTATTATTATTATATTATCGTCGATATAAAATCATGAGTCGAGGTTTTCTAATATTTCCCCATGGTCGAAAATATTACAAAACGTCGAGTCCAATGAATTTTATATAGAGGATAATATAACTTAACCTATCTAGTTACGCGTAACTAACTTAAAGTTAATCTAACTAATTTAATATTAAATAGCGAAGAACAAATTAACTACATAAACTAATGACCTGAATACAAAAATTATTAATCAATTAAAATTATATAAATCATACATATAAGCGATATTCTTTTTTATATACTTTAAAATCCGTTGACGTCCTAATTTATTCCACAGAACATGTGGCCGGCAACTTCCTGTTACATATCGCGCTTCTAGTTGATAACACTCGTACATAATTTTATTGTTTCGATTCACCAAACATTCATATAAATCGATTACATACTCTTGGGAATTTTGTAAATAATTATTAAACAATGTTAGGGTATGTTTCATTTCAGGTGAATGACCTAAATTTGCGAGTGGCGGCAATGTTGTCACAACCGGTGTAATACCACGTTTTTTAAATGCATTTATTAATTCAGTAAAATCGCTAATGATATCCATATACTCGTGACCATGCAGTATATCAACAGAACCCAAATTTATTATCACGTTTGAATCGATATACGGAGATGTATGTACACGCCGTGTTGCATCCTTAATAAATTGTCCGGATATACAAAATCCAGATTGCAAAACCCGATGTCCCGGAACTAATTTCGATTTTAACTCGTGCACTGACATCCAAAGAAAAAAATCATCACCAAATAGCTGAAAATTGTTTAGATATCCATTTGGCGTTGTGTTATAAGTTGGTATCCTGTTTTGCGTGAAATTATCATATTTAAAATAATAATTATTGTACAATTCATTTTTCTTCTTTTTATTTAAAATACGTTCATCTCGTTGTCTTCTGATCATATCTGTGATGTGCTTCGATTTACAACTATCGATATGCCATTTTATTGTACCAAAAGTATCGCGGTCGTACCACACACCATTTATGTGCTTTAAGATATGACGTAAATGATAAATTTTTATTTCTTCACCAATTATTTCACGGTAATCCTCTAGGTAAATTAAATTAAAAAGTACTTTTATTAATTATTAATTTAGTCCTATTTATATTACCTATAATTTCATTTAATGTTGCACCATTTTTAGCACGTGTCACTAAAATACATTTTATATTATCCATTGTTTGCCGATTTACTAACTCCATTGTACTGTGCGATTTTAAATATTGTTAAGTCGACGGACGTAATTAAACTGATGAAATTTCTATTAATTCGTGGCTTAACTTGTAGTTTCCGTTAGGTTATTGTATTAACTGTTATTTTTAATTATTTTGCAAAGCATGTGCTCCTGCAAATTTTTTTTGTTTTGTGATATTCAATGCAGCGTTTTAAAACTTATGGTCCCTGGAAAATAGTGTTCTTTTGTCTGCTTTTTCTGTAACTCTAAAGTATAATATGTCTCTAATAGAGGTTAGTATATACTATATATCTAACCTTCTTTATTTTGCTGAAATTAAACGTATTTGGTAATCTGGTAAAATTTCTTTTAAACTTTAGTTGCTTTCAAAATAAATTCAGTATAAGTAGAAGAAAATTAAAATTCTGTTTGATTTATTAAAGATTATAAATAATTTTTAGTCAAGTATTCCTCAAATTATTCCGAGTTTCCGACACACAATCCTGACCGCCTGAGGAACTGGAGTGATACACGGATGGCTGAAATATGGTGGCAGGTATAAAAACTGGAGCTCATGAGATGAGCTGGAAGTCAAACCTAAAATACTCTTTGGGCTTGTTCCAATCTGACGTTATTCTGATTAACAAAATTACACTCTGCACTGGATGACGAAACATAGAGAGGTTGCAGTTAACGAGAAAACAGTCCAACTGGTGTCAAAGGGGCGTGGTAGACCATTTATTGGTCCTATGGTTTGATTTATTGGCTCAATGTGTGCTGTGAGAACGGCCACTAGCGAGTGGATTAGTTTGCATACTTCAGTAACTGTGTCACTGTGGCAACATCGACGCAGTACTGGATTTCCGGCAGGCCTATGACTCAATCAATCGAGAGAATTTGTGGTCTGCGCTGGAATATCTAGGTATGACAACGAAAATGGTACGATTGTGTAGAATGACAATGACACAGTCTCAATCCTGCAGTAACGTAGTGAAGGAAATCCTTGATCCGCTTGTAGATGTTTTCAGCTTCTGTTGGACTCCAGATCAATGAGTCCAAAACGAAATACATGATATCTGATTATAGGGACAATGGCACACCAGATTTTAGTAGTGGCCACTACACGTTTGAAGGAATGAAGATGTTCAAATATTTGGGCTAGCAGCCGTGCTTTGTATCCTCTAAGGCCACTGCTAAAATCTAAACACCTATCAAGTGCCGTGAACCTGAAGCTTTAAAAAGCGTTGATCAGGCCCGTTTTCATGTTGTGGATGTGAAAGTTGGGCGCCAACGGATGAGTACGAGAGATGTCTCCTTACATTGAGAGAAGAGTCATGCGTGTGATTTACGGCCCAAAACGCGAAATGGATGGCACATACCGAGCTCTGTACATTATCAAGACCAGACATCTGATGATATTGTGCATGATATAAGGTCTCAGCAAGTCCGCTGGCTCGGTTGCGTTCTGCGTGCTGATCCGGAACGAATTCTGCAGCGATCTCTGAAAGGAGAGCCATCATACGGTAGGCGCAGAGGTCCTTGCAAGCGACGAAGGCTCCACGGTGTAGAGAATGGCTTGGCTTCTTCAGGTTGTCTAAGACAGTATGAAGACCAAGCCGAGAATCGAAACCATTGGAGCCAGATTGTTGACGCAGTAAGGGGCCAGTAATGGCCTTTAAACACTGTTTTATTATTAGTGATACATCTACACTTTTTAGCAATCTATTAGGTATATTTAGTTACTGATGCATCAGGTACTAAAAATTATTTTTACATATTATAATATTAGATATTTAGCGAAGAGCTCAAAATGATGAAACCCATAATGAAGCTACAGAGTCCCGAAGGTTTAAAAAATTAAAAGAGTACAAAATCTCGAAGGTATTAAGAAGAGCACAAAAGTTCCAAAGCCTACCAACATTTGGATAACTAATGAAATTAATGCTAATTTGCTCCTATATTCCTGTCGGATTTGCTGAACCTCTACGTCTCCTAATTTTTATTTCCTCTAAGGAGCGATGAGGCGAGAATGAAGCGACCCCAAAATAAGATATTGAACAATAGTAATTCAATAAGATTCGGAATTGAGGAATTTTGTACTCTAGGGATATGGTGTACTTCAAGAGTATGTTACCAACTTGATATTTAGCCATGTTTGAAACATGAGAGACGAACAATTTGTATAGCATTATTTCAGATATTTTTCAACACATCAGACATTTAACAAGATTTATACTTTTAGCCGATAAGCGATAAACATATGAAAAATTTAGCATTAGTTTAAATATTTAGAGATGAAATTTAGCATTATTTTAGATATTTAGCGATATATTTTGTGATTTAACCATTTGTGGACAAGAAAAAATATTTTGTGTTTTTCATATTACATTTTTCGATACCCTCCTAATTACATCCCTTTTCAAGATTTTGACTCTGCACAAATTAAAATAAAATAAAAGCATATATAAGGTATCTTTTTTTCTATATATTTGTTTAAATATATTTTTATACATTAATTTTATTATATTCTTGTTTTAGATTTAAAACAATTCATAACAATAATTTAATTTATAATAATTTCTAACAAAAATAAAACAAAAAAAAAATGGACATTAGTAAGAAAAAATTACGTCTATAATTATGTTATATAAATTAATAATATTTTTTTGGTCCTGGCGATTTATAAAGATTTCCAAAGTGGTGTTGTAAAATGTGGCGGCTATCGGTATGATGATGGGACACGATATATTGGCGATTGGAATTCAAAAGGACAAAAACATGGTATGGGTCACATACTATTCCCGGATGATACGCGGTATGATGGGGCGTTTAGTAATGGTGTGTGCTCGGGACTGGGAGTCATGGTGTTTTCAGACGGAGCCAAGTACATTTACAATTATTAAACTTCTGCTGTATAAAATATTAATGTTAATCTTATTTAAGGTACGAAGGTGAATTTATGCAGGGCTGGTTTCACGGTTACGGTGTATTTTGGCGTGCAGATGGTATGAAATATGAAGGAGAATTTCGCGGCGGACGAATTTGGGGACTGGGTTGTTTAACATTTAGCGATAATACAAATGGATTTCCAAGGAATGAAGGATTTTTTCAAGATTGTCGACTGATTAGAAAGAAACGTTGTCCCGATGTTATTCAACGTGCCCAGAAAATCGCACTAATGGCTCGAGCACAATGTGACCAACCGAATTAAACTGGAACTCTTAATACTTATTCCGTCCCTAATAAGAACCATGTATTTCGCGCTTTCACTGCCGCCGTCCGAACCAATCGTTTTGAATCGTCTAGTGTCGGCACCAAACCGTATACTACATCATCTCTATGTTTTAATGTTAAAATTTCTGGATATGTTGTTAAATTTAACAACACTTCCAACGCTAAGATGCGAATATTCTATAAAGAAATTAAAAATATATTTTATTTTATGTTTTATCAAAATAATCAAGCTAATTTTTAAATATACCATTGAATTTTTTAGCTGCGATAATTTTATAAACTCAGCAATCAAATAGTTAAAGTGCTCGTTAAAATAATCTTCCTTCTCGCCGATGAATTTATTCAACAAGTTTAACGAGATCTCGATCGACTTAATACTGCTACGTTGTTCGATACATTTGTATATTATCTTAACAATTTTTGTTAAATTTTGCTTGAGCACCGTGTACGGGGTCACGCTAAATACGTACGATGTCACTAGGAGATCGTCACCATTGAAACTGTTCGACTCTAGTTTTTTCACAATTAACTCGTTCAGCGTAAGTTGAAATAGTTTTTGTTTGTAAAATAGCCTTTTATTTGGTAGATGTAGCGAGTCATCGTTTAGTGTGATTATTTCGAATCCTTGGACAATGGTTTTGGAATAAAGTGGATTGTCGAGCAGCTTGAAGTACTGCTTAATTATAAATTCACCACAGGGATTCCCTTTTATAAAAATTCCTTTAACAATCCACGATAACATAATGATATCGTTACTAGCCTCGTCTAAATTATTTACAACGCGGTCATTATAAAACGATCGTATTAAGTCGCTTAAACTATCATTCACCATCTTATTAAATAAACTACACACCACTGAATAGTACTTAAGTTTTAAACTATCGCTTAAACTATTTACATTAAAAACATTAATCAAATTATCTATAATCGTAATCAAATATTTATCTAGCTCAATCTGCTCGGTAAGACCATCAAATACTCCAACAAACACATAATAATCACTACTCGATCGAAATTCACCGCCGCCATTTTGTAAATACAACTCGATCAAGTCGATTTGATTTTTAATATCTAGTGTCATTGTAATTAAATTAATTAATATCGAAATTTTATTATTAAGCTCGTTATTATCATTATTTCGTAATAAATTAATAAATAGATCGATTAAATTATATTCCTTGTATAGTTTGTAATTTAATTGAACCACGTGCTCATCCGCCATATTTAATTTAGCATAGTAACTGTATAAATTATTAATTATCGTTAAATTATTTAATGTAAATATATTATTTATTAAATATTCAATTGAATATGTTTGATAATATGGATTTAATATCAAAATTATAATTATATCATTTATTTTATTATTATTTACTTCGTTTACGAGTAAATTTTTGATGATGTTGTCATAAACCTCAGCTGCGTAAATACTTGCGTATTTAACAATAAAACTGTTTAAATTTATATAATTATTATTATCATCTGAACTATTATTTAACAATAGTAGATTGATTTTATTATAAACTAGAATACGATTTGTTACGATGATTATTTCTGCATTTTTGTCCAAACAGTCTAAAATTTTTTGCGTGAGTTGAAAATTATCGGACATCAAGTATTTTAAATATTCAGTTTGTGTGTCGTTCAACAGGTTCGCGTCAATCTCGGTGTGGCACTTTTTTATGATTGTCGTTTGCCATAACTTAGCAAGAACGTCGAGTAGTTGATTGATTTTGCTCCAAGTATCCTGTGCTTGTTCTTCTTCGAAATTTAGCTGGCGTAGCAGAATCGGGATTATCTGGTTGCAAAGGAATACTGTGGCATGATTATTGCCGCGTGCTTTGATACAGATAAATAAAAGCTTGATTGAGGTTTGATATAAACTTTCCTCGATGTCCGAGAGGTTGATCAGAATCGAATTTAAAATAATTTTGAGGAAATTTTCCGTTAACGTCCGATCATTGTATGAAAGGATAACGATTTCTTCGACTATTTCGAATAAAATTGATTTGATTTCTTTGGTGTTACCTTGAAGAAGTTCAAATTTTATCCCAGACCAGATTTTATCGAAGTTATTTTCAATACTGTATATCGAAAAACTCTTTACGACACTTAACAATAGGTCCAATGCATCCTGTTTGGCCACAATCAAATCACTATCTATCTTCTCAAACACTAAATCCAGACACTTTTCAAAAAAATCCTTGTGGGAGCACAAACATTGACAAAGTTCTTTCGCTAGCGCCTCTCTTGTTACGTGCACATTTTCATTTCGTATCGGATGATAATCGATCGGAAAGTAGCATTCGAATATCTCAAACATATCATCACTCAAATGTCCTAGTGCGAATTTTTTCAAAAACGAGGGCATAAAATTAAACAAAAATAATAAATTAGAAGGATCTCGCTCTCCTTCGATTGCATGTATCACCGTATACACAAATTCTGATTCATGTTTCTTCATAACATCGGCATGCCGCTCTCCGATCACCTCAAACAATCGATAAATATTCATCCGATCCTTCGATAACTGCGACTGACATGTTGTATTCAAAAATAGGGAATTAAATAGACTCAATACATTATCACTCGAGATATTCCGCATTTTAAATAATGAGAATATGCCAAATATCACGCTGGGGATCACCGAATGATGATCTTTTGAACGATCGCTGTAGAAGTTGGCGATAAAGTTGAGTTGTTTCGAATCTAGAAAATCACTTGGTACCGTTGATAACAATTTTGATAGAAACTCCATTGCAAATGCACGCATTTCTGTATTTGTGGTGATGAGAACGGGTCCCATGGCTTCTACGATATCCGAAATATCAACACTATTACCAATTAAATCTGAAATGACCGGGATTAGTTCTGTAGAAACACAATGCATTTTTCACATATTACTCACCACTATTTAATTGTTCCACTTGTTTATTACTTAATTCACTATCCTGGAGGATATCCTCAATTGTATACGGGGACCACAAATTTTTCATCTTTTTAATTTCCTAAGCTTTCACAATTAAAAAACTCTTGAAATCAGAAATTACTACACACATGTGAAATGATCTGTCAAAATCAAAACCCCAAAACAAAATTTATTATGATTGCGAGGTTATGTCGATTTATGGTTGAGTACAGTTTTATTTATATTGGGATTCTAATGTATTGACAAAATTGTGAACCTAATTTTTTGTAAAATTTTCTGTATTGATGGCTAAGCGTCAATTTGTAATGAGGAAACAATTCTACGCATGAGAAAGGTAACATTGCTCGAATTTTATGAATCAACAAACGAATTATTACAGTGCGGGCGTCTTTCTAATTTTAAATCAATAACACAAAATCAAACTTTCAATCCCATGTTCAATATTAACGTACGCACCTAATAGGTCAGTCATCCCTGAAAATTTTAACGTCACGATAAGTTTTTAATCTACCCGATTGTATTTTGTAAAACTGGCCTGTTTCCGAACACTTATCGATAAATCAATAATGTATAAGCCAAATTAATTGACATTAGCACTATACAGAACAACAGCGAAAAAATATTTGTTAATCCCATTTTTCAAATAAATCATTCACAATTAAATAATTTACGCGTATAATATGGTGTTTTAAATTATTTATAATTGTTAATTACGTGACATAGAATTGTTTTAATTTGTGTGCGGTTCGGACGACTTAATATTCATACGAAAACTTAAAACAACGTTCAACGCTTTGTAACCACTTTTGCGAAAGGGGGCTGAATACCAAAAGCTCAAACATTTTTAATATCATGAGATATCGACATAAACGACTCACTAAATATGATGAATATGAGTTTGAAATGATTAAGAAAAGCAAAAGATATTTCTCGAAATGTCTCGTTTGTGGGAAAATTTTATCGAATTCGTGTTTGAACCAATTGAAGGCGCATCGGTTAAAATGCATTTCTAAGAGATGTCCACCAGAACGCCGAGATGGTCGTGGAGGCATGGCAACTCGCGGGAATTGTAATAATATTGTTCAGTCGCGGACTAATGATGAAGAGGTAGAGGTTAAAATTGAGGTATGTACAAGAAGTATGATTTTCAATATCGTACCGTATTGATTCATTTGTTTCTAGGATGGTTTCGATTTTGATTATCCTGCGTCCCTTGTGGAAACAAAATACGATCGACTATCATCCGACGATGATAGTTCGTCCGAGGCAGAAGAAGAGACAACCCTAAAAAAATATGAACAACCCTCTGAGCTGTTCGAACCAGTGTACCAAGAAAAAATGTTAGAAACTAGTTTAGGAAATTTAGAAAATACTAAATGCCGCGGGTGCTTCACCTACAAAGTCAATATCCTTTTCTCTGAGGCCATAGAATTTTATAGCGAAGACACGCATCGAAATGAAGACATCAGCTACCTCTCAATGTTTCATGAATGTACCTCAATAAAAGTGAGTGCTCAAGTGAATGAAGCCAAGTAATTTATACATTTCGGTATTTGCAGATAAATCAAAATGTCGATAATTCGGATGGACTGTGCAGCTACTGCGCAGAAGAGTTAACAATTGCGTATAGTTTTCGACGTAAATGTTTGTATGCCAATCATCAGTATATGCTGCTGATGAACGAAGAAAATAGCCCAATGCCACAAGAGTCGACATCCCAGGATAGTAGCATGCAAAGCTCATCGAATCCTCCATCCATGATGAGCGAAAAACCAATGGAGGACATAATTGAAATAGATGACGATGATGATATTGTTGAGATATCAACGCCCGCTACATCGACCACAATTAAACACCCGAGACCGGCCCAAAAGTGTATAAAGAAGAGTACAACACCTCCCGAGTATATTGATATAAATTATGAAAATTTAAACAGATCTTTGCAATTCCCAACCAAACAAAGAATGTTAGGTACGGGTCAAACATTTGATTATCATAAAAAATGTAACGATCTGGAGCGCCGCGCTGCTAAATTGGGATTACTTCAAGCCGCTACCAAAGACTCTCAAATGTTTATCAACAGCAAGAATGAAAGGAGGCTGCATAAATGAGGGAACCTGAATACAGAAAGACTGAACCGATAAATGAAATTGATTGATAGCTTGAAGTGTAAATAGTATTTGTAAATAATGTCTACAATCCTTAGACGAATTATGTAATATGTATTATCTCTATATACCTAATATATATATATATATATATATATATATATATATATATATATATATATATATATATATATATATAATATACAATAACACAACCTAGACCTACACAGATTATATGTATATGTATATAGGAGGGAGGTTAGCGTGTGTGCATTTAGTTGCTTGATGTAGATTATTTTATATATTAAAACGAATATTTTTAATTATTTTAATTTATATAACAGTATTGTTATTTATTACACAAAAATTGAAAAATAAAACAAATTTTATTCAATATCTATTCTATACAAATTTTTTACTGGATCTGTTAAAAAATAATATCAGTTCTAATTGGAATTCCATGACAAAAAGGTGCTTGCTCAATCTAATTGGAGATTAAATAAAAATATTGTACTTATAAAACCATTCTTATAGAATGTTAAACTCAACAAAATTCGATTCGATTATCAAAACATATATCTAATTACAAGGAATGTGCATACAATTTCTAGCAGTTTCAGTGCTCTGGATTAATGTGGAATTTATAGTATCTACATAGACGTCATGTACCACCTTCATAGCGCCCCATCTACAATTTTGATAAAATCGACGAATGGTCATCAAGAGATTAGGAGAGCTATTCCTGAATAATAATATGATACGAATTCGAAAAAATTGTGAGACTATTGGAGTTGATCGCTTATGCGTAATCGGCGCTGGAATGTGTCGCGATATGCGAACTAACTTTCTATAAATAACGCCTTATAAACATTAAGTTCGCTTTTTAATATAATTAAAAATTCGATGAATTGCAGAATTTGTTAATGGAAGTTAAACTATACTACGTACGGTAGGTAGTTCTAATTAAAATTTATATCTCGTAGTAATTCTGAAGTTTCTAATCTCCATACGTTTACAATGGCTTACAATTGGTTTACAATTTAATAAGTATGAGATAATCCGTTTGGGCCAGATTTCTGTCGAAATGAATAATAAATAATTTCTAAATTTGTACATGTTGCTAAAACTGCAGAGAATGGCTTCAAAGTGGGTGCTAAAGCGAAAGATGTTGCTATTGGCGCCATTGGTAATACTTTCACAACCCTTAGTGAGCTCATGCAAAATTTTCTGTGCATTCTTTCCACTTAAGCCAATGAGTGCAGGCTAAATAAAATAAAATACCTGAGTCTAGTTTTGGTTAGCAAATTAAATTGGAAAGGGGAAAGCAACCTATGGTAGCGCTGGACCAAAGGATGGAGGCTGGAGCACCACGTTGTATAAAGCTCAGAGCACAGGCGCGAGGCTCCGCTACAATCCTGTGAAGCAATGCATGCAGTACACTAATCTGTTCTGTGTAAGAATTAATAATAATTATAAAGGCGATAAAGGCAGGCGAAGTAGACTGGTAAGTAGACTATAATATAATATCAGCTAGTGATATTCGCATTTTGAAAGACAATCAGACTGCCATTAAAGCGGATGAATCACACCTGCTCAGATCAGTTGGTGTCAGGACATTTCAATACTACAGCGAATATGAAAGCCTACTACTTGGCTTGGTACTACAAGTCATATCTCAAAAAGAAAATGAATTATTGGAATGCCTCTTGCATTATGTAAACTACTTGCTTCAGGCAGCAGCCAATAATTTGATGAACGACACATATGATTAAATATTACTTCATGTGTAATAGCCTGGTAATCTGAGTTAATCGGCGTCAGGTCAGGGTGGTTGTCTAACTATTCCAATTTAAAGATAATTTTAATTATTTTCCAGATCCAATTGAAACATTTAAATAGATACAATAATAACTGTAGTTGTATTGACTTGTTTGTGTTCATATGATTATAATTATTTTGCTCCTTTTAGAATAATACCCAATAGCAACATTTTAGATACTCGTAGATAGACGATGCCATTATTGATTTTTCGATATTTTTTATTATTTAAATTACTTATCTAATCATTGGAGCACCCTATTCATGTAAACTATCAACAGTTGGTTTCAAATCAAAAAACATCTGGCAAGCAATATTTACTAAAAAACTCTCGTCCACACTTCAATTGATAAGAATTAGTCTTGCGCATTTTGAATCACAAAATCCCTACTCTTATCAATTTCTAATTCTAATTGTCCGCCGAGCTGCTAAAAATCGAATTTTCATTTCATTTCGAGCGTTCAGTAGTGGTAGAGCAGTGTCGCAAATTGCACAATGTAAATTTTTCAAATTGTTTCAAAATGCAAATTTGCTTGATTTGGTTTTTATCAAACCAAATGTGCTTTAAAATTATTTAATAATTGTAAATTATATGTAAGTATACGTAAATATTAGATGAGATTTAGTTAAAATATTGTTAATACCCGCGTATTTTCTTCTATTGTATATCATCCCTCTATGCTAGATTACTAAATTCACTATAATTTGTAATATAAACTATCAAAGTAAAACTATATATATATATATTTAAAAAAACATATTTAATCAACCATCATGTATCCTCCAAACTGGGTTGATAATCAATTTTCCAATATGCAAAGGAACCCGTATTCATCCAAAGGATATATGTGGCAATCTGATCCACCAGCTTTAATAGAACCCTTAGAATATGTCTATCGTAATCCTCTTCCGTATACCACACCTGATGAGAATCGGTATCATGATGTTTGGGTCGATCCAAATATGGAACAACAGGTAAGCCAACATTGTTTATTATTATTAATAATTTTTGTATTTGGCGATGAACATTTTTCCAAATTTCAATATGGCGATCAAACTGAAATTATTTTCATGCGCATATAAGTTTAGAGTTACGCGTACAAATCGATAAATGTAATGTGCTTGATAATAAGGAACATGTTGTGTAGGAGAGGGTGTGGGAAATTGTCATACATATTTTTGAAATACTTTTTGATGTGTGCTACATAGGTCATTATTGTTATAAAAAAGCTGATAATAATGCGGCTCCAAAATTGTAATCGTAACAAGTACCTAATCGAGTTGGAGACCCTCAAGGTAGCAAAACTCGGATGGATGTTAATTTAGATAAAGAAAGAGTAACTTTTTGAACTGCCTATATGTTCTCCACAGCCACATTAATCCAAGAAGCTGATTTCACACATTCCAAAAAGGAGAATTTTGGTGAAATAAATTAATAGAATTAATAGTCATCATCGTCTTTAAATTTCAAAATTTAATTTGGGACATTTGCGGGGTATTTCTCTACTTTACTTAATAGCAAAAGCTATTAATACACGCTTTTATAAAAATTCGTTCTAATTAGTGAGAAAATTTAAAATTTTAATTGAAAAATATTTTATATTGATGAGATATGTACTTATCAGTAAATATGTGTATTCGATGTAAAAATGGTTTACGACTCAACAAAATATCGTGAATTTTTTAGTTCACCCTTACTTAAATAGATGTCATATGTGACAAACAAAATTTTTATTTTGTAAATTTCGATAGTGCAGATTTACACTATTTTAGATTTAATTTTAGACACATTTTAGGGCATTTAAATATCGACATCAATTTTGATTTTTGTTCTATAGGTAAAGTAGAGCCTTATAAAATTAATATTAAATAGATTTTCGTTATTAATTCACAGATCGTTGTCGAATCTTACAAAACTCAAACCAACTATCAAGTAAATCGGGAACGCACTAAAATTCGAATTTTACCTGAAGTTAAGCCAAAGTGGAAATATATGGATATTGCAGATAAATATCGTGAAAATACAACAATTCGACGTAATAGGTAAGTGTTTTGCGCGTGTTCTGTAGTAAAAAAGAAAAGAAAAAGATGTCATATCGACACAACAAATAAAACTAAAAACGTATAATTCAGGTTTTGACTTTAATAAAACATATAAATATTTTATTATATTGATTGTACAATTACAGTAATTATAGCTATAGTCAAAATCATTACCAATCATCATCGCCATTAAATTCGTCGGTTCATTCAAAAGTCATTAGCACAAATAAAAAATGTCGTGGATGTTTAAAATCAGATAAAAGTTTTGAATTTGATGTTGATCAACAACAGTATTTTACATCGATTAAAGTAAATTCCATTATATCCTTATTTTAAAGCATATAATATAAATTATTAGCATAACATTTATGTTTAATATTTTTTTTTTTTTTTTTATAAATTTTATTTCATTTATAATTTTATAATTATATTTTCTTAAGGTCAAACCTGATTTTACAAATTCGGCTGGCTTATGCTTTAACTGTGCCGAAGAGCTTAAGCTAGCTTATAATTTTCGTAAAAAATGTTTGAAAGCAAATAAAGATTATAAAACTTTATTAAGCATTAAAGATGTACCCATGTATGAAACACCAAAACCAAAATATCAAAATCATCATCAATCATTGATGGAGTGTAAGTACTGCGCGTTATATAATATATTTAAATAGTAGTTAGATGCATGTTCGTTATATAAATGCCGCCATTTCTGTTTTATTTTTGTTGTTGCTCGAATTAGATGATAGATCAAAGATCGGACCATTCGAGTGTAATCTTTGTGGCAAAATCGTTCGGACCTATAAGGGATGGAAAAATCATAAAATCAAACATGGTGCTGATTTGAATATCATGTGCGAAGAATGCGGTAAAAGTTTTATGCACGAAAGCAAATTGCATATGCACATCAAGAAAGAACATTCGACCAAACGTATTGAAATGTTTGGCCGTGATTACATGTCGATGAACATTCATAACGAGTATGGTGTGTTCGAGGATCGTGAAAATATATTCCTGAAATCATTATTTCCGGGCTCCATTGTCCCATATAACACAAATTCGGTTGGACGCTTCGAATGTGAAATTTGTTGCAAGGTGATTAAATCAATGAAAACAATGGAATTGCATCGGCAAAAACATATGCGAGAATTGGATTTAATGTGCGATGAGTGTGGTAAATGTTTTACTAATGAGCGCAAATTGAATTTGCATATACGGACCAAGCATCCGAAGTACGATGAAAACAGCATGGAATACATGAATAAAGATATCTGGATATTTAAATCGAAGTATTCCGATTCGACTATATTACAAAAACGTCAATACATGGGACCATTCGAATGCGATTTGTGTTGTAAGCTAAGCAAAACGCGCGAAGATATGGAGTATCATAATCAGCGTCATATGAGGGAATTGGATTTGGTGTGTGAAGAGTGTGGCAAAGGTTTCTCGTACAAAGAAAAATTGGAGCTGCACAAAAAAATGAAGCATTCACGTTATCAGCAAGATGTAGATGGCTACGGTTATCATGGGACCGGATATGGAAAATATAAAACAGGTAAAGTAAAATTTAAGATTTTATTTTTAAAACTATAAACAGCACTAATCATAACGAATCGTTAATATACAGGAAACCACGGCAAAAAGAAATTTAAACTTGAAGACCGCATGGAATCCGTCGATTATGGGACCAACGAATATCGATGGGACGATAAAATTCAGGCCAACAATTTTGCTGCCCAAGAATACAATAATTGGGAGGCAAAATTGGAGACAAGTGATTACGATACAACCGAATTCACCAATAAATGGGATGATAAAATACAAGCCAGCAATTACATGGTAAACGATTATAAGTACTCAGATCCATTGCCAATGAATTCGTCGTATAATACCCATCAACCACCAGGAGGAAATATGCCCACCGTGGGCACTATGAGCTCAATGTCCACTATGAATAGCTACCCAAATTTCAAACCTACACCGCAACCCGCCGTTGTCATACCAAACATAATCAAAAAAGAAGAAACATATCCAGCAGCAGTTCCTCAAAAGATTGAGCTCAAGTGGACGGACAAATTAAAATCGTTTACGGATAAGAACGTCCTCAGTTGGCAAGACAAATTTAAATCGAATCCGTTTAGCAAAGCGGATTTCAAGCTTGATGAAAAATTAAAACCGTACATTGGAGGTGGTAGCAGTATTAGTACTACTACTATAGTTCCGGTGAACAATAACAATAACAATATCAATATCAGTAACAATATCAACAGTAACGCAATCAAATCTCAATACACGGATCCGGTACCAATCATGTACAATAATAATAATGTACAGCAAAGTCAACAACAATACGGTTACAATAACGGTATGAACGCTATGAGTTCAATGAAGCCGGCCTACACAAACGAATCCATAAGCACTTATAGTTCGTATGGGAAGGATCCTTTAAAACCGCTTAATCAATACAACTATCAAGATCCGGTAGTTAAACCGGTAGCCCAGTATAATTATCCAGAGGATGTACAGCCAGTTAATCAGTACACCAACTATCAAGAACCAGTTAAACCGATAAATCAGTATAATTATCAGGAAGCTGCTAAGCCAATTTCGCAAACAGCATACAATTACCAGCAAGATCCTTTAAAACCAAATCAAACTGCCTATAATTATCAGGAACCAGTTAAGCCCAACAAAACACCATATAATTATCAGGAGCCGGTTAAAGCATCGACTGGATATAACTATCCAGATCCGGTTGTTACAAAACCAGCAAATCAATATAACTACCAAGACCCGTTAAAACCATATCCAAACGTTAACGTTACCAACGAGTATAACGTTACCAATGAGTACAACTACGATGATCAGACGGTGCCATACGATGACGATGCACATCACGATGATGATGATGATTATAATTACGACGATGAAGGTAATTCGTACAATGATGACGATGAGAATGACGATGAATACTATAACGATGATACTACGAATGTTACGACGTACACGGACGTAAACGCCAAGTATAATTATGAAGAGACAATGAAATCGTATATGGCTGATGCAAATGAGTATAAATTTGATGATAAAAATAAAATTGAGCCGGTTGTTAAACCGATCGAACCAATTATTAAAATTGAGGACCCGCCAAAGTTTGTGGAGCCAGTAATTATTCCGCCTGTAATCATTACGAATGGAGCAGTTAAAATGCAGATACAAGATTCGTATGAAGATCACGACTACAATATAGATGAGCATCTTGAATCGTTTCCAGAAGAAGATGATGAATATAATTACGAAGATGATGAAGAAATTTCCAAACCGAATACGTACGATCATGATGATGAGTACGATGAAAAAAATGAATCGTATCCAACCGAGGATGATCATTACGATGACGATGATCATATCGATCATTCGGATCATGCGATGAAAATTGATTTGCCAATTGTGGAGCCGGTAAAACCGATTGATGTAAAAAAAACGGAAGATAAATTATCGCCAAAAGTAAGCGAATTGAAAGCGATTGCGGAAGAGGTGAAAATTGATAAAGAAGTTATTGTTAAAACAACAGACGCGATCAAAGAGGAGCATAAATTGGAATCGGATCCCAATTTGAACGAAACTGATCTTAAAGAAGATGATAAATTGGAATCATACGAAGAAGGGCAGGATGATAAATTCGAAGAGGATGTTGTTTCATTCACCGAAGAGAAAAACGAGTACGATGAAGAGGATCAAATGAATCAGGAGGGGGATGATAAAAAGGATATGGAATTAGAAGAGGTGCCGTGTAATTATTGTGGTCAAGTGTATGATAATGCGTTTGAGTGCCCATATCATCAACAAGTGAGTATTTGGTTTTGTATAAATTGTAAATTTTCGACGGCTTGCATATTTCAAAAATTTTACATCGCTTCGAAAACACATTTGAGTTCAACACACCAGCAGAGCGGAGTAGTTCCAGTTTTCCCGAATTGTGTTATATTGGAAATGTTTTCCAGGGAACTTTTCCTAATTTATATTGTTTAATTTATTTTAATTAAATGTTGACTTTGTGGTGAGTATAATTATTAAAGTCGTAATTCTGTGGAGCCGGAAAAATTTCAACACATTGGTATCAGTTTGGAATCAGCAAATCAGAAGAATTTAATCACGATAATAATCAAGCGTACGCCTTTTACAAATTAGCATATAAAAGTTAGAGCCTAACAGATATTTCAAGGATGTTCGTCATCAACATGGATGCCACCAACTTCAGGACAAGTAAAATAAAACTTCTATTGAGGTTTGTTGTACGAATATAATTATGGTTCAAATTGTTTTCAGGACTACGACCAAATTCAAATATGTTGACTCGATGTTGATTTCAACAGTTACAACGAGCACTTGGGATTGAAATAGCAAATAACGAATCCATTGCTCGTTACAATAATTGTTGTTCTATATAATAGCGAAGTTACTCTTAAAGAACCGATTAAGCAGTACGCAACGTGTTACGTGTTTTAATTATAAAATAAAATTATTCCATGAAAAATCATTGTTTTATTTATTTATTCCTGTTAGTTATTTCTATAAATACATTCAGTTTGAAAAGAATAAAACACTGATCGAGTTGATTCAGATTCACTCTTGACGATTGGAGCCGTGATTTTAGACAACCTTTTTTGCTCGAACAACCGCTTTAAAAAATTTCCGCTGTACCATATTTTAGTATAGTACCGTGAGCGTTGATGGCAAATTTTGTCGATTCTAACATATGTTGATATTGATTATTAGAGGCGCTATTTTGCTATTTCCAATCGTCAATTATCAATTCTTTTTCTTTTTCAACATATCATTGTTCTAACTATCGTTCACACCATAATAGAAAATTCGTACAATTCGAAATGATCATGACTGTAACAAAAAATACATACATATATGTATGCAACGCATATTCGATTTAAAATTTTAGCAAGCGTCGATAATACAGCGAAATCAAATTGGTTGCATCCAGCACGCAAATATAACATATTTTCAAACGTCAATTTGACAAATGTCATAAAAGTTAACACAAAAAACAAAAATCGAAATAAATAAATACCATTCGATTTTTTAAGATTAGTTTAGTTATTCGAAATTAATTACGATATGCTAGAAATAGACGAGACCACGGACCCCGATAAAACCGGCAAATCGGTTGAATTATGTCGTGGCTGTTTATGCACATCGGATAACCTACATTCTATATTCAGTCCGGCTGTTTTGGATCAAGATGAAACAGATAGTGATGCCGAAGGCACACAGAATATCCGCAATATCGAAATTACCTATCTTAAAATGTTTGAAGAGTGCACATCCATAAAGGTAGAAAAATTGGACGGCAAACCGTCCTGTTTGTGTCCCGATTGCATCGAGGAATTGGCTGCATCGTATAGTTTTCGCAGTAAGTGTATTAATTCGGATAACGAGCTGGGCACTCTGGTCATGGTAGATGAACTGAATGATGAAGATAAAAGTTTTTCTGAAGATGCTGCTGATAAATCAGAGATAACTAACCTAAAAATAGTTGCCATTGAAAGTCTCGTTAAGTTAAATGAAACTCCAGTTGAGGATGAAGAAAGTTTTATGTACGAGGATCATCTAATTGAGATCGCAGATAATGAGGATGATCATCATGAAGATGACTATGAATTAAGCACAGATACCAATGTAAAAGCAGACGACGAAGAAAACATATCGAATGAAGAAGAAAATTCAGGTGATGATGCTGTATTCGAGTGCCAAATCTGCAAATCAATTTTTGAAAGTTTAAGCGACCTTCAACTGCACAATGCCATTCATAATCCAGAACGACCGTTTAAATGTTTCGAAAAAAAGTGTAAACAATGGTGAGTAGATTACTTATTAATTTGCATTCAAACTACCAGCCGTGTATATTCCAGCTCATTTAAAACCCAAGAGGAACTCGAAATGCATAATTTCGTGTATCACACCATTGAAAACGTAACCAAATGTGCGTACTGTAGTAAGAACTGTAAAACGAAAAGGGCTTTAAAGGCACATATGAAGACACATTCAACAGATCGGCCGCACAAGTGCAAAAACTGTGAGAAGGCGTTTATTTTTTCGCATCATCTCAAGAATCACGAAAAAATACACGAAAATGTTAAAGAATTTACGTGCCCCGATTGTCAGAAGTCGTTTATCAATAAAGATCGGCTAGCACTACATCAACGTATACATACTGGAAAAAGACCGCATAAATGCTCAACCTGTGACAAAGCTTTTATAAGCGCATCTTCATTAAAAATTCATTACGCAACACATACAGCCGAGAAACCGTTTATGTGTACACAGTGTGGAATGTGCTTTAAACTAGAAGTATTCCTGAATACTCATCTCAGAAAAGCACATTTAGGGCTCGTTAAAAATTATCCAAACCCTTCAATACCTAAGCGAAAACCAGTCAAACCGAAGGAAGAACAAAAATTTTGTAACCTTTGTAATACTAAATTTGAAACTTCGATTGAATGCACCCGTCACATGAAGACCCATAGCTATAAATACTCTTGCCACATCTGCACAAAACCATTTGCGCTTAAAAATAAACTGGACTCGCATATTAAAAATACTCACGCTACCAATTTAAAATACGTTTGTGGCAAATGTTCCGAAAAATTCCATCGGCCCGATTTGTTACGATATCACTACCTACGTAAACATGCAGATGGGAAATTACCATTTACATGCGAAATTTGTGATCGTGGATTTATAACGAATAGCGACTATAAGGTACATGTACGTAGGCATTATGGGGAAAAACCCTACGCTTGTAACTTATGTGAAAAGCGGTATGTGACATCGTCCGAATTGCTTCAGCATAAACGTTTTCATACGGGTGAAAAACCGTATGTTTGTAATCTATGTGATAAACCTATTGCGACAATTAATTTACTATTGTATCATATCAAGCAGCATAATAAGGATGATATTATGGATTCGGAGCGTTATAATCAAGAGGTGAAGGCGATTGAAAGTATTGCGGATGAGCAGGTAGATGAAATACAGCCAGAGGAGGTGGAAAATGATTGAAATATATATGGCAATATAAGGAACTAGGATTTTTAAGTAGTTAAATACATGTTTTGTTAAAATAGAAATTGTTTTATTCGTTAAATTTTCCCTAAATGTTGACCTGTTAATACACATTTGTAAGGTTTAAAATTAATAGTATTTTGCGAACGTACTCATACATATAACATTGTAATATTTATAAGAATTTATAACAGCATCGGTGGTTCAGTGGTAGAATGCTCGCCTGCCACGCGGGCGGCCCGGGTTCGATTCCCGGCCGATGCAATTATCTATTTTTAATTTAAACAAGAAATTATTCATGAATAGATAAATTACTTTATTCATTATCACTACAATTTAATAATAATACAAGATCAAGGATATATTTGTTATTAGTTTAAAAAATTATTGTTTTTTGTAACCACAGAGATAACCAACAAATTAACACTAACTTATAGTCGTAGTACTGTTGCAACAATAACACATAACCTAAAATTATAATACCACATTCAAAAATCTTGCAAAATAGTTAATTAGGCAGTTTCATTTTTTTTAAATCATTAAACTTTAATTAATATTGCACGTGCGTGTTTGGGTTCAAAACAATATTTAAGTTGTTGTAGAAACATAAAAATAAATTTATTTGAATAATAATTAAGTAATTAAAATTTAATTCGATTATCAATCTTTTTAAAGTACATAAATATTTTTTTTAATTTTTATTAAAAACAAAATATATTTTGCATCTATCTCTTTCGTATTAGGCACATGGGTCACCTTGTGTGCCCACCGAACTTAAATGTTTCATGATGGCTGGTGGAATGTTATCGGCGGTTTTTGATTGGATACAATGACCTAATAGTTCAGGGCATGATCGTAAACCTTCCTGTATCTCTTTTACTGTCTTTAGCAGATCATAGTTGATTTGTTCGGTAACGATGGAGTCTTTCCTGGAAAAAAGAAAACACATAGTTAGCTAATTGTACTAACATTAAGGCTATTTATCATTTTAAATCAAGTCGTATTTGTGGCTTAGATAGTTTAAGCTTAAAATTACATATTTGTTCCTTATCTAGTTTTTATTAATGACCCAATAAATATATACTACTTATTGTGGTGGAGAAAATTTTAGCCGTCATCAAGTAATTATTATTCTGGAAAAGAGAAATGGATGACGGAGTTGGCAAAAAAAATTTCCCATTGTTGGTGGCAATAGAGTGGTTTTCTCTACCGATATAAAAATTACGAAATAAGCATAGTGACCAATTGGATATAAAAATCAAAAATACATTCAACAAGGTAATCATGAAGTTAACGTGGATTAAAATCCCTTCAGAATTCAACTTCTTTCCGACATTAATTTGACCAAGGAAGAGAGTTCCATTGGATTATCATTACAAATAAAATGTATAGTTCTCAATCTGATTGAAATTTGTATATTAGTAAAGAATTAGCGAATTCTGGTTTTATTTAATTTACCTCAAAAATTGCCAAAAAATGACTGGATATGAACCAGTTTGGAAACCATTGCTTTGTTAATTATGATCAACATATAATTTTCTACTTACTTATATTCCGGATGTTTTAAAATCTCCTTCCGTATCCAAGACGCTGTTGTCAATATTTCTCCGGACGCCCGCTTTTGGATAAACTTTAAGTATTGTTGTATCGTGCAATGTGTATCCGCGTCAACGTCCATCGAACCCAAATAACTATGGATTAATGGCACTAGCCCGGGGAATGTTCCTTTTCCGTTGATAATTTGATCGATTGTCATCAGTTCATATTCATCTGCATCGCTACTATCACCGATCATTTCGGCAGTAGTATCACCATGATCCAGCCCATTGGTTGCATCACCATTTTGTTCGTTAAAACTATTTACTTTATTTGGGATAATATTCTTTTTAAACCAGAATTGTTCTTGCCGACAAGCGTCTCGCTTTTGGGCCTTTTGCATATTTTCATCAACTTTACTGATCGGGATCAAGAAGTCGAGTTGATACGAAATTATGACCCGTGTTAATAGCACAATGAAACAAACAAATGCAGCATTTTCAAAATCCGTAATTTGAATTTCGCATGGTCTAAACTCGACCCGCCAGCCGATCGATGAATTCGGTGGTGGTGGTTTAAAACGCATCGTTTGCCAATTTGTCGATTGAATATTTTCAAAATGATCTGTATCCTCCTCATTGTTTTGATGGACTTTCTCGCTGAATAGTGACACAGTGTCACGGATAAATAAATGCGCAATATGCTGGGCGAGCAAATGATCAATATCCCCATCCCTTAATCGTTGATAAATTTTCTCATCGTATATTAAAGGCACATCATTGTATTTTTCACCATCGGGTGACAGGTACGAATCAATCGAATCATATCGGGATTTATTAATTCGGAATTGATTTTGATCGAGCGGTTTTAGTCCTCGTTCCTCCTCGGTTCGACAATCTACCGATGCGCTTATCACATTCCAGCGACAATCACTTTCGGTCAAATAGCCTCGGTATGCCGGTGATGCAGCTGTTAGAGCCAACATTATTGGACACAATGGTGTCAAATGATCATATAATTTGCGCGCTTCACTTATATTACACGCTTGGAATGTTAATTGTAAACAACAGCAACCCATACCAAAACCCATCGCATCCATATGTACAACATCGGGTTGCCCGGGTGGACTACCATCCACTGGCAGTTTTGTATTCTCATCACGGAACACTTTTAAATTTATAGAAACTTTTTCACCTCGTCTCAGTCTTATATTACGTGTAAGATTTTTGAATCGTGGATGACCCGGATATATAGCCTCGTCCGGGAAATAATCCGATTGGGCAAAACATTCAGGATCATTCGGGCGTGTCGCAAATTCCGGGTATGTAAAATTCAGACAACCAAGTCGTGGAAAATTGGTAATCGAGAGTACTGATTCGCCAGGTCCGAGTAGATCGGCCAATTCTTGTCGACGATATCTCATATTTGCTTCGACAACATTAAAATGTGCTAGAAGTCCACCGTATGGTTTACCTGGGGTTCCCTCTATCATATAGGCTCCGTACTCTGGCCGCCATAACGATTTTACACCATCCGGGTTTGCGATCTCTTTTTCATTTAGCATTGCTAACAACTCTTGGCTCCTAAGTATCACTTGTGCCTTTTTCTTTTCATCATCGAAATTTACTAAAATATATTCCACCTCGTCGCCCCATTTTAGTATATCACCTTGGCGATCTTTGAGCCGTTTATATAAATGTATAAATTGTTCGATGCCATGGGCGCGTACATGTTTTGCGTGCTTCTTTGTTTCCTCCCAACTAAGTGGACTGCCTTCGGTTAAGAGACCCATTTCTTATCTTTTATTATATATTTGAAATAATTAAGTCTGTAATGAGAAGATAGAAGATATTTTTAAAAAAATTTTAACAATTTGTTAATTTTAATAAAATTTCAAAATGGATACGCAATGAATAAAAAAAAAATAATTAATTGCTTAATTAAAATCAATTAGTTGATAAAACCGATTAATTTACATAAATTGAATTAGTCATGCTGATTAAATAATATATAATGCCTATACATAGTTGAATGTTTATAAGTAATTTAAAATGGAAATTCTCCGGAACACCGAGATTCTGTCAAAATTGTTTAAGACAATGATAGTCGTAAGAGTCATTTGAAATACTTAATTGGAAACAATAACTTGAAGTGAAAAAACGAATATACATACCAACCAAATTGATAAAATATTAATTGAAAATGCTATTCATATTCAACTTGTTTAGTGTTTTCAACCAATTTAGCATTTTTTTTAGAAGTTTGAAATTAATATTTTAAACTTTGGAAGAATTTGATTTAATTTATCAAATCAATTTGCTTCATTTTACTAGAAGACCAATTTAATTGCTTTATATTTACAAACATTAAAATTGAATGTCTCAACAGCGTTACTCACTTCGTTATCAGCGTCATTTTCGAATAGCGGGCCCAGATTTTGTCTATTAAAAATACAGACTCTAAGACACAACTAAATATCGTGTATTTTTTAATCCATCCTTATAGATGTCATACGTGACAAAAAAACTATTTTGTAAATTTGGATAGCCAAGATTTACACAACTTTACACATTTTAGGGCAAATGAATCTAGAGATCAATTTTGATTTTTGTTCTATGTAAAGTAGAGCCTTAAGTTTGTATTGAGGTATTGTAGAATAATCATTCGTCATGTTCATGTGTATAAGCAAAGTAATTTTAGTTAACTTTATTAGTGAATACAAACATCGTAGGGAAGCGTTTTCTCTGAATACGAGGGGGCGTGATTCATCTACGTCTTAAAGCATTTTATCAGCATTTATAAACACAATCAGTAGATAGCATTCGCAAATCACGGACACGTGTTTATATTTCAAACCCCACCAACCGTATTAATGATTGTCAATATTTATACAATGATTACAGTTTGATACAAGTTTTGATTCTAAATAATGTGTTTCGCATACATTTGAATACTACTTATAAACATTTGCTAATTTTTATTCTACAATTTCTAATCAAAGCGAGCAAACGATTATAATTTATTTGTTTTGTATTTTGGATTTGAAGGCCAAGTTGGTGTGTGATATTATGGATGAGTGTGAACATATGACAATAAAAGATTAGAAATTCAAATGATGGCATTGTATACTGGGGTGATCATTATCACTAAAGCTTGTCAGAACTAGTTAATATCTTGAGAATAATTTGCAGGATAATATATAGGTATCGGAATTCTGGAATAAGAAACAAGCAATAAGTATTTCTGTTTCTATTTGTGCTTTGACTATTTTATCTTCATTACACTATGTAGTGGCTTTATAAAAATCATTATTATATTGTAATTCAGCCGCTGAACGGTTGCCGTATCTGAATAAACATAGTCACCAATTTTGTAGTAAAGGTCATCGTACAATTAATTTTACATTTTAATTACAGATTTCTTGGTAAGATCTATGCCACGTCTCAGGTAAAATAATAACCGAAAAAAACAAAGAACAGAAACTTGATCAGACGGAATCATTATTATTTTTCTATATGTAAAATTATGAAATTTAGCCAAACTGTACGAGTTAAGCAGTAAAAGTAGAAAAATACTATTCTTATATCAATATGTACTCAACAAACAATTTTTGTACAATCTATGAATAAAGGTGCACATATCACCCGATTCGCATTTAAAAATATATTCCCATGTTTTTATTTTATTTCTAAATTCCTTATCAATTAACGATAAACTGAAATTGAATCCAATAGCTGGTGCTAACCGATATATGACTTGTTATATTTGGGATAGCACGCATTACACAATAAATAAAAATGTAGATACCATTATCTCACAGATACCAATATTGTATAGGGCCCCCTGCATAGTTTAACCTTCACATGAATTTCTGAATCATTAATGTGGCATGATATTAATTCTTTTCATTTTTGAACTCCAGTGATTACAATATGGTCTGGTATAAACCATCGTTTGTATTTTCTAATGCGATGAATATTTAAATAAGGCCGACAATTATGACGACCTTGGGATTAAATAATTATATTACCTTTATTATGCTTCTCACGCTCACCAAACAATAGACAGTGATGTTTAAAGTCGTATGCGAGTTCTAATTTTAAATTATTGCTATGCGGATCCGTGCGCCGTTTTATATATTATTTGCTAGCCGTAGCGAGCATATAGTAAGAGCAGCTGCAATTACAGTAATACTAGTAATAAAAGAACATGTTTATTTAAGAAAATATACAGAATGTTGAAAACTAAAAATTCTATAATTCATAAATATTATCTCTATGCATATGGTGGTTGAAATAAATTTGCTGTAAAATGTATATTCCAAATTTCATTCACTTAGAATTTTTAAAATAAATGAGCACCGAAGAAGAGTGGGTTGATTGAAACGAAGCATTTGCTGTTGTAACATTAGCAATTGCTTTACTATGAAGTATTTGCTTCGGTATATAGGAGCAAATGCTACAATTCTGATCATTTTCTAATTTACTATTACTTGAAGACTATACTTCACTTTTATTCTCCTCTCTTATTTTCCTCAAAGAAACTTCTTGATATTTTTTAAAACATTAAATTAAATATACTTAATTGTAATAATTAAAAATTAGAGTGGTAAGCACATTCTTCTCACACAAACCACGTGTTAATTTCAAAAGGACGAGCTCGGGTTTGTGCTGTATGTGAGAACTTATCGGACAGTAACCAAATCGTAGGCTGCGATCATCATTTAGTCACTGCAAAGCTATGATGGAAGTTTTTGTAGAAGTCTGGGAACATAGCGAAACGCATGTAACGTTTCGACTGTGAAGTTCTGATAAATTACGATCAAAAGAAACGATACCGTTTTCAGCAACAACATTGAGAAAGGTAATTTCCAGTGCGACTATGTAAACTCTGTCTGGGAGGTACTGAAAGGGTATAGTGAAAGTCATATTCAAAAATGATTGGTTTGATAAACGAGTGTCGTCTTGCAATCGAGCAAAGACAAATATACCCCATAGCGAAGTGCAATAACATCTTACAATCGTGAGGAAAAACAAGGCTGCTCTTGCTAGGAGGGTAGCTAAGTGGATTTGTAGACGGAAGAAGCGAGAATGGTGGAAGGGCGAGGTTCTAAAGTACAACAAGTCAGCAATGAGCGTAGTTCGCGCAATTTCTTTAGAGGAATTACCGGATTGCTCGATACTTTCAGTCTTGAATCAACCGCTATTTGGGACTGGGATGGAAACCTATCAACATCGATGCAGTCGCCACATAGAATGGACACGTTACCGAAGTCAGTTTAAGTACAGACAGCGGATATTTGTATTGAGGATCTCTCCCATGAAGAAAAAACTGGGGCCACGCAGATATTAAAACAAAACCGCTCACCTAGGGTAAGCGGACTGCATTAATTCGGAGCTTTTGATATTTGGTGGGGTTGTGGAACTGTTTTTTCGACCTTATTCGAATAGTATGGCGAAGCGAAGTTATGCTTGACGAATTGAAAGTGGCCACTATATGCCCCATCTTCAAGAAGGAAGACAGATTGAAGTTTGAGAATGATCGCGGTATATATAGCTATCGTTTGTACAGCATACAAGTTATACTGTCCTATATTATATTGGATAATCCATTCTCTGCCGAAGGGCTTCGTTGGTGACTATCAAGGAGGATATCGTCCGAATCGATCAATCACTTTATCAATCGCCTTTTTATTAAGCCTTTTCGCAGTGATTCTACCTAAATATTATGAAACATCCGTCCCTGTACAACAGGTGTTCCTGAATTTCCGGCAGTCCTATGACTTGATCAATCGAGACAGTTGACAGATCCCTGGAATACCTAGGAATGCCGACAAATTGATCCACTTGCGGTCAATAGCTTCTGTTGGACTTCTGTAGCCACTAGACGTTTGAGGGAGTCGGCAGGTTCAAATATTTGGCCTCTCTTCGCATCCACGATAACAGTATATGTGAGGATATTAAAGAGCGACTGGTAGCAGGCAGTCGTGCTTTGTATCCTCTAAGGTCACTGGTAAAACCTAAACAACTATCATGTGCCGTGAAGGCCAAATGGCCTTTAAAAACTGAAATAATAAGAATAATAATTTGGGTTAGACAATATCGATTGGAACGCAAACATCTATGTTATTTAAATAACTGAATAAACTATTCAGCAGTTCAGTAAGTAAAAAATTTAGTAAAAAATTAAGTAAAAAATTAGGTTTGACATAGGACATTATAGCAAGCGATTTTGAACCAGAAACTGCGACTTAAATTTTCACTTTCTAATCAGAATATCGTTTTCTGAATATTTGAATATACTATAATCTTTTCAAAGATCGCTCCAAAAACGTGCGTGATCATTTTGTAATATATTATTTGATCCAATTCTAAGATCAGATCAGCCATTAATTTCATATTTGCAGATGAGCCATCAATTTTCAATACAATGAAGCGAGTTTGATTTTCCAAAAGCCATAAATTGTCTGCGGTAAGTGTTTGCAGCACATTATTATTTGTTGGCCTATAAATTATTAAATAGGCCCTGCAATGTTGTAGAAAATTAACAAGCATACTTTCTATAACATTAATCATATAGATATAACTCTATGACAGTGATGGCCAAACACACAACATTTATTGATTCTCCATCAAATATGTACATTACTATTATACTACGATAAACAATTTAATATTAAATTATTATTTATGACAAGAAAAGACAAACAAAAAATATTTTTAATTTATATCACCAGGGCCACGCATGACCTAGCCAATAATTTAGGTATTGGAATTTATTCCATTCCTATCGTACCGCCATGCCATATTAACATGTTGCGCACTGTATATATGACTATGTCATGTTAAACTTCATTATTTCACCTCTCAAGCACATAATGAAATTCCAACACCCGCACACACGTCTTTTATGGTTCTCGTCATATAATGTTTAATCGATTGATAATAATCATCATGACTTGCAGGAATATTATTCATAATAATATATTCCATATACAGACTTTTTATTAACATTAACAAAATTTATTCAAAAAATATCATGCATAAATTATATTAGTAATTTATTCAGTTTTATAATTAGGCGCACTTTTAGAAATTTCTATACACATTATTGAGTATGTAGCTCAATAAAATATTCACAATTATTTTCTACATATGTATGTATGGGCGGATAAAATTCAAGTTGAAAGACACAAAAATAGTTATCATTCAATCTAATAGTTTAAATTAAAGTTTTATTTATATAAAATTAAAATTTTGGAGTTTTATGAGTTCATGTACAACTCTGTATCAGACATATCAATACGAATAGTAGAGACTATCGAAGGACATTGCAATTTATCACGATGATGACTTATAAACATGAACATGACCTTATTTAGCGATAGAGAGAGAATGATTCAATGTATAAAATAAACAAAACTAAAGATACAATTATCATTGTGGTAGGACTAAAAAAACTAAAATTGATTAGATTTTTCGGTTAGTTTTTTTATGGATATTTCTCGACATTTTAATTCCCTGTATTTTACGTAAGAAGCCAAATAAGTGGTTTCTAATTACACGACATGAACATATTTTTAAGCTTATGTCATTAAGTCTTGCTAAATTAGCTTACCTAACTAAGGTAAATATTCACAATTTTAAGAATAGCCCAATCTTAAACGATTTAATAAAACATGTTTGAGGTTTATAAGTACCTAAACTTATTTTATTTTTCTTGCTTCACCTTTTTCATTTTATATCATCAAAATATAAATTACTGTCAATAAATCTTTAAATGTAACGTTCAATTTAAATTTTGAGGCTAAGATGGTTGAAATTATGACAACTATCTACCATCATGAAAATATTTTTCGGCTAGTACCTTACATTGCACGATGTCTGTCATAAATATAAAATTGAAACACTGAATAACCAAAGGAAAGAACTGGGTGCATTAATAATAGGAAACGTGCTTTTGGGACACATTTACTCACCGTATACCCTGGAAAACATCTTTTTTCATGTTCCAACCATGATTTCTCGTCAGATTAATTTAATTCAATTGGACCAACATTGCAATGTTCTTGATTTCGGATTTTCTATAGAAACCTTAAAGTATCATTTAAAACGATCTTTAAACGATAAGTAAGTGTATAATTTTATCCATGTGTGAGTGTGTTTTTTTCGGTCATTTTATATTTTTAGTTCAAGCTACAGAAGTTTTATGTTTTTAATCTCTAATATGTTAATTAATTTTATATATAATTGTTATATTTGAAATCTTATATTGATATTTGCATATTTAAATAAATTGAGCACAAATGTCACGAATGTCGACGAATGAAGTTTGACAATAATTCCGACAAATATAATACATATTTGGCAAACATCACTATCCACACAATTCATCGAATATTCGTGTTGTTGCGAATAGTGAATGATAGCCAACGTTGGCCGATGAAGTTTTTTATTTATCGCTAGGTTCACGAGTAGTGATCAAATTGAAGAATTTATTTATATAAAAATTTATAATCATAAAAATATCACAACATTAAAATATTGCAATTTATCCATATCACACTATCGTAGAATAGGAAATCTTCTCCGTCTAGGAAATAATAAAATATCAGCATCTTGCAATAACATATCCATAAGCAGAAATTATTTCCATTAAGAAATGTAATCCTTATTTTCTGTTATGTTTATGAAACTGATCTACAACTAATTTCCAAACGTGATTCTGATTTTATTTTGCCGATAATCTGCCATCTTTATATTGACGAATGGAAAAGTTGAAAGAGCGCCTCTTGCGGTAAAAAATAAAATAGAGTAAAGGCTGTAAAATTTTGATTCGTTTGTTACGACTTTTGCTCATCTTTCAGGGAGCATACGCATGCCCCGGCTGAAAAACTATTTTTATTTTGAAGAATTCGACCCATTTTTTGGTGTCCTCATATATCAAGTGAAGTGTTGAGACGACAGCTCGCATGAGTTCTTGCATGGAACAAGTGGTAATCAGATGGAGCGCTGTCTAGAGAGTACAGCGGGTGAGGTAGAACTTCCCATTTCAGCGTTTCCAAGTAATTTTTAACTGGCCTCGCAACATAAGGTCGAGCGTTGTTATGCTGAGAATCACCTTCGGCATATTGCAGCCGTTTATTATTCAATACTCGGCGCAAAAGCATTAATTGGAGTTGGAGCGTTCCCCAGTAATGATTTCGTTGGGATCATCCAGAATTGCTTTCATTTTGACATCTTAGAATATTTTTGACCTTAAAGCTTCTCACTAATAACGCTTAGTTGGCTCAAAAACTCGACATATGTCTAAGTTGGTCATTTTATGATTTTAATACGACTTTCACTCATTCCAGTTTCATTTACTCCTAGAAACATCTTTGATAAAACGACGGAAACATATTTGTATACCCCAAAAATATCAGTTTACTATTACCACTTATGAATAACTTATTATTAAAAAAAAAAATTAACAAAAGCAAATAACCATTAAAAAGATTGAAGTATATTCGATAGTGTATGTGCTTTGTATTTGAACAAATTTTGATACATAGACCTTATCATTTCCATCCCATGCTTATGTTAGCTCGTTTGCGAATGTAATGTTTTTATAAACCATCACCGCATTACCTTTGACAAGCTTATTAAATAAATTCGTACCATTAAATTTGCTGTTCTCAGAGGCCCTACTAGCCATGGTTGTACTAATAAAATTTATCATGAACTAACACTCCAACTAAAATTGTTACCATGAGAGATTATAATCAGAACAAAAGCAGGTTCGGCAAGTTAAACAATTGAGAGTGGCCGTTTTAACTTATGAACAATCAAGAATAGTTATTGTAATTGAAAAAACCCGAAATTATAATGAACGGTAAATTTTCAAACATTTTCTAACATTTCGCAAATTTTTCGGTTACATATTTGATACACAATTAATACTTTTTCAAAGCCTAAATTCGATTCGGTTTAATAATTTCTGATTGTCATGCCTATAGTTTTCTTTGCATTTTTTGCGGCCCCTTTCTAGGAATTTATAAGTTGTACACTTTAAAATAGCAACATACTACAGATTAAAGATCGTTTTAAAAGTCATTTTTAATGCAACTGATTATTTCTCAAATTGTTTACATGTATCGGAATAACTTCCAAAGAAACCTCATCACTCGTCCCACGAGTTGCTTAGTGGTACTCCACAATAGGAAGGTTATGAACCTTCATTGTTTGTCTATTTTTCTATATTTAAAGATAATTATATTACTTTTATAATTTATAGCTAACCTTACACCACCAAACAAGTACAATCAGAAAAAAAATCCGAGCACACCGTACCATTGTTAATAAAAATTAATAAACAGTTGTTAAGAGACATTACTGGCCCGTTACTGTGTCAACAATGTGGCTTCAGCGGTTTTGATCCTGTGCTTGGCCTTCCTACGGTCCGAGACAACCTGAAGAAGCCAGGTCGTTCTCTACACCGTTGGGCCATCGTCGTCTGCAACGACCTCAGCGCCTACCATATGGTGGCTCTCCTTTCAGAGATCGCTGCAAAATTTGTTCCGGATCAGCACGCAGAACGTAACGGAGCTAGCGTACTCGCTGAAATCTTACTTTATGTACAACATCGGGGATCTTAATCCATCTACTGGTATGTACCATCTACTTTGCGTTTTGGACCGTAAATAACACGCCTGATACTCCTCTCAAATGTAAGGAGCCATCTCGTACTCATCCGTCAGCGCCCGTCATATCCATGCATAACAACGGGCCTGCTCAACGCTTTGTATAGCTTCTGCTTCACGGCACTGGATATGCAAACCACGACGGCCAGCTGCCAGCCGCACTTTAATATCCTACTAAAATCTGGTGTGCAATTGTCCAGCCGCAGAGATCATGTATTTTGTTTTGGACTCATTAATCTGGAGTCCAATGGAAGCTGAAAACTCCACAAGCGAATCAAGTATTTCTTTCACTCCGTTGCTATTCAGTCCAATTACGCATATGTCATCTGCATATGCATGCACCTGATTGGACTGGCGATAAAATATGTTGTGCTGAGGTGTTGCAGTTTTACGAAAGATGTACTCCAATATGTGATTTAAGAGTATCAGGGACAGAGCATCTCTCTGCCGAACACCAGAGTCAACTGCAAAAATTCTCGATATTCTGTTTTCAATTTTAACACAGTATTGAGACTGAGTCACTGTCATTCTACACAATTGTACCAATTTTGTTGGCCTTCCTAGGTATACCAGGACCACAAACTCTCTCGATTGATCGAGTCATATGCCTGCTGGAAATCTAGGATACCATTGTTAATAGTATTTTGAATTTCATTATCACAAACTTCATCACAATTTGTATCTAGTTTTAAACGAAATTTGAGATTAATTTCATTTAACTTTGACAAATAAATTCCGGCAATCATTTTTATATTTGAAATCCATTTTCAAACCAATTTCAAATTATATTCAAATTACAATTTTAATGGGACAAATAATTATAATCAACTATAACTGGAATTTGAATGAAATTGACCACATTTGTTATGACCAATCTTTCTTTGGATGTCGAAGCTAAACTAACTTTTAAGCACGATGAAAACAATAAACGTCGCTTTAGTTTGATTAAAAATAAGACTAGACCTTTAAAACATTTTGATCTGATGATTTTGATATTTATAAACTGAATCTAAAATATACATATAGATATGCTAGATAATGAATTCTATTCAATCTGCTTCTGAAATGGGCCGTTAAATAAATAAGCTGATCATGAATCGTTCAGATGACCCTCAATGAATATATTAAAATCGTGCATGGTTAAGTTGCAAATTTTCGCCAAAATTTTATCTCCTATATTATATTATATTTCTCATAACTGGCAATACTAAAATCACAAAATTATTAATAATTTTTTAAAAGATCATGGGCTTGTGGTTTACAATTACAAAACAAAATTACAAAAATGTATCAAATTCATGCAATAACCTTCATTATCTATGAACTTCCCAAAAAAACAAACAAAAATTCAAAAAATATCAATCGAATATATTTTTTGAGAGAAAGTGTATAGCGCATACTAACATAACTAATCAATTCAAGTCCAAAACGCAATTTATATTTCGTCAGCAGATCTTATACGTGATTCCTTACGTCACGCGCACATTTTTACATACACATATATAAGTAACTTGAGATTTTTGTTTATTTTTAAGCACATCACGGAGTTCAAGTTTGTATGGAAAAATACTTAGTTATACTTAGTTGTTGTATAGCGAGTTAGAATGCTAAAATTCAATTAGTATATATGTATGTTATATTTTGGAGTGATAATGTTACAAGAACTGATAACAAATTAGAACATTGGCATCACATATAATATTCCCAAGGATATGATAGATAAGATATCTTTGGTTCGATTACCAGATATAAATAAACTCTTTTATCATATTTCAATCGAAAATTAATTAACTTGCACTTAACATATAGTAAGTAAGCGCAGTTCATAAGAAACGTGTTACATAATTGAACAGTTTTTGGCACGCAGCGTTGAAAATAAATATTTTGTTGCAAATATACATATACGAACCACACCTACACAGATCGCATACGAGATTAGCAGATCAAAAAAACTGAAAAATAGGTTAATTTGGCGATACTACATATGTATGTTTGTATATAGCAATTGTAAAGACAGTGATTTGATCTATTTTATATGACTTTTTATTAAAATACTCAAATCATGTGATTTTCAATTACAATTGAAATGCAGCTCACACAAATTTATGACACATTATGATTTTATTTATGACACAATATGATTTTATTTATTTATTTTATATATCACGTGTGTGAACATACTCGCTTTTGCAGCTTTAACAAATATTGGCTGGTTAAAGTCGCGGGAATGCTCACTAACATATTATGTTTAAGCTTGGGCACAATAAAAAATACTGTGCTATTGACTGACTATTCATATGGACATAGTATCGGGCAAGGATTTATTTATGTGGAATATAAATGGGATCATGTGTCATATATAATATTAATAACATCGTATTGGAATTTTGCATTACTTCCGTATATTATATGTAATTGTTAGACATTACTAGTTAAATGACCTTAATTTTTTTAAACTATTATATAGATAAAATAAATTTAAAAAAATATTATAACAACCTTGGCACATTAGTTCTATTTATAAGAATTTTATCAGGCAATTATATTATCAACCTAGCAAATAGCACAATGGCTGTGACGTTTGTAATAGGGATGTACCGGGTTCAAATCCCAATAGAAGCAGGATGCAAAAGACATTCTTCATCCTTGATTTCAATACAGACGTATTATCTATGACAGATGTGAGTGTAGAATTCATAAGCCGGACCATTATTTATGTTGGTACAGCCGACCATGGAGCTGTACAATGCGTAGATGGTCAATTAAAATCAGACCTGTAGCCATTAAGAAATTCTGTGGTGTGGCAACAGACCTGTGGTGTCATAGCTAACTGTATTACGCTGGATTGTAGACTATGTGATGTGTTGACTCAAATTATGTTAATAGAAGCTCATTTCCATTAAATCTCATTAAATGAAATTAGATCTCATGACAAATATTCCAATGTCAGCAGTATATCCACCGTGCGTACCGTAGTAAATTTGTATCCCTATAACACTAACTGCGTAATGAAATAGCGTAACTGAATAATATGAGATTTATACTAGATTAATGAATTAAATTGGCTTAAATGACAACCTTTATATATACCTATTAAAAGATTCAAACTACATTTCTAAATTATACTTGTTTGAAGTCTATGTATATATATGTACATACTAAGTCTACTACTTGGGCGCTGACTTCAGTAACTTACCCCTAAATAATATACACAATAAGCACAAGCAGAATTAAATTACAATTCTATATGCTAGAACAGATCAGAATTTTTTCTAAACCTTAAAAAATCATTGTTTTCAAAAAATATCTCGAGTCTCATCTTCAATAATAACATTCATAAGAACATATAATTTAATATAAGTTCTTTCCATCAGCTGGTGTTTATGAACGCTCCAGGTAATTATTATTTTAATTGTACATCCAATCGTTACTTATATAATTAGCATACTTTTTAAATCATCGTTTTTTTGGTGGTAGGTATGACAGGCTGTCATGAAACTAGAGATAACAACAATAATGATGATACCCAAATATTCGAAATATCGTTAAATAATATTTTAAAATATTTTGGAGACGCTAAATGGCCTATTCGTGGTGAATAAGATATTAAAAACGCCGGATGAATTTATGCTTTGGATACAGCACCTCTTCCAAATAATAATAAGGTTATCGGGTTAGAGGTATAGGCTCCCGCAATAACAAACCACCCGCATGAATTAAAATTGCGTAATATGTATAACGTAATCTACTACGAAATAAAAGTGCTAGCATATAGCACCTTTGATAATATACTAATTCATTTTAAAAGAATATTTGAATTTTTAGGGAGCCTGCCAACTATATATGGTGTACAATTCTTAAAATCATTAAGTTCTTGAAATTCTGAAAATGTCTGTAAATTTTTAAAAATTATAAATTGTTTCAACTTTTTGACGGTTTTAAAAACCGATATCGTTAAACCTGAAATAATTGCAAAAAATTCGATTCGAAACTTCTCAAATTTAAAAAAATCAATCGTTAATATTTGGATTTTTTTTTTTTTTAATAAACAGCCATCGAGATATTTATTGAAATACCCATCAAAAATTTGAACCTTCGCAAACACAAAACGACTTTGAGCTGACCACATCAATTAGATAAAATATATTAAATTGATAAATACTACTTATATTCAAGTTGTTAAGATGTTAAGAAAAGTCAGAATTAAATCCACGTTATGCCGATGGTATATCCTGCTACACCTGTAAGAGATCGTATCATCCATTCTGCAAATCAATTGTCCGAGTTCATATTCAATAACCATCCAAAGACTCAAAGTGCATCTGTTCTGCTGAGTGTGAATCAAGTGATCAAATAAGAGCACCTCAAAAGAGAGGAGAAAAATATCTAGAAACAAAAGTGGGAAAATTTACTGGTGGTGTTCATCATGCGTCACAGACTATTGTTCAGCCACCTCTAATTGAACTGAGGAGATTTGCAATCAGGACCCAACCCATGAGGAATTCACTAGGGCCATGCAGGAATTAAAACAAAGCCGCCATCCGGAGTGGCTGCATTAATACGGATCTCTTGATGTTCGAAGGAGTTACTTTGTGGAACGGTCTTTTCGACCTTATTCGATTAGTATGGCGAACCGAAAGTGACAGTCTTCAAACAGGGAGACCACTTGAAGTGTGAGGATTATCGCGGTATAGCTCTACTTTGAACAGCATATACATAAGTTACTGTCCTACATTATATTGGATAGTCAGCCCTCTAGTGGAGGGCCTTATTGGTGACCATATCAAGGAGGATTTCGTACGAATCGATCAGTCACTGATCAGGTCTTTCGGCTCCGGATGATTCTATCTAAATATTATGAGATGTCCATCCCCGTACATCAGGTGTTCCTGGATTTCCGACAGCCCTATGACTCGATCAATCGAGAGAGTTTGTGGTCTATCCTGGAATACCTAGGAATGCCAACAAAAATGATACGATTGTGTAGAATGACAGTGACGCAGCCTCAAAGCTGTGTTAATATTGAGAACAGACTATCGAGGTATTTTGCAGTTAACTCGGGTGTTCGGCAGGGAGATGATCTGTTCCCGATACTCATCAATCTCATGTTGGAGTACATGTTTCGTAAAACTGAAACACCTCAGCGCAATATCTTATATCGCCAGTCCAATCAGGTGCTGGCATATGCAGATGACATATGCGTGATCGGACTGAATAGCAACGGAGTGAAGCAAATACTTGCTTGTAGAGTTTTCAGCTTCTGTTGGGACTCCAAATCAATGAGCACAAAACAAAATACATGATCTCTGGTTATAGGGACAATAGCACACCAAATTTTAGTAGTGGCTACTACACCTTTAGAGTGAGGAGGTTGAAATATTTGGGCTCTCTTATGACTCACAATAGCAGTTTGGGTGAGCATATTACAGTGTGGCTGGTAGCTGGCAGTTGTGTTTTGAATTCTCTAAGGCTGTACTAAAATCTAAACACCTATCAAGTGCCGTGAAGATGAAACTTTACAAAGTGCTGATGTTATGCTTGGATGTGAAAGTTGGTCGCTGACGGATGAGGGCGCGAGATAGCTCCTTACATTTTAGAGAAAAATCATGCGTGTGATTTACGGATATCTAAGATCTGGCTCGACCACGTTCAGCGTGCTGATCCAGAACGAATTGTGCAGCAATCTCGGAAAGGAGAGCCACCATATGATAGGCACAGAGGTCGTTGGAGACAATGGATCCACGGTGTAGAGAACGACTTGGCCTCTTCAGATTGTCTAAGAGAATATGAAGACCAAGCTCAGGATCGAAACCGTTGGAGTCAAATGGTTGATGGGATTCTCTATTTTATGTCGACGAAAAATAACTATTTATTTATTCTAAGACTCTTGCACAATTTGCAATTACCCTTCAAATTTTTCGTAAAACACATTTTGCACGATACCGATGTCTTGTTAAAACCATTATACAAAATGAGCGATGACTTTTAATTAGAAACACTAAATAACTTCCATCATTGATAAGGATATAACATTGGGGTAATACGAGACATAATTAAACTAAAAATAAAATTCCTCGATAGTATAGTGATCAGTATCGCTTGTAACGATAAAAAATCAAATCAAATTTTAAATAAATAGTAATTGTTCGCCAATAGTCCCTTCGCTTGCAAAGCATTTTATTGCAATTAATTTACATACAATTATACAACGATTTACAAGCTTTCAGCAAATATTTTTTTGGAAATGTCGGTTTATTAACTATTGATTTGAACCATAAAATAATGAAATTTATGAAACTAAAATTGGTTTTTCCGATATCACCTTCGATAGTCATCTCAGATTATTAACCACTCACTCACTCATACTTCTTATTCAAAAACTACACGCGCCACCTTAAAATTACACAAACACATACTCATCCACACAGAATTCATGCAACATGAAGAATCGCATGTATCACAAGTATAAATTTAAACTAATTTTAAAACAACAAATATTTGCCGGTCTTAACACGTCATTTTAACAATTTCACAATACTACACACGAAAATAAAATACAAAAAGCAAAGTAAATAATGTGGTTCACCGACTCAATACCACATCTCATAACTTATAATATATTATCTCGAACCGGCACAGCCAACATAAAAATATTACACTCGATAGAATTTCCATGAAAATCAAATTCCTACCTACTATAATATTGTTGCCGTATGTATACTCGATATAATTAGAAATACTGAGTAAGAGTGTAATAAATAACAAATTACCACAAACAAATTAATTATTGTTGTTTCGTAAGTAATCAGTAAAAACACACTGAACAAATCACGTTTTTCGGAAAATAGCAAAAAAAAAAAATTTTAACGATTTTTTATTAATGTTTAAACCACGTGTTGTTAATGTTCACAATAACACAGTTGAATATCGACTAAACTCAAACAGACGAATATCAATTTAAATACTGAATGTGTTGAAAAAAATTGCGCAATAATCTCGTGTATTATATTATATATTTATGTTCGTATAATAAACGAATGTGTCTTAGTTTGTAGGGTAGTCCAATATCTTATGAATGAGCACGATTTTAAACATGTTCATGTAAGTGTATGTAATTAATTAGTACAAATCTACTAATTATATAGATAACGAAAACCGGATCCTCGCGCTTGAGCTTTGCACTAAATAACCAAAAACTAATTGTATCGTTAAATGTAAACTTTCTTCTTTCAGCGGGCAGATAAATAATGTACTAGCACTAGGTGATGTATTGTACATATATCGTGAATAAGTGTATTGCAAAATATAATTATTATATTTATTTTAGAGAAATTATAATAATGACTTATAATAAATCTTTGCTTCTTAACAAAATTAAAGCCGTCTAAATTAGTAAGCAGGAAAGCAAATAAATTGTTAGTTAAACAGTAGTAGTTTAGATTATAATGATGATTTCGTGATAAACTAACAATTTGTATATTTTGTACATCTAATTTGTATATTTTTCCATTACACTTAAGAATTTTAAACACTGCAATCTTTTCCAAAACTTACGTCGTATGTGCTTACATTTCATATTGAAGTTATTTACATATATAAATTAGAAAGTCTCAGTAGGCATTTCCTTTTTTCAAAAAGCAAAAAATTTATAAAAAAAACTAATGAGTCAAAGTATTCTAAATTTGATCCTTATAGTTTTCAGTTTAATCCTATTTTGATAGTATCATGATAGTATCACACCAACCGGAGAACGGTTTTTGATTATCGAATTTACGAAAAATAGTTCGAATAAAATTCTAAAAACTAATTAATACTAGATACAGCTAAAAAATTGAATTGAGACTATAAAGCAACATTTATTACATACCAAAGAAAAAAATGTGTTTATAAATCGTAGTCGGAGTTTAGGATAGTTACCTCCCACACCGACAAGAAGTCGATTCCCTTCCAATACGTAAAAAGGCAATAAGCTTTTGAATAGGAACATTACTCACAACCATGCTACGAGTATCATGTTATGCACAGTTCAACTGGTGAAATAAAATATTTTGAATTTTAGATTCAGGGTTATTCAAAATGGGGAAAATAAAAACAGAAATTTTGAACGAATATACTAGATCTCTAAGCGAGGTATCGTATTCGAAATGAATTCAAGTTTAAAAATAAAAGATAATTATAATTTTGTAAAAAGACATAGCCACGACCAAAATTCCTCTACAAAATTGAATACAGTTCGAATTTTTGTTGAGTAGCAAATATTGTATTTAAACTTCATTTGAAATTAAAATTTACCAATTCTATCAATTTCTATTCAAAATATTGGGTAAAAAAAATCTTTTCCATAAAAGGACTTTTTAAGTTAAGTATCATCTTATTTTGATGTGAATAATAGATATCTTTTACTGATTAGTTTTGATTGGAAAATTTCAAGCTAATACTTATAAGAATTTACTCACTTTTAAGGTAATGTTTACTCATAATTACGCTCGATATTTACGAGCTCAACAAAAGTCCTGGGTATAATATGTGTTTCTCTACATGAAAAGCAACGTTTTGTATTTAGATGAAAACAAGTTTAATTTACATGACAGTGTGGAAATGCTTAAGTAGTGTAAAATCGTGGAAAAGATTATAATGGCCGCTGATAAATTTAACAAGTTCATATTTTACTTAATCCATAGTAAATTTTGTTTATAGGATCGCCCAAGATTTATCGCCAAATTTTGCCGAATACCAAATTCGGTTACAATAATCAGTACTATACTAAAATATGTATTAGTCTTTATCGAATTCTGGGGAATTATGATTGTTATCGAAATAATGACATTTCTTACCAAACTCGACTGTCCAGTTCGATCACTTTCCAATTTTAATAGAATGCAGTTTATGGAATAGAACAAACTATATTTTATTGTCTTAATAATTTTAGTTCTCATTAAATTAGATGTCATAAACCGGTCCAAAATGATTAGTCTGTGTGAGCAAATGTAGCGTATGAAGTAACGGACATTCTCAACGGGATATCTGATGCGCAGAATTATAATTAGCATCTTGTTTGAACTTTTGAGTGTATCATTAGTTTTAAAGTGTATTGATTGCTGGGTGACTGGAAAACCGGATAATAATTGAAAATAGTAAACTAAACGATGAAAATATCGGTCAAATATATTGAAAGAATTTAAATTAATTTGGAAATGGTTTAATAAATGTTATCGACTTAAAAAATCTGATTCAATTTAATTGAACTTTTATATGGAAGAAAAACTAATACAAATTTTTTTGGTATGGTTATTACACGCCCAAATCAGAGCAAACCATGGGTGCATCAGCCTCCAAAACTCACTGAACATAACACAAATCGAACTACTTGGCAAGCGATCCAAAAGTTGAATCATTCGATTCTATTCTTGGCTGCGTGCCAAATACTATGCCAAAATTGTTTTCATATCTCGCGCACATGTGTCTCATAAACATCACAAGAATTATGCACAATCATGGTTACTTCAAATATTTTTATGTTTTATACTGAATATTTACACAAGATTTTCCGGTATTACATATTATATAAATTGTGACAGTAATGAACAAAACTACCTAGAATATTCGCATGACACGATTGATTGCACTACAAAAGAATTCTTTAACCTGGCTTTAAATTACTAAAGTAAATCCGCATTCATACACCGCAGTACCGCACACATTCAATTCAAGCCTGATAAGAAAAAACAAAAAATTTCAAGTCACGATGCATAATCGAAATCCAAAAAAAAAATCTATATAATGTGTATGAGCTATTACGTCATTTAACTTTTATGTATAAATAATTTATCTTTAAGATTATTTTTGTATAGCTATATACTCACAATTATGCAATGAAGAATTATAAGTATTTATTATAAAGTATAAACAAATAATTAGAAATGAAAACAAGAAGAGAAGACCCAATTATAATGTACATAAAATTGGTTGGCTCACGTTTTATCGTTGGTGGAAGAAAATCAATGCGAATTTTAACTTTATATTTTTAATGAATATATTTATTAAGGATACAGTTTAGTGAATTAGTTTTTTTACGAACTTAATTATAATGTTGTAAATTGAATGTTAATGAATTTTTATTTTATAATTTATCACATTAAAATTGATTTTCTTTCGACACTTGTCGCACACACTAACATAAATTTTTGTATTTTGACAGATGGAATTTTGTGCAATTTTCGCTTTTAAATATTTGGATGCAACCGATAATATTAGGTGCGGTATTTCACTGTCGCGACTTTATATGTCAGACTACACATTTATATTTATTTGATTTATTCATTCATCTTGCGGGTTAGGAAGAAAAAAAATCTGTGTATTTTATCGATTAATTCAAATCGAAATATTAACTAAATAGTGTTTTCAATCATGTCGGACCTTAAAGAAATGCCGAAATTAGGCGAGGGACAAAAAACGTATGCCGGAATCCCTGAAGCGGTGTTTGTGGTAAGAATCGAAAATTAGTTGTCTCAAATGACATAACCTCACTTAAATAATTTTTCATTTTCATTTATTTTCTATCTAGGATGATGTTGTAGCATTTATGGCCGATCCTGATAATGATAATAATGCAGACAAAGTACTCAAAAAATTAGATGAACAACATAGTAAATATAAATTTATGCAATTTAATATTGCATCAAAACGACGCCGTTTGAAGCTTCAAATTCCCGATTTAACGAATTCACTTGAAATGATCGAAATCCTGAAGAAGCAACAGACCGATATGAAAACACAATTTTTATTGAGTGAACAGGCCTATGTTAAAACAACAATTCCGCCAACAAAAACCGTTTATCTATGGTTAGGCGCTAATGTTATGCTCGAATACCCTTTGGATGAAGCCGAAACCTTGCTAAAAAATAATTATGATGCTGCAATAATAAATCTAAAGTGTTTGGAACATGATCAAGATTTCCTACGCGATCAAATTACCACAACCGAAGTGAATATGGCTCGTGTATTCAATTGGGATGTGAAAAGGCAAAGACGTGTTGCGACTACAACAACAAAAGCAACTTAGACCGGAGTTTAGGTTGAAATCCCTGCGCTGCAAAATGCATTTCTATTAAAAATCACACAGATTATAATTTTTTAATTAATTTTTCGATATTTATTAACACCAAAACATTTAAATAATTAAAATTTTGTGCTTGTTAATTAATCGGTTAAATTTACTACCGATTGCGAAAAAGATAACGGACATACATAATTTTAATTCTTCTATCAGTTTCTTCTGTTTTATTATTAAAAAAATATCAAAAAAAAGTAAAATAAAATTTATTATTTATAGGTAATTACGTGAAAGAATTTTTATTAGAGAATTACGTGAAATTTGGGAAAATCATTTTAAAAGAAGTAATATTTTTATGTCAGTCCCTGCATTACTTCAAACACAGCATGTAGACTTCAAGAAATTTAATATTTCCATGATGAAAGTTTAGTTGGAACTTAAGAAAGCGAATTGGTTCGCGGGATTAGAAACTTTTTTTAAACCTCGAAAGATGAAATTGGCGCTTATTTTTCACCATCATTTTAAAGTAAAGTGGGGTTCAGCAAGATTGGCAAATAGATAATTCGCATAATTTTTTTAGTGGCTGTGATGGAGGAGGAATTTGTTTCATTCAAGTTTTGTGAGGAGTACAGATATGTGAGCCAATTGGTGCGTTATTCAAATAAATGATTATTGTTCAATAGAATAATTCAAAACAAATTAAAAACGCAAATATTTTAGATTTAATCATGTTCACATGCATCTCAACCATCCAATCAAACTTCCATACAAACAAAGCCAAAAAAATATTGATTCATTCGCGCCATGTTGTTTTCATTCGCCTCGTACAAACACCGTATTTGCATTTCAAAACAGAATAAATTGTGATACCGAACGGATAAAATCAAATAAAACGTCGTGTCTCTTGAAATCTAATACGTCCTTAATATAAAAAATAAAAGTTAATTATTTTTTTATTGCTCAAACATTATAATTAGGAAAAAAAACAATACGTCCTTTAATATTAAGTAATTTTTTAATATATAAATACTTGAAAAGTGGATAAAAAATTATTTGTGCGAAACAAAAATGTCGTTCAAGGTAAGTTGGGGAACATAAAAAAAAGAATATATTGAACATAACCTCAAAAATTTATTATGCAATTTTTTTTTTTTTTGGTATATTCCGACAGCCTATTGATAGTAATCGTGATGAATTTCGCAAATATTTAGAGAGATCGGGTGTTATCGAAGCACTTAGCAAAGTTTTAATAAATTTATTCCACGAACAAGATCGACCCGAAAATGCTGTTGATTATTTGCGTATTAATATTGGGGATGCGCTTAAAGATCGTGACACAATCGAATCTTTGAAACAGGAATTAACCGAGGCTAGGCGTGAAATTGAGGAGCTGAAAAAACACGTTACACCTAGTAATACAGTGACGGTACAAACAAATACGGATGGTGGTGGTGATGCGCCAGTTTTACAACCGGCTGCAAGTATTATGGCTGTAACTGCAGCGGAAAATGTGGAGTCACAAGGAAAAAGTGATCCAACTGGAACATTACCCGCAAAGCGTGATAATACTGAGAATATAGTAGCTGATGAAAAAGTCGTCGCCGATAATACGAGCGTAACCGACAAAGAGGAAATTGTTAAAGAAACTGATAACGAAGAAACCGCTAATACTAATGCTAATAATAGTCCAGTAGAAAGTAATCAACAACAGCAATCAGCACCAGTAGCGGCGGCAATAGCAACAAATGAAGAAGATCCATCGAAGGATCCACCAAAAAATGCTGAATAAAACAAAGGCACGTTTATTATCTAATTTAAAATAGACAATATTCTCTTAAATTTTATTAATTATTTTTTGAACTGATTTTATTTAATTTTTTTTTATTATTTGAGTTCCATAAGCGGCGAGATAAGATAATATATCTGAAGGTTTATCGAATTAAATTTTATTATATTTATGTTAAATACGAAAAGAATTTATTATTTTTTAACAATAAATATATAAATTACATAATCAATTAAACAGCCGTGAAATAGGTAGATGATTTTACTAAAGTAATGGCGTATTGCAATGGCTAAGCTATCTTAAAACTTATAATTTTATTATAACTGCTTTTATAAAAAGCTTCCTATTTAGTATCTAAATAATTGTTATTATTTTAAATAATCATACGTAAATGAATTCATTTTATTATTAGTATTATCCTATTGCTCATAAAATACTATTCTAATTACTAAACAAAATAAATAGAAAACATATTTTTAATATAACTATATTAAAATATACAACAAAAATTATCTATTTAAAAGAAAAAAAACTCATTCCATATCATATATAAAAAGAAAAATGAAAATTATATAAATATATGTACTTAAAAATGAAATTTATTTATAATTTGATTGGTTCCACTAAGGCAAATCGTACAAAAAAAATGTTGCCAAAAAATGTAAAAAACTCTAAATTTAGAATGAAGGTAGGGGATGAACCCTAATTTTTGACTCGGGAATAAAATGCTAAATCTCTTCTAGTCATTTTTTAGATTATAAATACTAATATAATTATATATAATTTCTATTCAATTAAAATAATTTTAGTTAGTAAAATTAAAAAGACGACAGCACAAATAAATTCTGAATTGTACTTTTAAAAAAACAAAATATATATACATATTATAGAAAAATAACGTAAAATAATTCACTTTGCACAATGTATTTAGATAAATTGAAAAATTTAGCTGTATGTATATCAAAAAATAAAATTAAAACAGAAATAAAAAAAATTGGAAATTGAAATAAAAACAAATTGAAATACACAAGGAAATCAAATTAGTTTGTTTTATTTGTTTATAGGTGTTATTTCATTATTGAGACTTGAAAGACTTAACAAATGTATGTGGCTGGAGGAAATGTTGCGTTTAATAAATTAAAATACGCGTTTCAGAGTAAACTGTTAATCAATACATAATTTTTAAAATTTCTTTTATTGAAAAGAGTTTGTTAGTTCCGATTCAACATTTGAAAATCCAAATTTCATATTTCACAAACCGAACTTTAATGCATATTTTCAATTCACAATTATACAAAATAAAAATGCATAAATCGGTAAACTACATCAAAATTAGTTTTTTTTTATGAATGAAAATTAAGGTTTAATCATGCAAATTACAGTCAAGTTTAAGTTCAGGAGATCGTGACATTTGCAAGCGTGGCCGAATCAGATTCGACTGTAGCGTTAGTCCGACAGGTAAACATGTAAAAAACTAGAGTTTTTATAACTACTAAAGATTCCATGTATTTATGTTATACATCCAACTAGAAACCTAATTATAAGAGCCAACTGAACAAGTTAACAGTAGAAAGAGAGGCACCTATGATAAAATTTAAGAAAAAATCTCCTTGTCGCCTAGTATCTTAAACAATCAGTCGCGTTTCAGCCCTGATGTAGGCTTACTAAATCTAAAATAAATTAGGACATCCCATTGTTTAGTGAAGCTTTATTTTTTTCTCTAAATTTGAGTCTAGTGTTTTTTGATATTTTAATTCAAATAACTTATAATTATATTATCATAAGTTATTTATTTTAATTTGTTATTTTGATTTGAAGCAGATTCAATTGTTTCTGCATACAACAAAATTAAAACAAGGACACATACCAAATAAAATGTATATAATTTTACATCCAGCCCAATTCTATAAATGAGACAGATCTACATTTGGGCAAATCTCAAAAGGAAGGCCAACATGCGCTGGAAATACACAATGACAATCGAGTTCCTACGGTAATATCGTATAACTGATAATCATAAGTTTGATGTGTTTGATCTGTTCAAGAAAAAACGAATCAAATCAGTCTAAGACTGAGGGTAACACCGAATTTGGTTAACTTGACTGTCCGGCTGACAAAATCAAATCGATATCTACACTTCAGCCTTTAAGTTCAGTTTGTCATTATATTAACTAAATGAATATTGAGGATCAAATAAAAAATAATCGATTTACCTTAAATTACATACATGGCTTTACACAATAGTGCTTTAATCACATCCTAGAATTCATATACAGATAAAGTAACTTAGCGCCATGTTTCCTTAAATTAATGTGATTCAAAAAGCATTACGTAAGTCAATCTCTATATATGTATATAAAAGAAAGGTGTTGGTTCGTAAGCGATAAACTCAAAAACTACTGCATCGATTTTGATTAGATATATGTTCTCTGGGCCGTGAGGAGGGTTTTTGTAAAGTTTGGTCAAAATCGGTCCACCGGAAGTAGCAGCTTCCAAACGAGGTTTCCGATCGATTAACTCAAAAACTACTGCACCGATTTTAATAAAAAATTAAATATATGTTCTATTGGTAGTGAGGATAAACTCAAGAACTACTGTACCTATTTAGATATAAATGTATACGTGTGTTCTGTATGTATCACCAAATTTACTGAGCATTTACTGACAAATTTGACCGCAAAATACAACTACAACACTGATGCATTAAATACTTCTGTTCAGCATATCATACCAGTCATGAATCAACAGCAAAAATACGTTTACAATACTATTATGCAATCAGTTAAAATAGATAATGAAGGTTTATATTTTCTAGTGGTACGGGCAAAACCTTTTTAATATCGTTAATTTTAGCTTCCATATATACGAAAAGACAGATTTATTGCATTAGTGGCCATTGTCTCCTCTGGAATTGCAGCCACTTTGTTAGTTGGTATAGTAGAACAGCACATTCAGCATTGATTACCTTTAAATATGCAACTAACAGAAATACCAATGGCAAAGATACTTTAACAATGCAAGGTTGTTGTATGAGATTAGTGTAGAATGGGTCACAAAAAGTCATTAGAAGCTTTGGATCGAACATTGAAAGATTTACGCAGCAACCAACAACTATTTGGGGGTGCTCTTATATTATTGGCAGGTGATTTCAGACAAACATTACCAATCATCACAAGATCAACAGCAGCAGATGAATTAAATGTATATGTGGAAGCATCGTATTTGCGGCAAAATTTTAAAAAATCACTTTCAGAAAGCATACACGTGCGATTACAAAATGACTTATAATGCCTTTTATTTTCTTAACAATTGTTGGATGTTGGAAATGGAAAAATTGATACAGACAATACAACAGGATTGATAACATTTTTCTCGGATTTTTATACAATCGTTGAATCCAAAAACAGTTTAATTTCCAGCGTATATTCCGTTATACAATCGTGCAATTTTACGCGTCAAAAATAAAGATATCACTGAAATTAACATTGATATTTAACACACAATTACAGGCCAAATAAAAACGTACAAATCGATTGATAGCGTTATGGATCCAGAAGAAGTTGTTAATTAACCAATTAAATTTTTGAATTCACTAGACTTGCCTGGAACTCCATCTCACATTTTACAATTAAAAATTCGTGCGATTACGCTTTTTAAAACCAACCACGCTTTTGTAATGCAACAAGATTGGTTGCAAAAAAATTACTCAACAATATCATTGAGGCCACCATATTAAATTGCAAATACAAAGGTGAAAACATATTAATTCCACGTATAGCAATTATACCATCAGATATGCCATTTGAGTTTAAACGCATCCAATTTCCTGAACGCCTGGTGTTTGCTATGTCGATTAATAAATCTCAAGATCAGTCGCTGAAAGTATGTGGTTTAAATTTGCAATCGCCATGTTTTGCACACGGACAACTGTACGTTGGATGCTCGCGTATTGGAAAACCAACATCGTTATTCGTTTTCGCAGAAGACGACAAAACAAAAAATATTGTTTATCAGAAAGTATTACAATAATCAAGTAAACATAAAAACAAATGTATCAGTAGCCAAGTATACTACAACACATAGCCATTATCATTATAAACAATAGCAATAAATGTAAGATTAACCACAATATAATTTATATACATAATAATGTTATTACACGTAGCTTATTCACACACTTGCCTAAATTATTAAGAAATCAAATACAGTCGGAACAAATGATAGGGCCAGCAACGCGGGCTGGGTTATGCTAGTATGTATTTATATAAATTTAAACGGTAAAATGTCGGTTAATTGCTACTTAAAAAACAGAATAACATTAAAATTTAATTCACACTAAATGTGAGTGGTTTTTATCACGATTGTGAGGCTGAATTTCAAATCAAAATTATGTGCTGAGTGCATAGTTGCCACTCGATTTTATACAAAATTATTAGACACATATGACAGATGACATATGCGTGATTGGACTGAATAGCAACGGAGTGAAAGAAATACTTGATCCGCTTGTAGAGTTTTCAGCTTCTGTTGGACTCCAGATCAATGAGTCCAAAACGAAATACCTGATCTCTGGTTTTAGAGACAATGGCACACCAGATTTTAGTAGTGGCCACCACACGTTTGAGGGAGTGAGGAGGTTCAAATATTTGGGCTCTCTTATCACTCACGATAACAGTGTGGGTGAGGATATTAAAGTGCGGCTGGCAGTCGTTCTTTGTATCCTCTAAGGCCACTGCTAAAATCTAAACACTTATCAAGTGCCGTGAAGCTGAAGCTTTACAAAGCGTTGATCAGGCCCGTTGTTATGTTTGGATGTGAAAGTTGGGCGCTGACGGATGAGTACGAGAGATGGCTCCTTACATTTGAGAGAAGAATCATGCGTGTGATTTACGGCCCTAAACGCGAAATAGATGGTACATACCGAGCTCTGTACAATTTCGAGATCAGAGATCTGATGAAGATCCCCGATATTGTACATGAAGTTAGATCTCAGCGAGTACGCTGGCTCGGTCACGTTCTGCGTGCTGATCCGGAACGAATTGTGCAGCGATCTCTGAAAGGAGAGCCACCATATGGTAGGCGCAGAGGTCGTTGCAGGCGACGATGGCTCCACGATGTAGAGAACGACTTGGCCTCTTCAGATTGTCTAAGACAGTATGAAGACCAAGCTCAGGATCGAAACCGTTGGAGCCAGATTGTTGATTTAGTAAGGGGCCAGTAATGGCCTTTAACACTGTTATTATTATTATTAGACACATATTTTAGAGATGGTTAAGCTTTCTAAGCTGTTTCCGCAATATATCTATTTATCTCAGAGGCCAAATTAGATATTTATCACAAATTATGAAAGGTTTGAATTTCAGTTGAACAAAACTTAGTAAACAGCATATGGCAAGGTTATAGTAGTGCAAGGTTGTTAATTGAAATCCCGTTGGTTGCAACTTTTGTTCGGAATTTTGATATTTAAACAACAATAAGTAGATTTTAAAAGTTTCCAGACGAATTCTCTATTCTAGAATTGTTGTTTATATCAAATCTTTGAAAATTCGTTATTTCTAACTATGTTTCCTAAAATCTATGTACAAATACTGCATTATTTTGAGATAATTTGAAATAAACTTAGTTGCACATTAGTTATAATATGAACAGCGAGAATAGGTTTGACATTTTCTGTTCTGATTAGCATGTTATTAATTATGTAAGATAATGTTACAATAAAATCGGTTTATTTATTATGTGTCTTATGTTCGCCTAAATGTGCACTTCTAGAGATGTCTTGTGTCTTGATAGTGATGCTAATAAAAATGTTGTCTCGTTCAAAATTAAAGTATCATCGATCTCAGTTTTATTAACGATTGTTGCCATAATACATAATATATTAGTCATAGAATTTAAAGAATATATTATTTAAAATTAGATTTTGAATTATGTTCAAAATTATAAATAATTTACCATCTAACAACTCCCATGTTGTCTAGTGGCTAGGATATCTGGCTTTCACCCAGAAGGCCCGGGTTCGATTCCCGGCATGGGAAAGACTTTTTACGACAATCATTTTTTTAATGGAGGTTTATAATTAACTCAATAAAACCTCGAGCATAATAAACCTCAAAATTTTTTTGTTTATTACAGCAATACATTTATTATTAATCAAATACGATTCGATTTAATTATTTAGATCAAGCAAGAATTCTACAAGTATCCTATATTCCCAACGGTCCACAAACAACGTTGATACATGTTAGATTGACGGGCCTGTGCCGAATTTCGTACGTTATAATGCGAATTGAAATAGCTCCTCAAATTACATGCTCCGTCACGACAATTTCCAAACGAATTACGATTATTATTAGCACCACGACGATTATTGTTTGATGAAGATGAGTCATCATCATAATAGTAGCTATCATCATTATCATAATTATCGTACGCATTTGAATATCGGCCCCAAGAACTTTGACCCCAGCGTTGACCGTTACGATTATTACGAACACGACGTCGGCGAGTGTTACTATATTGTCCATTATTGTAGCTGTAATAATTACCACTGTTATAACGACCGTCGCCCCTACCACTTGGATAGCGAATACTATTTAAATAGCCGCAAATCGAACAGCCACCATTATTATTGCTGTTAGGCTGACGATTATCATAATCATTGATGTTATTATTATTCTGTTTTCCAATTCCCACCGTTTTAATTGGTGCTCTAGTCGTTACCTCTGCATCCTCGTATTCATATTCTTCGGTTGTCGACGTGTAATCTTCTTCATCATCATCTTGGCCACGTATCACGGTGAATGACTACCATCCCAGAAACACATTAATTAGCTGCTAATTAATTAAATTTGAATTTAACTAGTACTTACAATAATTAAAATTAAGAATATAAGAATTTTGTTGAGCCGATTCATTTTCAAACCAGCCAATACCACTAATCTGTTAAATCTGAATGGCTGAATTTTTTTTGTGTGACTTAGTTATGAATGCAATTCATTAATTAGAATCTAATTGAATTTCATTTTTTATTAATAAATCACCGTAATTTAAATTAAATTAAGGCTTAGAATGTAACTTACTCACCGTTTAGCATTACGTCATTGCTACCTAGCCTTTTTTTGTTAAGTTGAAGGGTAATCACCGGAACTGACGAACACAAAAAAAATCTTATTCAAAAACAACTTTATTAAGAACATAATTACAAAAATTTTGATTGCCCGCTAGAAAATCGGGTGTCGAGCAACTGGGCTTTTTTGAGTACCGCCTTTTTCTGTGCCTCATCAAAACGATTCACTTTTAAATCGGTATCACGATCGAAACGACGCCGTTCAGGTTTTTCATTGTTCTTTTTGCGCTCCTTTTCCTCTTTCTGAATTTGGGACAAAAAACCATTAGAACTTTAAAATAATTAACGAGAAATATATATTTACCCTTTTTTTCTTATCAAGCTTCTTCTGATGTATATCCATTAGAGAGTGATCTCGTTTATGTTTCTTTTTATGCTTCTTGACTAACTCTTCTTGTTCCGCGTTACGTTTCGCAATTAGCAGCGCCCGTTTCTCCTGTTCCAATTCTTTTTCAGTCATTTGATTCAAATTCTTCACCTTTTCCTCTTTGTCCTTCGGTGTATCCGTCCAACTTGTGCGATCACTAAAATCTGGTCGCTCTTTTGTTTGGAATTGACGCGCTACGAGACCCATATTTGCAATGGAATTAATTTTTGGCAACTCTAACATCCATTCCTCACGTGCATTCATATTTTTTGCATTTACATCACTACCATCCAATTTGGCCAATTTTAATTCGATGGCACGTTTCTCGAGTTCGTATAGTGCTTTCGATGTTGGTTTGGCACCAGGTAGTGGTCCTATCATATCAACATCTTCATCATCATCGTCGTCATCTTCACGCACCACCTCAGATGGTTGATGAAATTCGATATATGGTTTATGATCTTCTGATGATGTCGAGGCACTTAACATACTCCGAATATGTGGCGGCAATGATGGCCCTATAATTTTATTGCTCACATTAGTACCAGAAGTAGAAGATGAAGAGGGTGTATGAGAATCATCTTCGATTTTAGTCACCTTTGGTGGCAGCATTGGACCATAAGATGATTCCTCATTTGAATCGGAAAAATCGGACATAATACTGCTACTGCTGCTACCGCTATCATCACTAACATCATCTGCGGACAGTTCATGATGTTTTACGACTAATTGAGATGGTAGAACAGGTCCAACATCCTTGGTGTTAGTTTTTCTGCTTTCTGGTGTTTTACTTTGTTTGCGTTTTATATAATTTTTGTCTCGGGTCGATTCAGTTTTGAAACGAATCCCATCCTCAGAGTCGGATGTTGATGATGAACTAGGCATTTTAAAGAGGATTTGTGTGATTCTGTGAAAAAAATGCTCCGAGTTTAAATACAGCTTATCTGAAACTTATATCAAATCCGCAACATTAAAATGATGAAGTTCCCCAAAACAAAATCCGAATTATTAATTCGACGAAATTTTGTATTTCTAGAGTTATGAACGTCTGATTCGAGTTATTGACATTTTAAGAAATTAAAAAACGACATAAATACCATTTAGATGGAAGAGAAAAAGCAAAATTAAAAACAAAATCATCAGAAATAGGCTGGATGTTCGAAATATTTATTGGGATAAAAACACGGCAAAAAAAAAGATGTTTCAGATATGCTTCGCTGATCAAGTTCTGCGCACGGGATAAAGCAAAAGAAAATATAATTGGTTTTGGGAATATTTATGTTTAGGGATGCTTCCAGACAAATTATTTTATGTGATCGGCTTATGAAATATTCCCCGACTTTCATGGGCCTAGATACTGTCTCTTTCATATTTAGAAAATGATTCAGTTACAAGAAAAAGTATGTAACGCCCATAGTTTTAATGTATTGCTTAGGGAAATTTTTATTTAAGAAAAAGAATTATAAAATTGGTACCAGAAAATTATTTGGTAACAAAATAAGTATAAGCTAAAACTTGTAAATTAGAATAAGAAAAGTGATAAATAGATTCCAACTTGCTCAGAAAATTAAAACCAGTCTATATAACTTCTAAAGCAATAATTTGTCTTTTATTTATGACTTAGATTTATGATGCACTTACGATTATAATATTTAATTACAAATTGATTGTCTTACTTAAATGTTTTTAAAGCTTTGTCATAACTATAAATTATTGTCTTACTAATACCAGCCGATGGAATATTTTTAATCGACTGCCACACGCTACTCGACCAGACAATTGAATTCAATGATTTTCGTATCACCTGATCCATGGTACCATGATTTCGGGATAGATACTCCAGTGACTCATTCAAATCGAATACATCTTTTCGTTTGTATTTCGTATTTTTTATAATGAAGAATTTTAGATAGGATGGTAAACACTGGAGATGATGGAATTTAGCTTCATCTGTGTATATTTGCTGGAATTTTTTTAGATTTTTATCGTTTAAGACTTTCGATGGCAGTATTGTGAGGTAGTCGTTGAAATATTCGGTAAATATATTTTGATATAATCTGTAGAATTCGACGAGTTGAGGTTCCACAATATTTTTCACTTTGTTTTTATTTTCACCGAATATCATACGGAAATCTCCGTCGTAGCTGAGCCGGGATATGGCCATGAATAGATCAAAATCGGTGAAAAATTCGGGGAGTAATAATAATGCGGTGTGAACGGCGCTTTTCATATTTTGATTTAGGCCATCAAACAGTTCGGGTATTGGTGCATGAATAATTTCAACAGGTTTATGTAATCGGCCCGATAGATGTAGATATCGCCAGTCTCGTAAATCTTCTAATAGGGCTTTAGTTGATATTACACCATATTTAATCATAACATTTTCTTGGTGCAATTGTATCAGAGTGTTGAAATAGACCCCAGCACCAAAATTCTCCTGATATTTTGAGATTATGTTACTGCCCATAAGGCGGAATCCCGAATAGTGGTTTGCATTTTGCACAATATTCTCTTTATGCCATTCATACGGATCATCGACCGTAAACATAAAATCAATTAGTTTGGCCGTCTTTGGGGCTTGGTATTCTGTGTTGCCCACCTTCGTTATGCCGTAACCATAACCTAATTGTTTTTTAACACTTGATCCATAGGCAAAACAGAACGTAAACCGTTGTGGAAATTTGTTTAAGATATTTTGGTATAAGTTTGGTATTTGTGTACTCATTCTATATTTACAGAATAATTACACTAATTTATAATATATAAATAATTTAACTTTGATTTAATTCTAATCACAAATTTTGGGAATTTATTTCCCGATGTTTATTGATTTTGTCAAAATAAGCGAACGATACAAACATAACCTTAAAACGTTTATTGGCAACTATGTAATTAAAAACTACTTTGTTATATGGTTTATTTGGTTAGTTTAATCAAAATGTACTTCTATATAAGAAATAAATGTTCTGTTACTTACATATATATAATTTAGGCGATACAAAAAACTTGTACATAATAAAATACAATAAAATAAAAGTTTTTTTTGTTTTATTTGATATTACAAATTCAACTACAACATTCTCTTTACGAGTAATTGAGACATCTACAGATTAATGCGATAACTATAAAATTATTTTTCAATTTTACATTGATAGAGTTTTGTTTACAATTGGATTCGAATTATGTCAGAAATTTTAACAAATTGTGATTTTCTACTTAAATGGAACGATATTGAACGAATAACTGATGTAGATACTACACTAAAATGTATTTTAGATATTTTTAAATCGTGTACTGATGAAATTAATAAAAATATTTCAAACATTGTGCGAGAAACTGTGGATAAGTTAATCTTCTTGAGTGACAGTATTGTGGAACGACAATGGGAAGTGCTGAATACTGGATCATGGAGCTGTGTTGAACTGAATGAAAAGCAGGTTTATGGATTGGCAATTTACTTTAAGGTTGGTTCATATTTGAAAAGATAATAGGAAGTTTGTCTTGCTCGATGTGAATTCTGCTAAACCCGTTTATCATAGTTCGTCAATTTTCATGCCTTTATTAATATCTAATTTTGTCGCAATTTCAGGTTACACTAGCCCTTCTGCAACCATTTCATACATCGACAGAACTTCAAAGCTTGCTATCCGATTTAGACCATGCTATAATTAAAGGCGCCTACTTAAGCCACAACGAATCAAATATTCTACGCTTAATGGCCGAACAATTGAATCTCCAGCTCTACCACAAGATGGATAAACAGCAATTAAAAAGTTTAGCGTTAATCCGAATTAATGAAAGTCTAATACCAGAGGCCAGATACTGTCAATACAAACTAGACGTTCTCGAGAAACCACCATCGATTGAAAAATTTATGCGCCATTACTTCCATTCACAAAAACCCTGCATCATCCAAAATTACATCACACAGAATTGGGAAGCGTGCGAAAAGTGGAAAAATATCGATTACTTGATGAAAGTGTGTGGTCATCGTTTGGTTCCAGTCGAAATTGGAAGTAGCTACGCTGATGAAAATTGGAAACAGAAATTAATTTTATTCAAAGATTTTTTAATAGATTTAGTTAAAGATAACCAAATTGGGCAAGAAGACGAAATAAAATACTTGGCTCAGCATAATCTATTCGAACAGATCACAGAACTTCAGAATGACTTTACAATCCCAGAATATTGTTACATCACGAATAGTGATGATATCGATATTAAATCATGGTTTGGTCCCAAAAATACTAAAACACCGCTGCACTATGATAACAAACAGAATCTACTGTGCCAGGTGTTTGGATACAAGCGTGTCATACTGATCAGTCCAGCCGATAGTAAATTCATTGATTGTTACGATAGTTTATTGCTGAACAATACGTGCACCATCGATTTTGATAATCTAAACTATTCGGAGTTGAATCCGAGTTTAGCAAATTGCAAAATTTGCGAATTTATACTGAAGCCAGGCGATATGTTGTTTATACCATACAAGTGGTGGCATTATGTGAAGTCGTTGAGTACCAGCTTTTCAGTAAGCTTCTGGTGGGAATAAAACATGGGTTACCTCAATAACTCAATTTTATTTATAAATAAGTTAAACATCAATAATAGGAATATATTAAAATTTTTGTTTTTAATTAGTATGAGGAGGTGGTCACATTCGGCCGATGAATCTTCTAGTAGCTGATAAAATTTCGGTAGGTGTGAGTAGAATTCAATGTTGCTCAAATTTAATGTGTTCACCAGGCTATCGCGATTCTGCTCGACTAAATCAACCGGAACATGCGACCAAAATTCTCGGCCCGTACCGAAATCAATTATATCGAAAATAAATGCGTTGGTTAGCAGGAAATTATAAAAGTCACGGTTCTTTATATTCTTCGGTAGGATGGAAGCACAAAATTCTCGGCTTATATAATCGTTTTCCAATGGTGAGAGATTCTTAAGTCGCTGAAGTAGTTCTGGATGAAATTGGAGGCGATCCCGATTGTATAATTTCGATACGTAATGAGAAATTATTGATGAATTTTCTGATTCGCAAAGAGCGGGAAGCATTCGTTTGATGAGATCAAGACTGATTATGCAGCCCTTTATATCGTTCATCGATTTAAGTAAGAAAAATGAGAAATTTAAATTAGGAGGCACTTCCATTGCACTGATTTGTTCGCTTTCACAGTCAAGAGTTTTACTGGGCTCAGCTTGGAGGCAGTCGAGTGCATGTGCCTGTAGTTTAGCAGGATTTGGCGGAAAATCACAATTTGATATGTATTTTACTTCGAGAAGTTGGAATAAGCCTTTCTGGAAGATAAATTATGTCAGAAATTTAGTATATATTAGAGTTGTATGTAGCTTTACCAAACTAGTTAAATACTTCGGACTGTCCCATGATAATTCCAATAGTTTCCCTAATGAGGCGCTTTTATCAGAGTCAATGTACTCATCTTCAACTTGCAGTTGTTTATTTTCAATGGACATGATCGGTATTGATCTACAGGTATGTATTTTACTCAGCACTAGCGTACAATCCCAGTACCCTGCAGCTGATTTTGGCAGTTTAAAAATGTTAGGGATTCGCACGTCTACAATTTAACAGTTTTGACCATGAAAAGAGCATAAAACGCACTCATCTGTCAAATTTATTTTGTGTCAACTCAAAACACGAGTAAGGAGTAATTGTAATAATAATTCGTATCACATAAAAATGGGAAAATTAGACGTTACAATATTGCGATATCTGACTCGTGATGATTTTCGAGTACTTACAGCGGTATGTAATCATCACCAATCTTATAATTTACAATTGTTCAAAATTTTCGATTCTTTGGTTATAGATTGAGATGGGCATGAAGAATCATGAATTAGTTCCCGGATCATTGGCCGCTGCAATTGCTAATCTTAAGAGTGGTGGTGTTCACAAACTACTTCGGGAACTATGTAAACATAAATTGGTATCATACGAGCGAGGGAAAAAATGTAAATATTGATAACAATTTTAATAGTTTTGATACATAACCTCAATTTATTATTTTTCGTATTCTAGTCGACGGATATCGTCTCACCAATATGGGATACGACTATTTAGCCTTAAAATCACTAACATTACGTGGATCTGTCGCCTCATTCGGAAATCAAATTGGAGTTGGAAAAGAATCCAATATTTACACTGTGGCCGATGGGAATGGAAATCCATTCTGCTTGAAACTCCATCGGCTCGGTCGGACATGTTTCCGTAATATAAAAGAAAAACGTGATTATCACGGTCGGCGACACAAAGCATCATGGCTTTATTTATCCCGAATCTCGGCCACTCGAGAATTCGCTTACATGAAAGCCCTTTACGAACGAGGATTTCCCATACCCAAGCCAGTCGACTTTAATCGCCACTGTATTATAATGGATCTCGTAAACGGATACCCCATGACCCAGGTCAAAGAGGTCGGTGAAGTAGAAAAACTATACGATGAGATCATGAATTTAATTATCCAATTGGGAAACTGTGGTGTTATTCATGGCGATTTAAACGAATTCAATTTGATGGTGACCGATGACGGTAAACCGATTCTCATCGATTTTCCGCAAATGATTTCGATTTCTCATCAAAATGCAGAATTTTTTTTCGATCGTGATGTTCGTGGTGTTATCGAATTATTTCGGCGCAAATTTAATTATGAGAGTAGTGAGTGTCCAAAATTCAGCGATATTCAACGAGATGATGATATGGATGTTGAGGTATCGTGCAGCGGATTTGGACTAACTAAGGATAGTGAAGAGGATTTGCTAAAAGAATACGGTATGATCGAAGAAAATGAAAGTGATGATGAGCCCGAAAATGAAGAGGGATACAATGAAACTGATGAACATATTGAAGAATATCGCAAAGAGTACGAAAAAGAAATTAAATTCGCTGATTCCAAACCCACGTTTACCGAGGAAGATAGTAAAGAAAAATCCATTCAAAAATATATCGAATCCATGTCTAAATCTCTGAACGTACAAGATTCTGATAAAATTGAAGTAAATCAAACTCAAAACGTAACCGATACAATTCCAGAACAAGAAAATTTCGACCATAATATTGATGTCGTAAAATCAATGAACCCGTGCGATTTACGCAAATATCGTTTCAAAATGATGGAGAAATTGTTGTCCGATGCGCGCAGTATACGATCGACATCGACTACGAGTACAATCGCACCGTCTGTGATTACGAATAAGACAAAAAATGCGATAAATTTAAAGGAAAAACGTGAGATGCAAAAGAAGAGTTCGATCAAGGGTGAGGCTAGTGCTGTTTGGCGGAATCGTAAGGATAATAAGGATATTATTAAGGAATATAGGGGATGGGATGATTTTCAGGCATAGAGGAATTTTATTTTATTTATTTAAGGAAATATAAAATGAAATTGAAATTGTTTGTATTAATTAAATAAGGGTACGATTTGTGATTATGAACCATCTATCGGACAGTGGAGCAATTTTATTTTAAAGAAATTTTTATCTAAAGTCATCAGCAATTTACTTTCCAACCGGCTTCTCCTATATTTTCAAATTAAGAACACGCACAAGTTATCTAACATTTCCCAGTTTATACAAAAATAAATAAATATTATTCTAAATATTTGTCGGAAAACAGAGCCTCGCGTTAAATAATGGAAAAATATTAAATTTTGAAACTGTGATCCCCATTTTGGGCGCAACATTCAACTGGATATTTGCATGGATAATGATAATTGTTGGTATCAATATTTCGGTCAGTCCTTCCTTATTTCTGGGTTTATAGTGCTTTCAGTGCTGGGATGTTCTATCATCACTTCGATTCGCTTCGATAGACATTTGTGTCTCTTTTTTTTACGAACAAAATTACGAAATTATTTTACGAATTCTATTTCGCAATTTATATTGTGAGCATAGCCTACTCGATTCTATTTCTATAAATTCATGCGATAAAATATCACCAATATTTTTATTTTCGATGGCAAATGAAAATAGGAAAAAGAGATAGTTTGCAAATTTAGTCTAACAGGCTGAGATCGCAATAGACAAAACGTAATTCAAAAAACGCAATGGAGCACAATTTTGTTCGTAAAAAAAGAGACACAAATGTCTATCGAAGCGAATCGAAGTGATGATAGAACATCCCAGCACTGTCTTTATTGCTCCCCATGTGGATAGTCTCCTACGATGATTATTCTTGTTTTGATTTGATGTTAACGTAGAATAGTAAATTCCCTTAGCTTTTCAATTTCAAGCCGTAATAAAGTCCAGTTAATTTTGTTTGTTACCTTACTTCTGAAACGATTCCAGTCAATTTTGTCGTTGTATAACAATGATGGAATCAGTCTAAATGATTCGACAAAATGTTTTGATATAGCACATTATAGTTCATTTGAGATTCCTTTAGTGACACCGAATATAAATTAAAATTAATTCGTTTTTTACGAAAAAACCTTTTTATTAGAACGCTTATTACATAGCACTAACATTTTGTTACAAACAAAAATGTAAAAAAAGAAATTATAAAATGCATACAGTATAATAACTATAGTCAGAATGTGGGTGCGTGTAGTTTTTTCTTCAAATGGATACTGGAACGTTTTACCAAAATAAAATAAAAACTATAAAATCAAATTTAGGTAAAGATTTTATAAAATCACAGTTATTATTATTGATGCCAATTCAATGCAACCCACTCGTTATATTTGTCATACTAACTATCTAAAAATATTCAATAAATTATATTATTCATTCTATCGAATTATTATAGAAACTGTAGTTTAGTAGTAAGATAAGAAGATCTGCATAGAATAAGGCACCATTATATTTTTTGATAAATTTTATAAATAATACTTAATTATAAATAATTGAAAACTATCTTTGTTATTATCACACTTTTTTCTTTGTAATTACATATTTTAATAAACATTTTTATTTTAAATCTAATCATAATTTATCGACAATTAACAAAATCTCAATCAAAACCTCTTAAAAATGAATAAACAATTTACGGTTGGTCGCTTCTTGAGCAAAAATATAAATCTATAAGGACACAGTCAATTTAGAAACGTATTTTTGTATTTTTCTTTGTACATATACCTATTGTAATTGTACCAAATTCTTTTTTTCCAAAAAATAATTTCTTTAACATCTAGTCAAATTTATTCTAAAACTTGGGTGTATATGTGTGTGTGTGTGTATGTGATCTCTGTCAGCAATATTTTAACAGTAATTATATTTAATACACTTATTGTATTTTTTATTGAATTACACTTCTAAGAACATAATAAAACACAATTCATGTTTGTTTTGTTGTTTTTTTATGTGAATGATAGAGAGTAGCTTTCTTAGTAATAATAAAGTTATAATACTTCCTTAATTAAATTTGAATTAATTTCAAATACTTAATGTTGATACTTTTGATTGTGCAACATCATTGGTTGCTAGAACGAGTCCACCGATTAGTGCAACAACTGCCCGATCCAACCATGTTACAGGATTTGGATATAACAAACCTCCTTCATAGAACCCAAGATGACCACCGTTTGCGAGCTCTACGAATAGTATACCTTTTCGTGATACTGAAAGAAGAAAAATAAAATTATTTGTTAGGCGAGAAAATATTTATTTGAAAAAAATATGAATTGATTTGTAATTTGGTGCAACTGTATTATATGTACCCCTCTATCTGAAAATTCTAATGTTTCTAATGAGAAAATTTCCCTTATAATTTATTGAAAATTTCTACCGGAAGTGGTGGAAATTTTGTAGCATTTCACCATATCAATTTACAATACATATTTGTTAACAACTCTCTCTTTATAAAAATTGCAATAGTCATAAATAAATATTACTATAAATAATTATTGTGCAATTTAATATTTCTTGCTTTCGGCGAATTACGATATGCAATTAAACGTAACACATAATTTACTATAAAATTAATGTCATGCATGCATCACTCAACAGTTATTTCATTAGATCATAAAATCAATCGAATAGAAATTCATTCTCTATACTTACATGCAAATTCCCTAACCGGAGCTAACAACTCATCCGGAACCAAGGGATCGTCCCGTGCATTTATAAATATCATTGGTTTTTCAATTCCACTCAAATAATTAATACTTGAACTCCATTTATAGAGCTCTTTGACGGATGTAAAATTATGCACACGTCTTGTATACGCTTCGTCTAATTCGGGTAACGTTGCGGCCGCAACGATTTCACGTTCATTTAGATTATACATTCTTTTAACATCTTCTGACAATAAAATGTGACGATGTTTCATTATAATATTTTTCACATTTTCAGTCATTATGTATAAATAAAATCGGCGAAAATTTTGCCAATTAAGTAACCATTTTGTGCCTTCGACTGCATTATATCCTTGGCATATTGAGATTCCACCAATTACATTCGACGGTCGGTTCACATTTTGTTCGCCCATATATTTTGTAACCAAATTTCCGCCTAAACTATATCCTACACACACGATATTTGTGGACGGATATTTTTTTAAGAGACTCTGAATCATTTCTCTGAAATCGATGGTATGGCCATATGTAAATATTCGGCTAGATGTTATTTGTACACTAGGCAAAGCTCCGATATGATTTAGCACAGCACATCGATAACCATGACACTGGGCATAATGTACAAATGTTCGAATGTATACAGTTTCAGATGAGTTACCAATTCCAGGACATATTGCAACTGTTATATCATCTTCATGCTCGTTTAATGGCTTATATAAATCGTATGTGAGCGTTGATCCATCGCTGAGCGAAAGATAAACTCGTTCTCCCAACGGCCATGGACATTTCACTCGACCAACAATACTATGAATTACTGTTTGTACGTGCCCACTGAATCCCCAAAGCCTTGTTGGAACGTATCTATAAAAAAAAATGAAAAATAATACAAATATTAGAACGTACGTAATATAGTAGTGAATTCATTATTTAATTTAAATGACAATTCTTATCGTTATGGAATTCATTTAGATGAACCATTTTGCAAATGACCTATTAGTGGAGGGCTAGAGATAATGAGTTAAAATTAAAACATACATTATGTTTTATAATAAATTTTAATCTTTGGAACTTTTAAATTATTACAGAAATTTACGAATGCAACCGATTTAATTTATTTCACTCAAAGGTTCTCAGATATAAAATAAATAATCTTAAATCTTAGTGGATCCTGCTTGTTCAACCTAACTGCACATGTAATACTATTTATACGATTTATTTAGCTAATAAGCTATTAAATTAAGAAGTAATCTGAAGCAATCATAGTCAATACTAAATCTTTGCCATTTCTTAACTTAGCTACAATCAGTATATTTGCAATTTAGATCAGGTGTTCGGCATCAAATTATTAATGACTATATGACACATTTCATATTTGCCCCAACATTAAATTTCCGATTATGATGAAAAACGTATAAATTATTTGATAACATAATTGTTACTCCACAGATAAGATATACAAAAAAATTATAAAATTATAACTATAGATATTTTAAAGAAATTTTGATTAGTTTTTAATTCATTAATAACGATTTATATTCCATGTGGTAAAATGACGATGGAAATAATCGTGGTGTGAAATTTTTAGGTGGCATGATTTTAATATAAATCAATTTTGTCGCTAGTGAATTGATTCTGCTGATAAAACACGTTTTACAAATACATAATGCTACAACATGATTATTATTTATGCCACGTTTTAATAGTTCATCGAATTCTGATACTATGCTTCAGGATTAAATCGAATTTCTGACTATGAGTTTTGCTGAATTTGTTGAATAAATTTAATTCAAATAAAAAACCGAAACAATTCGATAAATCGAAAAATCCGATTCGACTTGAATATTCCTATTATGAAATTCAATCGAATTGTCAAATATAAAGAAATGAAAATATAACTATAACCCGGAGATCTATTATAAAACTAAAAAAATTAATCGAATCAAATTATTCGATAACAAATTCAAAATTTGACTGCTATTAAACTAACGAATATTATAATTCGATATGGGTATTTACCGTTATACTGTTTTACATTATAATAAATGTATATTGATGAGAAGGACCATAATATGTAACATAAATAAAACATTAAAATAGTGTTTAAAGGCCGTTACTGGCCCCTTACTGTGCTAACAATCAGGCTCAAACGGTTTCGATCCTGGGCTTGGTCTTCATACTGTCTTAGATAACCTAAAGAAGCCAAGTCGTTCGAATATCGGGGATCTTCATCAGATCTCTGATATTGTACCGAGCTCGGTATGTGCATTTATGTAAATACATAAATACATGTTCTAGAATAATGTAAAGAAAAGTAAATCGAATCGACCTCTAAAAAAAAAGTAAAACGAATTATCTATATTTTAATGAACTACTTTACTTTAGGATAATAATCCATCATATGCATTGAGAAATTAATTTTAGTTTATAGGAGTAAGAATGAAACATGATAAAATGTGTTAACTACTTATATAAAAATATACTTATCAAATCAGTTAGGTTCAAAGAACATTTTCAAGTATTTTTCCCATTCGAATTTAATCAAAATTAATGGATTAATTATCATTTTGACATATACAGTTCCTGGGCAAATTATTTGGCCAAAGGAAAATTATACATTTTTTAATATTTACAACTTTAAAAAAATATTTATTATTACTAAATTATTATTTATTATTTTTTTACTTCATATTTCGATAATATAAATTATATTCAGTTCAAAAACACAAAAAATTTAACAATAAAATATTTAATAAAAAAAAAATGAATTAAATGAAAATTCAATATTTTGTGTGGCCTCCTTTGGCAACGAATAGTGCTCGAGCACGACGAGGCATGCTTTCTATACATGCTTGGATGGTGTCCTGGAGATGTTCGTTATAGTACCACTCGTATATTAGTGATTCCAGCAACTCTACCTTGTTGGTTATATTTTTTAAACATCTGCCTATTAAGCAAATCCCAACCATTTTCAAAAGGATTCATATCAAAAGAGTTGCCAGGCCAATCAAGAATTTTAATTTTTTTTTGCTTTAAATATTTAGATATACTTTTAGCTTTATGACATGGAGCTCCATCATGCATAAAATAATTATAACAGGACAGGGATTTTGGTCGTTTCATGAGTCTAGTCTCACGCGAAAAAATTGAAAGTTTCGTATACGTACAAAGTATAATGTACACAATGTTATAGTTGTGTATAGCTATTTGTTTTCGTTGTATTAGTATGTTTTTTGCTATAGTAAGCACCAAATGTATATGAATCGGTTCAAATCGGTTCATTTTGTTGGTGCTTACGTTTTTTTTATGACACTTCTCCCATGTCATTTACTAGTGGAATTATCATAAGTTATGTTTAGTGTTTTGATTTATTTGACATAACTTTATTTACTTTCGTTATGCCCATGGCAACCATAGTACATAAATAACAATAATAGAAAAGCACACTTGATGGACTGAAATCAATACACGCACATTTACCAATACCATTATTTTCCGGTTAATTTTGTCTCACAGTCTCATAAAACGACCAAAATCCCTGTACAGGTAAACTTCTGATATAAATTTTTTTAAATATTTTTCTTTGGTCTAATAATATGGCCAGGTACGGTATATTGATTTGGAAAAACTGACTATTTAAAAATAATAATTTCTTCTAAAAAACCAACATTATGTGACACAAATATACTTAACCGACCTCGACCCAGTGGAGCGGGTATAATTATACCATTTCGAATAACACGTAAACATTTTGCAAACGATTATAATTTTAAATTCAAACCAATTACAATATTATACCCGCCATAATGCAGTATCTGATATCTGGTGAAATATTTTAAAACTAAAGCCAAAGATCATATGCCATATAACATATAGAAATTAAATTTTGACCACACTTGCCTTGTATGAATTACTAGCGCCACTGGCGGCACTTTAGAGGCGAATAGCCCCTTACCTATAAGCTATGATACATTTTGGGTTTCAATAGATCTTATCATAACCAATAATCCAATTTTACAACTTAAATTTTAGTTTTCCCATTAACACAAACATTGTAAGTAATCAGTAATCATTATTCAATCACTATTTTTAGTATGTATAGTATTTATATACATAATCAATAATCATTCCGTTAAAACAGGAAATTGATAATATCCTAATTGACTATTTCTGGGAATTGTCTGTTTATGTATGTGGATGCTGTGGACCTTGTAATGCAGTTTTAAATAGGACACGTTTTGTCTGGTTTGCTGCGAAAATATAATTTTCACACTATATAAATTAAAAGAAAAATAAGTTTTAAAAATGATTAACAGTCAAACATTTTTGTATTGTTCCGACCGAGCTTCAATTCCTTCTGCTAGAATTGCATGACCTATAAAAAATTTCTGACGCATACATTTTTAATTCACTCACCCTTACAAGTATTTCGTATATCCATTTACTTTTACTTAATTTGTATCCGCTAAAAAATTGACGAAAAAATAACTGATAAATGATAATATTATGTATGTACATACATATGTACCACAAGTCAACAAGCTATTCAAATTTCAAGGAAAATAATGTTGCTATATTTCTTGTGATCTCTGGTCTTTTTTGAATCTGCTGTATACAAGTAACTAAGGGTAAATTTATTTCTAATGTCGTAAACAATAAGCAAGAAGCAGCCACAGAAGCCTTGAAACATATAGAACAATTTTACAGAAACAAAATCAACAAAGACCTGATGTTTATTTTGATGTGGATTTAGCGAATCGACAATTATTTTAATAGTACGTCATTTATCAAATAGCAACATAATAGTCAAAATGTTATCATGTTATTAAAATAAAAACCAAAACATTTACAATTTTGAGGTAAGACTGAGACAGAGATAAATTATTGTAAACGACACTCCAATTCCAAAGTACGATTACTATTCCTTATATTCTCTGACTCATTGATCGACAATTGCATCATGATTTTACACCCAAGAAACGTGTGCGATCGTGAACATACATGCAATAATAATTGAAACAAACTGCATATATATGTGTGTACATTATTTAAATTTAAATTAATTAATTAACTATACAATTTATATTTTTAGCCAAAACACAAACTACCGGCATTTATACAAAATAAATAATTTTTGTAAAATAATATTTATACCGTGTAATTTTATATTGTACAGGTAATTAGATAAACATGAATTGATAAAATAAAAAAATCAATTTAATTTATTAACAAAAAAATAATATGAACTACATTATGTACGTAAAACAAAATAGAAAATTCAATCGTTTATACTTACGGATCCCTTAGCAATGGAGCAATTTTGTAAATACAATTTAAAAAATTTTCATCTAAACACCATAAATTAGGTTTCAGCGGTTGACTGTTTACATTCAATATTCGAAATAGTATGCAAAAAATAACTGCAATTACAGTCAAAAAAGCAGTCGACATAGCGGCGAAAATGTTTATTAAATTTTTTAAAAACTAGTACTTGTCGTCTGGTCTATATGAAATTCACAAATTAACTGAAATAAAAAAAAAATAAAAGTTTGTCAATGTATGTATACACAATTTGTTGATAAAAGCATGTATAAATATTTTATGAATCCAATTCGTCAAAGAAAACACAGAAAATATTTATGGCGTGATAATATTTTATTATAACAACTGTATCAAATAAAAACAAATGTGTGACAATACAGAGAAAACAAAGATAATGAGAAAATTTCGATATCGAAAATGTAAACTTTTAAGTTTGCGGGTCAATTCCGAAACAATCGCTTAATCATATCATTTGAAGATCTTAATTACAGTTTGATCAAAATTTGAATAAAAATCAAATCAAATAAATTGCCCATAATTTATAAATGAATAAGGGGAAATTTCCTAAATATATAATATAAATACAGTCCACGACTGACGATGTTTTTATATTGAAGGGGATGAAAGAGCATCAAAACCTGAGTAAAAACTACTACATACTATGAATTTTCAAAATTAGTTACCGTTAAGACGTTATAAACCGGTAGTTACAAAATCTCGTTTCACTTTTGTACTGATATCTTAAAAACTAAAAGGATAGTATTGATCAAATTTTAATCACAGTCGTTTAGAAACTATTTGCACTTTTAACACAATAACTATTTAGTTGGTATTTGTTTTGAACAAAGAAGTAATAATTTTTGCAATCAAACTGAAAATAATGGAAAATTATGTCTAAAAGTTATGTTCATCGTTATTTATTTTGAAAATGGGGTTGTTGAGGTGCTTATTTTTACTATGATCGCAGCTGATAATGTTGGTTACCAAACAGTAAAATATCTTGGAACCCATGAAAGCTAAAAAAAAACAGTATTCTACTTTTTACAAAATAAAAATTACAGATGCTTGTGTCTATCTAACTAAATCCTAAACGATAAACACAGAACTATAACATGTAATACCGAGGTAATTTTGTGTTTTTTTACCTTCCTTTAATTTTGACAATTCGATAATAGGAATATGTATATAATTATTCGATAAGTTTCATAATAGACCCCTGGTGAAATATTTTCAAACTAGAGTGAAAGGTGATGAAGGCAAGCGGCAAATTGATGAAATAAAGTTTTACTGGGCAAGTTCATGAATAAATACGCTTCATCATTATTCGCCTGTAGCGCCATTAGCGGCACTGAAAAGGCGAATATGACTACTTAAACGTAGATTTCGTTACATTGTTATATATTTTTAAAATATATTACTGAAGCCGTGTGTGAATATTTTAAAAATGCCTTAGTGAAAAAAATTATTAAGGGGAAATATTTATACTACATAATTTAAATTCACTGTTGTTCCGGTTCCATGAAAATATTTAACTAGAAATTAGCTAACAAGCGGTTAAAATGCTAAAATTGTTTTTCAGTTTAAAACCGAAATTCAATTCAATATATTAAATATTTTTGCGCCCCATTACAAAAATAATAATTTCTATCGATACAATTAAAAATCAAAATACTAACGGTCGGTTAAATATTTAACTCTAAAAAACAGACTGATTAACTTTAACTGAAGAACCGTTAGCCAAATATTTGAAGTTCCTGCAAAATGAATTGCATCACAAAGCCAGGAGCATTTAATTTTAGCTGAATTCTATTATTTAATGAAAGAAACAGTTTATCCCCTTTTATAGTTTATAAGATTGAATTTATTAAAATTATTTGTCAAATTTGTACAAAGAATTTCAACAATTCAGTATTTTATGTTTGAAATTGATTATTTACCGATATAGATTCTATTCTAAGAAATGTTAGGAACAATAAAATATATAGGTTAGTGCCATTAAACGTTACAGAACTAGATTATGTTTTTACAGAGAGATTATGTTTTTTTAACTCAATTGTCAAAATTTATAGATGGTCGGTAGTCGGTACCGTGAAACATTTGTTATATGTTTTAACTGTGAAAATTTTAATTTTTATTTTCACCTATTCACAAACGCACTAAAACTATAATTTATCTCATTGAGCGTATTTACACTTGGTCTCATAAATACGGATTCTTTCTTCGTATTTCCCTCCTTTACCTACAAAACCGGTAAAGGTTTGGAGGTAAAGGAGGGGAATACGAAGAAAGAATCCGGATTCATGAGACCAAGTGTAAATACACTCATTGGCACATAGCTTTTATTTGGGACACGACGGAATTAGTTTTTTCGCTATTCAAGACACAATGTTTTTATTTGTGTTTACAAAATAAATTAGAAAAAAGTACTAACGTATATATGTCGCATATGTAGGCAAAAATAAGAATGTTGTAGAACTATATTTTCAATTTTTATTTGATTTTGTCTTTTAACTGGAATGATCTTTTTATATTATATTTATAAACTAATCAAAAAATTCAGTGAATTTCACGTATAATAATACTTTTATATAAATTTAATTTTTTTATTCAATATTTTAGCGAGCAAAAATTCTATTTCACGTATTTTAGTCACACTGCAGTTCACACCCAATTTTTTTGCTAAAACATATTATTTTTTATATTCACTTGTAATTTAGCACTGTAAACTTAAATTTAGATTAGAATAAATAATATTTTTTAATGATTATCTAAATCATTATTTTTAATGTTTATACTAATGCATTTTTATTGCAAAATAGATCTAAAGAAAACTTTTTTCTTTTGGATTTTAGTGTAGAACAACGTCTGAACGTCAAAACTTAATATTGTTTTATGCGACGCCGACGAGCATGTTAATAATTAAAAATGAGTGAGCTTAAAACATAAATAATATATAGTGCCATCTATTGTTCGCATAAGGTGAAAGATTTGAATTGAAAATTAATGTACATTAGGATAGTTTGATTTTTTAATTTTGTGTTTTATCTAATTTTCATCACCATATTCAAATTCTAATCAATTTTCATTGATTTTGAACATTATTCGAAAATTGTGATGTTTCTGTTCATCGGCCTTGTTATATCGTGTTTACACGACTCACTTCGCCCATACTTTGATCAACATTTTTCTCACCATCACCTCCAGTTACACGAGCCATGTTATTTCTTTTCCGGCAATAACAAAACTAAATTCGACGATCTCAATAATTTCTGGGAAAACAGCAGAGCTGTTCTTAACCCCCAAAGCTATTCCTGAATACGATACGAATTCGAAAGAGTAAGATTCTAATTTGTGTCTTATTCAGGAATTGGCATCAGGATTTAATAAAGATTATTGTTGTTTCGTATTAAAGAAAATTCTGCTTTCGAAATTTTTGTCCAACTACGATTATTTCAATGAAAGTACTTCAATCGCTTTGTTATTTCACCAGTTTGGAGCAAATAAAACAAATCTAGTTTAAAAAAACGTACGTTTTATTTCCGAGTTTTATTAGTGTACAAAAAATTACAGATAAAATAATAAAACCATAATAAAAAAAATGTTCTTAACTAACAGCAGTTACTTTTTGGTTTAGTAAAAACCATACAAAATGCGAGAGATTTTCGTCGAATATACATTACATAACCAATTAAAATTAATGAGTATACTAGTTAACGATTTAACAGTTCGTTTATGGATCCACAAACGAGATCATAATGTAACGAATACCATCGGTTACTCGTAGCCCTTCGTGGTAGTGCGTTAATCTACCCGGGTGCATTAACATCCATCCTTTTTTCGTTGATTCAACGGCACAATTGTACCTCAGGAAACGGCAACCACCCCCTTCAAAATCTGAGCCTGCGTGATTTAGGGCAATATTTATTGTGTATGTTGATGAATCGTGATGCGGCCGCAAAAATGGTTGTTCATCCGGTTTGTAACGGACGACAAAGTTCATAATTGAGCGAGGTGGCTAAATAGAAAAGAAATATATTTAATTTAAATTCGATTTTGTTTTTTATTTCTACTATATTCTGTTTGTTCACTCACATCATGAAAATATCCCTCAAATGCTTTTTCCTGCAGCGGTCTGATATACAACTTAAGGAATTTCAACCACTGCGGCTCCAAACCAACTTGATTCATGTGTATATCACGCGTGGGCACCGCCTCATAACCACCTTCTAACCGTTTATCCTCATTCGTACCGGACGACCATTTACCAAAATCTTCCATAATCGCGACCATATCATCACAAAATTTATCCGTTGCGATTGGGAACCAAAATACATCAGGGCACGGTTGGATCGCAGTGAAATTAGGATCTAACTGCTTAATATATTCGGGGTGAATGTAACGTTGTTCCCAATCGGCTTGATTTGAGCCTAACATATAGAAATCGGGGCGGATCAATTTCGTATTAAACTGCTCGCCATTAATCAAATGACCGTAGTATTCCATGTTGATAATATTCATGAATATGTTTTCCTTTCGTAAATGATGACATAATGCCATATCCGGATCGTTTTGATCATATTTGTAAGAAATTTTAGACAGAATGTCCTTGCGAATCAGATAGCAGGACGAAACAAATGGAACATTCCAAATACCTCTGTAAATAAACAAAAACACAAAAATGCATAATTTATTAATAGGCCAGCAATTTGATTAAAATGTTAAAATTTAACATGAAATCGACATTCACGTAATGCATTTGATTTTCATCTTGGCTGCAAGGTACTCATTACTCTGCATAATTCACTAACTTTAAAGAAAACTTATTTAATCGAAACTCATTCAACAAAAATCTAAAACAATAATATTTACGTTTTAGATAATTTATTTGTTTTTATGACCATTCGAGATACAGTTTCTGGATTTAAATAAAATTAATCGCTTCTAAATTGACCAAAATACATTAAAATGGAAATGGTTTTACGTTAGATTAGATTTTTGGCAAAAATGTATAGTAAATTTTAGAGCTTGGTTAACCCAATATAGGGCAAGATCAAGCACATTCCGACAATAAACGCAATTTTATTTTTATTTCACCATAATTAAATATGTAGAATTAACGATCGTGTGCAATCATAGGCGAAATAGTTTCGTGTTTTGGGTGTTTGTTTATACATAAAATAGCCTAGTGCTAGCTATTTATTGGAACATCGAAAATACATATTAACGCAATTAAATAGATGTGATGACTTTCAAGCACTTCTAATAAAAGATTCACTTGAAAGCTCGAAGTTGATTAAAACAAAACAACTTAAAACATGTGTAGGTAACTCTTAAGTTTATATTAACACCAAAGGAATCATCAAAGCTGATATTACTGCTAAAACCACATAGTTAACACTTACCAATAACGAAAGGACTGCAAGGATTACCATCATTATTATAGCTTAAGGATTCCCTAAATTGACAAACGAAAAATTTTGTGAGATTTCTGAAATTTTAAAATACCATGATTTTAGAACCCAATAAAGAACAACGGAGAAGCTCACAAGGAAATGCTAACCATTTCCAAAAACTTAAACTAATCAAATAATTAAGAAATATTAAATGATACAAAATCATAAACTTTTAAGCTTATCAAACTTATTGATAAGTTAAAGGAATAAACGTCGAGAAACAAATTTTGATGGAATGAACTACACATAAATCTTTAAAAAAAATCGGATCAAACCGCGCCTCCATTTCCAAATCTGCGGATACGACAGCTAAAGTGTTATTCCAATCGTATATCAAAACAATAAAACTAAACCAACGAAAATGACGATTTCATCTAAACACAAAAACAGAAAAAAGCAGCAACAACGAGATAATAAATAACAGACAACTGGCTAATTTACATACAGTATTAAAACAACAATCAAAGCTGAACGACATTCGATTCGTGTGCGACTGTGAACGTCCATTCTAATTGTGTACAAGTGATTAATTCCAAGTAACGCGCGATTGATTAAAAATTGCGGCAAATTTGATCTGCAAATTTTGAAATGAGTTTGAGCTAAAATCGGAAAAATGAAATTGATGTTTTCATTCTACATATTTTTATTGATCGTTAATTTATGTGTAGCACAACGTGGTGGTAAATTTTTAATATCTACACCGTTTGTGTGTGTGTGCATGAGCGAGGAAATAGTATAATGCCTGTATTTTATAGGTCGCATTGGTGGACGAACGGGTCGACGAAATTATAGTGGACGTATGCCACCTGTGATACAACATAGATCTCCGGCGGCTGTCAATTACTATGATCATAAGGATGTAAGTTTCGATATATTATTAAATTTATGATCACTATTAATTTTTCTGAATTCCGCAGGGTGCAAAAATTATAAAGTCATCTCACTTCGAATTCGACTACATACTCGGCCGGAAAATAACGTTCTTTTGTATGGCACGCGGGTATCCGAAACCAGAGATAACATGGTTCAAGGATGGTGTCGAGCTATACCAACATAAATATTTTCAGGTGCATGAATCAAGTAATGGAAATGATACGGTAAAATCAAAAATGGAAATTGATCCGACTACACAAAAAGATGCCGGATACTATGAGTGCCAAGCGGATAATATTTATGCAATCGACCGGCGTGGTTTTCGTACTGATTATGTTATGATTAATTATTAAGAGCAATATAGCCGCCATTTTGTTGTTTTTTTGTTACCTAATAAATTTTAAGTTGAAAAAACAATTGAATTTTATTTTTTCCCGCTATTTTAATTTCAGATTGTTGAATGGCGTAGTATAGTAAAGTAACTCTATAATTTTACAATTTAATCTAATCTATTTCGGTTAATTTGGTTACGACGCGGCTGCGAGGAAAAAGTGGAACGACAAAATTATAGGCTTAATCAAGGTCGCGCATTTATGACGAAGACAATCAAAATGGCAATAGCCTAGGTTTTTGGTTCTGTTACTTGTCTTCGAACACACGATTATTAATTTTGCGTTGTGGCAAAACAACAACATCAACAACGTTGTTTAATACGTGGAAAAAGTCGCTAATTTTATTTGATTTGATTTAATATTAGGGTGCAATTTTTTAATTTAGTTAAGAAGTTGGTGAATGCGGGGGACGGTGATGGAGAAATCATGAATTGGTTTAAAATTGTGTAATGCAGAAATGTATTTGGGGAATCTGAAGCATGCCATAGGCATTTTGATACAAAATTCATGTGCAAGCAACATAATATGACGCGATTGAGACATGTGTAAGTGTATCTGGGTAATCATATTTCCGCATTCAATGTCAAAATGTTGTAGGTAACTTAAAACACTCGATTAGTTTGTACCCAAATAGGGAAAATAGCAGACCTAAATTAATAAATGTATAGAATTAAACCTTTGGGATGAGACCCTGTAGAAGGCAACAGAATTACAAATGTAGCGGCCGGCGTTATGTGTGTCAATTAAAATAACCAAGTAATAGATTAAGAAGTTTAGAAATCAATCTAGATTGGAGTCAGCCAACTAGATTTCTTTTGATGAATTAATGCACCGAGTTCAAGTAAGAATATTGCTCAATCGATTAGAGGTATATCAATATGTGATCAGAGTTAAGAATATCACTTGTCACCATTCAATTAAAAATTAAATTAATGGCGGACTTAAGGCACAAACTGATGTCAATAAATTCAGCTATATCGTATGATCCATCAAAAGAGCAAGTTGTGTGGAATCATGGGGAAGATAGAAGATAGACAGATTTAAGAGCGACACTAATTTTATGATCATATAATTACACAAGATTTATTCTGTCTATAATTTTGATTTCATCAAGTGCGGACATATACTCGGTGGAAGAAGATCCAATTGAAGAGTAAATTGATTGACGATTGAGATGCTTTTAAAATGATATTCGATCATAATATAACGTGTGTTATCTACTCGATCTCGCAAATCCAGATCTGTTGAATTACATCTTAAATCAAATAATATAATCATAAATAATACGATACAGAACAAAATCACAAATCCACTTTACTAAAACAATAACGACGATGATTATCTCCTCTTCTCGAAAAAAGCAAAAACAACCGATCATTTTGATTAAATAAAAATACGCGATCCAGTTTTTTCTCGTACTTTTAAATCACAACACATTGTTACGACGTCGTTGTTAGTATAGTTGCGGGAAATTTATTAGTTGTTCATATAATTTCCACGAGATTTAACAGTTCCTCTAAATTTTATAAATATTTGTTAAAAAATGAGACAACATTTTAAATTAATTATTTTAATATTGAGTTTATTATTGTGTTGTACCGATGTGTTGGCGCGACGTGGTAGAGGTCGTGGTCGTACAAAATCTAAAGTAAATATTAAATTTGATCGATTTTTAATTTTAATTTTTTTAACTTGGGTGATTTGTATATTTTAACAGGTACAAATTGGATTGCCAATCACGGGAAAATATCGTGATCCTGAATCCGATCAATATTACAACAATAACAATGTGAGTACATCATCGTTTTATGAGTTTAGTGAATTTTATCGATCATTGGATTATATTCTGGATCTTCTAGGGCGCAAAAATTTTACTAGCCTCACATTTCGATCTGGAATACGTACTTGGACATAAGATCGCATTTTTATGCGTGGCCAAAGGTAATCCTAGGCCCACAATAACATGGTATAAAGATGGAACAGAAATTTTAACACACCACTATATGCACGTAAGTTAATCGTAATCACCTTGATCATCAGGCCAAAATTTTCACTTTCTGTTTGTGATTTATAGGTGCATGAGTGGAATATCGAGAAAGATAAGGTAAAATCAAAAATTGAAATAGATCCGGCCACACAAATGGATGCTGGCGTATATGAATGCACAGCAGATAATATGTATTCAATCGACCGAAGAAGTTTTAAGACAGATTTTTCGATTGCATTCGATTAGAGAATTTTCGGCACATATACATCTTGTATTTGTTTTTATATAATATCTTAGATTTTAGCCTATCTACATTTCTCACAAACTATTCTGATTTCTGAAAGCTATTTTATAATTTATAGTGATATGATGATAATAAATAAGTGCGATAAATTATTTTGTTAGCCAATAAATTTTCATATACAATATACACAGACATAATAGTGAAAATATATTCAATTGATATAAAAAAAATATCTGAGCATGAACTTTGTTTTGATATAAGTGTTTCGTAAATAACATTAATTTAACTCAAGATGCGCATTGATCTAATTTGTTTGTTGTGTAATGTATTAGGTGAGCAATTTGATGATTAGCAATCAAACTACTGAACATTTTATGGATTATCTGCCGATGCCACAAAGATCAGCAACAAATAATTGTGGAAGCTGGTTTATTTTTGAGCGTCATCCAGGTATTCAAAAAAAACTTGCTAAAATTAAAATCAGTTATATACGTACTTTGAAGATAAGAATGAACCAATTAAAAAATTATTTTGGAATACCTAGATTGTTTCTAGAATGAATAACAAAATATAGTATATACGTTGAATACTTGTGGTTGTTAATTAAATATTCAGCATCTATTTTGAATATAACAAATACCAATACGCATATTTTGATATTCAAGATTTGTTATAAATTATTTAGCAAAATTCTCCACAAGCCCTCGAAGATAGTCAGCAACAGAATCATTGTCTATAACTAAATTTCTCTCTCTCTCATGTGAAGGAAGAGTGAAAGACTCGCAATTGACCTATGATCGATGTTCTGAAATTCTCAACATCATCTTTTAAACGCTTAGGCGTTTTAGTAACTTTGTTCAAGAACTTTAATAACACAATAACTATAGGGCCTCTAGAAATTTTAGTTAGAGCTCGTTATGTCGTTATATTCTGCGACAAATTTCTAAACAATTAGTTTGTACAAGAACAGTTCGCAATATAGTTTCGCAATGGAAATACTTTTTTAAGTTAAAAAATAGTTTGATACATACCTGACTTGATTGTTGACAATATCCATGTAGTCATTAGATCTAGCATAAAACCCGTTTTCGCTTAGAGCACCCCAGAAATTACTCCATAAAGTTTGTGGTCGAGTCATGAGTGGTGATATAAAATTTCTACAAAAAAAACAAATTTAGCGATTACATTTTAAAGCGCCAACTGTTTAGAAAATCTACCTATTTTCTTTGATTAGAATTCGCAAGACATCTGGATTATCGAGATGAACGTCTGAGTCGACGACAAACAGGTAATCACTTTCTTTGGTTGTGGCTTGTTGTACAGCCAAATCTCGTGCAACAGCTTCACTTGTACCATCATCTATGTGAATCTGTTTCAAACTACTATACTCCTTGCCAAACCGTTCCATAAACTCAGCAATCAAGAACTTATGGTAATTGACGTTGCTGTGAATAAATAAGTGGATTTTCGTTTTTGGATAGTCGAGAGCAAGAATTTTGTCCAAGAATTCCTCAAAGAAAGGCATTGGTGACTCCACAAAAAGTGCAATCGTGACAACTGGTAAATTTTGTTCATCTAAGACGATACGTGAGTCGGAACACGATGAGCACATATTATCGACAAAATTTTCTATCAAATAGTTCGTCATGCTGTTAAGCTGTAATTTACTGGGTCCGTTACCATGGAGAAGTGACGGTTTTGTTTCAAAGTCAGCATTTACGATATAAGCAGCAGTATTCTCAAACTCGAGTTTGATCGAATTTTTGGCACCATTTAAATTTTGGAAAATTTCAGAACGATGATCTAATTTAAACGAGTTTTCAGTACGAAACTTTTCGTTTAGGTACGCCTTTGTGTAATACAGCTGATCGTCGTCGGTATGTTTATTCGGCGTTTTAAGCATTTCGTATATATTAGACGCGTAACCGATAAATAGCCCTGAATTTAAATAACGTACTTCATTTAACTCAACTTTAGGATAAGATTCTGCTAAGCTTTCATCGGGCCAGCAGAATGGTTCGGCACCAAATAAGATTTTTGCTCCGCTATTCTTAAATTTTTTGACAATTTCGGTAAGCGGTTGTAAAAATACTACATCGTAGCTATCGGTGAATAGTACTATTTTATTGGTATCACCTTTATACGATTTTAAGGCGGCGCGAAGCAGAGAAATTTTATGACCACCACCAGCACTTTCCATATTGCCTCCTTGCCATTTTTCTCCCATACCTAATGTTATAAATGGTACATCGTGTAATTTAGCCGATTTGGCATATCGAAGATAACCATCATTTTGTTCCGTTGCTACTGTGAAGACTAAAACGTCATCTGAAAATAAATAATGCAACAAGGGGTTAATTGATATGTTACAATTCCAACCCACTATAGAAACTATTTACTGTGTTATGTCATTCACTCGTTCATATATTAACCGATGCTATACACACATACATACAAACATATGTATCTTATTTATTTCATACGTTTTCTTATCATACAATTTTAAGAACATAAAACAATAACGATCGCATTGCATTTCCCCCTTCCATAATACATATTATAAATTATAATATTTATTACAATTTAAATGACGCATTCAAAAATTGGATGCATGCACAAAGAAGTCTGCACACACAATCATGAATAGGCATTAGTGTGATTTGTATTAGTAGTCGATGATCTCAATTTTAACATGTTATGCATATGGTGTTTCAATTGATCTTAGTCTATTTTCTAAGGTTCTATAAATAATTCAAATTTATTTACATTTTAGTAAAAAAAAATATAAATCTTCTAGCGATCGATGGTCTTGTGTTTAATATCAATCATACAATTTGTTGTTGTTACATTAGAGATTATGTTGTACGTGATCGCTATGAAAAATAATATGAAAATGAAAATAATGATGAGTTGTACAATATTGACGATGCTGATATTGTTTTGGTAGGTCAAGTCCATTACAAAATGATCTGAATTAGTTTTAGTAATGTGCATTGCTCACAATGCGATGAGATCAATGCTCGCTTGAAATAATTGGGTCAAAATTCAATTAATTATTTTGTCTAGTATTTTACAAATTGATTAGCCAGGTTTTCACAAGTATACTAACATAAATATGATCGATTGAATTAAAAAAGTTTTTAGAAGAGATTAGAAGAGATTAACGTAATACATTATATGTTTATGTATTTTACATTATAAAAAACTAATTATGTTTAGGACTTGAGTGACTTAATTTTAGATGAAAATCAAATTATTGAAATCTAAAATAAGGATTTAGAGGAAAGTTTCATCCCACCCAAATTAAATATAACATTTAATACACATATTAAAAACTGTGAGGGTTGTTGAATAATAAAATATAAACTTAAAATCAAACTCTTACCTAACTAAACAAATTACAAAAATATGCAATTTAAATCAAACCTGCACGTGAAAGCCACATTTACGATTTAAGCATTATTATAATCGGAAAGAGTGAATATAGGATGTTCGACATTTTAAATTTTATAGCAAATATTTTTATCATCTCGCTTTTAAAGTGTCGCTAATGGCGCTAGTAATCCATACGAGCCGAAGGTGGCCAAAGTTTGTTTAAATGTGAAATTGTCTTAAGCAACTTTATTTTATATGGACGTGACAACCTTTGCTCTAATTTTAAAATATTTCCCTAGATGTCAGACACTGCGTAACAGACAATTACGTCTCAGTCGCCATTACCTTGAATTTTTAAAAGTTAAAAATTTCGTAAACGTTATTTTGTAGTCACAGGTTATTTTGTCTATTCATACTCTTCGAAACAATTATAATTGTAAACGATAGCTGAAATACATACATATTAGTAAACCAAAAAGTAATAAAATGATTTTGAATTAGTACATAAAAGAGCCTGCCTAATTCAATTCACAATTTATGAGTTATACATGCAATAGCCTTCATTTTTAAATTAAATGTAGGATACAGGGTGATTTGATCAGCGTAACTCATTAATTATAACAGAAATTAGTAAATACATAAGAGACTATTATGTAAGTGAGTTTTGTTTGATTAGTATAGATACTAATGTTTATTTTAAGATATTTCTTATTTTCAGTATATATTTGGTGCAAGAAACTAGGAACTTTGGATAAAGGATCAAATTTTTAAATCGCAATGATAAAACTGAGCACTCAAACTAAAGACACATCTCCAGTATGTAACAAATAGCAATGTTATAAGTATTCTCCTTTTAACACAGTGTTTGACATCAGGTAAAATATTTTAAAACTAGATCCAATGATGATCATGCGGCATATTTATTCAAATTCACATTTGTATAAACAAATTTTGCCCATCCGAGCCAAACTAGTACGAATGACTACCGCTATTACCTAGCAGAGCCCTTGTTGTACGAGTATGTTGTATAACATTGATATTTGTTACATAGTGGAAACTAGCCTAGATACCATACATTGGATTAATTTTATTTTACTGCCCATTTTCCATTGCGCTTTTTAGAATTAAGTGGAATTAAATTATATTTCTTCCTTCCTTTCAGCAAAACTTGTGAAACATTTTTAGGAACTTTGCGCACCTCAATAACTCATATAACTTTTATCGATGTTTTATTTTTTAAAACCTGGAATAATGACATGAATAAATGGCCAACCATAGATAAGATGCGGTTTATCTTCCGGAAATTTTTTTTTTTAATACATCCGGTGGTTTTCCTAATGTAGGATTTAAGACGCATATAAATTTTCTTCGATGTACAGCTGGGAATCGCGATATATTATACCTTTAAAACGTACTTACACAGTAACAAAAATCTTTAAGAGATAGAGATGTGGAGATTTCACTTTCATGGTACATATATTATACAGAACGATGATTATGTGTGACGTCACCTAAATTTTCCATACTTCTATCAAATTCATGACGAACTGTCTTATATAACACATGGGCTGCAATGTTATAACGTAAATTTTGTCATTAAGCAGAGGACCTGTCCTGGGAAAGTCGGTCGTGGTAATAACCACATGATGAAATAAGCGAAATTGGTTTATAACGAATTTCATCTCGTTGGGAAATGATCAATGATTATCTAACTACATTACTCCAATAAAGGGTTAAACCGACAAAAACTATATATAAATATGTGTGTACTGTACTATAATAAAAATTATGTACGTAGGATGTCTTCTAGCTGGAAACTGCACTATAATTTTACATATTGCAAAGATAAAATCGGCACAAAATGACTTAAGGCTAAAACACATATGATACGAAAAGAAACTGCAGTTCTAGTAATATGATTAAAAAGTGTGAGAGAATACACGTAGATGTTCAAACATCAAGATCCTGCCTCTCAGCCCTCTTTATATAAGAATGAAGAACATGAGCTGTATTATTATATATATACATATATATATGTATACTATATCTATATGCATATGTATAATGTAAATAAGTAAATACAAAACCAAACAAATAAATTAAGTTCAATTAAAAATTCTTGATACATATTCTAGTCACATAGCTAAGCTATGTGTTACCAAAAATAAAACGAACCAATTTCGTTCTCGAAAATTTAATTGCTATATTTTATTTATCAAACATTGACTACACAAAAAATCTCTGCGTTGATAACATTTTGAACTTTCTTAGCGCACGTATTCATACATAAAACCGAAATTATAAGATTTTTTTTCGAGGAAATACACCCGGAAAATAATAAAATAACAAGTCTTACCTATTAATTCATTACAATTTACATAATTTACATTAAATAGATTTATCACTATAAGATTACATAGAATTATATAAAACAGATGCATTTTTATATAGTTTTTTTTTGTTTGATTTTACAATATCATTGCACTAGTCCGTAACACTACGTTTTGCGTTTTATGCGCTTCTCTTCTACGTTACTTTTATTTAGTTCAAATGTCAAACGAATACTGAATTACTGAATGGATTTTTTTGGTGTTTTTTGTTTAAACAAATTTTATTATGCTTTTCCATGAGAAGATTTTACTTTATTGGTTTTAAAGTTTTCTTATATGAATTGTTGTAGAAAAAGTACTGTTAATTGTATTATTAGGTCAAATAGCAGTGATTGAGGGGTATTTTTGGTTTATTTCAGATAATTTTGTTGGGATGGCAGTTATAATCTTTTTTTGAATTTGATTCAAATTAAACACATTGACGTTAACGTTAATTTTTGAAGAAAACGTCAATTTTGTTTCTTTTTAGGTTAACAATTGAAATTAATAAATATTTGACTAATTTTGTGTTTTGGATAAATATATAGAAAAATTATCATACAAACAGATGTGGATTTGGATGACTATAAACCAAATTTAATCCAGTTTGAAAACAACTAAGTTGAATATGATCAAAATTGTAAATATTGTCGTTTTCTGGCAGTGTAATTCAAATTCAAAAATTTTCACGTGTGAAATGTACAAAATCAAGTTCGGAATTGAATTATCAAATATGATATATGAACCTAGTAAATAGCATAAAACTGGTTAAAGTTGTGACATTTTGATCGGCTGTGGCAGATGTGATGAACACATTTCTGTAGATAGTGCTGAACTCATCGATCATGTCACTACAGGCTGGCATATGTATATATACCCGATAATTTTTACCGTTTAGGAACATTTGAATTCAAAATTATATATTTTTTTTTAATTTTTGTTTGTTTTTGCGATTAGTCAAAAAACACAAAAAGTTTTGAACAATTTTTTGAGTTCGCAACTTTATCTAGAAAGTCAAAACAATAAATACTAACGAAAATTTGAACCAAGATCATTTTATTTTCCTCGTATAGTTATAATTACCAAAGGAAGGCCTGACTTTATTGTTCCAGTGAATCTATTCCGCGTTTGGAACGTAAATAAGTATAAGACAAAAAACTGCTAAGTATAGATACAGTGATAGATATAGGTTATGTGACTTAAGCCTATAACTAATAAATTATAAACTAGAAACATAAATTGAATCACTTAAGTTAAACCGCATGTTACTTAAATATTAATTAACAAAAGTTACGTATAGATCTCCGTGATGGCAAAAATTATCTCAAAAGTTGTTAAAATATTGTTAAATCACGCATTACTTCTTATTTAACATCTAATAACCTCTGGTCCACTTAATAAAAAAAAGAAGCCTAACAACAAACGATAAATAAAAAATAAAAACTATAAACTTACGTTCCACCGCACGTCTTATACTATCATCACTCAGTGTCCCAGTTTTACTACAATCATCGATTGCATTCTTTACATCACAAAATTGATCATCACCACTGGCGACAATGAATTTATTCAAATTCATAAGAAAACTGAATAGAAGAATACAAATCATTACAATTTTATTGAATTTGACCATTTTTAACACTTTATTATAGTTTTATACACTAATAAAATCACGATATAAACTATTAATCACACCGAAAGCTAATATACATTTAAATCAATATCCAACTTTGGTGTTTATCTACCGAACATTGAAACAGGTATAATTTTCGAATTCAAAACTATACACCGCGTTTATTTAACCTGCATTAAGTGTTTGTTGTGTCAACAAGAGTGCGGCGATCAAGTATAGCAGTAAAACTATAAATGTGAATGGAATTAATATTTGATGAAAATTCGATTCAAAATCACTATCAAAATGAAATCCCTCCATTAAATTTTTGTAAATTTAACGAAGCGGAACAATTGGGTATTTTATTCGACATGCGCTCCCGTACGTATAACACTTGAACTTGAGTTGTAAATCTATTTTACTTTTTAAAACATTGTTGACGCATGATGAATTGTCAATAATTATTCCCTTTATATATTTATATTAATAGCGTTTAAGAATAAGACTCTATAAACCACAAAAAAAAAATCTCATTTAATTAAAAAACTTTCGATTCTAAAGTGAAAGTCCTGCAAATGGCGTTAAACATAATACTAATAGGAATGTAATGTTTTGGACATTTTTATTTACGCTTTTTACTTAAATATATAAGATTTATACGAAAGAAATATAATTAAGAAATTAATCAACCGAAACGAATGAATTAAATATGTACGCAAACAAACACAGTATTCTATATATACGATATAGTGAAATAAATTGGTACAATTCTAGATCAGCCTTTCACATTAATTCTCGAAGTGGAAACATAATTCTTTTTTGATTATTCGATTTAGTTGATTGAGCTGTGGAACGTGAATGTTCTATTTTAAATTACAACTTTCTTTGGCCTATATACTTATATTAGATACAAAAAATTGATATCGAAAAAAGTATGGTAAACTATAAACTGTTGAGAGATAAGGCGGCAGATACTATACCGAGCGCAATTAAGTACAGATTAAATGAATGTGTTGGAATTACAATTGTTCATTGGAAATGGTAGCCAATCAGCATTCATCTGTTTTTCAAAATACTGTTTTTCTGAAAAATTCTGTTTTACAAATTTCTGTTTTAAAAATTCTGTTCTATAAAATCAACGGACAAATACCCATAATCACAGACATGCACATACACATGTGGATTGCCGGCAGGTAGGTAGGAAATAAAATACCGCACCCACGTCTGTTCCTCAAGAAAGATGCGAGTAGGTATAAAATGCGGGAATGTATATAGCCGATCAAAAAATTATCATGTTTGGAAAAAGAAGGAAAAGTTTACGATGCAGTGACCTTAAATTCAGTCCCGGTTGACTTGTTTAGTGAGCGAGCGGAGCTTTCGCTATCGAGGTGCAGCAACCAAAACACAATTGCCCCAGTTGTGAACTTGGCTGTTGTGGAAGATAGAGCTACAAAGTACTACTACTCTTGTGGTTAACTAGGCTGAGAATCAAGTAAGAGAGACCAGCTGAAACAATTCTATGGAGTCATTGGGAATAATTAACTTATTCGAAAGGCACAGCAGCCAGTAGACTACCTCGATAGCCTAAATCCCGGTCAGAATCTAGAAACCACAAAATTTCTGGTTCATTATCGGATAAAGATCAGCCTGATGCTTCTAATCGGCTGGGAAAGAATATTGGCCTTCTCTGGAGCTACTTCATACGAAGGAGTAACCAACCCGCCACGAAATTTATTTTATTTAATATATATATTTATATATATACATAGTTTATCAAATCTACAAATATGACTTGAAAATTATAGGGAACTTTTTTTTTTAACTGTTACAGGTCCGAGTTTTAACTGCCCATTTACCTATTGTATAGCTCCATGCCAGTCTGTACTGTTATGAGCGATGGTTCGGCCCAGGAATTCTGATTTCCAACAGAGGGTCATAGATATCATCATCCTAATCGAAATCAAGGATGAACGATTTGCGTTCTGCCTATATTGGGGTTCGAGAGCCTGGTACTTCCTGATCCAAACGTCACAGCTTTAATAACTGTGCTATTTGCTCGGTGTAAATAAAGAGACTTGTTACTTCAATCAGAAATTTGTATGTTTGTCACACAAGGTTGGAAAACGGAATGACGAGAATCGGACAACGCAGACATTTGCAAACTTGATAAGTAATTATGCTAAACATTAATTTTGCAACGAATTATTTTGCGGCAAACAAATTAATTGCAGAATTAATTTTCAACAGAACTATATAAGAAACAGAATTTTGTAAAACAGAAAATCGTACCCAACCTGACCAGATGAAGTTGCACTTGAACAAGTGGAAGAAGTGACGAGCTTGTTTGCAAAATCTTTAAAATGTGAAAGCTTTCAAGGCAGACCTTTTTAAAAACCAGCGCAACAAACACAGGACTTAGGGGCTTCAGATATATAACGAACGAGGTAATTTTGTGAGATGATGTCATGGAGTAGACATACCGAAAATATACCATACAAATTGATTTCGAATAGACATGTTTCAGAAAGAGCGGCTATAGTGAATGGTCAGTGCAGAACTGCAGAAGAAGTACATGGAAATAATAAAATAGAATAGCTTGGTTGTAATGAAAATCAACCACCAATTATTAATGAAAGCTCACTAAATAACATAATAGGCTTAGCCTGCTAGATACTTTTAATTTTCTTATCGTTTTTTTGTTGTGATTTTATTCCGCTAAACTGCGGTTTGAATTAGATCGAAGAAAGGAAATTTGGATATTGACGATTGGAGCATTACGGATTCCAGGTGGCGGAATTTTTTTAAGTAAAACTATCTGAGTTTAAATGAATGTTATTCATTTTAATGTTTTTGTGTAATCTTTTGTCACTATATAACTTATTTTAAATAAAAAACTTTTATTTTTGATTTTATAGTTTAATTCTTCCTTATGGTGACAATTTTTATTTTTGATTTTTTCGGTAAATCGATTTCGACTTGCGTCTTCTTCAGTACCTTGTTAACTATTAAATATTCTTAAAAATTACTGTGCTTATATAGTGTTAGTATTTTATTTTTCTATGATCAGGTTGTATATTTTGTTTGTCTTTGTGTTTATTTTGTCATTCATAAGTTTGTCGTTGTCTTTGTTTTTATATATTTCAAGTTCTTCTAATCTATTTAGCATCTGTCCTTTTCTAGTTTTATGTAAAATTTTTAAGTTTGTTTTGTAATCTGTACAGTTGTGTTTTTCCTGTTTTATGTGTTGGGCGTAATTTGATTTTGGTTCGGTCTTTTGTATGTCAGTGATGTGCTCTTTGAATCGGGTTGTAAATGATCTACCTGTTTGTCCTATGTAAAATTTGGTGCAATTGTCACATGTTAATTTGTATACTCCTGTGTCTATTTGTCGATTTTTGTTTCTATTTTTCAGTTTTTGTCCTAGTTTGTTGTTGTTTTTGTATGCTGTTTTGTATCCAAATCTATTAAGTATTCCACACAACGCAAAAATGACATCATTCGACATAACCAACATGTATACGAACATACCAATAGACGAAACAATAGAAATAACAAGAAACTTACTAGAGAAAAACGGACTTAGAACAATAGACATAAAGGAAATAATAGATTTAATAACAGAAATTACAAAACAAAATTACTTCGAACATAATAACGAATTTTACAAACAAACAAAAGGATTACCAATGGGAAGCCCACTTTCAGGAACATTAGCAGAAATTTATTTAAACAACTTTGAAAACAGTCATATAATGAACGAAACAAACCCATACAAAAAAGACATAGTATATTGGTACAGATACGTAGACGACATAATTTTATTATTCAAAGGCACAAAAAGACAGCTAGAAAAACTACACCAATACATAAACAGTAGACATCCCAACATAAGATTCACAATAGAAACAGAAACCGACAACAAAATTAACTTTCTAGACTTAACTATCGCAAACAAAAATTCAAAACACAATTTTAAAATATACAGAAAACCAACACAAACTAACCATACAATACATAATGAATCACACCATCCACACGAACACAAATTATCAGCATACAACCACATGATCAACAGACTAAATAGAGTACCCATGACAAAAGAAGACTACGAAATAGAATTAAACACCATAAAATACATAGCAAACAGAAACGGATACAAGACAACATTAATAGATAAAATAAACAATAAACAAAGAACAAAAATACATCAACAAACAATGACGACATTAATACCTGAAGACAACAACCTAAATGAAAAATACATAAGCGTAGAATACAACAAAATTACTAGCAGATTAATACGAAAAACACTTAATAGATTTGGATACAAAACAGCATACAAACACAACAACAAACTAGGACAAAAACTAAAAAATAGAAACAAAAATCGACAAATAGACACAGGAGTATACAAATTAACATGTGACAATTGCACCAAATTTTACATAGGACAAACAGGTAGATCATTTACAACCCGATTCAAAGAGCACATCACTGACATACAAAAGACCGAACCAAAATCAAATTACGCCCAACACATAAAACAGGAAAAACACAACTGTACAGATTACAAAACAAACTTAAAAATTTTACATAAAACTAGAAAAGGACAGATGCTAAATAGATTAGAAGAACTTGAAATATATAAAAACAAAGACAACGACAAACTTATGAATGACAAAATAAACACAAAGCCAAACAAAATATACAACCTGATCATAGAAAAATAAAATACTAACACTATATAAGCACAGTAATTTTTAAGAATATTTAATAGTTAACAAGGTACTGAGGAAGACGCAAGTCGAAATCGATTTACCGAAAAAATCAAAAATAAAAATTGTCACCATAAGGAAGAATTAAACTATAAAATCAAAAATAAAAGTTTTTTATTTAAAATAAGTAAAACTATCTATCCATTGACGTTTAAAATAAAAATAAAACTGTTCATCCATTGACGTTTAAAATAAAACTATCTATCTATTGACGTTTAGAAACACACAGCCACCTAATTTCGAATACAAAAACAACAACACAAACTTCAAATGGATCGTTCTTTTAAATAATAATTTTTTCCGCGAGAGGAGCTTAGCCTACTTTTACAATCGTCAATAGTTTTTGTCGAGTTATGGAACGGGTGCGAGCGGTGATAGTTATAACAAACGATGTACGTTGTGTTAATTTGTTCATAAACATACCGGGTGTTTCTTTTAAACTGAGACGAACAAATATCTCAAAAAATAGCCACTCTACGGAAAAAATGTCCATAATCAAAATTTAATCATACCGCGGGGGAAATACATTAGTGTAGAAAAAATAGTCCCAAACCCCCGCTTTGTGGGTGGGGCGGGGGTAACTTTTAAACTAAGATAGGAAGCCATATTTTTTATTGCAGATACGGATTCTACGACTAAAAGTACGTATGATTTGAATGAAATATTTTGTTCGGTTCATCATAGATGGCGTTGTAATCGACGAAATTCAATTTTTTCAATTTCTCCTTCTTAGAACACACGCATTCGATTCTGCAATACGTTTGAAATAAAAAACATCACATTTTTATTGGAAATACTCGAAATTCGTCATCAAAACAATTTATTCAGTTTTGTAAATCACATTTAACGTTTGTGTTATTTCTTATCTTCATGTTTTTCGTAATTGCAAAACAAACGACAAAAGACGATAATACGAATCGTCTTTTACAAACCATGGAACGGTTAATCGACACAACATGCATTATTGGAGTGTTCCAAATCCGCACTGGCTTCGTCAAGTTGAACATCAGCGTCCTTGGACTGTCAACGTGTGGTGTGGAATAATTGGCAACAAACTCATAGGCCCCCACATTATTGAAGGCAACTTCAATGGTCAAATGTACCAATGGTCAAATGTATAATTTATAAAAATTATTTGAGTTTGATAACTTGTGTGTTAATCACAAAAAGCCATAGAAGAATATAAATTCTTTGATGTGTGTCTGTAATATAGGTCGAATGTTGAGGCAATAGTATAAAAATTATATCATGCACTATAAAAATTATATCATGCACTTTGCAAGCTAGATATTTACAACACCCGATTTTTTTGAAGATTTAGGATTTATGTAGTAAAAAATATGTTTAACTTATACTTTTCAACACTAGGTATCACTAATGTTGGTGTAGTGATAAATATAAAGTACCAAGTGAAAATCGTAGATAATTTATTTATTTAAATTTTATGGTTCAATAAGGAATTTTCATTTCTATACCTCAAAACTGCGTCCGGTATTATGTTATGAGATAACAATTCGAGCTTTATAGAATCATGCCAAATTGTTTTAAAGTTTCTAACAAACAATAGGAACTATAACATTTGGTTCAAGATAGGTAAAACCAAAGATTATGTATATAAAGATAGACCGTGCGGAAATGAAAACTGTAATGCGAAAGAATAACGGTAAAAATACGAAAAATAAATGATTATATTCTACTACATTCATATAAAAACGAATGATAAAAAAACATATTTCCACTACAGATATAGTAGGGGCACCCAAAAACGAATTTGCGGCGCCCACCATTTATTTTTATTTTTTGTACTGGATGAACTCTCTATAAGGTTCTATTCTCTTTGGTTAAACTGATATCAATTTAAGTAATAATTGAGAAAGCAGAAGCTAAGTACGTCTAATTAGAGTGTATTATTTAATTAATCACAAAATTAATTAAATTATAAATTAACTTTGATTAAATGTTTTATTATTTAAAATATATAAACAAAACTATTAAAATCAGGTTATTATACGTAAACAAATTAAAATTTTTTTAATTACATTATATATACTCGTATATAGCATATTAATCACTAAAGTCACTTTGGCCATATCTATAATAAAGAATTAATGGTGTGTGTAAACAATTAAATGGCCTAGACATACTGAATCGATTGTCGAACTGCTGTTGAGGAGTATAGTGTTTGAAATGTGACCGAGGCGAGGGCAATGTGATTGATCCTATGGCCGAGATTCATTAGGGTATGTCAGAAGAATTAGCATCAATAAAGTTAAATTGATAACAAAACAAGCATGTTTTGAAAATATACATTTTCGAAAGCTCTTTACTATACAAAGGGGTTAAATGTTTCTGTTTCTCTCGAATTAAAAAGCATCAATGATTTTTAAAGAGTCTAATTAACAAAAACCAAATTCTATAACCAGAATATAAAATGATTTGAAAATATTCAGAGAATTAAACAATTTTTCAAAAAATCCTTTAAAATTAAAAAAATTGTTTTTTTTACCGCACGTATGCGACTTCTAGATAAAAATGGGTGAACCAAAAAATACACAATATGACGATATTTAGTTGAGCACTAAACCATTTTTGCATCGAAGAAACAAGTTCATCTATAATGCTGTGTGCCTTGATCGACTAAATTGACTAACTAAACTAAAGATAGGTTAGTTAATGCAATATATGTATAGATGGCACTAGCATAAAAGTCAGTATCTGTGCCTCAACTTTAACTAAACTAAATTAAATGTCAAAATCGTTCGAAAAACTACATCCAAAATACATAAAGTAACGATTTTTTTTATAATTATTTAAGGATAATTTGTTGCGTACGTTACATAATTCTGTTAAATATTATATGTACGTATTAGCAGTTTCGGTGAAATTATATCGTGGTACACATTACACAATAGGAATAGCTCTAATTATTAAAAAAATCTTATAGCAAATGACAATCAGTTCATTTGGAAACACATTCAACGAATAACAGTAGGATAATTAAAGTCACACACGACGATAAATATTCCAAACTTCTTTACATCATTTCAAATACAGTTTTCATTCACTCAATGGAAAATCAACATCTTAAATGAACCCACAAGTATCTTAATTGAAAAAAAAGAACCACCGAGGAGAGTTGTTCACAAATATATTTTTATTTTATGTTTTGTATTGTTATATCAATTTTAAACGTAATGATTATTTATATATGTCATGTAAATTGTTCGTCAGGGAAAAATGAGATATGCTCTTGCGAAGCATAAATGACAGCATTAAATTAAAGTTTCTCTCGATACACGTACAAACTTAACTTGCAACTAACTTCCTAATTGAAATGACAAGTCGACGAAAAGTCGGAAATCTGGTGATCACTAGTGGAAGCTTCAGTTTGTTTAGTTTAGTCAATATTTAGTGTGTTAGGCACACAGCATAATTATACCTAAGCCGTAAATTTGAATTGTGAAACTTTTATCATTAAATCGTAATTTGAGCAACCTTAAGTCTTATTCATATACTAACACATATGTTTCCTCGGTAAGTTGTTTATACTCGTACATGTGCGGTTTATATTAACTACTATTGCGGCAATTGTGTATACTTGGGAAAGAAAAATTACTTCAGACTTTAGTGAATGAAAATTATTCGGCTTAAATTTGGTTGTTAATTTAATTGTATAAGCTTTACGTTAAATATATAATTTGTTTTATTTCCGGCACGTGCAGTTAGTCAAGTCATGCCACGGTAGTTTCAATTGAATTTGTTTGTAACGGTTTAACGGCGCATTATGTTAACAGCACGATTTTTACATGAATCTACACGAGGATTTTAAAATAACAAGGAACTTTTAACATTTCAAAACGAGGATTATAAAAACCAGAATATTAGGATTTTCACTAACCACATTAGAATGATTGAAAATGACAGTCTTAATGTACATATATGGTGATTATGACAATGTCTACATTCACAAAATAACCTTTTTGACGGCCCTCACCTCAATCCTAGTGTGCGGTCGGGGTTATATCACTTAACGACTCGATAAACTGCGGTTGAGCAGAATTCTACGGCTGAGGTTAGAAAACTCCAATGGCTACTTGTAGCATTTCGGCACTATGCAATCTTGTGGCATCTTTTGATCATTAGATGGACTCGTGAATCGTAACGTTTCTTGTACATTATATTTTCTATAGTTTTAATGTTGTATGAAAAATATTCAATATATATTAACTGTTCCAAATTGACTGTTTGATAAATTCGAGATAATAAAGTTCGGATCTATGGAAAAATTGTGTAGAAAAATGCGTGCGCCTGTGGCTCCTGTGGTCGGGGGGTACTCACAGGTCTTGTAAATCTAAATTGCACGAACATGTTTCCCAAGAATACCAACACAGTATCCTTTGCTTATCGTAGGAGGCGACTAAACGGTTGGATTGCCGCCGAGCTGACGATCCACATCCGAAAAAAAAATCAACTGTTTATATAAAGTCAATAAAAAGAAAATTAATACCGCCAAAAAACACCGGTCCCTCGCTCAAGTACCCGGACACGAGAATTAGGATCGGTACGTGGAACATGCAGTCACTTAGAAAACCAGGAGCATTAGAGGGCCTAATCACGTGCATGAAGGATCGGCTGGAACTCGTTGCTCTTCAAGGAAATCGATGGCCTAAAAGTGGAGACCATGGATTTCTTTAAGGGCCGCAGGTAAAGAACGCTGTTTTGGATTTCCAAGCAGTCAATAACCGATTGTGTAAGCTTCGCTTGCGCATGAAGTTAGCCAACCTTTCCATAATTTGTTTACTCGCGCCGACAGAAGTCAGCCAGCCCCAAGATAAAGACTCATTTTACAATGACTTGGACGATCTGAGAGGATCTATACCCGAACACGATTTTAGAATGGTAATTGGGGACTTTAATGCTAGAGCTCGCAGAAGTCAGGCCGGCTTGTGTGAAAACATAGGTCCGTACTCCCGACACGAAACTGCAACCGATAATGGTGAGAGACGTTCTTCCCTCACAAACAGATTCATCTATAGACATGGACACATTCTCGCGGAACTTCCCGCAGCCAAGTTGACCATGTGTTAGTTTCTAAAGGGTGGGCTTGAGTGGTGCAGGATATCAGAAATTATCGGTCAGCAACCAAATACGTAGGCAGCGATCATCATTTGGTCGCTGCAAACCTACGATGGATTCGTACAAGTCTGGGGGCACAGCGAAACGCATGGGACATTTTGACTGTGAAGGTCTGATAAATGAAGATTTAAAAAACGATATCAGGATTTTTCAGCGATAACATTGAGGGAGCTAATTACCAGTCTGACTGTGTGAACTGTGTCTGGGAGGCACTGAAAACTTCGGATGGCAGTGCTGCTCAATAGATTTTATGTATAGTGTTAGCCAAACCCAAGAATCATTGGTTTGATGGTGAGTGTCAACTTGCAGTCGAGCAACAAAATATACCCCATAATGAAGTGCAACAACGTCTCACAATCGCGAGGGAAAACAAGGCTGCACTTGCAAGGAGGGCAGCTATTTGATTTGCTTGCGGATGTTCTGAAAGTACAACAACTCAGCAATGAGCGTAGTTCGCGTAATTTCTTTAAAGGAATTATTGGACTGCATAATACTTTCAGGCCTGCGTCACCCGCCATATCGGAATATTTGATGCATGGAGTGGACACTTTACAGACCTGCTTGATGTTCATCATGCGTCACAGACTGTTGTTGAGCCACCTGTACTACAGACTGCGGAGATTTGCACTGAGGATCCATCCCATGAGGAATTCAATAAGGCCATGACTGAGATTAAACGAAACCGGTCACTTGGGGTGGACTGCATTATTTCGGACCTTTTGATATTTCTTCCACTTTGTGGAACTGTCTTTTCAACGTTATTCGATTAGTATGGCCAATCGAAGTTATGCCTGTCGAATGGAAAGTGGCCGTTATATGCCCCATCTTCAAGAACGGAGACCGCTTGAAGTGTGAGAATTATCACGGTGTAGCTCTCCTTTGCACAATGCAAGTTACTATCCTACATTATATTGGATAGAATTGGTCACTATCAAGGAGGATTTCGTCCGAATAGATCAGTCATTGATCAGGTCATTTAGCTGCGGATGATTCTATCTAAATATTAAGAGACATCCAGCCCCGTACATCAGGTGTTCCTGAATTTCCTATACGGCCTAATTTCTTATATGGCCTATATGACTCGATCAACCGAGAGAGTGTGAGTTCTGCCCTGGAATACTTACGAATGCCAACAAAATTGGTACGACTGTGTAGAAACACTGTGACGCAGTCTCAATGCTGTGTTAAAGTTGAGAACAGACTATCGACGATTTTTGCAGTTAACTCGAGTGTTCGGCAGGTTGATGCTTTGTCCCCGATACCCTCTAATCTCGTGTTGGAGTACATCTTTCGTAAAACTGAAACACCTCTGCGCAACATCTTATATCGCCAGTCCAATCAGGTGCTTGTATATGCAGATGACATATGCGTGATTGGACTGAATAGCAACGAAGTGAAAGAAAGACTTGATCCGCTTGTAGAGCTTTCAGCTTCTGTTGAACTCCAGATCAATGAGCCCAAAACGAACAACATGATATCTGGTTATAGGGACAACGGCACACCAGATTTTAGTAGTGGCCACTACACGTTTGAGGGAGTGAGGACGTTCAAATATTTGGGTGAGGATATTAAAGTGCGGCTGGCATCTGGCAGTCGTGCTTTGTATCCTCTAAGGTCACTGCTAAAATCTTAACACCTATCAAGTGCCGCGAAGCTGAAGCTTTACAAAGCGTTGATCAGGTCCGTTGTTGCGTATAGATGTGAAAGTTGGACGCTGACGGACAAGTACGAGAGACGGCCATTTACCGCCCAAAACGCGAAGAAGATAGTTCATACCAAGCTCTGTACAATATCGAGATCAGAGATCTGATGAAGATCAACGATATTGTACATGATGTAAGATCACAGTGAGTACGCTGGCTCGGCCATGTCCTGCATGCTGATCTGGAACGAATTTTGCAGCGATCTCTGAAAGGAGGGCCACCATATGGTAGACGCAGAGGTCTTTGCAGACTACGATGGCTCCACGATGTAGAGAACGACTTGGCTTCTTCAGATTGTGTTAGACAGTATGAAGACCATGCTCAGGATCGAAAGCGCTGGAACCAAATAGTTGACTCAGTAAGGGACCAGTAATTGCCTTTAAAAACTGATTATTATTATTATTATTTGTGCGCCTAAATGTATATTATCAAAATGTGTATATTCCAATTATTTATTTAAGCATCATTTAGGGCCGATTCATGTTTATTTATTATTTATTTAATTATTTCTTTAATTTTAAAATTGAAATTAAATTATCAGTCTTTGGTAAACGTTATTATATGAATACTAAAGTAAATCTAATCTTATTTAAACGACCGAAACATTTAGAATATCTATTTGATCAATTTCATCCGCTTTACAGACATATAGACAGCAACACCGTCTACAGTTAACAGAAATCGCCAATAAAATAAAAGAAGAAACTTTTATAGTATATAGCTTTCCGAATTATATATAGAACTCTTTAAATATATCAACTGGGAAGCATTTAAAATGTTTCAGATCAAGCCGCTAGATTTATCATATATATTTACATATGCTGCACAATATGCGGACAAGATTATGACTTATGCGAGCAGTCGCAATGTCTCTCTATATGGCAGACTAATCTAAATATTTATCACATTAATTTTACCTTATTAAAATTTCTCAAATTAATTGGAATTATATGAACCTAAAAACTACCTAGGTGATCGTAGATTCAAGTATCCGGCTTTCAACTATATAAACGAGACGTGAAAATGACCATAAATTAAAAATCGCGATAAATTTTAGGCCACAACAAAATCTCTATGTAATATATGTATGTATATGCATTCAATTAAGATAAAACACGATAAATAATTTTTAATTTCTTAAATTATATAAACGCTACCGAAAACCACCATAATCAGATAACTCACATATACACATCGGAGCGCGATACAATATCCAAATCAGCAAATTAAGGTCACTACTCCACAAACACAAAGGTTGTTGTAATAAATAAGTATTTGTTTGTCTTGATTGATTTTTCCTATTTCGATGTTAGTTTTTATTTTACATAAACTACTACTGTACCTATTATATACGTGAAAATACCTTACAACTGCTTGTATAGCAAAACAACAATAAAATTTCTTTAAAAATCCATTTAACTTAATTATATTAAGTAACTACTAGAATAGAAACAAAAATCTGCATCCACACATAAAACATCGCCTGTATAGCCTAAGCATATATACAACTTTGGCTTCTTCGAAAACTGCGGTCTGTTTTTGTTCGTGTTTAGTATTCGAATAGTTTAGTTCGTAGTTTTAATTCGTCGTGGATGGGTTAATAATTTCTGGTGAATAAAAACAAAGTTGATATAGTGATTTCAATAACGGAAAAACATTTTGTGTTTTTATAGTTTTTTTTTGTGTAAAGTGCGAGTTAAGTAAATAAATAGTTTACTCAAAATGGTTAAAGATGATCCGGAAACAACTGCCTTGAAAAAAGAGTTAAATGGAATTATTGCCAAATTTCAGGTGGGATTATAAATTTAGTGACTAATGATTATATAACTATGTGGTGTAGTTTACCATACGATTCTTAAATAATTCGCGAGGTTAAATAAAATTCCTTATCTATATATATAGGATACAGCTTATAACTTAATACATTGATTACGCAAATAATTCACCTTGATATTGATTTCATTTTAATTGAAAATGGACACTAATCGATCAAATTTTTTTGTTGTTTGTTATATCACAGGAAGAACAAAAGAAAGTAGCCGATTGTACTCTATCGGAAAAATGTGGTGATTTAGGTGACATGAAGAAAATTCCCATTTCATCTAAGAAACTATTAAAAGGTCACATAAACAAAGTGAATTCGATTCACTTTTCGGGTGATTCACGGCATTGTGTCACCGGCTCACTAGACGGCAAATTAATTATTTGGGACACCTGGACAGGAAATAAGGTACAAGTGATCCCACTTCGATCCGCTTGGGTTATGAGCGTAGCATTTGCCCCGTCAGGCAATTTTGTAGCGTGTGGCGGTATGGACAATATGTGCACAGTTTACGATGTTAATAATCGTGATCCAAATGGGGCGGCAAAAATTGTACGGGAATTGGCTGGGTACGAAGGATTTTTAAGCTCGTGCCGATTTTTAGATGATACGCATTTAATTACGGGTTCAGGCGATGAAAAAATTTGTATTTGGGATTTGCAATCGGGTAAAAAAACCACCGAAATCCATGGTCATAATGGTGACGTCGTTACAATTTCATTAGCCTTCGATTTCAATACTTATGTTACTGGCTCGGTTGACCGTACTTGTAAACTTTGGGATGTACGAGAGGCGACACCAAAACAAATGTTTTTAGGGCATTCGGCTGATGTTAATAGCGTGTGTGTAAGTATAATAAAATTTAAAGTTACGCACAATGAAAATCTATATAATTCTAATTTATAGTTCCATCCAAATGGATTTGCCTTTGCTACGGGTTCTGAAGATAAAACCGCTCGCCTATTTGATTTACGCTCGGATCAACAAATTGGCCAATACGAACCACCCAATAAATCGAGTGGTTTTACATCATGTGCAGTCTCATTGAGTGGCCGTTTCATTATGTGCGGATCAGACGATAACAATGTCCATGTATGGGACTCATTAAAAGCGGTGCATAATGGTGTATTGAGTGGACATGAAAATCGTGTCACATCAATTTCAATGGCGCCCAATGGTATGGCATTGGCATCATCAAGTTGGGATCAATTTTCACGTGTTTGGGTATAGATGCGCGAAAAAACTACGACAATCAATAAAAAAATAATGAAATTTAATTTAAAAATTTTCATTAATTTAATTTAATTATGATTTTCAATTTTATTTAATTATGTATTTATGATAAATTAACTAATAAACCAATTATGAAATACATAAAAGCTTGTGGTCGGCTGTTATCTCCAAAATTAAATGTTTCATTCAAATCATTCATACATATATATATATATATATATATATATATATATATATATATATATATATATATATATATATATATATATATATATATATATATATATATATATATATATATATATATATATATATACATATATATATATATAGGTATATATGTAGGTACAAGGTGCGCTCATGTTCGATTATGCTTAAGTTTTCGTAATTGTTCAACGCTATAGCCAATAATGTAGTATAAAATAGTTCAATATTTAATAATAAGTATGTATATAGAGTAATTTGCAAGAAAATTAGAAAATTGTGATCTAAAACGAGAAACAAAATGTTTTGGTTTTATTTACAACGCCTATGGTTTAATTATTTTTTCATTTACATATTTGTGCCGCTAGTCTCGTGTAGATGGCAGTTAATTATAATAAAAAGAAATATAATAATAATTTTGTTAGTCGATCTTACTCGAGGGATTGATAATTTAGTGACGTTGACCGATTACTTATAACTATTGTCGAACGATGCCATATTGAACACACATTGAATGAAGCCATCAAATTTTAATAAATTTCTTTTCAATATAATTAAAGTAGACCAAATTACCTCAAAGTGTAATGAAAATGAAATGCACTCTATTAATTTTTATAATTATGTAATGGAATAATGTCATCCTAATCACAACTCGTAACCAAAATTGATAAAAACAAGTTTCATCACAATGTCAAGGTGAATTATAGCGCATATAATTTGCTTTAAGCGTCCATCTGTATATTATACTGGTTTAACCTTGGTTTAATAATAAGTCCATACATAAACCAAGTTTTTCGTGTGATTATAAAGAATAATCTCACCAATTCTATTGCATAATCTTCGAATATTTATCATATTAGTAGTATTTTGGTTCTTGTTTTCAGTTTCTTTGAGAATTAGCGCATACTCGCTAGAATATCGCGGTTGAGTGAAAGCATTTATGAGGTTCGTCACCAATTGCACATTTTATAAATAAGACTTCTTCGTATAGCATCGGTTTGTAAACAAAACATTTCAAACGTAATTTAAAACCGCACGTAATTAGCACACTTAAATGCTAATTAGCCTTTCAATATTATCAAATGATCGTCAATTTGTATCACAAGAATTTAATTTTTTTATTTATCAAAAATCGTAACATAACTAAATTTTTAATGGCATAATGAGAGTTCTAAGAATATTTAATGGGCTGAAAACGTTTGTGTTCCAGCTGTGGCTCCAGCTAATGAACCACTGGCACCACCATGTCCATCTTGGTTGAATGTTTGTGTCTGAGCACCAGCATTAGCTGCACTACCGCCAAATCCACCATGTTCGCCATCTTGATTGAAAGTTTGTGAACTAGCTGTTGCACCAGATTGACTTCCACTTAATCCACCGTATCCATCATGTCCACCTTGGTTGAAGGTTTGTGTACCGGCGGAGGCACCCGATTGACTACCACTTAATCCACCATATCCTCCCAAACCACCCTGATTGAATGTTTGCGTACCGGCTTGTGCCCCAGCTTGACTGCCGCTTAGTCCGCCATGTCCACCTTGATTAAATGATTGGGTTTGTGCATTGGCATTAGCGGCCGAACCACTGAATCCAAATGCCGGAAATTTACCAAATCCTTGTGATTGTGATTGTGCTCCAGCTGATGCCGCGGAGCCACCAAAATTACCAAATCCGGGGAATCCAAATCCACCTTGATTAAATGTTTGGGTCTGAGCATTGGCACCTGCCGAGCTTCCACTAATTTCGGCACCACCACCATCTGGGATGTTACGTATCACACGAATCACTTCATAATTATCCAAATCATCTTCAACCTCAAGTGGTTCAATCTCAATCACTGTATATACATATTATATATTAAAACCACATTTGTCATTACAAATAAATTTCTTATCCTTGAAATTATTTGTATATATATTCTTTATTGAAGTTATATACTCACATCGATAAGTAGCTGCATTTGTCAAGGCGAATAATCCAAGCAGTCCGATTAATATAAATTTATTCATTTTTAACGTTTTTTTGCACAACACACACAACCTGTATGATTAAATTCAGTCTATGGTATAGTTAAATACCTTCCACTGATCATCTATTTATACCAACATGTACGTATATATGTAGATAAAAAATAAACTTTAGAGTTTTTAACATTTTGTTTTATGCATCATCATTGTATTTAAAGAATACTCGTATGTCTTTATAGACAATTTAAGATGACAGACGATTAGTTATTCAAATAAATGTTTAACTCCTACTTAAGCGTGGATAGGATGATTTTACAGTTAAACCAGATTTCTCTATATCACGCTGTGGGTTTTGTTTGTGTTGACGGTAATTTGGTAGTATTGGGCAGTTTCATACATGAGTTCTAAAAATTCAATTTTCTGAAATATAAAACGTCAAAAACAGAATCTTGTAAAAATAATTTTTTTAATTAATTACAAGAATTGCTCGAAATAAACTATTAAAGACATTTAAGATTATTGTTATTTTAATCTTATTCGCCTTTTAATGGCTGATTTACATTCAATCTTTTTCTCTATTCCATAAAATGGACGTATGAGAAACAAGTACATTCATATGATTTGCATGAAAAAAGAAAGTAGGCATAGCCAAATAAACATTCTCTTTTTCAAGAAAAAAGATGAACGGGTTCGTCTTTTTTTCAATATTTTGTCATTTTTTGTAAAGTTCGCAACCAAATTGTGAATTTTTTTTATATAACATAGTTGTCTTTTCTACACCTATTAATTTTTTCCATTTAGAAGCATATAGCTATCTTCTTTTATTGACATATTTGATTTAGGAATAGAATTAGGAAAAAAGATTAAAGATTGAATGTAAACCATCCATAACGCAATGTGGCTGACACCTAGTAAACTATTTTAAAACTATAGAGCAACTTTCATGGCCACCTTATGCCAAATAAAATAAAAATTTCATAGGCAAATTCACGTATAAATAAATGTTTACCGTCTTTGACTCGTTTGGATTGCTAGAGGACATTTCCATACATTATTTGAAAAATTACTATCGTGAAGATCTTTACCTCACGGTTTCCAAGAGAACTATAAAGTATGTCGATTCTAAGCCATAGAAAAATGAAAGGAAGACGACATTTTTTCTAAGCCTAATTGCAGACAATTCGATTGGTTTTAAAACATTGGTTTCACATATATGTATGTATATGTACATATGTATGTAAATCACTGACCTATACCAATAGTTTTGTTAGGCCGTGCGTCAAATAGTTAAAAAATTTCTTAAAAACATTTTAATGTTGACAGAAAACTCGAATTTATTTTTGTTTGTTAAAGTGGACAAATATATCGATTAATATGGGTTTCCTGTCAAAATTTTAATTTTAAACAATTTTTTATCTAATTGACACCCGGCCATTTGCTTAATTGTATAAATATGTAAATATATAAAACAAACAAGTTTTTAAAAATAAAATTTTGTCTGTGTTACTCAAACAATACAAAATGATTTTAAATCTTAACTGTAACATTGAGTGCGGAACCTCAGTAGGTTATTAAAAAAAAATAAACACTATATGTAGATAAATTTCTTTAAAACAGGAATGCCAGCCATGCTTCATGAAACCACCACGACATATCTTTGAAACTTTCAAAATGCCTTTGACTATACAGTTAATATGGCATTTCCATATAATTTTTTAACATAAAATGTATCCAACATCTCAGCTAGCGATAATTGTATGATAATTCCAAACTAAGTCATTTTTAACATCGTAACGTATTTTTTAGTTTCTATATTTGTTGTCCTAGTAAGCGACAGCGGTAGTGTATGTTGATTTTATGTATGAAGTGAGTAATTGTCAGTCCATATGAATTGTATTTTCAAAGCAAAATAATAATATATAATACATAGTTTAGAAATAGTTTAGAAATAGATCACTAATTGGTTATGCGGCCTGAGATTTTAACTAATCTAATAAACTTGATTTTTTACTTTAGAATCAATAAAATATTACTTTAAAATCGAAATATTATCGTCACATATATGGATTTTGGTCGCAATGTTGCATTCTTGTATACAAATATATAACTATTCTGTATCCAATGTCCTACAATTTCAATTTATTCTAAAATCTGCTTCTAAAATCACGATTAAATTTTGCAAATAATACAAATACGTAGTATATGATTAGAAGGTTATTTTGTTATTCTTATACTTAACACTAAAAGTCAAACAAGATTTTGCCCACTGCGTAATCAGTTTTAGTTTATTGCTCGTATTGTTGGGATGTCTACAAAAAGTTTAAAAATACATTGGGAATGACGTGTTTCCGCTACTACGCACAAAGCGTAAAAGCGTAATTAAAAAACGCAATAGAAGCTACGTTTCTTAATTAACAGTCCTATATGGAACATCGGGAATAATACTGGGAATTTTTGTTTAATTTAACTAATATATTTTATGTAAGTTCTATTTATCTATATTTATCTATATCAATATATTTTGGCGTTTATTTTCAAGTAATACATGTAAATAAAATGAAAAAAATTTCCCTTTAAAACTTCCTTTTCTTTCGAATTCTGAAAAATCGAGAAAATTCTTATCCGGATCTATTACCGAGCAAATAGCGCAGTGGCTAATGCTGCGACGCTTGACCCTCGCAACAGAGGCCGAATGCAAAAGGGATTTTTCATCTCCCGATTACGATCGGTAATTAAATTGAAAACATCTATAACCCTCTGTTGGAATGTAGAACTCATAGGCTGACCCATAGTTCATGTTAGTACAGGCAAGCATGGAGCTATGCAGTGTGCAGATAGCCAATTAAAAAAATGACGAACTGTAGCCGTGTACAAATAGAGAGATACTGTTCAGCTTTCAAAGGACAATAAATCCACTAGCCGAACAGTCTCTAATTAATATGTATGTGTTGGTAATTATTATTATATTCGAACTCGAAAAATTTTGAATAAAAAAACACGACTAGAGTATAGTTTTGTTCGTCAAACAAGAGACACACACATCTTTCGATTATCGAAAATTTGATGATAGAATGTTCGCCATTGTAAAAAATTGTGAAAAGAATAATGATTTATTTTAATTAAAAATATTAAATTCAATTAAAACTACATATATATAGTACTCATAAAAAGCATATTGGCAAGTTTACTAATACTATAGACAAATATGCTTTTAATAAGAAATCACGACTTCGACTTACTCATAATTTCAGCCTAATGTGTCATGTATAATCATGACTTGATACCTAATTTCGACAAACGGTGTTTTATCCCATTTTGTGCATTCATTTGTTGACCTGACTATAATGAATTGCCATTTGGGTAAATATAGTTTCGTAACCATGATTACCAAATTAGATAACTCTCTGTCGTTAATTTCCTGTGCACAATATATTTATATTAGTTTGTTATTTGAATTAATAGTTAAACCATAGTTTGATGAGGCTCTGCTGTACATTTGAGAACCATACAATAATGAAGAATAATACTAATTCTATACATACATTTGTATGGTAACATACAAATTAGTTAATTCATTGTTGAATAATTGATATCTTTGAAAACGATACTAATGGTGTAGCATTGCTGTGCGTATTCCTAAATCAATTAATCATTAGCTAAGTATATAGGAAGTGCTGAAACTTCATGAATTCAAGAATATCTTGATTCATATGTATATAGATATAAGTATATACTGTTAAGATTATACACTTATGTATATGATCATAGATAATTGACTTGCTGTATAATATGTACCCCAAAGAAAACACCGTTGATTCTTGATCTTGATATGTGCGCGCGGGGATTACAATTTTTCAACGCATTAACATTATTCTTAAAACGTTTATTTTAATAGACACAGTTCATCGTTTCTGTTTACAAATTTTAAATTATACTTGCGATTGTAAATATATATAACATAAACATCCCCGCGATACTAAATATATACATATATAGACAACAGATGACCGCGAATTTATAAATTTATTACTTCATCTTTTACATTTCATTATCACATTAATGTTACCGGTTTATTTTTTTATATTTTGTTATTGTTGGATATTGCGCTTAAAAAGTTTTCTTGTTATACTGTCTTGCATATTTTCCGAGAAGTGATTATCATTAATTTTTGGAGCAATATATTGGGGGAATTTTCATTCCAATGTAAACATGGCTTAAACACACAACATTGGAATGAATTATATTTAAAAAAATCATTTCTTGTTAAATTTGGTCAAGGATTTAGAGTAAGGATCGACGTGAAAACATTACAATACATATATGATACAATATACGTACTATTATAGAAATTGGTAATTCCTGTTCTTTAGCATTGAGCGTCGTTCGTTGCAATTGCAACAAAAAAATAAAATCAAAACCAAAGATTGGTTTTATTCGCGTTTCTTAATTATATTCATGATGGACAAAGGCTAATTAAATTAACTGGTTTTTTGATAAAATATGTATCTGTATTAGTAACATGTACATGTATAAGCGCGCATGTGTACCATTATCATTAGTCGACCAAACATTAGTATATAAATATACATATGTATAAACGAGATTAGAGCCTATGACGTGATAGTAAATTGTTTATATTGTGATTAGGCCGTGTGTTGACATCAGCAGTACTTCCGCACGTGCCAAGATCAATTTTTTTGGGATGATCTCAATATTGTTTAATATATAAAATACAAACACGCGCGGTTCAAAAATCATTAGCGGACAGTAAATTTAGGTTCAATAAACTGTAGTCATTTGTATATATGTGTATACTTGTTGAATATTTTTTCAATGGTACAAAAAAAAGCTAAGAAATCTTAAGAAAACAAGCACGAGATTTCTTGGCAATAAGAGTAATTAAAATAAATAAATGCAAAAATTGTATTTCCCAAAAATAGACGTTATTGACATACATATACAATGTACATATAGATGTATTCAAAAAGTGATTTCCCTTCAAAAAACCAATAAACCGAAATTTCCAAAGAAATTCGATAAAATGCAAACCCAAATCGATTTTAATGGGGCATTATATGGCGAGTATGCTAATTACTTCAAAAAATAAAGATAAATAACGCTCGATATACAAAAGATCATCCGAACCACACAGTACTAGTTTACGTTGATATCCCAGAAACGATCATACGATATGTTTATGGAACTTTTGTTTGTTGTGAATCTTTTTTATATTGAAAGCAAGGATAGTGAAGTGCAATGATAAATACCGAATTTATTTTCATATTAAGGCTCTACTTTACTTAATTTATCAAAAACTAGGTATCGGAAAAATCAATTTTTGGCCACACTATTGCGATTACGCATCATCTGTTATTTTCTACCTCAACGTGTCGACAATCCGTGGCCAATATCGATGACGTAGACAACGTCGATAATGAAAAAAATTAAAAATTAAAATTAATTTATTATTGATCAATTTCTAACAGTGCCTTGCATGATTTGCAGTAATATGATAAATTTAGTCTTTAGGCTAAACAATAGTTCAAATAAAATCGGGAATCGTATAACATAACTTTTTAGTCTACATTGTTTGGAACTGTTTGAGTTATAATTATTCAAAGCATTGTTAAAATCGGTTGTAATATAGCGAAAAGTAATTAAAGATGGAGTTAAATAATTGAAACCTAACTGTGCAGTTGTGCACAAATATACCTTGAATCCTTCAGTGATGCAGGTTTATCCATTGCAAAACCATTAAATTTGCCCAAAACACCGATATAAAGCGTTATAAAATCTTGACTATGATGGAATTCGACATTTTGGAGAGAAATGAAATTTTAAAATTAATTTTGAATACAAATTAATTTTGGACTAATTATGGTAAACCAATTATGATGAACCTCGACGATATGCTGGATGGAAATTAGATTATTTAAGTGTATTTTGAATTGAAAAAAGTGGGATTATTATAGTCTTATTCCTCGACCGGTTATGACGAAACTTAATGATGAAACAGGATTTTTGAGATTATTCCTTATTTAGTAATTAGAGATGTTCGGTTGTAATTAAAATTCTAACATGAATTTTTAAATTTTTTTAATAAATTTAAATTAAATTTGGTTTAACTTAACTTTTACAGAAATAACCTTGTTCCATTCTTAAACTTTATAAAAATTCAATTTAGAATTCCATTTCCGTCCAACAAGTTGAGTTTCATCTTAATTGGTCAACCAGAAACTTATTCAAAAATCAATTTAAAATCCCATTTCCATCCAATATGTCGGGGTTCATCATAATAGGTCAAGAAATAATTTAATGATTCTCATCTTGTAGTCTAAATTTCAGAACATTATCGTGATAATTGAAAAAAAATTCCAAGTAATCTACGTAATATTTTATATGTCAACAACCGCGTAGATTACACGGCGTAATCTACCTCGCCCATCTCTGCAGTCTGTACACAAACTTAGGTATTGATTGAAACGCATTTATACAGCAAAGTTGAATATATGTACTTGCATGCGAGAAATAAATGGATTTTTTAAAATGGGTTCGAAATTATCAACCGATTAATACACGTTTTAAAAAAAATTCTATAAATTCTATAATAAGCGAGAAAATTGAAAATTTAATTGAAAAATCATCATACAAAATGTTAATATCGATAAGGTGACAGTACTTATCGATAAATTTGTATCTTTGATGTAAAATGGTTTTAAACTCAACTAAATATCGCATATATTTTTAGTTCACGTTTTTTAATTAGATGGCATACGAGGCAGAAAACACTTCTTCATAAATTATTTTATAAATTTTGATAGCAAAGATTTACACTTTTTTAGATTTAATTCTCTAGGGCAATCAAATCTATTATTTTTATATTCTACATATATTTTAATTTTCACATCTATTGTTTGTTGGTAGATGGCAAGTGTGTTAGTAACTCAGCTGTGGTGCATTTTAACATATTGCATTTGGTGCATTTTAAGAATTTGAGGTCCTCCTGAAGTTGAAATAATTCCATTTCTCCAGAGGCGCTTTTATGCAAAATACAATGAGGAATCGAAAATAACGTCAATCTCAAATGGATCTACAAGAAAATTTTTCTTTGAGAATACTACTGATAGGTTCCATTAATATCACAAAGCCGCTAAGGACACAATTTAAAATATTTTGCAACTAAATATTCACGATGAACAATGCAATGAAGTGGTAAGGTTTTCCACCTTTATCGACGAATGCATATGATCGGTCCCATTCTTGTGTGAAATTACGAGTTTCTTGTTCATATTTTCGTTTTTTCTGCTCTGACGACATATTTAATGTGAATGGATTACCTTTAAATGCTCGAAAAGTATTACACAGAAAATTGTAATTGCCGATGTAACTTATAACAAAGCAACTAGTATATACCCTTCTATCGAAAAACGTGCACGTTGATGATTTTCTTTATTTTTATAATATTTTTGTAAGAATTATGTTGTTTGTTTTAGCTTTGTGATTCTTGTTAATTAATAATTCGTTTGAAAATTCAAAATCATAAACAAAAGCATGTAATTCGCCAATGAAAAAAATATGATTAATCCGCCTAAATGTCATTTATTCATATTGAGAAATTAGTTAAGATTTTATCCTGATATTTCCATGAATTTTTGGATGAATTGATTTATGATCGAAAAAGTAATCAGATGCGAACGTGTATATGTACTCTGCAGTAAATTCGTAAATTAGTCCGCCATTTTGAAAAACATCTACGATTCCTAGCGGTGATTAGGATTCATATACATGATCTATTCTCACAAACAGCGATCCGTTCGGTGAAATTTTTTCGGTATATTATCCTTAAGTGCAACCTTATTATTCTCACAACCCCGCAAATGCGGGTGGTCTGATGTAATAACTGAATGGTTTCCTATCTTATGTAGTAACACCATCTTGCTGATAAACAAACGATAACAGAGTTCCATCGTCCAAGTCCGAAGCATCAATCTTAGGCGAAAATCATGTCAGTCAACATCGATCGATAATACAGTCCATTCAGCTGTTTATTTACTCATAGTGGCTGGTGAGAAGCATTCGTTGTTTACGCTTTTAGAGCCCCAGATGCTAGGTTTTGTTTATTGAACTATTGAACTAATCAGGATGTTGGCAATAAGGCTCGTCGCTCATAGTGAATTCGGTGTAAACATACATACATATGCATTTCTAATACCCAATCACCGAAGCTATGCGGAATTATCTATGGTCTAAACTCTAAAGGCTTCAATTCTTGCACCAATTGAACTTTATAAAACAATTACATCATGGCCAAACAGACAAAATGACAAATAGAAAAATAGCTCCGTATAGAAATACTGGTTAAATTTGCAAGTACAGGTAATTTTTAAAAAAAATTTAATTCGCTGGGATTGTATCTCGGCTAAGTGAAAATGATATGCCATATTACTCGCGTTTTTTTATTCAAAAATTTTTTTGTTGGAATGCTGTACTGGATAAAAATTTTCTCGTTTATTCAGTAATATCTATAAATGATTTTATTTTTTTATCGATAAATATAATACATTTAATGTTAAACTACATATTTTAACTCACTATTATCGAAATAAAATAAAAGTTAACTTTAATTTTCGATGTACTCGATAAAAACAATTGTGAGTTCGTGTACTATGATTTTATCGAGCACATCGAAAACTAAAGTTTAATTTAATTTTTATTTCGATGTGAATTAAAATATTTAGTTTAATATTAAATGTATTATATTTATCAATAAAAAATTAAATTCATTTAGATTTTATTGAATAAATGAGAAAATTCTTATCCAGTACAGTATTCGAACTCGAAAATTACTGAATAGAAAAACACGACTATTGGCTCCAGACAAATACTCGAGTAAAACTAGCCGTGTTTTTTTATTCAAAAATTTTCGAGTTCGAATGAAGTTCTGGATAAGAATTTTCTCATTTTTTCAGTAAAATCAAAATGAATTTAATTTTTTATCAATCAATTTATTTATTTGAATAAATTTCAACTTCTAACTATATTTATTGACGTATATTGTTAAATAATGGTATCAAGCATAAAACAATGAAAAATATTTTTTTAAAATATTTTCTTTTAAAATTTCCCTTTTTTCGAGTTCATGTACTGTGAATTTATCGCGAACTTGAAAAAACCAATGTTTTATCCAGAACATAAAGAACAGAAGTTAAATTTAATTTTATGTTGATTATATTGAATTAAAATATGTAGTTTAACATTAAATGTATCATATTTATTGATAAAAAATTCAATTCAATTGTAAAATACAATTTTACTGAAAAAACGAGAAAATTCTTATCCAGAACTTCATTCGAACTCGAAAATTTTTGTATAAAAAAAAACGACTTTAAACTAACTCAATCCGTAGATCAATAAATAACGAATTACCTAAACAACAAATATTTATTACTTCTTTTTGATAGGATCAACAAATTTACTGCAAATTAAAGTCGACTTTTACCCGACTATTGCCCTCAGCCACTGAACGCAATTTTTATTTTTGTAATTATTCTTGATTTTGTGCAATAAACATACGTTCATTTATGGCCAATAACAGTCATCAGTTTATTTATTAAATTAAAATTTAGCTGTACATATCAATATCAATCATTCAATTGACGACTGATAATGTCATTTGGCGTCAAATTTTTATAGGACCTAATTTGTTTAAAAAAATGCACCACCATTTTTCGCTGTTCAGTGAGCGCTGGCAATCGAATTTTATAATAGGGGCTACTTAGTTAATATTTTTCCAATGATGAATCTATTCCAACTGTGGCAGTCGTCAGTATATTAATATTTTGCCTACGTGGTATTGAAAACCCAATATTATTTGTAAATCTTCGCTAAATTTTAATTTAAAATTTTAAAAGCTATTGACACTGCGCTTTTTTGACATTGTTTTCAGTTGTCTGAGTATTTTTCCTAATATCAGTTGCAACTTGTTACCAAATTTTGTACAAATAAAAAAATTTGAATCGAAAATTTAGCAAAGTTTTTTTTTAACGAAATATAGCGAAGATACAATTTCGAAATTAATACCAATTTAAGTTTGGCCATTAAAGTTGGATGATATTCGTATAAATGGGTTCGAATCATAGAATTTGGAAAAAATTTACATATGAATCTCTTTAATGCTGTTTGGCCGGTTTCACGCAATATTTCACCATCGATTAAAGTTACACACTCGGTGGTTAATATGTTGATTTTGACTTTTTATTGCATCGAATGGAAATATTAATATTTAACAATAAAATGCCAAAACAATTTAAATGGTTGTGAAATGAAGAACCATTTTAAGTTTTAACCGTTTGTTAACTAATCTATAGTTAAATATTTACGTGCAAGCGAGCGTAAGTAACCGTCTAAATTCGAAGAAATTTTTTCAAATATTGGCTAAACTGGGATTTGTGTAAAAGTTGACAATTTTTGTTGTTTGTGTTAGTTTGACATTTTTGTTTAAATTCACATCTTTATCCATCAAAGCATAAATTTAAAGTGTGTTAAGTTGGATTAAAAATCAGTTTTTCTTATTTAAACTGAGATTAACTATTATAAGATTGTACACATAATTGTAATTGAATCCAATATCAAAACGTATCAAACTGACTTACATAATATACATTACATTTTATGTAATATCGTAAGATAATAATTAAGGTAGAGACAAAAACGTGTCCTTGCGCACACGTATTATGTACACAAAAAACCTTTGAATTCTTCTTATCCCCGCACATGTCCATACACAATAAAATAATTATCGACCATCAAGATGACGCGATTTGATCGCGGTAAACAAACAAAAAATATAAAATCAAAAACCGGAAGTGATACTTGTGTTTTCTTTACCTTAAGTATATATATTTTAATAAAATAAATTAATAAAAAATCACTAAACTAAATATATCCACGTATTAAAATCCAAATGATTGTGATGCCGCATTTGCTGACGAGGCGGAACCACTGAAGCCACCTCCGAATGGGCCAAATCCACCACCAGCATTGAACGACTGCGATTGAGCATTGGCGGATGATGCTGATCCCCCAAAACCACCGAAACCACCACCATTAAATGATTGTGATTGGGCACCAGCTTGAGATGCTGATCCACCGAAACCACCGCCGAATGGGCCAAAACCACCGCCGGCGTTGAACGATTGAGATTGAGCGTTTGCCGAGCTACCACTACCGCCAAAACCACCAAATCCACCACCGAATGGTCCACCAAATCCAAATTGTGGTCGAGCTGCTCGCACCACTCGATGAACTGGGATCACTAGAATATATATATATATATATTTCACCGTATATACACATTAAATAATAAATATCACTATGGCACACTTACACTCGTATGTCACAGCTTGTGTGGCTGCTGCAAAAGCACCAACTAAACAAATCACAAGTACAGCTTTCATATTTCGGACTAAATTTAAATTTAAATATAAATTGAGCAGTAAACGATTTGATATCAACGCACTTTTATACTGAAACCAAAATTCGAATGTCTACTGTTTTTATTGTATAGTTCGGTAGCTCGTCGCTATGGTTTATTGTCTTAATTATTCTGTCATTGTAAAATATATGTGCGAAGAACGATTGTTTTCGAGGTTTTTTGCTTGATTTTTTTTTGCATATTTTATTGATCCCTTTCCCGTGTTACTAGCACAATCGGCGCGGTGAAAACAAGTTTACCAAAGAAATTTTAGCATTCAACATAATGATTATACGTGGAGACAACCCAAATAACTTCCAATATATATAATTATAAAGTCTGTACCTTTAACGATCTCTATATTTAGCAATGACATGTCTCACATGTGCGATTATATCAATCAATGCCAACAAATCATATTCAATACAGAAAATCATCAATGAAAAAAAAATTGTGTTTATTGGTTTGCAAACAAATATGGAATATTAATTGATTTTGTGTGCTCTGCCGTCGTTCAAATTTCGATCGAACGCTAAAATTCCCCAAATTATCATTTATGTTATAATGAACTTGTATAAACTAAAATGATTTACAAATGATAAAGATCGGTGATAACATTATTGAGGGGATTTTTTTTTTAAATTTAAATAAAAGATAAATTTTCTTAAGTGTAGAATATGTTAGAATACACGAGTTGTACATTAAGGCACGCGATGTATGGTTGGATGGTGTAACCGGCCTTAATCTTAGGATCTATGTTGTCTTAAGATGTACCGCAGTTAGTCAAAATACGCTTTAATAGTTCAACTGTAGGTGTAAGTCTTGCTTTGGAAAATTTCCAGCAACAATCGCATTGTTAAAGCAAAATATTTTGTTGTCGTAGTTTAGTCGATTGATGCTCGGTTGCATGAGATATTTAACTACCGATTCTCCAGTTGCCGGACGATTTTTTAGAGTTAAATATTTCACCGGATGTTAATAATTTGATTGGAGCTTTTTATTGTATATAGATAGAAAATGTTAATATTTCCAAGTAAAGTCGAAAAAAAATTAGATTGAATTGAATCTCGGTTGTGAAATGAAAAACAATTTTGGCATTTAACCGCTGGTTAGCTAACCTCTAGTTAAATATTTTCGTGCAACCGGGCATTTACTAGTGCGAGCAAGATAATCCCAATAGTTAAGCAAATTAAAAAAATTGAAGTTTTTTAGGCCGCCGGTCTCTAATGTCATGTTCTTTCGGGTACAAAGATAAGATTGATCTTCTAATTTCGTTGCATTTTACTGCGAGCCAGCGATAATTTATTATTAATTTTTGTACATGAAGAAATGGTTAAAACCACTTTATGGTTAGGTTGAACGTTGAAGTATAACACTTTATAGTAGGTCTTAGCTTCATTGAATTCTTCTCGCCTGTCACATAAAAACAAAATAAATGTTGAACTTTATGAATGTAACGTAATCATAATTAAATTTGTTGATATTGACCAGAACAATTCGATTCAAAGAGGATGACTCAGATTTAAATTTTATGATGATGCAAGCGAACTCAATTCAACGAAGCTAAGCCTCAATACAGTGTCCGTCAAAGTAGCCAAGGGGTGCCTGCAAGGAGGGGTTCTCTCACCCTTGCTGGGGCTCATGGTTATCGATGAACTACTTGATTAACTGCAGCGATCTGGGTTTTTCATGCAAAGCTACACGGATGATCTTGTTTTGACAGTTTCTGGTAAATACCTGATGAACGTCTTATCTGATCTGACGCAAAACACCCTTAATATGGTAGAAGTTTGGTGTCTTGAAAAGGGGTTTTACGTCAATCACAAGGAGAAATCACAGGGACAGAGCACGTTAAACACCTAGGTGTCATCCTAGATGGTAAACTCTCCTGGAAGTTTCACCTTGATTATAAGCTGCAAAAGGCCATTGCTATTTTTTGGCAATGTACCAGGGCGTTTTGCAATTCATGGTGTCTGACCCCTAAAATGATGTCTTCCATCTATAAATCACTGGTTTTACCCTTACTGTCGTATGCTTTAGTTGTTTGGTGGCCGGTTGTGAAACTGACGTCTTCGGTAGCAAGGGTGGATGGATTGATAACCGGGGCTATGTCGTCTGCTCCTCTTCTTGGTATGGAGTCTATTCTACATCTGCCCGAATTACAGTCCCACATTCTTCGTACAGCGTGTTCTGCTGCGTATCGACTCAAGTGCGTTGGGGCATGGAATGTCTTCGGAACTTGTACGGGGCATAGACAGATTCTTAATATGTATAAGTTACATATTCCGGAACTGAAAATGGTGAATGACAGGCTATTGCCTGAATTTAATTTCACCAATTCATTCTCCGCCGTTTCCCCTTTAAGAAAATCGTGGCTATCTCAGGATTTCTATAGACAGCTGTAAGAGTCGATAGGTTTCTTGCGGATGGCTCTCGTTTGGAATTCACTGCAGGGTTTGGATTTTACTGTCCTAAGTATGAGTTAAGATTCTCGGGTAGGATAGTTAAACACTGCACGGTTTTTCAAGCTGAATTAATTGCACCTACCCATAGTGCAATTGAGGCGTTTAAGTTTAGCGATTTAGGGAGGGATATTATTATCTGCACAGATAGTAAAGCCGTGCTTAATACTCTCATTAATCCTTTGACTATGTCCAAACTAGTCAAAAATTGCAAGTACTACATTAATCTCCTCTGCTCTAATACGAGAGTAAGGATCATGTGGGTGCCTGCTGATTGAGGCGTTGAGGGTAAAGAGGTTGCTGACATTTTAGCGAAAGCTGGTTCTCGTAGTAAATTTGTTGACCCCGAACCAGCAATTCATCTATCCTTCAACGGTGGTAAAGACGCTATTAAGAAGTTCGCTCTACTTGAACTGGGACTGAAGTGGCGTTCTACTCCTAGCTGTCGAAAGGCGAAACATTTCATTATTGAACCCAACAGGAAGTTCACTAATTATGTATTATTCCTAAAAAAGAACCAACTCAGAATTCTGGTTGTACTTATCACCGGCCATGAACATTTCAAGGTTCATCTTCAACGCATGGGACTAGCACAGGATGGTCTTTGTGACGACTGCCTAGAGGAAGTGGACGACCGCTTACACTATACCTCTGCAGCTGTTCGGCTTTTGTCGGAGCTAGATCTCAAGTGTTCCCTTCCGGATCTTTAAACGTAGTTCAGTTAGTATCCATTCCTTGGTTCAAACTTTTACAGTTTGCTATAAGATTGCAGTACGCCCCTGCGAATTAGGATAGATCCTCTTGGTTTGCATCGTGGGCCCATTGTGGCATTGAGTGCGGAACCTTAGTAGGGTCCAACCGTTTTAATAAAAAAAAAAGCCTCAATTCGAAGTGTTATACTTTATCAATGCTTCCGCACCAATTTGCGGGTAATTATCGACTTTTATTTCAATTTTCGGTAAATTAATTTAGCCTATCCAAAATCGGGGGTAAATCGAGGACACTAAAGTGAAAGTTTAACGGTTCAGTTCTTCATTTTTTAATAATCTACGGATTGAGTAAACTTAAAATAAACAAAAATACGTATTTCAATGAATTGAATTACCTCCGAATTGTCCGCAACTTTAAAGAATGTTTTTAAAAATTCGCATGTTTCGATTAAATTCTATATCGTTATATTATAATCCTTACAAATTTGATTAATTAAAATATAAATTGACATCAAAGAAGGCGCGTTAAAATGCACATCAAAACTTCATCTGCTGCGTTGTTTTATTAACAGAACTTCAAGTCCTATATAGAACATCGGGAATAATACTGGGAAATTTTATTTAATTAAACCAATATATTTTATTTATGTTCCATTTATCTTGAATAATTTCAACTTCTAACAATATTTTTTGACGTTTATTGTCAAATAATACAGGTATTAAGGCTCTACTTTACCTAGAACAAAAATCAAAATTGATGTCGATATTTAAATGCCAAAAAATGCGTCTTAAATTAAATTTCAAATAGTGTAAATCTCCGCTATCGAAAATTACAAAATATTCCATGAAAAAATTGTTTTTTTGCTACTTATGACATCTTATTAAAAAGGGATGAACTAAAAACTACACGATATTTAGTTGATTCCAAAACCATTTTTTTATCGAAGATACATTTTTTTCAATAAATTGATTTGTCAGCTTATCGATATAAAATAGTTTTCAATTAAATTTTCAATTTTCTCGCTTATTAGAACGAATTTTTATAAAAACGTGTGTTAATCGCTAGATAATATCTTTCTGAACATAGCCATATATAAAACTTTTACAGATTAGTCGAAAAATATTGATAAATTTGGTTTGTGAGTAAATGGTTTTTCTCAAAAATTCATCAACTTTGAGACGTAATTACGAGAAAACTACAGCGAATTTAAAAAAAAGCGTGTGTTACTCGCTTGCAAATATATTTAACGTTGCTATAAAAAAAAAATTAAGTCAATACCTAAGTTTATGTGGCCATAAAACGAGTTGTAGGATACACAAGTTTTCGCAATCTCGTTACTCAGATAGAGCCTTAAGCTAAATACAATGAAAAATATTTGTTTTAAATATTTCCTTTTACAATTTCCCTTTTTGCCGAGTTCGTGTACTATGATTTTATCGAGAACTGGAAAAAATATTGTTTTATCCAGAACATTGAAAAATAAAGTTAAATTTAATTTTATATCATATTTATTGATAAAAAATTAAATTAATTTGGATTTTAAAGAAAGAGAAAATTCCGATCCAGAGCTTTATTCGATCTCGAAAATTTTTGAATAAAAAAACATGACTATCGTATGTAGTTTTTTAAACGTGTCTTTGCTGAATGTTCATTTTCTATTTCGGACTCAACCCAGGAATCTTTGCTAAATTTAATTTTTAAAGATTTAAAGGCGTCGAAACTGTCTAATTTAATATTCATATTATTTAGACGTTGTTTTCAATTGTCTGTTTTACAAAAAAAAAAATCAATTCGAAACGAAAACTTGGCAGAGTTTTTTTCTCGAAATGTAGCGAAGAAGCAATTTCGAAATTAATGCCAATTTGAGTTTGACCAAATAAAATTTCGCCTACCGTAGTAAGATTAGATTCGATTATATTGTATAGGACTCCAATCTAATCTCTAAACTTCTCGGTTGATATAGAAACGTTCTTATACCATAGATTACATTTAGTAAACGTTCTTATACCATAGATACATTTATTATTTAGATCAGTGTTTTTAGAAAAACATCATTTGTTAGGGATAAGTTCGATAAATCTACTTTATTGGCAGTGCGCTACTTTAATAACATCTAATTACTCTTACAAATGTGTTCATATATAAACAAAACAAAAATGCTAATTTTATACTACGATTAAGCTGCTATGTCTCATAAATTAACAAATTACTTCAACAATTCAACAGAGTATGATTCTGAATAATTACTTAAGCAAATTTTGTATACACAAATCAAACGAGTTTGCAATGGAGGTCGTCTCACCAAATATCTTCAAAAATTATTTATGTACATATAAATAGTATGTACTAAGATTAACTAAGATTATTAATTGTTCTATCAACTCAAGTTTTATATTTGTCTAATTCTTTGATAGGCTGCTTGACGATCTCACTATATGGTCGCGAACATTGAATTAATATTTTTAAAAACTAAATGTATTATATCAATATTAGATTAACGCATTCCGGTGATTTGGCAATCATATATTTTGGTTAAATTTTGAATAATTTTTTATTCAAATCAGCCGCACGAGAAAACTATTAGACTTAATATATTTGAAAAGAATTTAAATTAGTCGACGCAAGATTTATTTTTAGGTCGTTTTCGCGATGCCTATATTATATTTGACCCTAATTTTCACTTTGTGCGCACGAGTGAACATTAAAAGGCATTTCCCTTCCTATACATACATATATATTTATGTATATATGCATGAGTAATTCGCACAAACTTGAAATTATATAATGTTAGAGCTTTTAGTATTCAAGTTCATTATCAGCTTGAAGATAAAAATTTTATTCACATATAAATGACATTGAGACATAATACAGCAATATTTTATGTAAATTCGTTTATGTATTGGACAACAAAATTCTAGAATTTGGCTAATTTTTAATTTTTTAATATATTCTGATAACAATGTATAAATTTTTTTGTTTGAAGCAATAATACAAGATTATGCTGGGCGGATAATCTAAATTTCTTTAATATTTATTATAATTTTAAGACTATACAGTCAGCTTATACGAATATCAATATTTTGAAACCTTGATATCTAATGTCAATGACATAATAATATAAAAAATATAAAAAATGTGTTATTTAATAAGTCAACAATAAGAAAATTTAATTTTTAAAACGTAAGTGATGTTACTTGACTTCTTCGCCTCGCGATGTCTTCTTATATATATATATATATTGAATACATATATAGGATGAACTTGAATAAATGTATACTATACGAATAAATTCAATTGTACGTTGAGACCATATATAGAAGAACATTGATCGCGACGTTCGTTGCATTATCTATACATTCTATATACTAAAATATAAATCTCCGCGATTTATAAAATAAAATTAATTTAAACTTTCAGACTAATTTATAATCTTAAAATTGTACGATGCTATCTTAAAACCAGTTTGGGGCATAAATATATATAATAAATATGAAGTTAAGTTCGGATTTTTTTTATTAGAGACGCAACATTTTTCTTCTATATATGCTTTATTTAGGAGAACATCAGCTGCTTTTGATTTATAGATTTCTTCGATTTACTGAGTGGTTTTGCTTACACTAAAAATTATATTGTTTTATTATACAAAGTTTAATCTAATCGTGATTGTCTGAATTGCCTTATGTTTGATTCGGCAAGAAACCACAAATTGGTGGAGCTGCCTAATGAGAACACTACTGGATTTGTCTGTACCATATTGGGCTTTATACCACCAACAACATGTTAGGTTAGGTTAGGTAAGGGTGGCCGTCCTAGTGGATTAGCATAGCTACAAAAATTAGTCCGTAGCTGTGCCACGTTCGAACATACCTCCTCTTCACTCGTTAAACTATCGTGAGCTTACCAATAATCGTTGAAAGTTCCAGACCTCGATCTTACTAAGATCCGTAAGGTCGTCCAAAGGGAAAGTTCCCATAAATTTCGTTCTGCTGTACGCTAGCCTCAGACAAGTGCAGAGAAGATGGAGCACAGTTTCCTCCTACTCCACCGCAGCTGCGGCACAAACCATGGGCAGCGACACCCAGTCTGCTTGCATGTACCCCAATGAGACAATGTCCCGTTATGGCTCCCACGACCATACCAATATGGTGCCATCGAAGCGATATCAGTTGGCCGGATCTGGATCGGTCAAGTCCAGGCCAGATCTGTCTTGTTATTACACACGAACTAGTGTTAGACCATTTGACGTTCGTTTTTTTTATGGCTTCTTCCTGAAGCACCAGTTTACATGACGCACGCGGTATCTTTATATTCCGCCTGCTTTGGGATATAAGGCGTGCTGTGCCCTTGTGGGCCAACTCATCTGCCTTTACATTCCCTGCGATATTGAAGTGCCCTGGTACCACCTCAAGCGGGTGTTAAGCTGATCAGTCATCTCATTTAAAGATGCCAGGCGGTTCTGGGCTACCTTCGACGTCAGGGAGTATGATTGTAGCGTTTTAATAGCAGCCTGACTGTCCGAATGTGAATATCCCTCGTAGATTCAACCCCTCTATCCCTTTTTGAGCCATCCGTGAAGAAGCTTAACGCCTCATTTTCCTTAACCGTTTCGTTCACCCAGTACTCTCTGGTGGAAAACTCAGTTTGGAATCTCATCTCAACAGGTGACAAAGAGATAGCGTAGTAGGTAGTTTCCGGAATACCCCTGTTGCATAGGATGGATAAGTGCCCTATATTGTTACAGGTTCTGCATAGATATGGATTTGAGCCGATGAAAGCTGCTAGGCCGCAATATCCAAGATGAAAGAGAATCTCCAGAGCTTGAGTAGGTGTCCTCCTGAGAGCCCCACTTATACACAAGCAGGCCGTTCTTTGGACTTTCATCAATATTTTAAGGTTGGCCATAATTTTTAATGCAGGCCACCAAACGACAACCCCATACAGCAGTATAGGCTTGACCACTGAGACGTAGAGCCAGTGTACTATGTGGGGCTCTCTTTCCAATGGCGTTTTTATAGGAGTACAGCGCTATAGTAGCTTCCTTTACTCTCTCTAAGATGATTGGTTTCCAGCTTAGCTCCAAAAGTAGTCCAAGATATTTCACTCTATCCGTAAAGATCAGACGAGTACCAGTTAACATTGGCGGGTCACATTGAGGAAGCTTGTGCTTCCTGGTAAAAAAGACCAGCTGGTTTTCTGTGGGTTTGCGTTCAGTCCACAACTGCGTGCCCACTCTGAGAGATAGCCGAGTGCGGATATTTACCGAAGACCGCATAGCAACATCATCCGCGTAGGCAACCACCTTGAAGCCTTGCCCTTCCAGATTTAGTAACAGGTGTTTAATTACCAAGGTTCAAAGAAGGGGGGATAAAACTCCACCTTGCGGTGTCCCTCTGCTCACGTACCTGCCGTCAGACGTCCCACCCAGATAAGCTGTCACGATCCTGCCTCTAAGCATCTGATCTATCTAACCTCTGAGTGACCCGTCTACTCCCAGGCCCGAGTGATTGCCCCTAGTCTGACGTTGACTCCTCTATATCCAAGAAAGTTATCCGTCCCTTACAGTATGCGTGTTGAGATCTCGACAGCTCGCCCGGCTTTATTGATCGCCCTCTAATGTAAGCCTCTATTTGTCATTCCAGTGATTTTAGTAGAAAAGAGGATAAGCTTATAGGCCTAAAGTCTTTGGGTAAGCAGTGAAACCTTTTTCCCGCCTTAGGTATAAATATTACTTTTACTTCAGTCCCTTTTCTAGGAATGTGACAGAATTCTAAAACTGTTTATTGCCCATAGATATTCCGCCTATTTACTATATGACTTACGGAGTCTACACCCCTATTTATCATGGGTCTCTCCGGAGCTAGTATCGATCACTCCGAGAAATGCGTTTCTAGTAATAGCTCCAGGGATTCCTCACTATACACGTAGTCCATGAACCATCCGGTCGTTCTAGATAACTCGGGATGGAAGAACTAGTATATATAGTACTTTGCGTAGCCTGGCAGCCTTCAAGGACTCCTGTACCACAATAGAGCCTCCAGGCCCTCGTTTTGGGAATTGTAGCAGCATTGGTGTCCCTCGATTTTTTGAACTGTCTCCTGCATTTCATACGAGCATACCTTGGAGTTGTTTCGACCACCAGGTTGGCCGAGACTTACCAAAAGGCTTATTGATAGAACATGTACCTATCATGGCTTTATGTTAAAAGCATCAGATAGCTTGGTTACTAGAACATCAAGCTCCTTTGTAGGTGCAGGTGGGTTTGGAACCGATACCGGTAATGAATTACTCAGAATGGTTCTAAAGCAATCCCAATCAGATTTCTTCCTATTCCTGAAGGATGGTTTGCTAGTGGGTTTCGTATTGGCTTGCGCCCAATATTACATATATTTAGGTTAGTACTTAAAATAAAATTAAGGAGTAACTCACCTCGCCTGTTGATATTTGTACTTCCTCAGATTGAGTGATGCGCATTAGCATCACTGCCCATGATGATTCCTACTTTTCGTCTTTCAGCCTCCATTATTGCCCTGCCCAACCTACGTGGTGGTGTATTTTCCTCCTCATATGGTAGGTAGGCCGATATAATCCAGAGATTTTGCACACCCATCTCGAAGCTAGCCACCACTAGATCAGCGTTGCTGTATAATTTAGTAGTAAGAAAATATTCAAATTATTTCCAGCGAGAATGCAGGAACGTATCATACCTTCATTTTTCGTATGTAGTATTTTATATTTAGGAGTTCTGAGCCCCAGCACCCGGTCACCACTGACCCAAGGTTCGTGGATCAGAACTACATCAATGGACTCAGATTCCATTTTGAGTTGAAGGGCCGCCATGATTTGCCAATAATAAAGGTTCATTTGGTCATTTTTTATGCAGCCTTCGAGTAGTATTAGTTGAATCACAAAATAAATAGACGGAGTCTGTCGCAGCCACGATCGCAAATCTGTAGAGCGTAGAATACATCAGATGCGCTGCAGGGTTGTTCTTGGCCCTTCATATGTCGAATAATATGTAGTATAAGTGTGCATCCTTTGTCCTATAGAACAAATTGTAATTAAAACAAATTGTTACATGAAGTAATGTAAATCTACGTGAAAATGAATTGTATTCATATGCTTATCAGATTATGTCTTGTTTGTATAGATTAAATTTATTGTAAATTCTTTAGTTTATTCCTATAAAATTCGATAATAATTGGAACTCATTTATTAAACTGTGAAAAACTGAACAATTAAGAATTATTTATTCAAATTTCATCAACACAAGCCGAATTAAAAAAAAAATTATTTTTGACATTTATCTGAAGTGAAGAATATCATTCGAAGAGTCACTCAATTCTGGGGCCCTACTATCACTTTCGACAACGATTTTCGACGACGGTCGTTTTTCTATAGTAGGCAAAGGAAGAAAAAGGTAAACAATAGTAAATTTATAATATTGTTTTCCTTTTTCTTCCTTTGCCTACTATAGGAAAACGACCGTCGTCGAAAATCTTTGTCGAAAGTGATAGTAGGGCTCCTGATTTAGTTAATTCATGTCAATCGAAAGTGCCCTACATACAAAAGATTTTTCTTTCAAAATGGATAAACAAGCTACGATTTATAACTTGTCAATTTTTGGTGTTTCAGAGCGCATGACCTGTTGCATCAACATTGTAAATTTCGTTGGCCGAAAATCCTTAACGCAATTTTGGCCACACAGTATAGCTATCCACTCACTATACATTCACCCATCTCAACACTGACTGATTCACCCGAAATTTTACCCAACACAATGTTGTGAGTTTTACGAAAACGAAAAATCCAGCTTTCTGAGCATTTGAAATTTTTATTAAAAAGTTTACCAATTTCATCGGCTTTCGTCTGTAAAATTGGACCAGATATCGCCACGTTCTTGTTGCGTCGTTGGATGAACCATTTCAATAATGCTTCTTTGACGTCACAATGTTTTGACTAACGCAGTCGTTTTTGTTTTATTGCTTGTGACTCGAAAATTTTTTGGATAGATTTTCTGTTTTTCCAGGTTGTGCGTATTGTGGAATGGTAAACCATAAAATCTTTGGCCAGCTCTGAATTTGTAGATCCACTTTCAATTTTTGTGATTATAGATGATTTTTGTTCAATGGAAAAACATTTTCATTTTTTTGATGTGGATTGTTTCATTTTATAAAAATTAATTAACAAGTTTATTTGAATTTGAAACTATGAATTTGTTACTTACACAAATCACGTAAATAACAAAATAAATGTAAGGTAAAACTTGCAGTACATATTACATATGGACACTCGTGTAATTTATGTATTTTTGCTGAAAATCTACTGCTCTATATATCTGTTGTGATGACACCTAATAAACAGATTTAAATTGCATACATATTAATTGTACAAATCACTTTATACGATAAACTGTGTATTACTTTACTAAAAAAATGTAAACCGATGATCCCCGAAGCATACATATACAAAATAAACTTAAAAGAAATGTGGCGTTTATATTGGGGTACCTGATGAACAACCATATAAAGGTATTTTTGTTCTGCTCTAATCCTGAAGCAATTTCCTAACCAAAATACTAATCTCAGACTATTTTAATATGTAAAATTGGTTTGGTGGAAAATAAATTCTTATGTGCAAGTCTTTTAAAGGACGGTTAATTTCTCTTTGCGATTTGGTTAAGGACCCCATTAGCAATCATAACGCTAGCTTTAATAATTTTGTGACCGTTGGAATTTCCACAATATAAATAAATTTGGCGCCTTTGCCAACTTTTCTAAGAAAGCTACAACCGAAAAAACGTTCGGCCAAGCTTTTACAATGTCGGCTTTTTTCTCATATCGATTGAGTTTGGGACCTTGTTGGACACCACTTTGGCAGCCTACAAAATAACAGTCAGAGTATTGTCCTGGCTTTGTTTAACGATGCACACATTGTTCCTGTGCGGGCGATAAGCTCCGAGTTGTCGCGGAAATGATTTCGAATTACCACTAATTTGTATGTAAAATCGACTCAATGTAAAGACACGTAATTTACCCGCCACCCCACAACATACACTGTTACACACAAAACTCACGATGCAAATGATAAGAGCTAATTGCCAAACAATTAACAATATACGAAAGTAACATATAATTTTTAGTACGTAAATTTGAAAGTGTATATTAATCTTTAAAAAAAATGTATGTCTTAATTACAAAACTAATCAATTAATTTTTTAAAAGGAATAAAGGTTATCAAATTGTGAAAGGATTTTGACTAAATGTTCATTTTGTAAATTTTACTCTCATCAAATTATGTGCATATACTTCTATATACCATATGGTTAAAGGTTATCACAGTCATATTTGTATAGTGAGCATATTAGACCTAGATTACTATACTTTTAAATAAATTGGCTGTACTAAGACAAAATAAAATATGGGTACACAGTTTTACAGACCTATATACATAGTATAACAATAGTGGCTGAATCTTGATCAGAATTAACACACTTCTAAACCAAAATTATGATTGATTTTTCAGTTGGTTGAAAATTTTGTAAATTTCTAATCATTGAATTATAACATTCATATAAGTATATACATACCTACAAAAAAAACTAAAGTTTGTGAATATTTGTAGTAAGTTCAAGTTTTGAAGGACAAATTAAAAATTCTACAATTAATTTGCTATTATACCATCGTGAATTCTATGTTCAAAATTCAAATAGGATGCTGTTAACCGTTCATTATTTGCTGTTCAATTCACCATTAAATGAAAGTTTATCTTTGTATGTCATATAATGAACCATGGTTTCACACCTAAATTGAATTTTATTTTGGAAAGGTAAAAATTATTTCATTACATTGCATTTAACTGCGAACAGCGCCAAACTGATTTAGAGACGAATTGCCTAACATTAAATAGTTTATTTACCACATCCTATTCAAAATTATTTTGACATGATTTTCGGTGAATGTTATATCCGTTATTTTCATATTAGTTAATTATTCAATAAAATACTAGTGAATTGCTTAGTTAAAATGCCTAAAATAGCTGTAATCAGTATTAAAGTCAGAGCAGCAATGGTATCGCTGATTACAAAAATGGAATTTTGGCTAACGAATATCTAAAAACTATGGTTGCCACAGAAATATCATTTTGTACCAAATAAGAAAAACATTCATGGAACAATAGAAAATGTCGATGGAAGGGGCCCTAATCGATCTTTTGAACATCTTAACATTTTGATTTGATTTCTAATTTTCTCAACGTAATTGACAAATAATTGCGTTGAGCGGTTATTTTCTACTCACAAAATCACCTACATCTGCCACACATAAACATAAAAAGCAGACTAACAAAATGGCTTTCTGTCAATATTATAGTTGTAGTTTCTTAAAATTTCTATACACAAATTATTTTAAAATTAACTGAAGTAAAAATTTCAAATTAACGGTGATCCATCCCACGTCGTACATAACCCCCAATAAAATGAATAAAATCCAATAAAATGCTGAACCATATATTATATTTAAAATGTTAATCAAATTTGGGATTTTCCAGTTTTATTGAACCATGAAGTTAAATATAGCATGTAAGTATAGTAAATATAAGAAAAACCTTTAGTTTTGTACACTGGAAATTCCCGAGTCATTGTGTACATGATTGAAATTGTTATTTTCACCTTGGATTTGTTTACGTGAGATTTTCACTAAGTGGACATAAGGTAATTACATCGCATATTTTTTGTAATGAATAGTCAACAATTGTTTTTTAAATTTATATAGTAGCCAGTTTGATGACACAATCATCAACGTCATCTTTTATCAAGAAACTTGTAAACTACAGATATAAGGGCAAAAAACCAAAACTTTTGTAATTTACGCAATTCAACCAATAATATAAATTCGGTGGATTTGAAGGGTTTTATTTGGCAGCGGTGAAGTCAGTGGGTTATCACAAGCTGGTTCTTTACTACAGGGACCAAATAGTTTAACAAAGGTGAATTTTTGAATTTGGAACAGGTGGTTTCAAATTTGTGTACATAAATTGTTTCTTTGTCTAACACATGCCTGAACTACGTACAATTTTAAGTGCGATAACCTCGTAGCAAATTATCTCAATACACGACTAGACATAATATATTAGTCTTTGTTCTTGTTGTATTCAATGGGGTATATATAAACGGTATGCAGTTTACCAAAAGTTCAGTATAACAATTTATTTTAAATCTCAAACATTAATATTAAATCACAATGAAAGTATTAGTCTGTTTGATTCTATCCATCCTAGTGGCATACAGCCAATCTGCTCCACATCAAGGAGGGGCTAGTGGTAGTGCAGCCGCAGCTAATGCACAAACACAAACCATTAATCAAGTTGGATTTACTCCATTCGGAGGTTTTGGAGGACCATTCGGCGGTGGTGGAGCCAGTGGATCACAGTCTGCTGCATCAGCACAAACCCAATCGTTTAATCAAGGCCTTTTTGGACCCGGATTTGGTTTTGGGCCACAAGGTGTTGGATTAAGTGGGTCACAGGCAGGTGCCGGTGCACAAACATCAACATTCAACCAAGATGGACATGGTGGTGGGGCCTCAGGAAACCTTGCCGGTGCAAATGCACAGACTCAATCGTTCAACCAAGGCGGACATGGTGGTGGCGCCTCAGGAAGCCTTGCCGGTGCAAATGCACAGACTCAATCGTTCAACCAAGGCGGACATGGTGGTGGCGCCTCAGGAAGCCTTGCCGGTGCAAATGCACAGACTCAATCGTTCAACCAAGGCGGACATGGTGGTGGCGCCTCAGGCAGCCTTGCCGGTGCAAATGCACAGACTCAATCGTTCAACCAAGGCGGACATGGTGGTGGCGCCTCAGGCAGCCTTGCCGGTGCATCTGCACAAACTCAATCGCTCAACCAATCCTAAAAAGTGAAATCTATTGTATAGATTTAAATTTTTAAAAGAATAAATTAATTTTATATTATTTGCGTTTTGTTAAATTATTTTACAAAACTACTCTAAATATCTAGATGCGGTCATATTTGTCAGATAATTTACGGATTCTGTTCGCTAGTGGTCTTATTGATGAGATGACTGCTTATGCTGTATCGATTCGTAGGATTTTTGTTTTCCTATCCATTGTCCATGATAATTAATACTCTACCTGTCCTGCGGATTGATCATTAAAATAGCACAACTTTACTTCAAATCAACACTATAAACTTCACTCTCATCAATAATATAAATGGGGACAAGGTTTATTAATAATCCGGATTTTTTGGACAAAAACAATGTTTTCATATAAAAATCATCACAAAAATAACTTGTTGGTCCCTGTAAATTATACTAGCGCTGGCCGAGCGAGTAACAAGAGAAACAAAAGTCGTTTTTGGTAAATCCCTCTAATTTGTGTCTTCGGTGCAAAATTGAGCTCAACCAAATATCGACGGTTGTCAGTGCTTAGCGGACCTTAGGTATATATAAGTTAAATAAATTCCTTTTTATTTATTATAAAAAAAATCAATTTCTGATTTTTTTGTTTGTTATTATATCTTTTATTTAATTTATTAACACTTTGTTACAATTATGATTGATTCTTTATTTGATATTATCTTTTATTCACAATTATAATTTCTTTACTTAATTACTATTATAAATCTGGATTACAACTGACTTCTTATTCTAAAAGTAATACTTAATTTCTATATTGTCGTATAAAGGAATGTGGCTGGTCATCATATTTATTCAGTTCACCGGAAGTTCGCACGTGTTCTTGTATGACATGATTTAGGTGTCGTTTTATGTCGCTATAGGATATTGCCTGCCGGATGTCGGATGTGCATTAACTCTTCCCCTCTTAAGTCCAAATGTCCCATTTGGTTTCTTAGAAGAATGGTGTTTCATAGAATTTCTTTCTGGGTTGGATTGTGATTGGTCGTTTGGGTAGTTCGAACATCTGTGTTGTATTACCCGTTTGGATGTCGTTGATCACTTTATTTTATTTTGTACATTGGTGTTCTGATTTATCGGGGAGTTCATCTTTTATAGTGTTAATTATCTTTAATGTTGTTTTTCTTCTATACATTCTTATGAGAATGATTATGATGATGATGATGCCACTCGATCCAAGTCCGATGCTGGTGTATTTTTGGATGAGAGAGTCGTGTTTGAGTAATTCTATTGTTTTTGTGTTATTAATATGGATATCTTTCATCAATTGTACTGACAAGATCTCTTTATATTCGTTCTCTATCGGAGTTGGTTGCAAGATTGCTGGAAGTGTTTGGATTGTTGACTTTTCATTTGCGATGAATTTCATATCTCCAATAGACAAACTTGCATTGATGAACTTTAGTAAGTAGGTACCATTTAGTTTTTGTGTTTCGTTATTGATACCTATATCTCCTTCGTACTGATTGAGTAAAACGATGCCCTCTGCTATCTCGTCGATTACTGGTATATGTTGACTATTGGTTTGCCGACATTTTGATGGGCGGCTATTGAGCAAGTTCGGTAGGCACTCCGAGCGACTTATATCTATTACATTCTTTTGTTTACATATTGTTAAGGAATCAATTGTTCTACATTTTTTACTAATACCATATTTTTAACCTGACCATTCACTACGCTTTTGTAGGGAGGAATTTTGAATATTTTATTTTTGTTGTGGCTTTTTAAAATTTGTTCATAATCTATTTCAATAATTTTGTTATTTCTTTTAACGGGTTTTAACAATAGTTTATCATAAATTTCAACAGTTGTGAGGGGGATATAAATGATATAAAGAAGGGACAAGTTGTTACTGATGATTTTAATGTTCGCAAAGTTCAAAGCTTCTTCTGGAGTCGCGTAAGGAAGGTTCTCATTTTCAATTGTCTTTATAGCTAGTTTAATCTCAGAATCAGATAGAATGAGGGAATTTATTATTCCTGCTTTAGCCCAATGTATGGCGTACTTGATGTTTATTATCTCTTCCGTCATCAATCTCAGTTTGTATTGTATGTTTAGAGCTAATTGGTCAGTTAATTTATTTTCCTTGTGGATGGCGTTGGTGATTTCATTAGCCATTTTGGTAATGTTGTTAATCCTATCGTTATAAAGCTGATTAATAATGACTTGTCTGTTATTGTTTTCCAGTATATTATTTATCTTATCTTTTATAATTTCGAAGTCTTCGTGGTCGGGAGTTCCAGCGATCCATTTCCACGTGGTACCAATGAAATCAAGGGAACGTTTGGTTCTATGAATCTTTAGTCCGTCCAGTAGGGTTTGTAGTAGAGTAAGTTCGTGGTGTAAGTAAGGGTACAGGGGATGTACCGTTGTGATTTCGTCCTTCAGTATAGCGTGCATTCTAGTCATGAAGTTCTGATGGTTTTCTAATTCAATGATGTGGATTAATTTGAAATTCCCTTCTTGTAACTTGGCTCTACCGGTATTAATGGAGATAATTTGTGAATTCGAATAGTCTAGTATTTGAACTTCAGCAGCTGCAATATGTAGGGAGTATCTGTAATTTTAGTGGAAATTAGGATTTTATGTTGCTCTTGTGAATAATTTTTCCGGACTCGGTTATTATGGTTGTATTACGGTCTTCTTTAACAATTTCTTGTTTGTATCTGGCTGTTAATTTTGACCCTAATCTAATGTTTCGTTTTACATAAATAGTTTGTCCCGGAAGGTATGTTTTAATTGGTTTTCGTTTTTTGTTATGGTATGCTACGTCCTGTTCTTGTTTTCGTATTAGTTTTTCTATACTGTTGAGGCGTGCTTGTTCGAATTCTTCTGGAGAAATGTTTGGACTTCGTCCGAAAAATAACTCTACTGGTTTTCTTTTGGTTGTTGAGTGTATCGAATGGTTGTATTCATTTACCGCTCTTTCGAATAATTCTATAAATGCTCGTTCGATTCCATCTGTCTTGAGACACCTCATTATTTCAGACAGAGTTGAGTGAAATCTTTCAACCTGACCATTCACTTCGCTTTTGTAGGGAGGAATTTTGAATATTTTAATTTTTAGGGAATCTTCCATCATAGACATGATTGTACTTGAGCTAAGTGATGGTTCGTTATCAATTACCACAACTTCGGGTACATTAAAAGAAAATAATATGTCTCTGAGTGGTTGTTTTATATCTTCTATTGCTCTAGATTTGATTGGCTTACAAACAGCGAACTTTGTCAATTTATCTATGGCTGTAAGTGCTAACTGGTTTTCAGTGGAGTAGATATCTATATGAATGGTATGTCCCGGATAATTGGGAATAGGTGTAGGGGTAATTATTTGTTTATTTGGGTGTCTGTCATATTTATTCTCACTACAAGTGGTACACTGTTTGACCAGAAACTTTATTTTCTTGCTCATCCTTGGGAAGTAGTAGTTTTGGATGATTTGTTCCCTAATCTCTTCGGCATTGCGGTGTGCTCGTCTGTGTGTTGTTAGAATTTCATTGTCTTGCTCCTCTTCATTTATGATGTCTGTTACCATTCTACGAGTGTAGCGTATTTTATAATTCCTAAAATGTATTGGATAAACTTCTTGAATTATTCCCATGATTCTCTCGGTTGTGTTTAGGCCATTTATTGTATTGGGGTTTAAGTATCTCTTAAATATGTGTATTATATCAGCGGAGGTGAAGTTTGGTTTGATTATAGTGTGTCGTAAATAGTTTGGAAAAGGAGTTTGTATCTGGTATGAGTCTTCGTCGCCTGTTTTTAGTATCAGTTGGTTTCGGAAAGCGTTAATTGGAGTTTCGATTATAGGTATTCGATCATGAGCGGAACTTTCGTCACTGTGTTGCGTTGAAGTCATTGTATTCGCTTCAGTGGGAATTGTCACTCTTGAGAGTGCATCCGCTACTACGTTCGTTCTTGAATGGCTTTCCATCTCTTCATTTTAGAGTTATTGTTCTTATTATTGAGGGCGAATGTCAATGGTTGGTGATCAGTAAATATTTGTACTTTCTTACTTCCGTAAAGGAAATTTCTTAGTGAGGTTAGTGACCAAATAATTGCTAGCATCTCTTTTTCATTAGCTGCATAGTTTTCTTCTGTTTTGTCTTGGGTTCTAGACAGGAACGTAATTGGTCTTCCGTTTTGGGAAAGTACTGCACCTAGTGCAAGGTTTGAAGCATCTGTGGTCAGTTGGAATTCTTTCTGGAAATTAGGGAATGATAATATGACCTCGTTTGAAATGAGAGAATTTTTTATTTTATTGAAGGCGCAAATTTGATCGTTAGTAAAATTTATTTGTTTATTTCTCGAAGTGGTCTTGGACACATGTCCATCCTCCCCTCTTAAGAGTGAAGTCAAGGGTTTAGCGAGTTTGGCGTAATCCTTGATGAAACGGCGATAGAATCCGGCCATTCCTAAGAAGGATCTCAGCTCTTTCACCGTTTTGTGTGTAGGGAATTCCGTTATAGCCTTTACTTTTTTTTTATTTGTTTTGATTCCGTCTTTTGTTATTACAAAACCGAGAAATTCCACTTCGTCCCGTAAAAATTCACACTTGTCAAGTTGAATTTTCAAATTTGCTTTTTCTAGGGTTTCGAATATGGTTTTAATATTCTCGAAGTGCTCCTTTTCGCTTTTTCCAAATATTACTATGTCGTCGATGTAAACATAGCAGCGTTTCCCAATGTGGTCTCGCAAGATATCGTCCAGTGTATTTTAGTGGGATCTGGTGAAACCCGCTTTTTAAGTCTAGGATAGTGAAGAATTTATTTTCCCCTAGGTTGGCTAGAATGTCGTTTATCTCTGGTATTGGGTATCTGTCCGAGATTGTTACTGAATTTAGTTTGCGGTAATCTATGACCATTCTGTATTTTTTTTCTTTAGAAGCGTCCTCCTTTTTGGGGACAATCCATACTGGGGAATTATATGGGGATTTAGATGGTCTAATTACGCCATCTCGCAATAATTGGTTGATTTGTTTTTCTACCTCTTCTTTTAGACATACAGGATATGGGTATGGTCGTGAGTATACGGGGTCCGAGCTGGAGGTTCGGATTTCCCCTTTAACAGAAGTCACAAAAGTTAATCTTTCTTCTGGGTTTGAAAACAGATTTGGGTAATTGTCCACAATTCTGTCTAGCTTCTGTTTTTGTTCAGGATTTAAGTGCGATACTCGGAGGCATATGGTATTTACGTGATCAGAGATATGTTGTTTAAGAGGGATTTTTCTATTTGGTCATAAATCCATCATTGGTGTGAATCGTGGCCCCAAGATCCTTTAGACTATCGTTTCCAATTATTCCGTCAAAGGATTTTAAACTGGGAAGGATAAAGAATTTTAATTTTCTTTGGGGACCAAACAAGTCTACCATGGCATGGTGGGTAATTTTGACGCTGCCCGCCACTGAATTTGCGATAAATGGTCTCTGATTGAGAATGGGGTTTCGTATATATTTAGGTTGGATGTAGTTCTTGTTTGAACCAGTATCTATTAAAAATTTGAAAGTTTTCCCGCCCTTCACTACATGCACTAAATATGGCAGTGAAGAGCTCTTTAACCTAAAAAATTAATATCATCCAATTCTACGGTTTCTGGTTCCTCTTGTTCGTCGAGTTCTTCGAGGAAGTTCTCTTCGTTGGCTAATTTTGGTACGTCTTGAGAATTTGTGTATTCGAGTAAGGTTTGTCCGTAATTTGCGTCATATTCCGTAATCTGTTCCTGGTATTGTTGCCAATCTGGTATGCCGTAAGTTTGTTCATTATGGAATACTCTTTGATATTTATTCGGTTTAGGAGACTCGTGATTTTGATTTGGTGCGTTGAAATAGGGTCTTTTTTTCATGAACTGAGAATTTTGCGGTCGATTCGCATAGTTGACTTGTTTTGAATGGATGCTTCCATCTACTTCCATGGGAGTTGGTTTGGGTAGCGGTTTAGGTGGAAGGAAGGGATGCCCTTGTGGATTATGGTATTGACGTGGTGTTATTGGGTATTGCCAAGTTTGGAATCCGAATTGGGGTCGATTGGATTGTTGGGTTGGAAAACCGAATGAAGGTCGATTGAATGGTGGGATTGGTTTCTGGTTATTATAGCTCTGTTGATTGTGTAATAACTGCGGATAGAACGGTAGAGTGTTCCTTTTCGGGATTGGAGGTGGATGAATTGGCGGTCTACGGTGACCATTCTGTAAACTGCCATGAGCGTATTGTGTCCTATAATCGACATTCTGTAATTTTAGATATAAGTGCAGAGCTTGAGGTAAATCAGAGGGTTCCCGAATACTAAGAAGGCGTGGTAAATCTCCTTTTAGGCCCCTGATGAACGTATCAAGTGCCTTATCTCTGTAACTTTCCATTAAGTTATTAAACGATTCCTGTCCCATTTCCATGCAGGACAATTTATTCAGTATTAGGGATAGGTGTTGATAAACCTGTTGATAAAATTCAGGGATCGTTTGGTTACCTTGTATCAGTGTCATCATCTGATACTCTAGGGTACCTAGATCGCGCTTATCTGCATAATGCAGAGTTAGACATTTGGCGATTTTCTGCCAATTGAGTGGGGTATTATAAGATTCTAATACAACGTCGGCGTGGCCTACTATTTTATTTCGAATTACGTTTAAAATGCCGTAATATTTCGGCGTACCTTTTAGGTGTTCATATATCTGTAAAACTCTATCTACGCTTTTTTTCCATGAACTGAATTCTCCTGGTTGGCCTGAGAATTCACGTATACATTTTACTATGTCGGGAATTTTGTCTAAATCCGTGAGGTTCGCTCTGTATTTATCTTCTATTGTCTGATCTATGTCGTTCTTGTGATTATTAGTTTTTTGGTTTTGTTCGACTATGATTTCGGTTATAATTTCTGTTAGCTGTCCGAGGTCGAATGTTTTATAAGATTTAGGATCTGTCTGTAAATTGCTCTCAGTCATTATATATTTTTTTAATTTTTTTATATCGTACACTAGAACGTTATTTTAATTGGGATAAATTTCTCTCAACTGTTGATTTATGAATAATTTCTTTAAATTTTAATTCTTATATCTGAATTGAATTTTAAATAATTACACTCGATTAATTTCTTTGAACTTAAATTTTTGTGTTTAACATTTGATTTTTAAATATTTTAATAATAATTGCTTTAGATTAAATTTCGTTTTACTTTAATTTATTTTATTTTTTTTTTTTTAAATTGAAATATGCCTTAATTTTACTATACTTTTTAATAAATTTGATAGATTTGATTAGTAGATTTTTATAAGTTTAATAAATTAATTAAATCAATTATTTATTTGTTTAATTATTATTTTCTCAATTTCTATATTGAATTATTTTTATATATTTAATTACTTTCTTTGATAATTTGAACAACAAATATATAGAAAAATTTCACTTACATAATAATATACAAATGTATGATTAACATTTGGAGTTGTATCCTAGTCCCTTGCTCAAATAGATCGACTTGTAACTGGTTGGACCGCTGTTGATAAAAATCCGCCTTGGTTATTCGTGATTTTGTTTTATCAACTCCGTTTTCTCTATTTTGGTTATTGTAAAGTACTTCGGGGCTTCTTTTTCCAACACTTATAATTACTTTATTCACTGTGTATTATGTGCGTGTGCGTTATGGTAAATTACACACAATTTTCACAATTATTTATGGTTAAACTTTGTGTTGCACGATAGTTTATGATTAGACCTTTTTTTTTTTTTTTTTTTTTTTTTTTAACACAGTTTCACTTGCATTTTGATTATACGCTGTTGTGAAATAGTTTTGGTTATTACTGCAGTGGACGTTTTGAATCAAGGGTCCCTGTTTCGGCGCCAGTTAAATAAATTCCTTTTTATTTATTATAAAAAAAATCAATTTCTGATTTTTTTGTTTGTTATTATATCTTTTATTTAATTTATTAACACTTTGTTACAATTATGATTGATTCTTTATTTGATATTATCTTTTATTCACAATTATAATTTCTTTACTTAATTACTATTATAAATCTGGATTACAACTGACTTCTTATTCTAAAAGTAATACTTAATTTCTATATTGTCGTATAAAGGAATGTGGCTGGTCATCATATTTATTCAGTTCACCGGAAGTTCGCACGTGTTCTTGTATGACATGATTTAGGTGTCGTTTTATGTCGCTATATGATATTGCCTGCTGGATGTCGGATGTGTATTAACTTATATAGTGAAAGTTAGACCCAACAAGAATTTGTTTGATGACGAGTACAGTCTTGCAGTCGAGCAACAAAATATAGCCCATAGTGAAGTGCAAAAGCTTCTCACAATCGTGAGGAAAACAAGGCTGCTTTCTAGAAGATATAGCTAAGCGGATTTGCAGACGGAAGAAGCGAGAATGGTGGAGAACGCGTAATTTCTTTAGAGGAATTACCGAGTTTTACCATACTTTAAGACCTGGATCAACCGCCATTCGGAACCGGAATGGAAACCTCTGGACACATTACCGACTTACTTGGTGTTCATCATGCGTCACAGACTGTTGTTGAGTCACCTCAACAAATGCAAAGATTTGCAAGTGCACGGATCCATCAGATGACGAATTCACTAAAGCCATGCAGAGATTAAACCGAAACCGCTCACCTGGGGTGGATTGCGTTAATGCTCTTGATATTCGGTGGGAAGACTTTGTAGAACTCTCTTTTCGACCTTATTCTATTAGACATGGTGAAGCGAAGTTATGATTGGCGAATTGTACCATCTTCAAGAAAGGGAGACCTTTTGAAGTGTGCGAATTATGGCGGCACTCCTTTGCACAGCATATACAAGTTACGATTCTATAATATATTGCATACAGGAAATATTTCATCCGAATCGGTGAGTCACTGATCAAGTCTATTCGTTGCTGATGATTCTATCTAAATATTATGAGACATCCGTTGTCGTACATCAGGTGTTCCTGGAATTCAGGCAGACTTATAACTCGATCAATCGAGAGGTCTGTGGCCCGTTCATTTTTAGTTCACCCTTAGCTAATTAGATGTCATATATGTGACAAACGAAACAAGTTTTTTGTAGATTACGATAGCGTATAGATTGAGGCTATTTTAGATTCAATTGTAGATACATTTTACGGCTTTTAAATATCGATATCAATTTAGATTTTTGTTCTAGGTAAAGAGCCATACGTTTGATTGTGTTTATATATTACAAAACTACTACTAGAACTCTCTAGTTGTGTCACAAAATTGATTAAAAAATATTTTTAAATTCGGAAAAACTCTTGAATACGCCTGAGAAATTTGAAACTCTACGATAGTTTATAGTCTGCATTATCTTATTTGAATTGATATTCATTAAAAATTTCTTTTCGTGTTTGATTTCAAGGGCATATTCAATCTGCGATGATGAAGTGGGTGAAGCAAAAAATCTAGGAAATACTGTGTTGCTAAGATATTTTGTCGCAAATTAGTTGATTACTTTAGCGCTGATTAAAAATAAAAACTAGAAACCCAAATGGTTTTGTGTGTATAAATTATATTAACATACATAACATATAAATTCCCGGTAAAATAAATTGCATTTTTCTTATTTCACTGATAACCTGCACCTATATAAAAAAATAATTTTGTAAATTGATGACATTCGTTAAAGTATATAAATGAATACAATTTCATACAACTGCATCACAATCGTAAACTAATTCAACAGTTAAACTCTTAATTAACGCAAAAAATAAATACTAAATCACCATGAAAGTGTTCATCTGTTTCGCAATTTTGATTGCAGCCGTTTGGGCCGCACCATTTGAAGGAGGTAGTAGTGGTAGCCAAGCTGGGGCAAACGCAGCAACACAAACATTCCAACAAGGTGGAACTAGTTTCTTTCCACATGGTGGTATTGTACCATACGGTAGTACAAGTGGATCACAAGCTGGTGCCTCAGCACAAACACAATCATTCCATCAAGGTGGAGGTGCTGGTGGCTTTGGACCACATGGTGCACATGGCCCTACGCCATACGGTTTTGGCGTACAACCAAGCTTTGGAGCATCGGCTGCTAATGCTGGTGCCTCAACACAAACTTTCAATCATGGAGGGCATGGGGGTGGAACATCAGGAAGTCAAGCAGCTGCAACTGCCCAAACACAATCATTCCACGCATAATTTTGAGCCTTTAAAAACTAAAACAAATAACAAATTTGTATTTTTTTTGTACCACAGTTATTAAAGGTGATAAGATTTTAGAACATTTTTTGAGTTTTTTTTTTTAGTCTTGATTCCAGTACATATCAGTTTTGTTTGTATATATGTATGTACGTATGTACATAGTAGAAATCTCCTCCTAAAAATGTATTTACTCTAGAATATGTGATAACCTCTAAAATTTATATATTTACTGCTTTATCACAAAATGTTTTGCAATTACATAATAAATACTTGTGTGCGATTATATAATTGTTTGTTCTGTATTTGTGGTGACCCCATGCTGTGAAAAAAAAATTATCAACCAACTGTAAAAATATTTTCGATTGTTTAGTAACTCCGTATATATTTACAATATCACCAAAATGAGCGGTTATTATCGTAATTTTAATTGTGTCATGGATGTTTCAGCATCCTCGGTACAGTATTCAAGATTAAACTTCCAATTCTCGATCTTATTTTATTTTCAATTCTGATTGTTATCAAACCTATTGCTAAGCCAAAATCGCCCAGCGTACACATATTATGTATTATATAGAAGATTTAATTGATTTTAGTTTAAACACTTGTCATCTACGATCACCTAGTTTAGAATATGTATATAATTACAAAAAACTTTACCGATCATCTGATCTGAATTAGAAAGACAGTTGCATTTGTCGTATCGCAATTTGCGATCGCAAAATAGGTTTATTTGAAACTGTTTGGAAAGCAAATGAAAAATTTGTACATTTTCTTAGTTACTGTAACCCCTACTTCTTAACCTATTCACAAAGTGTTCAACTTATATAAAAGGTTTGTTTCTGCGCTATATTACATTAGTATAACACTTTATGATTAGATTAAAGTATAAGACTTTGTATTTGAGCTTTGCTTCGTTGCATTCTTCTTGAATGTTACATAAAAACAAAACGAATATATGGAATTTTATGAAATACGTATTACGTTAAATTTAATTTGTAACGTTTGACGTTTTACAAATACCCATGCTTGTCATTTGAATGGAGAAAATTGAAAATATTAGTTGAAGCTGAGTTGAAAAAATTTGATCGAAGAAATTAAATTAAAAATTGTTGAGTCTACCGGGGCTTGAACTTAGGTTCCACGAAACGAAAGCCACTGACTCTGCTTATTTGACCACTCTGTACAATTTTATTGCTGCATACCCATCTTTTATACTTTCAATTTGTATAGGGAGAAATATTTGTTCAACAATATCCCCTGGGGGCCTATTCTTGAATCATTACGAACATTTTGGTACCGAAAATTTTCGTAAAACTATTTTCGTAATCGTAACAGAGAAATCCTAAATTGGTATTCTTGAAATCATTTCGAAAAGCGATAAGTGGTGAATAAAAATGATGACATTTCGTAACGAGGTGATTAAAAATGTCAAACTTTTTGTGAAATGTGAATATATTTTATGAATAGTTTTGTGAACCGTATGCTAGATTTGTTTAAATTAATAAATAAAATTGATTAATTGTTTTGAAATTTAAATTTAGTCAATTTGAAATATTAAATTAGTTGATTTGTCAATTTCCACTTGTGCATTTAAATTAATTACTAGATAAATAAAATTGATTAGATTTTTTTTGTATTTAAGATAGTAATAAATACCTAATTTCTGGAAGTGATGATTTGGAATGGCTTTTCCAAATATCTGAATTGGAACAAGACGAAACTAATATGGGGAATGCTCGGCAAATAAATGAGGTTGTTGATTGTTTTGCATTACCCGAGAAAAATTTTGTAAAGCTCTTTCGTGTCAATAAGCAATTGCGGAAGAGCTTCTAGAAATTTCGTATCCGTTTATGGCAGTACCAACTCGAATATCTGCTTTAACTGCTGAAACTAAGGTAATTGCAGAAGCGTACATCGAAAAATTCTTTGTTTATTGGTGTAACTTCTAAATTTAATTGCTGACCACCTCCAGTTCCAGCATTATGTTTCCCATGTCTGAATTTTTATTTTTTGCGCCAGCTTTCATATAATACCAAGCCTACAATATACGAAATCATAATTATATTTCAGTCTTTGTAGGCGCCTGGCACAAGTTCTCTTGATAGATGCGTGTTAAAAACATGCAAATATTTTATTCAAAAAATTACTGGATAAGAATTTTCTCGTTTATTTAGAAAAATCTAAATAATTTATTTTATCGAGAAATAAAATAAAATTTAACTTTATATTTCGAAGTACTCCATAAAACAATGTTTTCTTAAGAGGGGAAAATTTATTCGTGATTTTTTATTCAAAAATTTTCGAGTTCGAACATAGTCCTGGATAAGAATTTTTTCGTTTTTTTCAGTAAAATCAAAATGAATTAAATTTTTAACCAATAAATATGATGCATTTAATGTTAAACCACATATGTATTTAAATTCAATATAATCAACATAAAATTTAATTTAGCTGTATTTTTCAATGTTCTTGATAAAACAATGTTTTTTTTAAGTTCTCGTTAAAATCATAGTACACAAACTCGAAAAAAATGGGAAATTTTAAAAGGAAATATTTTAAACAAATATTTTTCATTGTATTTAGTTTAATACCTGTATTATTTGGAAATAAACGTTAAAAAATATTGTTAGAAGTTGAAATTTATTCAAATACATAAAGAGAACTTAAATAAAATATATTGGTTAAATTAAATAAAATTTCCCAGTATTATTCACGATATTCTATATAGGACTTGAAGTTAATAAAAAAATTCAGCAACAGTCATGCTTTAAAAACGTAAAAACAAAGTTTATTGACGATTGGAGCATCACGGATTGCACGTAGCGAAATTTTTCTAAAATAAAACTATCTATCCATTGACGTTTAAAACACACAGCCACCTAATTTCGAATACAAAAACAACAAATGGATCGTTCTTTATAATAATCATTTTTTCCGCGAGAGGAGCTTAGCCTACTTTTACAATCGTCAATAGCGAAGATTCAAAAATAATATTGGGTTTTCAATACCATGTACACACTTACACAGTAGGCATTAAGAGCAAAAATATGTATTGAAAACACATCATTGGTTGTTGTTAATAGACAATTAAAATGCGCCTAAACTATCGACATCAATTTTTATTTTGTTCTAGGTAAAGTATAGAACCGTTTTCCTAGATTTTAGCCATCCATTAAAATAATTTTATAATTTCGGTTGATTAAACATTCGTGGTTTTTAAATGAAAATTATGTATTATACATTTTTAAATTATAATTAAATATTATTTCTCAACTCGTACAGTTCGTACTCTCATAACGAAAACAATATCCTACAACAGAATGAACACAAATGAAAACACAAATAAAGTAACAATGGCTGCGGATTACTAACCTACTCGGGTAAAACATTTACTATACGGTAATAGTTGATTTTTAGCATTTTCGTCATTTCAAATAAGTGTTTTTGTGTATTTTAAACTCATTCAATCCATAGAACAATATACAACTGAACAACTTTTAAACATCAAAAATTAACTTACTAGACTCGCTTTACCCTACTTTTTGATAAAATAAATGAATTTATCACAAATAGTGTAAAAGTCGATTTTTACCCGAGTATTGGGCCACGCAAATTAAGGTAACACTAAGTAAAAATGTAGGAAATATAAATCAGTAGTACAGTAGTAACAGTCAAATATAACTCGGGAAATTAACGGAGTTCCATATAGTAAATTAGTAAAGGTATAGTTTCGTTTGGCGTTTTTGTTTTTAACCTAGAAATACAGACGAAGTTGGAATCTATGTATGTTGACAAAAATCGCAAACGTCGTATATACGTCACCAAAAATCAAATATCGATTTAAATTAACTATAAGCTTTCCTTTTATTATTTCAATATTTACTAATTTGATGAGACAAAGCGATATAACAATAGTTCGCAGAAGTACGTTAGATTTACTTTAATAATATTAACATTATGTGCGGATATTATTTGCCAAATATGGTTTGAGCAGAGGGTATATATAAGACAAGTGAACCGTGAACAATTTTATCAATTAGACGTTGTATCTCAAATTACTTATACGTAGAACTTGGAAAAAATACAAAAATTGTGATTTCAAAATGAAATTGTTTGTGTGCCTAGTACTAACAATTCTAGCAGCGTATAATACCGTGGCTGCTCCACAATTTGGATTTAGCGGTGAGTCGGCTGCGGCGAATGCACAATCACAATCCTTTAATCAAGGCGGTAGTGGCTATAATGGGATTAGTCCGTATGGTGGTGGTGGATATTCTGCACCATTCAGTGCATTTGGTGGTGGCGGTGGATTTAGTGGATCATCGTCTGGTGCATCAGCACAAACCCAATCATTTCATCAAGGAGGTGGTTATGGTCCAGGCTTTGGATTTGGCGGTGGATTAAGTGGATCCGCAGCTAGCGCTGATGCCCAAACACAAACATTTAATCAAGGTGGATTTGGAGGCGGTCTCTCGGGCAGCCAAGCTGGAGCCAGTGCACAAACACAATCGTTCAACACTTATTAATAATTAAACATTTATGTACATACATATATATAAAAATTTGTTGTTTAAAAATTTTATTTTTATTATTTCTACAATTTTTAATGGATTAGCGTCCATGACCGTGTCCTGGCTGTACTTGTACGTGTCCATGGCCTGGTTGTACGAATCCTCCACCATGTCCTGGCTGTGCTTGTACAAATCCTGATCCACCACCACCATGGTGTCCACCACCACCATGGTGTCCACCACCACCGTGGTGTCCACCACCACCATGGTGTCCACCACCACCATGGTGTCCACCACCACCATGATGACTACCATATCCACCATGGTGAACCGGCGTTCCAAGAACGACTGACATAAGTGCCGCAAGGAAAATAATAGCAATTGTGTACTTCATTTTAATTCGATTTGGTTTTAAATTATATGTAGACGTATTACCACTTTAAACAAGTTTGATTATAATTGTAACCATTTGTTGTGCTCGGTCGTCTTTTTATACCCAAATTCACTCTGCGTTATCTTATAACTTAAAGTGCGCATAATCATAAACAAGTTCAAAACAAAATAAATATTAATCTTAGTTGTTTATGCTAGATTAACAATTACTATTAACCGCAAATAGAATATTAGATGATATGATGATTTTATTTGTTGTTTTAATTAATTTTGATTAACTGTAAAAATATTATTATATATGTCTTGTATGTTAAGCAAAAAATATTTCTAAAATGAGTTTCGATTAATTTGATCTAGAACATTACGTACCTACTACTAATTAGGTAATAGTGAAACAATCGTTTAACCGAGAAAGCCGTCACCGTCATGAGTAAATGATCACACTTCCACATTAAAAAAATAAATATCTATAGCTCTCACAATGGATTTAAACAAGAAATCTTATGAATTAGAAAATCGTTTTATTTAAGCAATTATATTTTAATCATTTTTAATGGATTATTAATATCCATGACCGCCACCGCGACTACTACCATGACCACCGCCATGTCCACCTGGTTGAACGAATCCTTGTCCACCATGTCCACCACCACCTTGACCACCACCATGTCCATGTCCACCACCATATCCATGATCGCTACCATGTCCACCACCACCACCACCATGATGCTGTCCACCGCCATGTCCATGAGCTGGTGTTCCAAGCACGACCGACATAAGTGCCGCAATTAGAATAAGAACAATTGTGTACTTCATTTTGATTTGATTTGGTTTTAAATTTTATGTGTTAACACTTCAAACAACTTTGATTAACTGTAACCATTTCAAATGCTATGTAGGCTTTTTATACCTTCATAACATGTTGTGTCAAATTTATCTTGTTGCAAGTTTTTGTAAACAATTGCAGTGCAAAATAAAAATTAATCTTGGTTGTTTTTGCTAGATTAACAACTCAACCGTTAGAAATTGTTATGGTGAAGAACTATTTGTTGTTTTCTGATTAGTTTATATTTTTAATTTTGTATATTTACAGCAAAATTATTATTTTTTGTTTTTGTTTATATTGTGCAATAAATGTATTCAAAATAAGATTAAAATAAATCACGCATTTAATGTGTACCATTCGCTCTAATTTAATTTTAAACAAAACTTCATCAATCGCATTCAAATAAAATTATTGTCAATATATATTGTTATTGCCATATTGGTAGCTGCATCCAATTGTTTTGAACTGTGTGTATACAATTTTGTAGTGCTATTCTCGTTTTACAACCATAATGGCGTCGTCGATTCAATATAAATCTTCTATCTGTCGTTTCTTCTAATATTCTATTGTTTCTATGAAATCGCGATACGAGACTTTTATATTTGCGTATAAAAGATATTTTGAAATGCTAATCGAGTTTTCATAGAAACAATAGTTTAGTCGGAATTAAATTCATTTAAATTGTATCCGATTTTTCGCTAATTCAAATTTTAGTCAAATTTCCGTCGACTTTATTAAAATAAGTTTTTTATTTTTTTATTTTATTAAAACGGTTGGAACCTAAAGAGGTGCCGCACTCAATACCACAATGGGCCCATGGTGCAAAACTTGAAGATCTATCCTAACTCGCATAAGCGCACTGCAGCCTTAGCAAACTGTAAAAGTTTGAACCAAGAGATGGATAATAACTGAACAAAGATCCGTACGAGAACACTCGGGATCTAGCTTCGACAAAGGCCGGACAGCTGCAAAGGTAGTGTAGACAGTCGTCCACTTCCTCCAGACAATCGTCACAAAGATCATCCTGAGCTTGTCCCATGCGTTGGAGATGAACCTTGAAACGTCCATATGGCCCGTAATAAGTGCAACCAGAATTCTGGAGTTGGCTCTTTTTTAAGGATAATACATATTTAGTGACCCTCACGTTGGGTTCGATGATGAACGGTGTTGCCTTTCGACAGCTAGGCGTAGAACGCCAATTCTGCGCCAGTTCCAGTAAAGCGAACTTCTTAATAGCATTGTTACCACCGTTGAAGGAAAGAGGAATTGCTGGCTCGGGACCACAAAATTTACTGCGCGATCCAGCTTTCGCTAAAAAGTCAGCAACCTCATTTCCCACAACCCCACATGACCCTTACTCTCAAATTAGAGCAAATGATATAAATGAAGTGTTTGCACTCTTTGACCAGTTTAGATGTAGTCAAAGGGCTTTTAAGGGTACAGAAAATAATATCCTTGCCTAAATCACTAAACTTAAACGCGTCAATTGCACTATCGGTAAGTGCAATTAATTCAGCTTGAAAAACCGTGGAGTGTTTGCCCAGACTATACGAGAATCTGAGTCTATACTTTGGGCAAAAGAAAACAAACTATGCACTGACTTCTGAACGAGAGCCATCCGCAAATAAAACTATCGACTCAGACTTATTGAGAATCTGTCTATATGCCCTGTACAAGTTCCGAAGGCATTCCTTGCCCCAATGCACCTCAGTCGAACGCAGCAGAGCTGGCCATACCAAGAATGTAAGACTGCAATTCGGGCAAGCATATAGAATAGACTCCATAGCAAAAAGGGGAGTAGACGACATAGCCCCGGTTATAGTCCTACAGGCTGTCTTTGCAGTCCATCCAACCTTGCCACAGAAGACGTCAGTTTCACAACTGGCCACTATACAACTGCTGCATACGGCAGTAAGGGTAAAACCAGTGATTTGTATAGATGAATTACATCATTTTGGGGGTCAGACCCCAGGAATTGCCAAAGGCCTTTCTGCATTGCCAAAAGATAGCAATGGCCTTTTGTAGCTTATAGAATAACGCCTAGGTGTTTCACGTGCTCTGTCCTTCTAATTGCTCTACCAAATAGAGTGGGAACAGATATATTAGCACAGTCTCTACGTCAGGAAAATACAACCAAATCAGTTTTCGAGGGATTGACGTGCAACCCCTTTCCAACACACCAAACTTCCACTATATTAAGGGCGTTCTGGAACTGTCAAAACGAGATCATCCACGTAGCTTTGGACGGTCAACCCAGATCGCCGCAACTTAACAAGTAATTCATCGTTAACCATGAACCACATCAAGTGTGAGAGTACTCCTCCTTGCGGACAGCCTTTGGCTAATTTGACAGACACTGATGAGCCATCTAAGTCAGTCTCAATTATACGGGACTTGAGCATTGAGTCGATGAATTTAACAATGGTTTGATCAATATTAAAATTGGTACATGCACTCGTGATCGAAGAAAACCAAGTGCTATCAAAAGCTCCCAACAATGTCCAGGAATGTACCTACAAGAAACTCTTTGTAATTAAGTGATCTTTCGATTCTAGTAACGAGTTCATGTAGGGCAGTTTCTCAGGACTTGCCAGCTTTGTAAGCATGTTCCATGTTACTGAGTGGGGAGCTAGTTAAATAGTTATTCCTATAATAAATCTGTCGATGAACCTCTCTAAAGCTTTAAGAAAAGTAGAGGTCAGACTAATGGGCTAAAAAACTTTAGGGTCGGTATAACCCTACTTGCCAGCTTTAGGTTTAGAGCCGTTTACGTGATTACATTTATTAATGCACCTAATTCAAATACCGTCTAAATTTTGGGATATAAACAAAGATAAGAACTATACCAAAGTTTCACTAATATTAATGAAATTTTATTTTTAATTTAACTCTATATCCATATAACTCTATGTCCATAGAGCCTTTTAATTCTCCTCAAATTCGAAAATTACTTTATTTGTTGTTTTAATTAATTCTGATATTTTTAATTAATAATTTTCCAGTTAAATCTTTAAGATGGTTTGTTAAAATGTTTCCAAGTCATTTTGAAGCTTTCATATAGTCAGATACGTTATTAATCCATGCAATGATTTTGATATCATCAGTATAAAGAAGGCAATGTGCAAAGTTAAAACAAGTAAAACGAGTAATATAGGCCAAGATGGCTATCCTGTGGCACACCAGAAGTAACAAGGATTACTCGTTGAGTCCTGAATTTTGACAAATTGCCGATATTTGGATGTCTATAAGATTGTAAGATTGTATTATTAATAAGAATTGAAGCCGCTCTCATGCAAATGAGTCTAAGGTTTATTTGATCTGAACTCGTGGCGAAGTCAAAATTTTTATTATTAAAATTGGCTGGAACCCACGAGGATTCCGAACTCAATGCCGTAAAGGCGTATGGTGCCAACCTAGGATTATATACCAATTCGCAAACGCGCACTGCTGCATTCGCAAACTGAACAAGTTTAAACCAAGGCAGAGAGGACAACTGATCTAAATTTAAAGACCTAAAGTTTAATACCTGAATTCGTATAGAACTGAAAGCAGGACAACTGCTCACGAAGTGAGGGCAGTCATCATCTTCCTGAAGACAGTCTTTGCAAATAAAATCATGAGCTAAACACATACGGTGTAGATGAGCTCCTTAATGAAGTACTTCGCCTTACGACAACTAAAAGTCTTAAGCCCCTGAGACCTTAGGTCTTTCAAGGCGTAGTCCTTTATAACTTTCTTCCTGTAGTTGAAAGAAACAGGAACTGCTGATTCAGGACCAACAAAAATCAATTGGGAGCCAGCTTTTGCAACATAATAAAGTTAAATTATTTCCATCTAATTATGAAATATTTCAAAAATTTATTTTTGTTAAGTTGTCTTAGTCACGAGTTCAGCTAAAATAAACCTTAGACTCATTTACATGACAGCGGCTTGAACGAACAATCTTATATCAAATGTCATTGAAAAGTCCGTATATATACCTATATCATCGACTTGCTGCCTCTTTTCCAATTTACTATACAATTTTCCACAAAAGGATACCAAATTAGTCACGGTTGACCTTCCCGGAAAAACTCCAAGTTGTGAAGTTGAAATTACATTTTTTAGATATATAGAAAAATAGAAATTTTTGTACCATGGCCTCAAAAAGTTTAGAAATTCCGCAGAGAATTGCAATACCGCGATTGTTATCAATCTGACATCTTTTCCCAGCCTTAAAAATTGGATGAATATATAGGAAAGTTTCTATTGATCTGCGATGGAAAGACTCCTGCGATCACAATTCACAAGCTTTTATTAAAAATGAAGTGGAACTATTACTTAACTTTCAGCGCACTGTTCTTCAAAGCAATAGGAGAAATACCATTAGGTCCAGCACCCTAATCAACATGAAGACGAACCGAATAAATTGTAAATATATCAATAGGCTCACTAGCGGTAGAATTCTGGTACGACACAAAAGAGGGCATTCCCGCCATCTTTCTTTTGCTGTTTATGATATTCCAAAATTAATTAGGATTATAGACTTCAAATTATCTTCAATTTTCAGCATGTAATTATAGTATATATAGGAACCATAATATTGACTTACATGTAAACGATACAGAGAGTGAAGTTTATTACAGTTTTTCTCAATTTAAACTAGTTCCGTATTATACCATGGTTCGCTTAATTACATAATGGAGAAGATGTGTTTTCAAAATGAGACTGAATTAATTGGAGCAAGCACCTGATTTGAGCGTACGGACAATCACAACTAGCAGCTATGACTGTATTGTGTAACTATATTAATTAGCAATCAGCAAATGATGTTCTTGTTGTAAGGGTAATTTATATGGAATTAGGCAAACCATCGTGTTTTTTATTAGTCTTTGCATTACATATCGTTTATGCAGTGTAACTGTGTAAACCGAATGATTTTTGTGGAAAGTCCAATCTACATTATCTACTCGAAAAATTCTAATTCAGTTGAATTTAGTTTGACTACATTCGACTTGCATACTGGATAAACTGTGTAGTGTAAACTAATACGAACTAGAATTCGTGAATTCCATCCATAAATTCAACAATGCAACAGATAATAAAATTTTAGTAATTAGAAAAATATAATCTTTTATTTAAGCAATTATGTTTTAATTATTTTTACAATTTTTAATGGATTATTATTAATGACCACCACCATGATGACCGCCATGATTACTACCATGACCACCACCATGTCCACCACCACCATGTCCACCACCACCATGTCCATCACCATGTCCACCATCATGTCCATGCCCACCACTATAACCATGACTGCTACCATGTCCACCACCATCATGTCCACCACCTCCAGCGTGAGCTGGTGTTCCAAGCACGATTGACATAAGTGCCCCAATTAGAATAAGAACAATTGTGTACTTCATTTTGATTCGATTCGTTTTCAGTTAGGGTTGTATGTATTAACACTTCAAACAACTTTGAATAACTGTAACCATTTGGAATAATATGTAGCCTTTTTATACCCATTACATATTGTTTTGCCCAATTCATCCTGTTTAAAGTCTATGTAAACAATTGCAGTGCAAAACAAAAATTAATCTTATAGTGTTGTTTATACTATATTCGAGTAGATTAATAATTCTACACCATTAGTAATATTGTTATGATGAATTATTTGATATTTGAATTAAATTTATATTTATGAAGCGACTCTATTCAACCAGTTTCCCATCGATATAGGTGTATATGAAAAAAAAATCAGTCCTTACATCAGGCTATATAGTGACTCATCAATTACATGAAGTTACTAATTTTGTCTAAGGACCGGTATAATTGTAATATTAACGTAACAAGTAATAGGTTATGTTTAAATCTGATTAGATTGGAGCATATTATTATGTAACGCTGATTACTACTGTATTACTATTCAATATATATCTAATTCAATTATCTTCAAGTTAATTTAAAACTGATTAATTTTGCTATTTATTTATACAATTTTTCATCAACCATACATTCAAATAAAATTATATTGTCAGTGTTGTTATTGCCATCTATCCGATTTGAACTGCATATATAAACATTTTTAGTGCGATTCTCGTTCTACGGCGATTATTAAACAACATTACACCTTTTCGGGTATAGAGTTCGTATAGATCTGGTGGAAAAAAATGTAAGCTGTTTTGTGCAGTATAAATCGAGATAAATGGCTATTTTATAAATAAAAAACGAATATTTTTATTTAAAGTAACTTGCATAGTGTCAACATATATGTGTACAACACAACAAATTATGATGTATAAAATCATTTTACTTTAGAAAAAAATGTTCAATAACCGCTAAAAATGTATGTAAACAAATGTATTTTAAAGAGGTTATGTTTTTTTGTTAATTCTTATTAGTTAATGAATCTATTTATGAAAATTTTATAAAAATTAATCATTTGATGAGTTAATTTTACATCGTTCTAATAGAAAAGCATAATAATGAGAAAAAGTTTCCAAAAAACTTTGTGATATGCACTGAACCCTTCGTGAACAAAACAATGTTAACGGCTAATCTCAGGGCAAGAAATAGATTGACGACGACGACCATTTTCACAAAAAATCTACAATCACGAATGTCATGAGCAACAAAATTCGTTTCTTATGTTAGATGTCACTTTACCTGTTTTACCTGTTCTCAATATGGTCGTGTTCCATTGGCATGAATAAACTTCTCACAAGTACTTGTGATGTAACGGTCCAGTATTTTCATTTGCTCTAAATGCATCATAAAAATAAAACAATTAAAATTTGCATTAGTTGTAACCGTGGTTATAATGGCCATTGGATTAACCCATAAAGTAAATAGAATAGAAGAGAGTTTAATGAGAACAATTTATTTATTCTTTAGTGAAACTAGCGACAAAGCCAATACACTAATTGTTGGTACTAGATTCAGAATCGGAAAAAACAAAAACAACAACCAAATAAAATTTCATTGTTGATAGTTGATCTCATTTTATTCTATTGAGTATAATAATATACAAGGTCATGTGCGCATGAATAGGTGATGCAAAAACAAAAGGAAAAAATGATTTTATATTTTTTATTTTTCGAGCTGTAAATACGAGAAGGAGATATGGAATATTTTTTTTAAATACATTTTACATAAAATAAAACGCAATTCCATTCTATACAACAAGCTGGATACTGATAGTATGAAATAGTACCTACACGTATTGATTAAAATTTATGGTGACTTATTAATTTTATTGTTTGATACGAATACAAATTATTCAATCATTTTCAAAAAATGTTATCATCCTTGATTCTTTAATTTTATTAATTATTTTAAAAAACAAACCAAAACACATTTTTTTATTTTCAAATTTTTATTAGTACCACATATTTAGTTTTGTAAATTGTAATACATATTTAATTTGGGTACAATTTCTGTGAATGTGAATTTTATTTTTGTGTTCATGGGTGGTCCTTCGGGTCATAAATGTGCTGTGATAAATTGCGACTCAAAACGGAAAAATGGGGCTCGCCTCTTTAAATATTCGCAAGTTTATGACAAGCACGAGTTGTGGTTAACAAATTGCCAAATATCGCCTTCGAGTAAAAAAAACATTTTCGTATGTTCGAAGCATTTCGATCCACAATGTTTCTTGAAGCGATTGTTAAAAAGAAATGCCGTCCCCACATTATTTTTGCCACAAGGAAACCAAATATCTGCGTCAAGATCAAGCGAAATGGGTAATTCTAACATTCAATTACAAAATAATAATGTTTCTATCGAGGTCAATGAACAATTAAATTCAGTTAATGAAATAGAATTTACTCCTAAATTTGGTAATAATATTTCGAATTTAAAAACTTATACAAAGTGTAGTGGCGTTGCCGTTACTGCTAATTTAAATTTAGAACAAATTGCCGGTTTGCCGGATCCTTATTTCGACAAAAAATCAGTACCATCCAGTTCATTTTCGTGCATATACTGTGAGCGGTCCGAAAAAAATATTGAGGTTTACAGAAAATTAAACCGAAAGTTACATTTTCAAATTTATAAACTAAAAATTGAAAAAGTTAATTTAGGAAAACAGGTGAAAAATGTTCAACAACAAAATCGCATATTGAATAAAAAAGTGAATAATTTAAAACTTAAAACCAAAATAAATTTAACTACTGTGATTGATGAACAAAACAAAAGTGAGTAATCTAAAATTTTCTGCAAAATGATTTTATTAGATAGAAAGAAACGACAAAGATCATGCCAATGAATTTAAAACCATTGCACAAAATATGTATTACCGGTCGCCAAAAGCGTATAATTTTATGAGGGATCGATTAAATTTCGAATTGCCTTCGAAATCGTCACTTATAAGATGGCAACCAATAAAAAATATTCCCCCTGGCAACAATAATCCATTTATTTTCAATAAATTGAAAGAAACGATTCAAAGATTATCAGTTACCGGCAAGCAATGTTCGTTAGTTTTCGACGAAATCAAAATACGACAAGATCTGAAGTATAATATGTTAAGAGACTGCATTGACGGATATGTTGATCTTGGGGAAGATTCACGAGATTCTGAAATTGGAACTCATATATGTGTCTTTATGGTTCGGGGCCTAATAGAAAATTGGAAAAATATATTATGCTACTATGTATCCCATAACCCTATAAAATCTGATGTTCTAAATAATTTGATATCAAAAAATTTAGATTTATGTTTTTCATTGGGCTTGTCTGTTCGTGCGATTATCTGTGACCAGGGGTCAAATAATCGAAAATCTTTAGCATTCTTGGGAGCTACGAGGGAAAATCCAATATTAAATTACAACGGCCCTACAAAAATAGTAGGAATGTTTGATTCGCCTCATTTGTTTAAGTCTTTCCGAAACGCATTGCTCACATCCGATATCGATTGTTCCGATGGCATAGCAAGCTGGGATGTTGTGAGAGAGCTCTATAAATTAGAGCAAATTTCCGTAACTAGAATGTGCCCCAAGTTAAATGAAAAGCATGTGAATCCTGTTCATTTCGACAAAATGAAGGTGAAGCTTGCAACACAGGTATTTAGTCGCAGTGTTGTGGCCGGAATTAAAACTGTTGCTGATTTAAATAAATTTTCTGATTCGGTGAAATCTAAGGTTTATGCAACATGGAATTTATTCGACAAATTAGATAAATTATTTGACATTTTAAATTCAAAACACATGTTTGACGTAAATAAATTTAAATCGGGTTTAAGATATGATCACACAAGTGAAATATATAATTTTCTACTAAATATGGTGCAATATTTGAAAAACATAAAATTAACAAATGGTAAAAAAGTGTTCTCATTCGATGGAATGATACAGACCATTAACGGAATTCTTTACATCCTAAAGTCGCTGGTACAAGAATGCACCGATGTTCAATATATTTTAACGTCTAGGCTGAACCAGGACGCATTGGAGAACACATTTGCGCTTATACGGTGTGCTAACGGTAATAATTCTAATCCTTCAGTTCAAGAATTTAGTTTTACGGTGGCAAAATTATTATCAATCAAATATTTAACGTCTTTCACTACTATATCAAATTGCGAGGAGGATAATGACACAAACCTCCTGGAGATTATCCGTGAAATTGAACAGGATGAAACTGATCAAGATAAGAGATCAATCGACATCGAAAATAGTTCGACAAAAAACTGTCAAGTTCGTATTGATGTTCCAGACGACGATGAATCAGAGGAAATTGAAATGGATTTCAACAACGAATTAGAATCAATACCTGATGAACTAGGATTTAACTCAGACGTATCGATCCGGTATTTTGTTGGTTACTTAATTCAAAGAGTTTTCAAAAAATTTAACTGCTTAAACTGTGCAATTGTGCTAGTAAAGGAAAATGATTATTTAGAATGTAAATCAGAATTATTAATTCATCATAAAAATTACTTGAGTGATACGTTCGGAAAACTGCAGACACCATCTCAGGAATTTTTTGAATTGTGTAGGCGCCAAATAAATCAGTTTGAACAAACTTTTAAAAGCAACGCCCATACTATTGGTTTGAAACAACATATAGTGAACATGTTACTAAATAAACATATAGACCGTGAATTTTATAAGAAAGATAATACTTGCTTTGACCATCGTATTTTTTTATTGAATCTAATGATCCTAATATTAATAAGAAAACATAGTAAATGGCATATGGAGCGCGTAATAAAGGATAATCATACAAATTTTGAAGCCAGAAAAGAAATCCGAAAGAGAAAAAGAAATTTGTACAGTAAAGACAAGAGATGGAAAACGTTGCTTAATTGAAACTAGTATTTGATTTAAAAAAAATTGTAATCGTAATATATGTAAATGAATTAGGTTTGAAATAAATTATTTTTTCTATTATGGTTAGCGGTTTAGACTTCTGCTGTGGTCTAACCTGTGCGAAGTATTCTGGCAGTTTGCTTTTCATGCCCTATTATTAATCTCTAGCTCTTAATACACTTTTTAAGTGGTTTGTGAAGTTTTGAAATCAGTTATTCAGTGATCCTGGAATTTAACAGGTGAAACTTTAGATTGGAAATATTCTGGCTCTGTCAAAATGACGAAGGGTTCTCCGTGTATGTTGTGTTTTCTAATTAGCTAACAACAATTTCCGGTGCAGGGTCAGAAACAAAACATACTAAAGCCTAATTGATCCCGCTGTTAAATCCTATTTTAATCATATAATTTTAAGCACTTTTGGAAGATTACAATAATGATTAAGTGTGTAACTTGAAATTTCGTAAATTTAACTGGGAACACTGTCGAGTCAAAAATTCAAATTTTTAAACCACACTTCAAAAAAACAAAATATTTATTACCTTCAAGAAAATCAGTAGCAACCGTATTGCGTTTAATTCTTTTGCAATAATGGCAATATTTGTATATATACATACGTAGGTATATCCAAAATGACTTGTACATATTTATAAATTTATATATATATATATATATATATATATATATATATATATATATATATATATATATATATATATATATATATATATATATATATATATATATATATATATGTATATATATATATATATATATATATATATATATATATATATATATATATATATATATATATATATAAAATTTATATTATAATTTACTTACTAGCCGCATCCTCATATAAGCCTGTTTAAAAAAAATAAGAAAATGTATATTGTATAATAAAACAACGTACGATCAGAGAACAAAAATTTGTCGGCTCGTTGAGACATTGTTGTTGGTTTGCATAACAAAATAAAAACCAAAATACTATACCAAATACATCTACACAGTACACACCCGAGTAATCTACTAACATACATAATATGAATGAACGAGAATCGTAAAAACAAAAACAAAATGCAACAATCGAAAAACGATCTTTGATTTGGTTCAATATACACCGATACGCGCGCTGGTAACAGTAAAAAGATTTCCTCTTCATAAATCCTCTTGTTCTAGTTTACTTTATGATTAACCACACAAACAATGTTTAAAAAAAATGAGCCACAAAGGGAAATATTTATTTTTGGTTGCGATTCATTCTTAAACCAAAATTTCCCTGAGTTCTTTTTGTTGTTGTCCTCATGCTACGTAAGTAGATTTTACCAAACCAGAAATCCATTTGATTCAGAGCCATCAAGGAAGAACTTAATCTACCAAATTATTTATATAATAATAAATTAATTATCCATTAAAATTTTTAACTGGGCTTCAAATTAATTATTTAGAGGTAAGCTAAACACCTAAAATAATATAAATAAAAATCGCCATACGAATTTTTATATGTATTGACCTGTGCAATTAATTCTATTTCCTACAGCTGGTCAATACACATATAAGAGGCCCTTAATTCATCGCGCCATCCGAAATATTTTATTACAAAAACAGGCGCTTGGCCAGCTCAAAATTTAAAAATTAAATTTAAATTCAAAATTAAAAATTAAATTAAAATTAAACAAAAAAAAATTAAAATTAAAATATATATACGTATATATTATTTTTTTTGTTGTTGCCCGTTGGTCGCAATAAAAGAGTTGAAGACCACATCGTTTTGGTATAACGCTCATGTACGACAAGACAATTAGCCATTATTACGTCACACTACCATAACCGGTGGAGATAACCCGTTGGCAGAAGTATATAAAATACAAAACGGAATTGCGGCAAATTATCCATTATTGTGATAACTAATAACGTGGCTCTCGTGCTCTTGTTTTGGTGTAATTTTTCCTATTTAGTAATTAGTGATGCTAAGCATATAGAATATATAAAAAAAAAAAAAAAAAAAAATATAAAAAAATATAATTTATTTAATCAAAATTAATTCATTTATAAAAATAAGATTAATTCTAAGTGTTCTGTTTAAGTATTAAATTATTAGAAATAGTTTTCAAAAAAAAAAAAAAAAAAGGGAATAAAAATTGCAAAAATTGTGAATGAGGTGAAATGGCCTCTTAAATACAAAAAAAAAAAAAAAACAATCTTCCATTTTTAGATCATCACAGTCAACACGCCACAAGAGCTCTAGTGATTCGTGAAAAACTGGTGAGTTTTCCTTTTATCATTTATTTTTTTTTTATTCTTTTTTTTGTATGCGAATTTTCCTAATTTTTTTTGCAATTACCTTTTCTTTTTTTTTGTAAGTGATTATAATAATAAATTTTTTTTTGGTATGGTTTATCTTTAAACCGTAATGCATTTCTTATTGTTAATAAGAAAAAAAAAAATTTAGATACATATACTACATATATCTATATTGGTGTATATAATATGTATAAGTTCGTATATGTACAAATGATTATATGTTATATATTTAAATTGATATAAAAATATAAATTTATTATTTTTTGTGATTAAACTAAAATACCTATGTGTTATAATTTATTCAAAATGAGTTGCTAATTCCAATTGTGGAAATGGGGAAGTGATGTGTTACTAAATGATAGTCAGCGATGGTGATTTGCGAGTCATTTGGCTTGTGAATTTTTTTATTTTGTGATTAGTGAAGTGCACATGATAATTTAGTATGTGGCAGCTATACTGGTCGCAACCAACCCTACCTACTTTAAGCACCCGGTTAAATAAATAAAAACAAGCATGTGCAAACGCGACCAATGGCGGTTACAGTGAGTAGATTAAGGTTGAGTATGGAACGTATAATTTTATGCCAGGAATAAAATATAACCTCATTTAGATTCAAATATTTTTGTGGTTGTGGTGGGTATTGACAAGAATAATCGGGTGTCAATTTAAATGCGCGCGCTGAAAAAATGTTTAAAAACTTTAGATTTTCTTTTAGATTTTGTCTTTTTTTGGATTTATTGTCTCTTTTGGATTTTGTAAGTTTGGATTTTGTTTTTGGTTGATACCTTTTGGATTTTAGTTTTTAAATAAATCAGTAATACTAACACACATCATACATTAATTAGGGACTGTTCGGCTAGTGGATTTATTTATTCTTTGGAAGCTGCACGCTGCTACTAGCTCTATGCTAAGCCTGTAAACTAAGCTAACCTGAACGATGGAGTCGGCCCATGAGTTCAATTTAATACCCGATCATAATCGACGGATGAAAAATCCTTTTTCCGTTTTGGATTCCGATATGCATCCAAATAATCTTACTAAAAATTAAATAAAGTCAAATAATAAGATGACAAAAAATTGGAATCCTTATTCGGCGACCGTCTATTGCTTCAACCACTCCAGGTAAACCCTTCATCATATCAAGATTGATTTGGTTGCTTTACTGCATTATGATTGGCCACTTATTATACCTGTTGGTTTTTTTGATTACTCGATAAAGAGTTACTCGAATAACAGAACTCTAAGTATGTATGTTTCAAAAATTTCAAAAAATCTAAAAGAAAATTTGTAAAGTTATCTATTAAACATTTTTAAACTAAACTCCATCTACTTTTCTTATCTACTATACCATCGTTTAAGTGTGAGTAGATGATATTGTTAATGTAACACAAACACGCGGTTCATATTCTGAACATTTTCCTGACCAAATTAGAATTAATTTCACACGAAACTTGAATTGTAAACCTAATCAAACTTCGTGCAAATTATCTCCATTCTGATTTTTTGATCGAATTCATATCCAAATTGTGGTTACATTTTATAAACCGTCAAACTACTTTAAAATACTGGCCCAAATGCTATATTTTTAAGGGCATTGTCAATGTAGCTAAACCGCAATTTCGTTAAATGTCTTGTACACACGCAAGTATAAGAATATCCCTCGTTTTTATAATATTAAATAAGAATATGACTAATGTATATAGTATAGCGCTAAATATCAACCGGTTCAAAATTTAATATTTTGAGGTCTTTAATTAATAACATTATTAAATACAGAAGATGTATATACAATGACGTGTGATGATTGCTAAATCGCATTGTATATATGTATATAAAAATACCCTGAATTGATTTCAAGATTCTGTATAATTTATTCATTATCGTATACAAGACAACAGCTCCGTCGAAACGAGAACTCGTTCTTGTATGTATATGAAGACACAAATCAAAAAAATGTAAATTTTGAACGGACGGTGGCAGTATATGCCATACTATATAAATACCAGACGATTATCGCTGATTGTGATTATTGGAATATAAACGTCTTATAAAACAAATCAAGCAATAGGAAAATGAAATTCTTAAGTTTTGCACTAATTTGCGGTTTGATTGCATTCGCATGTGCCGCACCACAATTTCACGCTGGTCTTGGTTTTAGTGGAAGCGGTGCATCAGCTGGTGCACAATCACACACACTCAATCAAAGTGAATTTGAATATTAAATAAAATTAAAGTATACTTAGATTCTAATTTATTTTGTATAATATTTCTCAATTGAAGGTGGTGGATTCCCTGGATTCCATGGTTATGGTGGATTAGGTGGTAGCCAATCATCAGCGATATCATCATCGAACTCTTACAGTAGCGGACATGGTGGACATGGCAGTGGTGGTTCACAAGCACAAGCTAATGCCGCAGCTGAAACATTCGTGCAAGGTGGATATGGGGGTGGCGCAAGCGGCTCACTTGCATCAGCCGGAGCTGGAACACAAAGTTTTAGCCATTAATAATATATTATGTACACAATAAAATTAAATTCATATAGTTTATACTAAACGCGTCAGATCATAAAATATGTGTAATTTCTTTTTTAAGTATGAAACTTATTAAGCCCCGTGCGCGCGATTACTTGAAACGTCGTGATCTTTAATCATATATGTCAACACAGTTACGTTAACAACTGATTACTTGGTATCGTGGTACATATGAAATAAATCAAAGTTATATATTTACGATACATGATTTTGACGGTTTGATCCATGTACCATTGTCAAGGGGATTATAATAATTTATATGCTAATTTGTCGTGTCTTGGTCGCTAATATTCGTAATTCAAATTCGTATTGTTTTCACACATTTTTTGGGCGCTGATCAACCAATCGATGATAAACCAATCGTATACGGTTTAAAGTTAGTTTCTTATAGACAAATAATGTCCATTAATTAATTGAGGTTAGAATGCAAGAAATGTCAAGAGTTGTCAAAATATAAGTATTTGAAGTATTTTGATCTATGGGGCCGTTTGTGGTGAACAAACAAAACTAAATTTGAATTTTCTATCCACATTTTAATTTTTAACTAATTCATACACGGCCTAACTTAAAAATTCTACAATAAATATTTATTTATTGACGAGGAGCATCACGGATTCCACGTAGCGGAATTTTTCTAAAATAAATCTATCTGTCGATTGACGTTTAAAATAAAAATAAAACTATCTATCCATTTTATTAAAATAAAACTATCTATCCATTGCTGTTTAAAAACAAACAGCCACCTAATTTCGAATACAAAAACAACAACACAAAGTTCAAATGGATCGTTCATTTTAATAATCATTTTTTCCGCGAGAGGAGCTTCGCGTAGGCTACTTTTACAATCGTCAATAGTCTCTCGCTCTGTATCACGATTGTCATAATTCGATGTGAGCAACAAAGTTCTTTTTTATTATGTTAGATGTCACTTTACCAGTTCTCAATTTGGTTTGTAAACGTTTGCTTTGATTAAATTTTATTCGATTTTCTTCTCAAATAAGTTCATATTATAGTCAAAATCTCTGTAATTTTTTGTCGCAAAATTAAAATCAACAAATGTATTGTTGTTAATGTAAGTCAAACACGCTTCAAATTTTGAATGATTTCCTTACCAAATCAGAATTAATTGGTTTCACACGCAACTTGAATTCGTAAAATTTAATTGCGATATACAATTCTGCTGATTTTATTGATTCGAATTCAAATGCAAATTGTTATTAAATTTTTCAAAATCACACCAAGTCAAACCTTTCAATTAATGCTCTTTTTTTAATGGCATTGCAAATATAAAGCTAAACAGTAATTTAGTCTTGCACACGCAAGCAAGTAAGAATTTCGGTCGTTTTTATAATATTAAACAAGATGACTAATGTTTTATAGGTATAGCGCTAAATATCAACCGGTTCAAAATTTAATATTTTGAGGTCTTTAATTAATAACATTATAAAATACAGAAGATGCGTATATAAATATAACGACAATAATTGCTAAACCGCATTGCAGTCTATATACAAGAAAAACAACCATCGAAACGAGAACTGGTTCTTGTATATGTTTGTTTATGAAGACACAAATCAAAAAAATGCAAATTTGAACGGTCAGACGAAGTATATGGCGCATACTTACTATAAATACTAGACGAATATCGCTGATTGCCATTATTGATATATAAACGTCTTATACCTAACTCAAACCAAGCAATAGGAGAATGAAATACTTAAGTTTTGCACTAATTTGCGGTTTGGTTGCATTCACATGTGCCGCACCACAATCTTACGCCGCTGGTCGTGGTTTTCGTGGAAGCGGTGTATCAGCTGGTGCACAATCACAAACCCTCAACCAAGGTGATTTTAAATATTGAATAGAAAAAATTGTAAGTTGTTTTAATTTATTTTGTATAATATTTCTCAATTGAAGGTGGTGGATTAGCCTCCGGGCTCCTTCCTGTTGGTGGATTAGGTGGTAGCCAATCATCAGCGGTATCATCATCGAACACATCTAGTAGTGAGCATGGTGGATATGGTGGACATGGTGGAAATGATGGACAGCGCGGACAGGGTGGGTATGGTGGGCATGGTGGACATGGTGGACATGGTGGACATGGTGGACATGGTGGACATGGTGGACATGATGGATATGGTGGATATGGTGGACATGGTAGACATGGCGGTGGTGGATCACGTGGATATTGAGGTGGTGCAAGCGGCTCACTTGCATCAACCGGAGCTGGAACATATAGTTTTGGCCATTATTAATATATTTTGTATATTTGTCAGAGCACAATAAAATTTTGGACACGCTTTGTGCTAAACGCGTCAGACCATAAAATATGTGTAATTTCTTTTGCCTATTGAAAAGTCTTCATGTGCGAAAATTATAGAATCTTTAATCATATGTCATTGGATTACGTTAACAACTGTCTATACCTATAATACTTGGTGTCGCCATACATACGTATTTAAACTGTTAAAGTTGGAAGCTTGATCATATGAAATGAATCAAACTAACGTATATTTACAATATATGATATAGACGGTTTGATCATGTACCACATCAGAGATAGCATTATAAAATATAAATTATAATAATTAATATGGTAATTTGTCATGTCTTAGTCACTAAATATTTGAAATTCAAATTCGTTTCGTTTATACACATTTTTTATGCGCTAACATTTTATTTCTTCATCTATATCAATCGAATAAGGTTTAGAGTTAGTTAAATATATTATCTCACTCATATAGGCTGAATATGATATCCGTAAATGTGCACAAAACTGTTAAGCCTAATTTTTGGTTATTTGAGGACAGAACGCACGAAATAAAATGTCAAGATTTGAATAAATTATATTCATTAAAACATGACTCGATTCCCGAATACCTGAATGCGTATAATACTAAATAATAATAATAAATACAAAAGTGAGGTTAAATTTGCACGATTTTATTAATTTTTAATTTCATTTTACTCGTACGAGTGAAATCGCGATGCAATTAAATAGGCAACTTATGAAGCAAACAAGACAGAATAAATGTCTCCACTATTGTATTTGTACATAGTAATACAAATTTATGTCCAGATATATGAGGTTAGGTACCTAGAGTAGAATTTAAAACGGGCATAAATATAATTTGCTGCGGTTTACACTATTTTATTATCATATTATTAATATAAATTAGTCCGTACTGTATAAAGTTTAATAAAATTTTCCAAACCAAGTTTTGTTTAAGACTATACGTGATATACGAGTAGCTTGAGGTTTAATTGAGATAAATTCGTCTGGATAAACTAACTGCGGCGACTTTAATAAAATATTAAATAATTATTTACTCGTCAATTTTATTACTATATGTAGCTATAGTCGAATAATCGAATATAAAAGTCAACTATAATTGACGATTGGAGCATCACGGATTCCACGTAGCGGAATTTTTCTAAAATAAAACTATCTATCCATTGACCTTTAAAATAAAAATAAAACTATCTATCCATTGCTTTTTAAAAACACACAGCCACCTATTTTCGAATACAAAAACAGCAACACAAACCTCAAATGGATCGTTCTTTTTAATAATCATTTTTTCCGCGAGAGGAGCTTAGCCTACTTTTACAATCGTCAATAGTGTGTGCTGAAATTCATTTACTAGTAGTTTCATTGTTGTTTGTTGTAGTTTGGAGTGCGTTCGAAATGCGAATTTAAATATTCCCAAAATTTAAATTTAAATAAATTACTTGAAATAATTAACAAATAATTAATTGGAAAATTTAGTGTAAAGCAGTTTTCGAATGTGTCTTGGCTAAATACGAGTATATACGTATATAAAATGAAGATTAACATTTCGGATCCAACTTCGACAACAATTTTTTATTTTTGTTTTATGTGATTTTTCTGTGATTCTTTGCTGTGTAGGTTCTAACTTTTAGTCAAAATTATAGGTTCTAATTAAAAAAAAAAAAAATTAGTCTATATCTATATCACTACTCGACGTCCCCTCGATACTCATCTATTTAGTAGGTAACTATAAATACTTTTTGTCTACAACATTTTTTTTTAAGTGTATGGTTTGTTAAATATGTGCAAAAATTGATGTTCCATTTTGTCAATGAATATAAAACAAATAACATCAAGTCTTTCATTTAATTGCTACAAATTTGGATCTCGTGTAATCGAACCGTAAATTTTTAATGAAACATTTCCAACAGTAAAATTTGTAAAAATTTTACAAGAATACATTCCTAATTTATTGATTGGCATAATTCGGTGCAAGATAGGCAGAAAATGTGGCCTCAGTTGGATGATATTTTTTTTTTTTTTTTTTTATTTAAATGCTGCCAATGGCTTTATTCTTGAATCTTTCTACAAAAGAAACTAACAAGAAGTATTCAAATCTTAAGCTAAAATTATTACATATTTTAAGTCTTAACCAATGTTAATACTTGTTATTGTGCTCACTATTTACTTAATTTAGATTACATTTATATGTAAAACCTAAACGTTTAATATATTTACAGGTTCATCAGTCCAAGTGGATCTGCTCTTTTAAGTCGCCTAAATCGCGGCTGTTTTAATATATCCCTGGCCAATTCATTGGGATGTGTCTCTAGTTTTGAGTAATATTTCGAACTGAATTCTTTAATGGTTTCTTTGATAGTTTTAATTCCAAGATCATCGTGTATATTACTATTTCGAATGTACCACGGAGCATTGGTAATACTACGAAGTATTTTTGCTTGGGTTCGTTGCAGGAGTTCTCTGTTTGACGCGCTGGTGGATCCCCATAACTGAATACCATATGTCCATATGGGTTTGATTATCACTTTGTACAATAAAACTTTATTGGCTAATGACAGCTGAGATTTTCTTCCCATCAACCAATACATTTTGGAAAATTTTATTTTTATTTGTTTGCGCTTTGCTTCGGTATGATGTTTCCACGTTAGCCTTCTATCCAGGTGCATTCCTAAGTATTTGACCTTGGTTTGTTGAGGTATATTTATATTGTTTAATTCCACTGGTGGGCAAGTGCGTTTGTTTAGCGTGAATGTGACGTGAGTTGATTTGTTTTCGTTCACTTTTATGCGCCATGTCTTCAGCCAGTTCTCGATTTTGTTTAGATGATTCTATAATTCCTTTGAGGCAGTTTCGGGATTACCGTGTGACACCAGGACGGCCGTATCATCGCCAAAGGTTGATATGACTACCTTGTTGGTTACAGGTAAGTCAGCTGTGTACAGCAAGTATAATATTGGACCTAGAACGCTGCCTTGTGGAACACCTGCGTTGATATCATTTAAACAAGTAGTTGCATTATTTTGTTTAACCATGTAATGCCTTTGAAGGAGATAGTTTCCCAGAACTGAGTGAAATTTCTTCGGTAGAAGTCCTTTAATTTTGTATATTAGCCCATCATGCCAAACTTTATCAAAGGCTTGTGCAATGTCCAAGAAGGCAGCAGAACAATATTTCTTTTCCTCAAAGGTGTTTTTGATTGCATTTACGATTCTGTGTACTTGTTCTGTGGTACCATGTTGGTTTCGGAACCCAAATTGATGGTCTGGAATAATATGCCGTTCTTCTAATACTGGTTTCAATTTCGTACCATTTTTTCAAATAGTTTTGAGATTGTAGGCAGCATGCTTATTGGACGATATGATGAAATATGTGTTTCATTTTTTCCAGCTTTATGTATCATTGTGATCAAAGATATCTTCCATTTTTGAGGAATATAACCAGTCCGCATGATTGCGTTGAATATGAATGTTATTAGTTTTATGCATTTGTCTGGCAATTCCCTTATCATTTTTCCAGTAATAAGATCATGCCCTGGTGCCTTTTTTGGACTTATACAATTTTTAATTGTATTCTTAACTTTCTTCCACTTATATTGTATGGGTTTGAAGAACAAACCATCATCCATTTGGTCGGGTAACACGAAGTTATTAGTTTCTTCGTGTGGTGCGAATACTGTTGTTAGATGAGCAGCGAAAGCATTGGCTTTTTCTTCATCGCTTCTCGCCCAGTTTCCAGTTGGTAGTCTAATCGGGTGATTCGAGTTTGTTGGCCTTTTTAACTTTTTTGTTGCCTTCCACAAAGAATAATCTGTCCTCTCGGTTGCCGAGAGTTCATTTAAGTAGTTCTGGACGCTCTGGTTTTCTTCTTCCCGCAATGCAAATCTTAGAGTCTTAATAGCTCGATTTAATTTCCATTTTAACAACGGTGATTTTGTTTCTTGCCATCGGCGGCGAATTTTCCGCTTTTCCTGGATTAGTTCCTGTATATTTTGTGACAGTTTATTAACTTTTTCTGTACTATTTAAGATGGGTGTGGCCTTTTCAGCTGATAATGATAAGACATCTTTTAAATTTGCTTCCGCCGCATCAATATCTGCTGGTGTGTTAAGAGGGATATTCAGTACACAATTTTGTTCGACTAGCCTCTTATATTGATCCCAATCAGTATGTTTGTTTGTAAGCCGGTTTGGCGTTTCTATTCTTAGGACGCCGGTGCTCACTCTTACAATTACAGGTGAGTGATCAGAAGACAGATCATAGCAATCGGAGGCCTTAGCATATGTGCGTGGAATGCCTTTAGTTACACAAAAGTCAATTAAATCAGGAACTTTCTTTTTATCTGTGGGCCAGTACGTTGGGTGACCGGCAGATAAGTAATCCAGGGACTGTTCTTCTATAGCTTCATAAAGTTGTTTGCCTTTCGGCGATGTTAATCTGGAATCCCATTGGGTGTGTTTGGCGTTGAAATCACCCCCCGCAAGAAATTTATTACCTAGCTGGCTGAAATAATCCATGAACTGCAGTTTTTTTATAGCATGTTTTGGAGGACAGTACACTGCTGATATGACAGTTTCCAGACCACTCCTGCAGACAGATGCTCGTTGATTGGATATGTTCCTTCTCATATTTGATAAATTCATAGTGTTTTAATCTTGTTTTTATCAGTACAGCTGTGCCTCCATGTGCTTTCCCATCTGGGTGCTTTGTATCATAAACAGAATACCCATTAATTTTGAAATAGGTTTTTTTGGTGAAGTGTGTTTCAGATATTAACATTATGTCAATATTGTGCTCAGTGAGGAATGCTTGAACCTCTGCTTTATGTTGTGCTAGGCCGTTTGCATTCCATATGGCTATTTTGAGGACAGTCATTTTTGGTTTTTAACGACTACCTGCATCAGCGTACTCATATTCTGCATCATTAGATTCATGGTTCTCTCCATCATCGCCATGAAGCTTTGCATCATGTTAGTTAACTTGCTTAAAGCTGCTGCGATGTTTCCATCTTCGCTTGTTTGCACTTTAGGAGTGGTACCCTTAAGGATACTTGCATAGGAAACCTCTGGATGCACACTACTGTTAACAGTTGCTTTTGGTTGGTTATTTTGTGCGTTATGATATGAAAGTTCTGGTCGAAAGTTCTGGATGATATATCATTTCATTTTGGAAAAGTTTTCCAGAGTCAGCTAAATCTTATATTTTCTAATAAATCGATTGGAAGGAGAGATCCTAGTTTTTGTCCAGCACTATCACCAAATTTAACTTGGATAGTTTTTTATTTATGGAGAAAAATGTAATTCTTGGCATATTTTAATCGGCTTACCACACCAGAAAAAATGAACGAAAGAATAACAGCAATGTGGTAAAATAATATTTCAGAAGCTGAGCTAGAAACAATATATTTTAATTTTACAAAACGAATAGCAAAATATTTGGAATTAAATGGCGGACATTTTGAACATTCACTAGCATAATAAATATTTTCAAGACTCCAATTTTGATTAAAATAAATAACAAATAGTTAATTGATCAAAATTGGCCGGCTAAATGTTTCGGTTAAATATTGCTATATAAAAATAAAAATGTAATCAGATTGCAATGCTAGAAATGTTGTCAAAAAAGCAATTTGATTTGGAAAGTTAACCGTTGGTTACCTAACGACCTATTTAAGATGAAAACTATTATTTTTGTACAACCGGGCATTATAAACATAGCCTATATATCATTGGATTCATCCAGCGCATGTAGAGTCTACAAGAAATGCGTAGACTATACTTCCACGGCGGACCAATATTCGGAGTAAAAGTCAATTTTTACTTTAATTTTCGGTAAATTTATGTAAAAGAATATCAAAAAGTAAGGTAAACTGAGTAAATAAACGTAAACGTTTCGCGTTTCATAATCTACTGATTGAGTTAGCTTAAAATAAAAAAATCACATATTTCAATAAAACAAAAATCCTAAAAATCGAATTTTACCTTAGTTATTGATTTATCCGCGGCAGTAGGTTATCACACAAAAATTTCATAAATACATATAGTTGAACATCACCGGATGGCAAAAATCAGATAGATCATGATCAACAGCGACCATCAACTGGTAATAGCACAATTCCAAATCAAGCCAGCCGCTTGTATATATAATTTATCAAGATAAATCGGAGGAAATTCAAACAAACAGAGTGAAAAATATGGAAACAAAAAACATGTTCAATGAAACTCAATCTCCAAAGAAATGAAGCCACCAATATGGAACAGCGATGGAATGAAACTGAAGAAGCCTATATCAAGACTGCTACGAGCGTACTCGGCCATCAAGAGCATAATCGGAAACCATGGATTAGCGATGATACATGGAGGAAAATTGAGGAACGTAAGATACAGCACGTCAAGTAAAGATGGCAAAGAATTATCGGAAGCAATAAACAGAGGATATTTTCAAGGCTGCTGAAGAAACAGCATCAAACCAAAACATGCGGACACTACTTCAATGTATAAGTAAGGCCAGGGGAAAATTTACCAACATACATATATACCACCTACAAGGGATGCTTCTGGGCAAATCTTAACAACTGATAAGAGATGTAAAGAATATTTCGAAGAAAACTGCACAAATAACACCGAAAATCTCGGACTATCAACTGGCACCGATAACAAAACTACATATCAACACCCATCCATCAACGGAACGGGAAGTTACAAGTGTCATCGAGAAGTTGACGAATATAAGGCTGACTATTGGGTTACATCAGGGATATTCTACTTCTTGTACTAAAGTAAATACAACCAATGTTAGCACGAAAAATTGGTGGTTTCTACGATTTACCGCTTTACGATTTACGATTTGTTCAAATTTAAAGTGGACAAATATTTCAAATTTGATTTATATTTGATTGGAATTTGAACTAAGGCTGCGGACCAAAACTCGGTTAAAAGTTGACTTTTAAATTAATTATCGATAAATTCATTTACCCCATCAAAAAATAGGGTAAATCGAGTACACAAAAGTACATGGTATAAGTACTGCGGATTGAGTAAGCTTAAAATAAACAAAAACACGTATTTCAATAAAACGAAAATACTAAAAATCAACTTTTACCGTAGTAAATGTTTTACCCGAGTATTGGTCCGTAGCCATGTACAAATTATGTGATTGGAATTTGGACCTTTTGCATGCTATTCGACAGTTTGAAATAATTTTCTTTCTAATTTCATTCAAAGCATTATGAGTTTATGACATTGGTAATATTCCCAACAGAGGCGGGATGCAAAAGGGATTTTTCATCTTCCGATTACGATCGGATTAAATTGAAAACATCTATGACCCTCATGGAGCTGCACTGATCACATCAACTCAATTCGAATCATCATAGAACAATCCAACGAATGGAATTCTCCAGTATACCTGCTCTTCGTTGATTTCGAACGCGCATTTGACACAATAAATAGGAACATAATATGGCAGACACATTGTGAAATGGGGTTCCCAAAATAGTTGAACTCATACAAGAAATGTATCGGGATGCTATAGAAACCGAAATCTATTCAATGGCAAACAAAGTAAAATATACCACAACACTCGAGGAGTAAGACAGGGATGCGTTCCTGATGGCATTATAGACAGTGTCATGCCGAAATTAGATAACACGTCTTTCAATGGCATCCAATGGGAATTAACAGGTATAAGCTCAATGATCTAGCCTTCATCTTCACAATAGTAAAAACTGGTAGAACAGAAGTAGACATAAGCAAACGAATAAACAAAGCCAGATTTACATTCAACATGCTACATAAAATCTGGGATACTTCTGTGCTATCAAACAAAACCAAGATACGAATGTTCAGCTCGTGTGTAAAATTGATACTATACTGTATGGGTTCGAAACGTGAAAACGCACTGAGCGAATCACAAGAAAGTTATAGGTGTTCGCTAACAAATGCCTCAGAATAATGTTGAGATGCTTCTGGCCGAACACCATAAACAACACAGAGATCGAAATAAGAAGACGAAAGTCGAGACGGATCGGACATACACTAAGGAAACCTGCGACCGATGTAACCAGAATGTCACTGGAATGGGACCTGCAAGTGTAAAGGAGGAAGACCAGCAATGGCATGGAAGAGAACTATGATAGCCGAGGCGAAACAACTTGGGAAATCTTGTGGAATTTAAAGGAATAGCCCCCAATTTTTCTAAAATAGGGAAAATGTTTAATAAATCAAAGGAAAAATTAATTCCCCCTCGTTCCTATATATTATAGAAATTATGAAGAGTTATGAAGTTAATTATAGCTTAAGATAATTATGAGTTAGTTGAAACAGTTTTATTATAGTTATGGCTTATGAGTTAAACGATAAAATTACAAAATATATTTTTCAAGTCGTATTCATACAGTTAGGGCTACTAATTTTTGGCAGCCATTTTGATTTAATGATTAGATTTCTGTGTTAAATTTCGGTTGCCTAATTTTGGCTTATCTAATATAGATAAATTCCTAATGGACACAACCTTCCGTCAATTTGTATAATAATTTGCATTGAACTATTCAGTTGTGATTCAATAATAAGTACATATATTATCTCTCATATATATGTGTAATATAAACAAATCTATAATTTATTATTTCTTTGAACTTGATATTGGTACACAAGCATAAAACTAAACCACAACTCTATAATAAACTTGAAACAAGGTAATTTACCTTGATAATGACAAACACAAGTTTTAATAAATATTATGTTTCTGAATTATTATAATTATAATTTTTTTTTATATAATTTATAGAGCACAGATAGATAACAGATATCCAGAGCGGTTTCAGATTATGTAAATCGCTAATATTAGTACAGATTATCTTCGCTAGAATTATTGAACTATGAAAGTTCAGCTCACAAAATGTATGTCTCTCCCCACATACAGGTAATATATTAAGCCGATTTCACAAATAAATCTTGAATAATTAACAAAATTTAATAATTAAATTAATAAAAATTAACAACGACAATAAATTTTGTGTAGATTATAGGTTTTAATCAATTCCAAGAACATATTGTTTACTATCAATATACAAGCTTCAAGCTTAAAAAACCAAGACCAACCAACTGCATTGATCAAAGTTAAATGTACGTAGTGAGGAAAATAATAATGGAAATTATTGTCAATTTTGACATGAGTGCGTTAGTACCAGATTTTGGCACGACACGCTTGCGCTATATACCCTAAACACAAAACGCACACAAATACCTATATGCAACGAGGTCAAAAAACAAATATGGACGATCATAAATTAACGAATATATATTCATTATTTATAGCGAATTTTTTAATTAAATAACGAACAATTTATTTTTATTTTTTATGTTTTGAGTCGTATACAGAAAACGCAACTATTTTTTTTTTGTTATACCTTTGTTGGTTTTTACTCTTGTGATAATTTTCTTACATACATTTTTTGTTGTATTTTAATGATAAAAACTGGTTTCTTTTTACAATTTATAATATGTATCTTTATTGTATGTACATACGATATTGTAATGACGGTAATTGATGATGATGTCCCAATAAATAGGCAAACGGTATATAAAGAGAGAATCTCTTAGGGAAATTTAGTATTCGTTTGATAGGATTGAAAGTATTCACTTTAAATTAATTGAAAAAAAAAAAATATTTTGCAAAAATGAAGCTCGCTGCTAGTTTGTGTATTGCTGCTTTGATTGCATGTGCAAGTGCTGCACCGCAATTCCCACCTGGATTTGGTGCTGGATTTGGACTAAGTGGCAGTGCTGCTGGAGCTAACGCCCAATCACAAAACTTTAATCAAGGTGGTGGTGGCTTAGGTTCTTTCAGTGGTAGTGCGGCCGCCGCTAATGCTCAAGCACAAAGTTTCAATCAAGGTGGTGCGATATTCAAATATATTTTATTTAGAGTTCGTGTAAATCTATAACCTAAATTTTAATTTTAATAGGTGGATTCGGTGGTGGACTTAGCGGATCAGCCGCTCAAGCTAATGCCCAAACGCAATCATTCAATCAAGGTGGTGAGAATAGTGAAACTTAAATTTGTTCGCCTATATCTAACTTAAACATTTATTTTGATGTATAATATAGGTGGATTCGGTGGTGGATTAAGCGGATCATCAGCTGGTGCTGGAGCTCAAGCACAAACATTCAATGCTGCCGGTTAAACAATGTGATTTAAATAATTTCTGTGAAATTAATATCTACGCTATAATTTTTTTTAAATAAAATATTTGAAATAAGAAGTTTTAAATTGTGTTGAACTATATATTTTTGCGGTTTTGCTTTTAATATAGTTAAGGCTGTGGACACCTCATTTATTTTTTACGTGCGTAAAACCCATTTTATTTTTTGATTATTAACCAGATTTGAAACTGTACAGAGTTACATGAATCGTTTTTCAAATAGTTTATGAATCATCTGAAGCCCCGATATGATTTTGTAGAGCAGTTAGCCAAATCATTATATATATTGCACAAAGGACCATAATGCGAATAGTACCAAATATTGACACGGTATGCGTAACGATGTCAAAAAACAAATATGAACGACCATAAATGAACGAACACATTTTAATGGCGATTTTTTTAATTAAATCGCATGATAAAAACTTCTTGTATTTTATTCATCTGTATACAGAAAACGAAACATCTTCTTTGTTACTATTGTTTGTTTCTGCCATTGTGTGTGATAATATGATAATTTTTATATATTTTTGTTGTTGTATATACATGTATTTAATGATAAAAACTGGTTTCGTTTTGCTATTTATCTGTATATTTATTATCATATATCGTGTGTAAGATGGTCATAATGCTGAAGTCCCAAAAATAGGCAAACGGTATATAAAGAGCGAATTTCAAAGGTAAATATAGTATTCATTTGATAAAATTCAAAGTAGTCACTTTAAATTAATTGAAAAAAAAAACTATTCTTGAGCAAAAATGAAATTCGCTGCTATTTTGTGTGTTGTTGCTTTGATTGCATGTGCAAGTGCTGCACCACAATTCCCCCCCGGATTTGGTGCTGGATTTGGGCTAAGTGGTAGTTCCGCAGGAGCTACTGCTCAATCACAAACCTTTAACCAAGGTGGTTATGGTGGTGGGCTCAGTGGTGGCGCTGCCGGTGCCAATGCTCAAACACAAAGTTTCAATCAAGGTGGTGCGATATTCAAATAAATTGTAATTATAGTTTGTGTAAATCTATAACCTCAATATTATTTATTTTTAGGCGGACACGGTGGTGGACTTAGCGGATCAGCTGCCGCAGCCAATGCCCAAACGCAATCATTCAATCAAGGTGAGAAAATTAGTGAAATTTAAATCTGTTTGGTCGTGTATTCAACCGTAAAATTATTTTTATTAATAGGTGGATACGGTGGTGGATTAAGCGGATCATCAGCTGGTGCTAGTGCTCAATCAAGCACTTTCAACCAAGACCGTTAAATAAAGTGATTTAAATAATTTCTGTGAAATTAGCATTTATAATTGAATGCCTATATGCGCAACATTGTTTTTGAATAAATTGTTTTAAAAAATTAATCGTATGCAATGTTTTAATTACTGCCCTGTACATTGTTTACGCTCTTTGCCTTTTTGCTATGTACATCTGGGGTTCATGCTACTATACTCTCGATCAATGATCAACATTATGATTCCAAATCCATTTTTTCATATCGAAAGCTCTTTATTAATTCGGAAACTATATGAATCATTCATGTAGCATAACAGTCCAACCGGACTACTGCATAAACTGGTTGTATTTTATTGTTTATCTTGTCGAAACCAATTAAAACCAATACATTCGGATTATATTGATCTATAGATAAAATTAGAAAAACTCAGACTGATTAAATGAAAACAATTTTGAGCAACGCCAAATTTAACAAAACGAAATAAACTATATGGAAATAGGTATTATCAATCTGTTGTGAAATCATTAATTTTATTATTTTTTTAATTAACTTTCGATTTGTAAAAGAGAGTGTATTAACCTCGCCCTATACATAATATATATTGCGACCGTCATTTTAGCTCAAATGACTTGATAAACCACAACAAACCGTGGATCTATTCTATATACTGATATTACATGACCACACACTATTCAAGGTATTCAAGGCAATCAATCGATCCATTATTCGTTCCAAAAATATTGATTCAGAATTTATTTATTTTGGCTTGCATCTTGCCATTTAGAATTTAATATCAGGTCAAGGATAAAGCAACTCTGTATAACTCTATCTTTTGTGGGGTGGAGCTATACATTTTCGCGTGATACAATTTTTTTTTTGCAAGGCCTTTTGTTTAATAGTTTGACGACATCGGATTTTCACCACACCAAACGCTTAGGAAATAAAATTAGTTGTATTGTGAAGGATAAACAATGATAATAATTATTATACATACGTGTATAGTGTTCTGTGTACTAATGAATTTCATAAACAAAGCGTTAATTAATTAATTGTTTTAAAGTTATAGATATCTAAGGTATAAAACCGTATTTATAATTAATGTCGGAATGTTGGAAAATGGCCTTACTGTTTTGAAGTTGTCGGAAATAATGTTCATAAATCAAAATAAAACTATATAATCCATGTCGTAATAATAAAAACAGTTCCAATTCGAAATGACGTTCGATTTATTTCACATCGCATTTAAACTGCGGCCTATTGAATTCAAAAATGGGCATCCATTCTACTATGGATTCCAATTACATTTCATAAAACGAACATTTCAAACTTTGGCATTTTAGTGTAAAATATCGATGTTTACTTTTTAACAGTGTATTAAAGTGCCCAACAAACAATGTACATTTAGCATATATACATCAATATGTATTGTATAAACTTGAGTATATGTCGATAGTTGATCAATAAATTTAGGTACTTTATTCTGAATGCAAAATTCGTTAAAAATCTATTTTTCTGCTTATATTGTGAACCGGTTGGATGATCATAACAAATACGTATGTTAAATTTGTAGATGAATAAACAACAGCGATTATATTATTCTATATTCTTTTATTTTTTTGTATTTTTCTAGTTTTAATTTACAAATTCACACTTCTCTTGTACAGTTCATACACACGTACTTAATTAACCTTGGAAGCCAAATGATCCGGATTGGGCATTAGCACCAGCACTACTACCACTTAGTCCATGGCCACCACCAGTACTGAACGATTGAGCGTTAGCGGAACTACCTGACAAGCTTCCGCCTAGTCCACCGCCTAATCCGCCACCTAGTCCACCGCCTAACCCACCACCAAGTCCACCGCCTAATCCACCGGTATATCCTCCACCACCTAACGCACCGCCTACACCAGCGCCATGACTGCCACCGCCTCCGCCATTACTGCCACCGCCTCCGCCTCCATGGTGTCCATCATCATATCCTCCACCTCCGTGATGGCCACCACCTCCGCCTCCATAGTAAATAACACGAAAATAATAAACAAATTATTTTATTTTGTATTAAATAATAACGAATTTGGAATTTTACGGTAATATCTTTTTAAAATGTCAAAAGTACACTGTCTTAGTTTACATTAAAAAAAATAAAAATATAATACCTATTATATTTTTGATAGCTCATACCTATTATATTTTCGATATAATAGGTATGAGCTATGATTATACTGACAATAATGACATATTTTAATATACTATTATACTATCGAACTTCGGTTTTACACCGGCTAGTATAATAGTATTATACTTTATTGCTATTAAACTATCTACGGTGTAAAACCAGTAATAGAGAGAGATATGAATAGGTAAAATCTAGTACTAGTGAAAATTCGATAAATAGATATTTAACATATTTATATGATCAATATATATTGAACATATAAATATGTTCAATATATATTGAAAAATAGAATATATAAGTGAAAATTCGATAAATAGATATTTAACATATTTATATGATCAATATATATTGAAAATATAAATATGATCAATATATATTGAACATGTAAATATGTTCAATATATATTGAAAAATAGAATATATAAGTGAAAATTCGATAAATAGATATTTAACATATTTATATGATCAATATATATTGAAAATATAAATATGATCAATATATATTGAACATATAAATATATATTGAAAAATAGATATAAGTGAAAATTCGATAAATAGATATTTAACATATTTATATGATCAATATATATTGAAAATATAAATATGATCAATATATATTGAACATATAAATATATATTGAAAAATAGAATATATATTAAATAAAAAATTTAAATTAAAAAAAGACCTGGACCTGGACCTGGACCTGGACCTGGACCTGGACCTGGACCTGGACCTGGACTTGGACCTGGACATATAATTAAATGTCCCGGGGTCTACACTATGCAAATATGCTGATATTTTCTCTCATGAAATTAAATTTACCAATGTATGTGTAAGTATATTATACATATTTTGACATTCTCAGCAAATTATCAGGAGGCTATTTCACGAAAAAATTATCATGAAATTTTCACGAAATGTCACTATGGTTTTCATTTTTTTCATAGCTGCATAAAAAAAATATTCACGATTTTAAAAACCTACTAATTTTTTGACAGTATTCACCGAATTTTATTTGACATTCGAAGAAATTATCATGAGAGTAAAATGCCCAGTTATGATAATTTTGTAATAAATATTTATTACAATATATTAAATAATAAATATAAATTACCTCCCCCTCCGTGGTGTCCACCGCCTCCATGTCCGCCACCTCCCCCTCCGTGATGTCCACCGCCTAATAAAATATTAAAATATTAAATATTAAAAAAAAATTATTAAATATTAAATTCAATAAAAGAATAAATATTAAATATTAAAAAAAAAATATTAAATATTAAATTCAATAAAATACTAAATATTAAATTGCATAATGCAATTTTAAATCATTCAATCCATAAGAACAACAAAGATTTGAAGAAGATTTGTAGATGTATAAGTTTTATACCGCCATGTCCACCACCGCCATGTCCACCACCACCACCTCCACCGTGATGGCCACTATCATATCCACCATGTCCACCACCTCCGTGATAATCATCACCTCCATGATGTCCACCACCATGATGGTCATCATCTCCGTGTCCGTATCCAGCAAGCGCCACCGACATAACGGTTGCGAGTAAAATTAATGCAACAGTGTATTTCATTTTCGATAATATCTATAACAATATTAACACTTCAAACAACTTTGACTAACTATGCCGTTTAAGAGATCGAATCGTCTTTTTATATCTAAAAAAAACACAAAAAAAGTTTTTCTGCCAGTTTCGCCTTCAGTCATCATTCTATGTACACTCTTAAACTATAAAATTACGCGCCACACGCGGCTATTCCGGTTTGTTTTGATTTTAAATTTCTACTTTTTTATACAAAATACACGGATCGTAAACAAATCTTAAATCTTCTTTAAGATTTTTGGATTTATCATCCAATATAAATTTTCTATATAAAATAAGTATATAAGATAAAAGCAATACGGCATATTAAAAGCGAGGAACAGAAAAAATCCCCCAAACAATAATTAAGAATCTTTATTTAGCTCATTAGCATATACGAGTATGTACATTAATTAATGACACACAGGTTCTAGGCAATACAAATATTTCATTTATTTATATATACAAAATGATGTTGCGGATAAGCAATATATGCTTATTTTATCAGGTGAAAGGAACGTTCTCAACTTAATAAATGGTTCCCGTATATCCACCACCAAAATAGCGGATGAACGTAATGCGGTATAAGAAGTAGAAAAAATGTATTTTTTCTATTCACCACCAGGAACAGCGCTATAGATAAAGATAATTTTTTCTGCTGCAATTTTTTAACCAGCAGAAAAATAATGAATTTGGGCATTTTTTTATAAGAATTTTTGAGAATTAACTACTAATTACATGTTAGCAGAAAATTTGTACACTCTTAATAAATTATTCGTTACCAAACAAAATATTTTATATTTTAAAATACATGCCAATTATTATATTAAAAATTTCTCATAAAAAACCACTATGTAACCAATATTACTGTGTTGTTTTTCTGGTAGCTGGGATCATAACACACCTACAGGAACAGTAATTTAAAATATAAAATATTTTGTTTGGTAACGATTAATTTATTAAGAGTGCACAAATTTTCTGCCAACATGTAATTGGTAGTTACAAAAATTCTTATAAAAAAATGCCCAAATTCATTATTTGGAAAAAATTCTCTTTATCTATAGTGCTCCTCCTGGTGGTGTGGAGAAAAAATTTATGTTTCTGCTGAGAATTTTCTGCTATCTTATACAGCATATGAAAGTAAGACTTATATGAACTTCGTGTTCTTCTCCGATGAATGCCATTGTGAAATTCATTTTAACTAAATTCGGTATTTATCGGTTATATACAAAACATGTTTACCAAAAAATATCACAAAATTATACGATTACAGATTTTTTTTTTTTTTTGTAGTGCGAAATTAATAAACAACATATTAGAATTTATATATTTTATTCTGAATACTAAATTACATTTTAGTATACTAATTATAGACTAAATCTTTAAATTACATGTCAAAACTTCTCATATAAATCGGGATTAACTCACACATAACTATGTATAGAACTCAAATGCGCCACCAAATCCTAACTCTGTACATTGGCCGCTGATATGTTTGCACTTAATTCACCAGTTGGTGGATGTCGATATTCGGAGAAGGCAAACTCTCCAATTGGTGAATAATAGTATCCACCACCAACTGGATCCAGTCCGGTATGATAATTTGGAAATCCAGATGCAATCGACAAAATAGTGAATAGTAAAATAAATCCGAACGAATATTTCATTTTTAAATTTTTAATGTGTTATAGTAATATAGTATGTAGTAGTTGAAGTGAATTTAATTAACTGTGCGCCACTCGTGATATCAGAATGATTTATAAGTAAACCAACACGCGGATCTTATCATTTTGAAATGCAATATTTTTGTTGAAAAATAACCCATATGTATTTAACCCTAATGTGCACCAAAAATACTGTGCGGCTCAAGCTGAATTGCTCAATAAAAGTTATATAAATAAAGTGTGATATTTAATGTCACATCACTTAACCCGACCTTTCCACCTGGTACAACCTGGTATAATTTATTAATATTTCATAATATTTCGTATCTCTACTAGCAAATAAGTAAATATTAATTGTATAACGCAATGGTAGATGGCAGGTGGAGAGGCCGGGTAAGCCGCGAAAAGCGAGGGTTAACCCCAGTACTTCACAGAGTACTCCACAGCCGGCCTCTCCATGCCTTTTGAGCCATCCGGGAAGAAGCTCAGCGCATCATTGTCCATAACCGTCTCACTCACCCAGTCATCACTAGTGGAAAATACAATTAGGAACCTCACCTCCAAAGATGACGTTGGGATAGCGCAGTGAGTGGTATCAGGAATATCCCTGTAGCTTAAAATAGATGAGTGTCCTATGTTTTTACAGGTCCACACAGATATAGATTTGGGCCGAATGGCTGTGCAAGTTGCAAGTTGCTTGGCAGCAAGATCCAAGAAGGTGAATGAAAGAGAATCTTCAAGGCTTGACTAAGTATCCTCCTGAGTGATCCACTTACACACAAGCAGGCAGTTCTTTGGACTTTCACCAAAACGGTTCATGTTAGCCGTAATGTTAATGCTGGCCACCAGACGATAACCTTATACAGTAGTATGGGTTTGACCATTGAACTTAGAGCCAGTGTACTATATGGGGCTCCATACCTACCTCTTTCTAATGGCATTTTTACAGGAATAGAAGTGCTATAGTAGCTTTCTTTACCCTTTCTAAGATGTTTGGTTTCCAGCTTAGCTTGCTGCCCAAAAGTTGCCCAAGGTATTTTGCTCTCTCCGTAAAGATCAAGAGAGTACCATTTAGTATTGGCGGGTCACACTGGGGAAAACTGTGCTTCCTGCTAAAGAGGACCAACTCCCTTTTCTGTGGATTATCCCTCAGTCCACAGCTACTGGCCTACTCAAAGAGGCAACCAATTGCACATTTCATGCGCTCACTCAGCGCACAAGGGTATTTTTCAAAGACCGCATTAGCAACCACATTCGCGTAGGCAACCACCCTGAACCTTTGTTCTTTCACGTTTAGTAACAACTCCTTAATAACCAAATTTCAAAGAAGAGAGATAAAACCCCTCCTTGGAGTGTGTCTCTACTCATAAATCTCCTGGCAGGCACCCCACACAGATGAGTTGTTACGATCCTGCCTCTAAACATTGATCTATCCAGTCTCTGAGTGACCCGTATACCCCCTATATGCGGCCCTGTGATTGCCTCGACCTGACATTGCCTCCTATATGTCCAAGAAAGTTACCATATAGAATATTCCTTATATTCAAGATATTTTTCAATAGGGCCAATAAGGGAGTGTAGAGCTGTTTCCACCGATCGTTCCTTACAGTGCGTTGGGCTTGATTAAGCCTCTGATGTGAGCTTCTGTTTCTAGTGATTTTAATAGAAACGAGGATAAGCTTATAGGCCTTAAATCTTTGGAATATCAATGAGCGCGTTAATCCTTTAATTTATTTTTACATCAGCCAATTTACTAGGAATGTGAAAAAGTTCTAGGCTACCTTTGAAGATGACTTCTTAGTCCGCTGGACATCCGCAGGAATATTGGCATCATTAAAGCTGTTTTATGCCCACAGGCTTTCCGCCTATTTACGCTCTTACTTGCGAGGCTTACATCCCTATATATCTCGGGTCTCTCCGGAGCTCGAAGAAGTGAATTTCTAATAGTATCTCCAAGGATTCCTCTCTACACTTGCGCCAGGATCCATTCGGTCGTTGGAGATAACTCGGGATAGAAGCACTAGAACATAGTAATATGCGTAGCCTGGGAACCTCTAAGGATTCCTGTATATTACCACAGTAGAGCCGTTGCTCCTTCAAACTCTTGTACATTTTGTGATCATGTGCAGAAATGAAAAGAAAAAACTTTATTTATTACTTTTTATTAAACATTTTATAAAATAAATTTCAGTTTTATTAAAAAACTGAAACACCAAAAATATTTGACAATCAGATTAGATATTCTTGCAAGCAATAACGTTAATAAAATAAAATTAGTCATTAACTCAAGACACAATTGAATCTTAGGCCAAATTGGTTTACGAAGGGGCTATGGCTAAATATTTGTTAACTTTTGATGCGTGTTAACCAAATGTTTTAAACTTTTATTTCAAAATTACAGTTTACAGAAATGTATAATATATACCAGATATTTTATGAATTATCCATTGAAACCAAATGATTGTGATTGAGCATTAGCCGAGGCAGAACTACCACTCCCACCACCCCCGCCTTGTCCATAACTGAAAGATTGTGATTGAGCGTATGCCACTGATTGACTTCCACCACCACCACCGCCACCGTGGTGACCTATTGGATATCCGCCACCACCACCATATCCCGGTTGACTACCATATCCATCTTGTCGACCATATCCGCCTCCTCCTCCACCTCCACCACCACCACCTCCTCCACCTCCTCCACCTCCTCCACCTCCTCCACCTCCTCCACCATATCCACCACCTCCAACATTTCCACCTCCTCGGCCTACTCCACCATATCCACCACCTCCAACATTTCCACTTCCTCGGCCTACCCCACCATATAATATTTGAATACCTTTGCCATGACCACCACCATATCCTCCTTTTTTATGATGCGGATGACAAATAACTCCCGCTATTAGAGCCGTTAGTAAAACAAGCCGAATTATGATATTCATTTTACAAGATCTAACTATTTACACCTTAAGAAAATTTGCTTAACTGATCGGAATTAGCTGATGTCAGCTTTATATATCGTCTTGCAATTGCATCTACATATAATTAAGGAATAATTGTAAACAAAAACCAATTATAGAATTAATCATTTTTCAATAAATGATGCGAATACAATAATTAAATGATGATACTTTGGAATTTTATCGGTAATTTTTCCAGAAAATCGTGTAACCGAGACGTGGCTAATTTGTCGAATACCTAAACTCGCGTAACAGAAAATTAATTTAGCACAGAAATAAATTCTCTTTGCACTCCAAATTATTATGCTTGAGCATCAAGGAGCGTTCTGAAATCACTACCTCTAATATTTACACTTAATGACGCAACAAATGAAAATTAAATATTTGAATCCCACTAAAATAAAAATGGCAGTTATATATGTACTTTATCGTATTTTAGCTGTAAAATAAAACTTTATACAGCATATATTTAGCTACAGAACCTAGATAGCATATAACTAGGGCACTACAAATTTAGTTTCAAGTACAACTAAATTTAGATTAGATTTGTAGTAAAATCGGTTGATTATCATTCAACTTTAACCTAACAAAATATTGTAATGATTGCATGAAGTAGCGCGTTGGTATATATGATGATATACATACAGGTTACACTAAACTTCAAATTTTATTGTTCAAATATATAGGTATAGCATGTATACGATTACGATAACCCATGTCAATAAACTCGTCATGCCAATTAGTGATTCTAATTTCATTTGCGTAAATCGTAAATAAGAATTAGGCATACACATGGTCAACATAATTTTATATACATATATACAAAACATATTTATCTCAATGTTTTTGGGGCTGGTACATTCGCATCATTCTATATACATATTATACACGCAAGAAACTCTTCTATATATACAATAGCTCGTATATATAAAGGTTAAGTCTGTTTATCTATATTATGTTTGTTTTTAAGATAGTCATTAAAACAAAATACGCTTCTAAATCTTACCTCGCTAATGTATTATACGAGATCTCAAACGCCCAGATCAAAACTTGTTTAAATCGTCATTTTAGTTTTTATATGTTGTACATACATACATATGTACTTTATTATCTCATCTTTTTGTAACAAAAAAATTAACACTTGGAGTTTAGTTTATAGGCGAGTTATGCAAATTTATTAGATTTCATACAAAAAACTGTTAGTAGGTATAGATACTTGTTATTTAAATACATAATATTATACAAATTGATAACATGGTGATGCGCGAAAAAGAAAATTTAGTTTGAACTCGACGGGGATTTTTATACATGATCTTTGCTATATATGTGCTATATTCAATTTCTCGGAATAGAAAGATTTTGGTGAAGATTTATTCAAATTCGTTTGTGTTACTTATTTATTATTCTGGTAGAACTATATCAAATCAATTCTACGCTGAATTAATGGTTCAATTATTTTGTAAACCGCAAGAGAATAAGTATCGTATACAAAACGTATTCACTTAATTGAGGCTGTTCGATTAATACTATTCACAACAGATAAATGTGAGAACTAGACAAATATATTTAAATTTGGATTAGGAGAGGTTTTTCAAAAATAATTTTTCTTTTCATTAAATGAAAACTAATTCTACTGAAAAAACTAAAATTCACACGAAAAAAAATCAATTTAACTGAAGTGAAAAATACGCGTCCAGCTATATTTAGTTTGAAGGCATATATTAAAACTTATCCAGGCTTGGCGAATGACTGAAATGCGGCCGTTCTAAAAATTAGGGGACTTAATATTTTGAGATGTGTTTCAGTTTTATTACATTTATCGACTTCTTATGCCATTAAATGCACATCACTTAGAGTTTAGAGACTACTTAAATTCATATACATATAGCGGATCATAAGAGTTTAAATTTACAAATTACTCCAAGATCACAAACCACACGTAGCGGAAAAATTTTGAAGCGAACTTACATGCAGTTTGACGTTTAAGATTTATTTTTATAATAAAATAATTTCTTACTTATTTTATTAATAAAATAATTTCTTACTTATTTTAATAATAATTATTTACTATTACCTCCATAGGCAATACCACACAAATCACAAAAGATATTATGCGTGTACACATATTTTGTTTGTAAATTTTTCACGAGAGGTGTTTTCTCTACTTTTACTTAATTTTATGTTTATAGGGCGCAAATCAATCCATTCAATTTATATAGTGGGTCTATTTTTTAATTTAACCCGAGCGAGTGAATTTACTCAACCAGTGTACACAGAGTACAGTGTCAAATTGGTCGGTGTACTCAGAGTAAAAACAGCGTGGAAAAATAAAATGTTTTTACAAAAATAAATTTGTTGTAATCTGTTTTTATAAAAATATTACAACTAAGGTTATGTTTTGCTTATTCTTGACACTAAGACTGTGTCCGAATCGTGTGATAAAAAATCGTGAATTAATTTTTTGACATTTGCTTGATATTTATTCCCCTAAATTCACGATTTTTTATTATGCTGTCCGAAATGTGTAATAAATATCCCCACCCGATAAGTTTTTTCCGCATGTCATATATGTCAATTTTAGTTTTCATAACCTCAAATTTTCTGTGATAACTAATAAATTGCACAAGAAATTTAAAAAATTGCGATAATCCTTTTAATCTCACGTTATTATTATTATAAGTATTAATAATTTTAGATTAAATTATTATGTATATATAAATCACAAGTTGCACATGCGTACACAAATTATTCGATAGCTGTCAAAAATTATCATGGTAATAGACTCGAATAATTTGGGTGTGTTCGGTATTTTCAAGTAAATATCAAAAAATTAATTCACGATTTTTTATCACACCATTCGGACACAGTCTTACATTCATTTCAGAGCAAAAATTTTCATTCGGTGGGTGCACCGAGTAGGCTCAGTTCATATTAAAAAATACAGTGTGTGGAGTAAAATTACACAGGTTGAATTAAAAAACGCAGTGCACATTTTAGATACCGCACTACTCGCTCGGGTGAAAAAATCGTGAATTAATTATTTGACATTTACTTGATAATACCGAACGCACCCAAATTATTCGAGTCTATTACTATGATTACTGTTGACAGCTATCGAATAATTTCTGTACCCATGTGCAACATATGACTTATACATACATAATAATATATTATAAAATTATTTATACATATAATAATAATAACGCGCCATTAAAAGGATTACCGCATCCATTATTTTAATATTATTTTTTTAAATTTTCTGTGCAATTTATTAGTTGTCACAGAAAAAGGTTAAGAAAACTAAAATTGACATATATTACATGGGGAAAAAACTTATTAGATGGGAAGATTTATTACACATTTCGGACAGCATAATAAAAAATCGTGAATGTAGGGGAATAATTTTCAAACAAATGTCAAAAAATTAATTCACGATTTTTTATCACAGGTTTCGGACACAGTCTGAGATTCTAATATTTTATTTCTTTTGAACTAATTTAGTATTATATAACGAACAAGTTTATCATTTTTTTCAAATTTCTTTTTATTTAATTGTAATTGCGCGTAATGAAATTTGATAAGAATTTTAATAAATTGCAAAACTATTTTCATATAACATAAAGATAAGCAAAATATTTGAATGGCATATAGTAAATGAAAGTTAATAGAAGTATAATTACGAGATACACATTCAATAAACATTAAAAATGAAATACATATACTGTTGCATTAATTTTACTCGCAACTCTATCTATAGCCATGGGTTTCCCAAGCTCACACGGACATGATGGACGTCATGGTGGTAGACATCATGGTGGTGGTGAACATCGTGGTGGTGGTGTTGGGGGAAATGGAGGACACCAAGGTATAAATCCAGGTGGACATGGTGGTGCTAGAGTTGGTGGCCCAGTTCCAGCTGGCGGACTCAGTGGGAGCTCATCAGTTGCCAATTCTCAATCGCATTCATTCAATTAAGGTGGTCAAGGACTTGGTGATCTAAGTGGCAGCACCGCAGGAGGTAATGCTCAATCATCATCATTTGATTCGCTCTAAATACCAAACGAATATGATTTTAATTTTTTCCATCTACGCCAAGTTGGGATGCTGTTATTACCGATACGCTATAAATGTCAAGTACGACCATATTTATCAGACCAATAAAGAGATACATTGTTAATGAACTGAGGTAAAATTGTGAGATTCTACAACTATACGAATTAAGAAAAATATCCTCAAGGCTATACAACCAACAAACTTGACATCATTGGTGAACAACCGGAAGAGTGAATATATTCACCAGAGAGAAATGACTTCTTATATATGTAGTGCATAAAAGAAAGGTCCACACAAGACATCCCACACTCACAATAAAACTGACGTTGAGGATTGATGAAATCGAATTCTGAGATTATCGTTACCGTTTTTAAAATTCCTATTCAATAAACGATAATTTTTAATATGGAGATTGAAATAGAAGTAAATTCCTGTCGTGTTTGTTTAAAAAATGTAGGCGGAATACCTTTATTTAAAGACCGTGGGGAGGGAATTGCCGCTGAAATGATAAGTTCCATCTTCAACATTGATGTAAATGTTAGTAGTGTAAAGTGGCCGGTTCTAGACCATCCATATCCCAAATCTGTGACGTCATAAGGAAATTTAGGCGTAAACGACTATGCAGTGTTTTAGGCGGAAATGACGTAAACGACTATGCAGTATTTCATTTTAAATAGGTGGCAGTAGCGCTATGTGAGTTTTTGTTTGTGTTTATGATAAACTTTCGCTCTATGTGAGTTTTGGTTTATGTATATGATAAACTTTTTCTGTATATATTTGAACTTTATATCTTTTTAAATAGGTGGCAGTAGCTCTATATGAGTTTTGGTTTCCGTATATGATAAATTTATATAATATAAGGAAATTTAGGCGGAAAAGACTGTGACGTATGAAGAAATACATTGATGTCTCGATAATTCTATCTTCGTGCATAGATAATGTATTGAAATTTATCAAGTTTTACGATTCATAAGTTAAACTGTAACATGTTAAAAACAATTATGTGTGAATTCTACGTCATATTTTTTATATGGAAAGAAGAAATACAGTTGGATCTCGATATTTCCATCTTCACGCATAAATAGTGTATTGAAATATATTAAGTTTTGCGATTCACACGTTAAACTGTAAAAGCAGAATGTAGACTTGATCTTGAATATTAATGTATATATGGTAGCAAGAACAAATCTGTTGAATGCAAATGTGAATTAAAAGTTGGTTTTTTTTATTTATGGATATCACCTACAAAAATGCTATATATATATATAAGTAAAGGTAGAAAAAAAGGTAAATAAACTATATGTTTTACTTGATATATTATGTATATAATATGTAGTGAATGAATAATACATATACATAATATGTATGAAAGGGAAAGTAAACTCGATCTTGAAAATCGTAACAATAAACAGATGTACATGTAGAATATGATGCTTCATTGGAAATTGATAAAGATCGTAACATTATTTTAAATCATTGAAGCACAAAAACATGAATACATTAGATATAAGAAAATTTTTGTCGAGCAATCGTTTAACGAAAAAATGTTTCCGTGGTGTATATTCACTCGATATGATACCAAAATATGTTCACAAAAAGCCATCTGGTTATGTTATAAATACGGACCCATCGCACCAACCTGGGACACATTGGGTGGCAATTTATTTTCCTTTTACCAGAATTTTTTGATTCATTTGGTCGAGTTCCATTTAACAAAAGATTCACAGATCGATTTACATATAATAGGAGAGAATTACAAGATCGTTCCAGTTTATTGCGCGGGAAATATTGTTGTCTCTACATTTTAGATAGATGTAGTCACAGGTCTATGAATGATTTTGTGAATCGTTTCAAAAAGAAAAAACCCCGACACAATGATCGGATCGCTACTATTCTATTTAAAAAAACATTTAAAAAGAAAAATGGAAAATACATACCGTTAAATATTATACATCTTGATCAATCGAGTAAAGATTAGTATGCATTTAATCTTTGAAAGATGGAGAACAAAGTAATAGATTTATTATTATCGTACACGTATTTTCTAGATAATGATTATAAGAGTTTAATTAGTGTTGGTTACAATATAAATAATTTATTACCGTCTATAGTCCTAAAAAGGGCGACTAGCATCAAGGAAATAGAATATTCGGTATTTATGAATATATATATATATATATATATATATATATATATATATATATATATATATATATATATATATAACTTTCGAAAGGTTGTAAATAAGTATTACTGATGATGACACATCTTCATATTCAACAAATATAAGTAAAGAGTTTACGTTGTCAACATCAAAGAAGGAAAAAGAAATAACTATTCGAGTTGTATCAGTAAAATTAGCTTAAAACAGAAAGAATGGAATAGATTATATAATTTATTACCATTTATAGTGGCAGTAATAAACTATCAACATCAGAGTGCTTATCTTGTGAAAGATTATTATGATTAATATTTGAGACAATGTTTGGAACAACAGGTTTTGAAACTTGATCGACAACCAATCGTACCGTATGAAATAAATACGATCACCATTAATTACTCAAGATTATTTCATGAAATTCCAATATTATGTACGAATAAATTATTCGAAGATTATTTTAATAATGTTATTCAGACATCTATAAATAGCGTCATTAATTAGATCGAAAATTCAGTATTCATTGAAACCTTAACAAAGATGTATCCAGACTTCTCAGATATTGAAGGCGAGTTTAATATGACCTCGCCGGAATATATGTTTCATAAACAACGAATGTCATCATATAAGAAAAACTGGCCACATTCTTTAAACTATCTTATTGAACCGTTATGTGATGCTGGTTTCTATTACACTCAGAAAGGTGATGAGGTAAAATAAGAAAACTGATGTAAAATAAACAGTAAAAATAATAATAAAAATTACAATATACAAAATCATATTTTATTGAAGTCATTGTCGTACCACACACTATAAATTTCCGCAGTAACAAAATAAATATATTCTAGCAATCAACTAGCGGTACGTGCGGGGGCCGTAAAAAAGATGATGAAACTCCTACGACTCCCATCGTGTTTTTCTATTGGAGTCGATGTCCTCCAAGATAGATAGAAGAAAATTCTTGTTTTAACATGTTCAAACGAGTGCAATATAAAATTCCACAGTAATAAAATAAATAATTTCAAGCAATCAACTTAACGTTACATGAGAGCAGTAAAATAGAAGATCAAATTCCAACGTCCGAAGTGCGCCGTCCGAAAACCCGTCCGAAATCCGACGTCCGTGCGCATAATGCGACGACCGAAGTTTCCTAGTAACGTTCATAACAAGAAGATTACTGGTTTTTGTATAATCTTTTTTTTTTTTAACTATAGATTAGTCGTTTGTTTTGTTTATATTCATCCATTTGTTTTTGTTTTCCGCGTTGCACTCAAGTATAAATTACATTGCATTTCTTCAGTTGATTATCAGTTTGCTAAGAATATTAAAACCATGGAGTCAACAACATCATCATCATCATCATCATCAGCTAATATTTTAGCAAAATTAAATAATGTGGTGGCGTTCATGGAGAAACCAACTCTCAAATTCGCTGATTTGATGATAGGCGTCCACTATCAAATCGTGGATGTAAAGATAGTGAAAACACGATATGGAAGAAAACTTCTTGTGGAGACAGAGGAGAACTCCATATTTTTGCCGGAACGGTACAACGTTCTAGACGAGGATGAAATCGAACATTTAAAGCAGATGTGTGAAAAATCAATTCATGTTTTAAAAATAGATAAATGTAATATAAATTTTGTTTATTAAATAAAATATAAAAATACAAGTTTTAGTTTATTTTTTTCTTCACTTTCTCCATCATCGTCTTCTGAAATTTTTTATAACTGCTGTAACAATTGGGAAACGATGTTTCTTGTTCTTCTGCTTCTGAGAGTTTGTGTTGTAGCCATCGGCATGCAGGTGTCCATCTAAAATGTTCGACACATACGTCGTCACCCTTCTTTACCCAATGGTGAATTTGTACACGGCAGTAGTTACACATAAAGTAATCTTTTCGTTTTAAATAAAATAGACCATATTTCGCAATTTTTGTTGTATCCATTGTAATGTACACTACACCATAGTACACATTGCCATAGTGTACATTGAACTCGTTAAGTTTCCAATTCAATACAATGTATGTATTTACACATGCCAAAGTATGTGAATACATTGTATGTCGAATTGGTATGCTGGGCTCAGCAAATTGCTAAGAGTACATTGTATTTATATTATATTTACATTAATGCAATTCAATGTAATATAATATAATGCGATAAGCATATTAATAAAATGAATGGCCGGGCGATTATGCCTATTAAGCATAAAATTAAGCATAGAATGTAATCAATGTTTGAATAGAATTAATAAAGACACAGTCGGATTTTAAACCTAAAAAGAACAAGTTGTTTTAATATAAGATGGCATAACACCATAAACGTGTGGGGCCAATCTCGAAATGTGAATAGTCGATTCTCTTCAATATCCATTTTAGAAATGTGAGAGTGAAAAAATAAAATATGTATATATATAAGACATGAAAATAGATTTACTATTTATAATTATAATTACAAGCATACATTGAAATACATAATAATGAGTCGCCGAGAAATTGTAAATGAATTGCATAAGCCTGCATATAAAAAATTTATCCGTCGTCGTGTTAAAATCATAGGAATTGATGATTTATGGCAGGCCGATCTCGTAGAAATGATTCCATATGCAAAGTATAATGCAAATTACAAATATATTTTGACAGTGATTGACGCTTTCTCTAAATTTGCGTGGGCTATAGCTGTAAAGAAGAAAACATCGCAAAGTATTATAGATGCTTTTAATAAATTTTTTACTCAGTATAAAAGAACACCCAAAAATTTTCAAACCGATATGGGGATGGAATTCCATAATAATGATTTTAAACATCTGATGAAACAGTTGAGTATTAATCATTATTCCACTTTTACTCATTTGAAAGCAAGTATTGTAGAACGATTCAATCGAACACTTAAAGAGTCGATGTGGAAGCTGTCAAGGTTCGTATAAATGGATAAATATACTGGAAAAATTAATCAAGGATTACAACACAAAGAAACATCGTACAATAAAACTAGCACCTTCCAAAGTTACTAAATGAAATGAAAAATATATCTTAAAACGTACTTAAGAGGTGTATTAAGTTAATGCGGAAAAACAAATTCCATGTTGGTGATTTTGAGCGAGTAAGTAAATTTAAAAAAGTTTTCGAAGAAGGTTATACGCCTAACTGGACTACAGAAATATTTAAAATTATCGGTGTCAACAACAAATTTCCAGTAACTTACTTACTTGAAGATTATTAGGGGCTTCCAATTGCTGGTCAGTTTTATGAGAAAGAGTTACCAAAAAACAAATCTTCCAAACACTTACCTAGTAGAGAAGATCTTGAAAAAATATAAAAGTAGAGTTTACGTAAAATGGCTTGGATTTGACTCGTCACACAACTCTTGGATAAATAAAACAGATATAATTTAAAATATTTTTTTATAATATGTATAAATTTTATTTAGATATAAAGTAAACAAAAAAATTAAAATAAATAATAAACTATAGTACAATCTTTTGTTTTTACTTATAATTATAATCTTAACTAAAATTAATTTTATTGTTTCCCCAGGCTGTATGTTTTAAATGAGTTTGGTATGACAAAACGTTTATCATCAAAATTTGATAATGCTAATTTATTAAGTATTTGAGTGTACAAATTATGTTTTACACTTGTAAAATTTTGCTGTGATCTAATTATATTTTGATTTTTAATGAGACAATTTTTATAATCATTAAATGATATTTTACACTCGACTACGTTCTTTTTAATCCCTTTAATTTTTTTAATAATTTCATTGTCCCTCTCTTCTAGTAATAAGCAATATGTTTTTGCTTTGAGTCCAATGAATTCTGATACTATTTTTCCACTGCATTCATCCTTAAACATACCCAGTATACCTTGTTATTTTTTAATGGTAAACCATATATGTTATCAGAAGGGAAATCTGATGTATCAAATTTCTCATCAATATCATTAAAATTTTGATATATCATCATAGAAATCAGCGTGTCATAATGTGGTTTAGTATTTTGCATTAGAAACGGAAAACTATCATGACTATTAAATAGGTTTTCTGGGTAATCTACATCAACTTCCAAAATATAGCCCAACTCATCTGTAGCGTTTGTTGCCGAAATATCAAAATCATTTATTTCATCAGGGTTAATCCATATAAATTATTAGCGTCTAAATAAACTATATATTGAGACTCTAATAATGGATCATATTTTTTCATATATATTTATGATTCGCCTTAGAATATCGTTGAGAACATTGAGCTAAACCTCCCCGTATACCTTTATTTATAAAATTAATCATATTACTGTCTATTAGCAGATCCATTTTAATTTTTGTGAATTTCAACATAGCATCCCAGCTTAAGCCCGGAGCTGTAAAATAATGCGCAGGATCCAGATCGTATGCATTTATACAAACATTTCGAAAGTTTTCAAAAATATCAGCTAATATTAAGACATCTGATTTTAAATATAAATCAGAATACTCCCCAAGATTACTACATTTAAAAGTATCCGAAACCTTTTTCGCGTGTGCATATTGTTCGGAACTTATAAATGAATCGGTTAACTTGTTATAAAATTTTGATATATCCGGTAATTCTATTTCGTTAAATCTCTCAAAACAATCCAGATAATCATAAGGAAAGATCCCCTTTTTTTTAATAAGATTAAACTCATTAATATCCGGAAATATGTTTCTAACTTCTAGAAATTGATTATCTTCTAGGTTGTTTGATAATTTATCGATACTTGATGCCATAAATTTGAATGAATCAATAAATCTAAGTATTTTGAGCAATCAGATCTATTGATTCAGTATCAAAGCCTAACTCTTTAATTATGAAATGGGCATCGTATCCACTTAAATTATGACAAACTAGAGGTACAAAATCAGGAAGTTTATAATTTAAGTTGCATTTTAAATGAGCTGCTCCTTTAAAATTTCCCGTTAGATGACAATGATCTCTAACTTTAAAATTCTCAGAATCATTAAAAATGCCTTTACAAATGTGGCAGACATTTGATGTATTATATTGATCTTGTTCTATTATATTGAGTTTATTCATTGGTACTACTTTATGTAACTCATCATATAAATAGAGGCTAGATCAATTTTTAATTTGCTAATAAGTACTTTTGGGGGTTAAAGATGTATGTCCAGGCCTTGGACTTCCCAAATAAAAACAATATGAATAAACACACACGATAAATTAATTGTTGTTATTTTATATATATTCAATTTTATTTATTCAGTATATTAACTGCGTATACACACATACAAATTTTTGTGAACTTAATTTAATTTAATTCAATTTAATATTTTTTATTATTATCACCACCACAAAAAATTATTTATTAAAATAAAAAATGGATGCACTAATAAGAACACGGTGTTTCGCTTGAAGTTTGTTTTTGGTAATGTTGTGTTGTGTTGTGATGACGTCGCCTTCGTGTCCAAAATACATGTCGTATTTTGGAGAGGGCGCCGGCGACGGTCAATACTGCACTTATGTGTTAGTATTGCATCACCGAACATTGTTGTTCGTGGTGATGTTGTTAGATGGCGACATGTTTTACTATAAATGTTTTATAGTAATGGTTCGGTTATTAGATAGTGGTGGTTGGATAGATGGATATGTGATGGGGTTAGTGAACGCTTAATTCAAATAAGTTGGTTTATATTTGAATTTCACTAATTGTTTTGTTTGTGGCAGAATCGAATATCGGTCAGTCGAATATTCGAGCTGCTACAGTACCCCCTCTCCAGATGTGAAACCATGGGTTTTGAGACGTTATACGGTGAACCGGACGGTTTTGTATTGTTTGCTGGCTGATATCTGATCAGCTGTGTTGAGAATACCGTAGGCCGGTTTCAATCTGTCAATGGAGATTGAGTGGTGTTTGTCTTTGATTGAGACAATGAATTGCTTGCGTAAGCGGCGTATAACTTTGTATGGCCCATCGTATGGAGATTGTAATCCAGTTCGAACCTTATCAACTCGGACAAAGACGTAATCGCAATTGATGAGCGATTTAGGAACGAATATGTTGCTTTCATTCATTGGTCTTGTTGCCGTGGGGATAAGATTTTGCATGGTGGTGCGGAGTTGGTCGATGACTGTGTCGGTTGTGGGTGGAGACATTAGAGGATGTTCGACGAAGAACTCACCGGGTAGCTTGATGGTTTGTCCGTAAACCATTTCAGCTGGTGAGCACTTCAGATCTTCTTTAACCGTTGCTCGAATACCAAGTAGAACGATTGGTACTTCGGAGCTCCAGTGAATTGTGTTGACTCGGGCCTTGAGAGCAGCTTTGAGCTGGCGGTGGAAGCGTTCAACCATGCCATTGGCTTGCGGGTGGTAAGCCGTTGTACGTATCCGATGCGAGCCGAGGAGTTTCGTTAACTCCGAGAAAACCTTCGACTCGAATTGGGTTCCTTGATCAGTTGTGATGTCAAGTGGAACGCCAAATCGTGCTGCAGACATGTCGCTCATGCAGTACGCTTCTGGCCATCGAGTGAAACGATCGACACAGGTGAGTAAGTATGAGTATCCATTGGATGGAGGAAGTGGTCCTACGACATCCAAATGAATATGTTCGAATCGACCAGGTGGAATTGCGAATTGTCCAAGAGGCGATTTTGTGTGCCGCTGGACTTTTGATTTTTGGCAGGATAAACAGGATTGTGCTCAATGGGTCACGTCTTAGTTTATGCTGGGCCAAAAGTATCGAGCAGTAATCAATTTACGAGTTGCGCGGACACCAGGATGTGAGATACCGTGTAGTGCGTCGAAGATGGTTCGACGTAGTTGCTCTGCGATGTACGGGCGATTTGCACCCGTAGATGTTTCGCAGTAGATTTCGAGGCCAGGTAGTTTGAAAAGCTCCAGTTTCAGTGATGAACTGGCGTGACAAGCGGAACCAGAAAGTAAATTCTGAAGTTCCAAGTCTGCTTTTTGCGCTTGTGCGATCTTATTGCAGTCGAAGTGAGTCTCGACTGTGGCTGTTTCGTTTGATGTTGTGCGCGAAAGTGTATCCGCGACAACGTTTTCGGTACCTTGAACATGTTGAATGTCCGTGGTAAATTGACTAATGTAATCCAAGTGGCGTGCTTGCCTTGAATTGCGTTCAGTTTTAGACTGAATTGCTCGAGTGAGAGGTTTGTGGTCGGTGTAAATTGTGAAATCCCGACCCTCGACAAAATATCTGAAGTGTTTGATTGCTAGATATATTGCGAGTAATTCCCGATCGAATGCAGAGTATTTCTTTTCGGCATCCGAGAGCTTCTTTGAGAAGAATCCCAGGGCTCCCAACACTTGTCGTTGTACTGTTGCATGACTGCTCCGACAGCAGTGTTTGATGCATCAGTAGTAATGCTGAGCTTTGAGTCGCTCAGTGGATGTGACAAGAGTGTTGTGCGTGCCAATTCAGCCTTTAGTGACGTGAATGCGTGTTGGCATTCGTCAGGCCAAGAGAAGTTCTTGGCGGTTTTTGGCTTCGTTTGAGTCCGATATCCACGTTAAGCAATTTTGTGCCGTACGTGTGGATGATTGACCCATTGGCAGCCGATAAGACTAGATCTGAATTTCGATTTGATAATGTATAATCCAATTTGAAATTCATGGCTGGAATAACCGAAAGGTCAGCGCCAGTGTCGACTAAGTAGGTGAGTTTGTTGTGTCTATCGTACACAAACAAACGGGACGTATAGGTTGGTGTCAGGGGAGGTGTGATACTCTCAACCCGTGACTCTAAAAGTTTTTTTGATGGTCAATGTCCATCTTTACGGCGGCCGCGGACGTCGATGGTTGCGACGTGATGAAATTGCACGGTGGCGTGCATTTTCTGGCGGCTTTTCCAAACTTTTCATGGAACCAGCATTTACCTTGTCGGTATCTGTTATTGCTGGGACTGCGGGTTCTTGTTTGTGAGGGAGCTCGTCGTCCACGCGAACGGCTTCGACCTCGGAGAAGCCCGTCGAGTCTGGACTCAATTCTCGACAACCTTGATTCGAGTGAGTTTGTTGTTGTTGTGGAACGGGGAGTTCTGTCTCCAATGCGTTCCCTTGATTGCCGGTATGGTACATTGACCTGACTGACGCTTGGTTGGTTGATGTTAATGACATCATACATTTTGTCGGCAATTCTGGCTAACATTTGTGTCGTGGAGGATTCGGGCTGTGCTACTAGCGCTATGCGAATCAACTCCGGTATTTTACGAATCCACAAAGATTTAATGATATTTTCATTAAAGTTGTTGTTAGCCAGTGTTTGTATGTGTCTTAACGCGTCAAATGGTTTTCGGTCGCCTAATTGCTGGCCTGAAAGCAATTGTTCTAGTTGGCGTTCGCCCGATGGTGCTAGTCGCTCTAGCAGCGTTTGTTTCAGTATATTGTATTGGTTGGTTGTCGGCGGATTGAGGAGGAAATCCGAGATCACATCGCACGTTTCTGGTTGCAAAGCTGATAATGTTTGCAGGTATTTTGTTTTATCAGCTGTTATGCCTTGCAGCCCGAATTGTATTTCGGCGAGCTGAAACCATGTGTTTGCTCTTTGTGGCCAGAAAGGTTGTACTGCGATTTGTTGATGTGATGCCGCGATCTCTATTTGTGGACTAGCGCCTTCAGGCGTGGTGTCCATGTCCTGTGATAGATGTTTTGCATCTTCTGTCATTTTTGTTCTTTTGTTAAAAACAAACCAATACAATAAAAAAAAATACAACAATACAACACTCTGAGAAACCCCCGAATATGGAGTTCCTTTCGTCCTACCTTATATTGGGGCGGCTCGTTGTAAAAAAGAAAAAAAAATTTTTAAAGCGGAATGGTTACCGTGTAATGATTTTTGAAGGCCGGGATGTTCCTTCGGTTTAACGCCCGATGCGAGATACCCCCGAATAGAGGAGGCCTCTTGTGTCCTTCCAGGCGATTGGGGGGGGCTCGTTGAAATTTACAATAAGAAAAAAATATTTAAGTCATTCGAGGTGAATTAGAACAGCGGGTTTGTGTCACTGTTGTGGTTTTCTGGTTTTGATAAAAACCTTTTATTATTCTTTTTTTTATTGATTGACCACAACGGTGATGGCGGGTGGACGTGCGACGAGAAACGACCAATGTGAGCGAAATCTTGGATGGGTGGCAATGTGGTGGTGAATAATATATAATAATATTTTACATTTAAATTGGCGTTACGTTAAATTTTGTGGAAGAAGAAAAAAATAAAAAATAAAATAAAATAAAAATGATTCTACGTTATGTGTTTTAAAATATTGCTGATTCAAAAAAAAAATGTATAGAGAAAAAATTATTTGTTTTAATAAAAAAAAACTCTTATCTGATTTGTTATAGTTTTTGATGATGTTGCTGCTGTTGCTAATGTTGGTCGTTGCGGTGAGGGTGGGTCGCTTCACCGGTTTATCCCGCGTTGCGTGGGAGATTTTGTTCCCTTCACCACGTGTTTTGCTGTCTGCCCGCTGTTGCGTGGTGGATCTTCCGCTATCACGTTGGGTTGTAATTTATTTTGTTGTTATTTTTTTTTTTGCCGCTACGTATAAAATCCACGTTTAAAATTCTAAATATTTGTTGCTGAATTTGTATGTTGCGCAGTGTTCCTCGCGATATATGTAAATAAGAATAATATGCTTGTGTTAAACGTGTTTTTTTATTTTACTTGTATATATAATGTTATATAATTTTGGTGGTACGTACCTCGTGTCTGGTACGGTCTACGTACCAGACTTGTGTGACTGTATAGCACAGAATTGATATCCTGGTTTGTTTTATTTTTTTCTATCTTCCCACGTGGTAAATTAGCGTGTTACTTGGTTATTTGTAACAAAACAAAACTTTTGTTTTACGTGGTTATTATATTTTTTGTGATATATTTATATGTAAAAATATATTTATGTATGTTAACTAATTCGGTAAAAACCGACGTCGTGGTCACCAGATTTGGGGGTTAATGATGTATGTCCAGGCCTTGGACTTCCCAAATAAAAACAATATGAATAAACACACACGATAAATTAATTGTTGTTATTTTATATATATTCAATTTTATTTATTCAGTATATTAACTGCGTATACACACATACAAATTTTTGTGAACTTAATTTAATTTAATTCAATTTAATATTTTTTATTATTATCACCACCACAAAAAATTATTTATTAAAATAAAAAATGGATGCACTAATATAAGAACACGTTGTTTCGCTTGAAGTTTGTTTTTGGTAATGTTGTGTTGTGTTGTGATGACGTCGCCTTCGTGTCGCGCCGGCGACGGTCAATACTGCACTTATGTGTTAGTATTGCATCACCGAACATTGTTGTTCGTGGTGATGTTGTTAGATGACGACATGTTTTACTATAAATGTTTTATAGTAATGGTTCGGTTATTAGATAGTGGTGGTTGGATAGATGGATATGTGATGGGGTTAGTGAACGCTTAATTCAAATAAGTTGGTTTATATTTGAATTTCACTAATTGTTTTGTTTGTGGCAGAATCGAATATCGGTGAGTCGAATATTCGAGCTGCTACATACTTTACCACAATCATTGCCACGGTATGTAATAAATTTTGATTTATTATCATCGTATGAACACTTAATGTAGTATGCGAAACTAAAAGGTTCATGTTTGATAATATTTGTACTAAAAGATTTATTTGGATTTGGTAGACAAGTATCAATTGGTTTTAAAATTGCCTCAAAATCACAATATATTATAAAAGGAACTCTTAAAGAATGTTTAAAAATTTTAAATTGAAGTGTAGAGTTTTTCTCGTTTGGAACAATACGAGTAGCTTTAAATTTATTACATCCATAGTTATTATGTGTAATTAAATTTTGTTCATCACGGAAAAAACATAAACATCCATCACAAATCCATTTTTTATGATCACGCTTTGAAATTTGAGTGCTAATCAACCTACTTAAATTTTTAATAAACCAATAATGTGTAGTTGTACCATCCTCAATTAATAATAAATTAGCATGATCAGATTTTTTTGATTGTGTATAATACAAAGGACCTACAACTTGATTTTTTTCTAATCCATATATGTATATTAACACTAATATTATTTAAAATTTCAAATAGTTTGATGTTTTTTAAAGCTACAGGGTAGCTTATATTATTAAAATTTAACTGACTGCTATAATGAGAATATGATGAGGTTCTATTTGCATGCGGTACATTAACCTCTACTTTATGTTTCAAATATGCCATAATAGACCAAGCAAAACATGCTTGATCTTGGTTTTTAATATTAATTACCGCTTTTTTTCGTGTAATTCAATCTGGAAGACTTAAATATGAAGAGGCTCTCAATGGATCATATTTATTAATATTAATTTCAATATATAAGACTTTTTCGAGAGCCCAACCAGATTCTTTCTCTTGAAAGTCTTCAGATTGTGTATTCAAGAAGTCAACCAATTCAGAAAATTTTAATTCTAAATCAGTTGCCTCTGTGAAAATATCATTTTTAATATTGAATAATTTCACATCTGAAATATTTTCACCATCTTTTAAATTAAATTTGGTGTATCTAGCAAATAATTCATAATTAATTTTAACACTTCTAATTGCATCAATTTGAAGTTTTATTAAATTATTAATTTTATGCTTGACCGCATGCATAAATTCCTTGATACTTAAATGCTCGTGAGTTAAATCAAAAACCCGATGGCTCACTATTCTACATTTAAAAGCGGTATCAAGTATTTGTATGTTCTCATCATCATCACTATATTTAGTAACAATTATTTTTTTTATGACTTTGGGACTTATAATGGTTATACATATATTTTTTACAAACACTTACCTTACAAATATTACATATTGATTGTTCCAAGATGTTGTCATCGTCGTCGTCGTTGCCCTCGTTCAACTTCATCTTCTTAATCTCTTCTGCAGCTCCAACAGTACCCTGTGGTGCAGTGGTGGTGGTGGTGGTGGTAGGATGACATCTTTTCTTATGATAATCAAATTTGCGTAGATTTTCAAAAATTTTACCATAAATTTCGCATAATGCCGGTTCGGTGACATGTTGTAACTTCAGATGTCTTTGTAGATTAGATTTCAATGTAAAAAATTTTAAGCACTGCTGACACTGGTTCTGCATTGTTTTATTATTCTTTATTATTGTTAACTGTAAATAATGAAAATAACAACAAATAAAACAAAATCAAACAATTATTATTACATTTATTATTATTATGTAATATTACTGTAGTAGTTGTGGTAAAAAACCAAACTTACTTTTATTTTATGTGGAATTTCATGATGATGATGATGATGATCCCAGAAATTATTAAACTTTTGCACTTTTACTGTTAGTGATATTAGCGATTATATTATTGCTATTATTATTATTATTAATAATAATATTTATCTAGTTTTATTAATCTTTAAATTTCACTTCACAGAAATTATTATTGAAAATTATTAAACTTTAGCAATTTTACTATTAGTGATAGTAAAACTATTATTATTATTATTATTTGTTGCACTAATTTTGTTATGATTATTTTTCTAATATATTTCGTAATTTTTTAATTTTTTTTTTTTCTATAATTTCTACAGTTAACTACTACAATAAAATGTCGTCTGCTATTTCAATGATCAGTTTTTGTGGAGCTTCCTTCATAATTTCTAATTTGTTAGGATGACGATGTAGTACATTTGCTGCTATATGCTGCAACTGCGTCGGGTTGAAAATCATCCTGACGGGTTTGACCTCGTATGATAAATCTTCCCATGTTCTTTCCAACCTCGTTGTCATCTTTTGAAATGAAATATTTGAATGATTTTTTTTATCATATAAAGCTAATATATATGAATAAGTCAAAGGTTGTATAACTACATATTCATAAAATACAATTAATCAAAACATATAGTTTATTTACCTTTACCCAATCATGGCACATTTTTTTTTTATTTATAGAATTATCAATAATCTAGAAGCCATGTTGGAAAATTGTAAATTTTTATGTAGGTGATATCCAATTAAAACTTTTAATTCACATTTGCATTCAACAGATTTGTTGTTGCTAGCATATGTAACAAGATCATAACTCAAGATCGTGATTATCATAAATCTTTGTATAATATTCTATTTTATACAATATATCAAAACATATAGTTTATTTACCTTTATTTCTACCTTTACTTATATACATATATAGAATTATCAATCGTCTAGAAACAATGTTGCAAAAACTTTTTGTAGGTGATATCCATAAATAAAAAAAAAAAAACTTTTAATTCACATTTGCATTCAACAGATTTGTTGTTGCTACCACATATAAATTAATATGAATTCAAGATCAAGTCTACATTCTGCTTTTACAGTTTAACGTGTGAATCGCAAAACTTAATATATTTCAATACACTATCATTGAATAATTACATATAGAAGCTGACACTTCCAAATTAGCAGCGACATATGAGCATGGCGTCAACAATCTTTACTAAATTGTACTATGTAGTGTATACTCAAACCTTTAATTTCAATTTATCTAAGATACCTCTGCTGGCAGCGCTATAACAACGTGTCATTTCTATATGTAATTATTCAATGACACTATCTATGCGTGAAGATGGAAATATCGAGATCCAACTGTATTTCTTCTTTCCATATCCAAAATATGACGTAGAATTCACACATAATTGTTTTTAACATTTTACAGTTTAACTTATGAATCGTAAAACTTGATAAATTTCAATACATTATCTATGCACGAAGATAGAATTATCGAGACATCAATGTATTTCTTCATACGTCACAGTCTTTTCCGCCTAAATTTCCTTATATTATAAAAATGTATCATATACGGAAACCAAAACTCATATAAAGCTACTGCCACCTATTTAAAAAGATATAAAGTTCAAATATATACAGAAAAAGTTTATCATAATCACAAACTAAAACTCACATAGAGCTACTGCCACCTATTTAAAAAGAAATACTACATAGTCGTTTACGTCATTTTCGCCTAAAACACTGCAAAGTCGTTTACGCCTAAATATCCTTATGACGTCACAGATTTGGGATGGTCTAGAACCGGCCAATTGACACTACTAATGTTCTTAATAATACTTTAGCTTTCGATAAGAGGTTCTAATATTTAATTTTTTTTATGGAAAATATGCGATGTAAATTTACCTGATATTCTCTGTAAAATGTGCATGGATAATATAAAACTAGCCAATAAAACTAAAGAAAATATTATTAATTCAGAGATTATGTTAACAACATATTTAAATTGAAGAACAAGCCGGAAATTTAGTGCAGATCACTGATGACAATGACGTTACATCGAAATTGATTGGATTAGATATTGAACAACCCCAACCCAGGTTTATATAAATATGATAGAGTCTGTATTTAGTAAAATAGTTCTTATGTATTATAGTTCAGGGGATTCTGAAGCTGGATCGATCAAATGTAATAACAAAATAGACGTTTTATCAATCGAACAATTCGTGAGTTTAGAAAACAATACGCTATCATGCTTCACCGGTTTTCCTAACATGTACGACTGCGGGAATTGTGAATTCAAAACGGATACTTATAAACGATTAATTATTCACATGAGATTTCATTCAGGTACATATTTTCTTAACCCATTATGTATATATTATGTACATATGTAGCAAATTAATATAATTCATAATATATTTCTGTTCCAGGTATAGTTGTATGAATGTGAAATGTGTGGTAAAGAATTCAAAACAGGATCAAAATATCGTAAACATGCTGTTATACACCGCCTTTGTAATCGATATAAATGTAAATTCTGTAGTAAGAAATTTAAGGCTCAACATAATCTTGATCAACATCTTTTAATCCACAAAACGGAGCGAACAATACCATGTCCAAATTGTGATAAAACATTTTGTCACATGAAAGGATTAAGATCACACTAATTAAGTCACAATGAAAAAAATGTAGCATGTGATGTTTGCGACAAAAAATTTAAGCACAGCACCTTTATGAAAATCCATAGAGCCACAGCTCATCCTCAGCAAGTTCCTTGCGAATTTTGTGGAAAAATACTATCGATTCATAAGCTAAAAGTTCATATCAATACTGTACATTTTGGGAAAACTTCGTTTCCATGTTTATATTGCGATAAGGGTTTTCCCACATCAGCCAGTTTAAATTTTCACATGCAACATCATATTAATTCAAAGAGCAATTCATTAGACCCTAAAACAAAGGAATTATATGTGAAATATAAATGTGATGAGTGTGATAAGGCGTTTACAAGCTCTCTTTTTTTGAAAAATCACAAGATAATTCACTCAGGTATAAAAGAACATGTATGCCACATTGTAAAAAAGATTCACGTTTAAAGCGTATTTAGAGCGCCATGTACGTTTAGTTCACGATAGAACTAATCCAAGGAATTTCGTATGTGGAATTTGTGGTAAAGTATCGACAGATTCGTCGGGATTAAAAGTACACATGTTAGCACATACTGGTGAAACACCATTCCATTGTAAATTTTGTGATTCTAAGTACGTGTATGCAAAATCTCTTCGAATACATATCAGCAACAAACATAAATCTAAAGATGATAGTGTAAATATTTCAAAGACATAGATATTCAAAAATCTGTAATCCGGCAAACGTGGCTTGGGTAACATATTTGAAATAACGACACATTATAGCAAAATTGGAATCATCCTTTTGATTTTTTCGGAAGCTTGACGCACGGCGGCGTGTGGTAAACGATGGCGTACGCTTAGCCTGCTTCCCAGGTCCATTTTCGTACTCTCGGCTCGTGTAATATTTCCTTCGGAACCGCGTCGTAATTTATCCCCGAATAAAGTAACGAAGGAGTTTGATTTTTGAATTGCCGAAATCGGGGTGCCTTCGTTTGATTTTTGGCTAATCGGCGACTGCTACATTGGTGATCTAATTTGCGGTGAGCTAAATATTGGGGTCACGTTTTGTTGCTGATTGGTTTCATGGCGCCGACGTTCTTCCGTAATCCGTTGAACTTCCTTTTGTTTAATGGCTTCTAGACGTTCTCGATCGATACGTTCCTTTCCCGATTGCTCCGATTGCTTTTTGAAATAACGACACATTATACATAATTATGTAGATTTATTAATTAAAGTTGGCTGGAACCCAAGCAGGTTCCGCACTCAATGCCACTCTGGGCCCATGGTGCAAAATTATGTAAATTAATATCAAACGATCAAATTTTGTAGAAAATTGTTTATAGCCAGGTTTTAATATTAAATTATCAATCGGCTTAAATAAAACAAATTATAAACTTAAATCACACACAATATTGGGTTTAAATCTTAGTTTCCAGTTCATAGAGGATCTCTTCATTGCTGCTGTCTTGGCCATCCCCATAATTTTAATATAAATTTCATTGCAATCTGTCTTGTTATATCATCAATTTTCTTATGAAGTTCTAAACCATCTTGAAACAGATAATATTCGCCAACATATTTTTTACCAGCCTATCGCTGTCAGTCTGTCACTCAATTTTTTTTAATACAATTTTTAATTTGTTTATCAGCGGATTTTTGATTATATACATCCCTTTTAATACGACACTTGTCACATACTGCTTGATCATATTCGAATACATACTCATCTGGTCATTATCGATAAATAATTGATAACCAATAAAACGGCATCGATCATACATAGAAGAGCAGCGTTATTCCAAACTTATGGAAGCAAGAATTCTGTAGCGAACTGTAAGCGAGCCGTTATTAATTAAGAGCGTCAAGAACAAAAATTTTGAATACCCTAACTTTATATAATATAAAACTATATTAGGACAACTGATTAATATTTCACTCTAAACAAATTATATTTTATTTGTGGCCGAGCATAATATTATGCGCTACCCCACTTACTCATAAGTCAGGAAGTGCCTTTAAATTAATAATCCATAGAGCGATGAATGATCAACGTGTGTATAAATTAAATTGCCTGGATAAATTTATTTTAAATGGCTTGACTGTTTGAAAATATTTCACCAAAAGCCAAACAATTCGCATTAAAAGGTCAATACAGATATTTATGGCATACACAAGAATATTGTGTTCGTCGAAAATCCTTCCAATGAATAGAAATAGTCATCACCCGACGTGTGAGAGTTTTTAACATCGATAGCGATTTAAAATGTTTAATCTCGTTATGATCATCCACAAATCAAGATGACAAATTTCATATAGGTAGTTTGATCCATTTTAGATTACATAAAACTGTGCCAACCATATGATGTTGCTGCCTATTATAAAACTCGCATTTAAATATTTGTTTAAATTTTATTTTTATTTTTAAATATAATAATTTCTAATCCAACTTAAGATTTCTAATAATAGTACAATGACAAAAAAGAAAGATAAATATTAGCAAACCAAATGTGGTTTTAAAAATTTGCCCGCTCAAATTATTCGCGCGTATTTTCCTTAATATTTTTCCTTATATCTTAATACATTATATGACTAAATGTGGTAGAGAGGAGGGGAAGAAAGGGAATTTTATATAAAAATCATTTATTTATTTATGAAAAATTATGAAAAACTATAAAATATATAAACTTCTTTCGTGCGTGACGGACGATCTCTGTTCCAAGAGATGATCATCACTCAGTAACAAAACAAGAACAACAACAACAACATAACAAAATGTACAAAACTAGGCTCTAGGTATTAGACAGGCTCGTGCGATTATTGTTTTTTATCACTACCGGCCTCTTTAGATTTCTTTGATTTAAACGGCCAGAATTTTCCCTTTTTATCCTTACTACCTTTTCCACCACTGTTTGTCGACGATATTGAATGTGATTCCGATTCGCTTGAACTTTCCGCTGAGGCTCCTCGTGGCTGGACATTCGATTGCAGGTCAACTGATACGCCGGATGGTGGAAGCGATGTGGGACGACTTGCATCATACCGAGCATTACCCCAACCTGTAAAATAAAATATATGAGGTAATTAGTAGCTAGAAATGACATAAGATGTGAGTCTCATCATGCCATGATACACAACAAGGGCGAATATCATGTTATTCTGATTAGTATTCGAGTTAAATTAGGTTAGGTTAAGGAAAACTCTAGAGAAAGCCAAACAAACAGAAGAACACTAAAATACATGTCTAAGAATAAGAGAAAACCAAAAGATCCATCACAAAAATTCCCGTCAAAAATTTTGGGCTCTAACCGTCATTGTTATTGAAGTAACCGATCCCCGTCGAATTATTTATTGTGCCGGTTAAATTATAATCGTGATTTGGAATATAATGATGATGCCAGGTGGTCCGACTACCTTGTCCTCCAGCGACAAACTGTGGTGGTGGCGGCGGAGGCTGCATGATTACATGTTGTGTGGATACTACCTGTCGATGATGATTATGTGGTGGTCCATGATCGTTACCGTGATGATTTGCATACCATTCGGCTGTATTTTTATCGTTTCGGAAAAGCATTTTGGCGGTCGTGGCGGTGGCCGGTTGTGGTGATATGGGTAAAGGTGGTGGTTTTTCTAATATTTCATTATTATAAAATCGACTCGGTACAAAACAAAACTTGAAAAAAAAATTTACCTGAATGACGTAGATCACTGTTACGGTTCCATTCATCTTGACTGGGGGACACTGGCTGCACTGAATAAGGTCTTGTCTGTTGTGGTGTATTATTGTTTGTATTACTGTAGTTATTGTTGTTGGCGGAGTCGATCGATTCTGGAATAAAGATTAAATAAGACGTGTAAACTAGAACACAATTGTAAGATTCTTTGACCTACCCGAACTATTATTTCGATTACGATAATTTATATTCGCATTTTCGTAACTAAGTTGTCGTTGCGGGATTGGAGGTGGCATTCCGCGTGGGGGAATTGGTGGCTTATCCGATAGTCCTTGATAGTCATTATTTGGCGACGGGATCGGTGATACACCTCCAGACGAAGGAGAAATTTTCTATAAATTTAAGAACATGTCAAAATATAATCAATGTTCTACATAAAAACTATCAAATTTTTAAAAATAAGCTTGCACTTACCAATTGTTCTAAATGCTGTTCGCGTATCTCTTTCTGTTTTTGGAGGAAATTAATTTGTGGTGTATTCGGTCCGCTCATGGTCGATGAATTGGCACTGCCAAACGAATTGTGACGTGATGAGGCTGAATCTCGTCGTTGAGAATCTGGCGATGAAGCTCGTGAACTAACCGACGATCCATCAAACTGTTCGGGATTGCCGACCGCTTTTATATCGGGCGAACTATTCGACTGCTTTTTTGATTCATCATAGCTTAGAAGTTGTAGATTTGGTGGCAAGCTAGCGTGGAACGAAAGCTTTTTGATCCAATCGTCCATATCCTCATCCGAGTTGGCCAAGAAAAGGAATTCTGAACCATCAGGGAGACGAAGTCGGAATACATTTTTCCGTTTTGTATAGTCGTCTGCTTTCTCACACCGAGCATTATGTATGTTGACCGGAGCAGTGGCCGCCTTTTTCTGTATAAAATCATCCTCGTCCTTGAAAAAGCAAAGTAGTTGGCCACATAGTACAGTGTGGAATGGTTTCCATGATCGAACCGGAGATTTTTTGCCACCCGACTGTAATTCATGCTTTCGTTCCAGCATACCTTGAATCTCAATCGCAGCAAAATCGGAATCATCCTTTTGATTTTTTCGGAAGCTTGACGCACGGCGGCGTGTGGTAAACGATGGCGTACGCTTAGCCTGCTTCCCAGGTCCAATTTTCATACTCTCGGCTCGTTTAATATTTCCTTCGGAACCGCGTCGTAATTTATCCCCGAATAAAGTAACGAAGGAGTTTGATTTTTGAATTGCCGAAATCGGGGTGCCTTCATTTGATTTTTGGCTAATCGGCGACTGGTACATTGGTGATTTAATTTGCGGTGAGCTAAATATTGGGGGCTTCTCGTGTGCAATACCATTAGTCACGTTTTGTTGCTGATTGGCTTCATGGCGCCGACGTTCTTCCGTAATCCGTTGAACTTCCTTTTGTTTAATGGCTTCTAGACGTTCTCGATCGATACGTTCCTTTTCCGATTGCTTCGCGGCTAATTCGGCTTCCTTCTGCTTACGGAAAGCTTGCTCCAATTTTGTGATTCGTTTTAAAGCTTGGAATTTGTCTTCTTGTGCGGCAACCGTTTTTTCAAAATCTTCGTGCCGTCTTAGTAGATCCTCGACTTGAGGAATATTTTCGCCAAGTTTACTATCTTTGAGTTGTGGTTCTCGACTTGTGATCCAACTCATTAGGATTTCGGCATCACGTAAGAAGATCTGAGTGTCTAAATTAAGTTCATAGATTTCTTTACGTTTTTGAAGCGTGAGTTCGAGCAGTTTTTGCCGTTGCTCGAGTACCGTGATCTTATCATGAATTTCATTTGCAAAGACATGCTTCTCGAAGACAAGCTTATTACCAGCTTTGTAGAATTTATCAAACACTTCTTTCCGGGCATCGATCTCAGCCTGGTGTTCCTTGGTTCGTGCGAGAAGTAATTCCGCCCCTTGTACATCTTTAGCCAGTTCAGCAGCTGTAATTTTGGCAAGCATCTCATTAATCCATGACATAAGCTCTCGGTACTCGTCGAAATACGCTTGAAGCTGTTCGGCTTGTTTCAATGTCTCTTTCCTTTGGTGTGTCTTATCGAGCAGACTGGACCAAGCCTCGATCATATCTTCGCGTTTCACTTCGATATGGTCTTTGGCATCGGGATACACCTCCCCTAATTTTTTGGCTTCGGCTAGCACAGATTCGACTTGTTCGCGTACTGCGACTAGTTCAGTATCGAAAACTTCGTGTTTTCTTACTAGGGCTTGAATCGCTTCTAGATCTTGGCCGTAATCTTCCGAAAGAAGGGCAGTTTCTTTTTCGTTAATCCAGGTAATTGTTTCGTCTGCGGTTCGGTCGTATACGTGCACTTGTTTAGCACCGGCTAGAGCTTCTTGCCTTGTGTTTATTAAATCCTTGAGCTCTTCCCACAGCTGTTTCGTATCCTCCGTCTTTTGCTTAATCAAGCTTCGGTATGGATTTTTCTCGTTAAGGAGTTGTTCTCCCTTCGCCACGCAAGCTATAATTCGCCCTTCATTGGCACCCAGATTTGATATAAATGAGTCGAATGTGACGATTAACTGCTCAACATGTTCAACATCTGACCCATATTCTTCAAGTCCAGCGATAGCTGTTTGATCCGCAATCCATTCCTGAACTTCTTCGACATTTCTTATGAAATCATATAATTTTCGACTCTCGAGTAGCTTAGAGTCTCTAAATTTGGCCAAATCTTTAAGTTCCTTGAATTGTTTCTGGATCGTTTCGTTCTTTTGATTGATATTGACGTGATCGAAGTGGCCACGGTCTAAAAGATTTTGGGCCAACTTAGCAATTTTATCGATTAACGAGCCGAATGATTGGATTTCACGTTGTAGCGCTTCTAGTTTTTTCTGGCCGGATTGGACCGTATCTTCGTCTTTGCCATAATCTTGTGACGCAAGAATTGGATATTTTTCCTTCATCCATGATTCGGCTTCGTTCGCTTCGGCGTAGAACATTTGACTTTCGACCGCGTCCAAGAGTCGTAAGCGACGAATTGAAGCGAGCTCTCGAAGTTGGGCGAGCCGTTGTTGAATTTCATTATTGCGAGACTCGATTTTATCGGCCGCGAAGTGGTTGTTTTTCAACATTTGACTGCCACGTTGCAAGACAGATGAAATCGATGGTTCTTGAGAAAGGATTTCGGATTCAAGTGCGTGGTGCTTTTTCTGTAATGACTGCACCGCAGTTAAACTATTACCAAGATCAGTAGACCCAGCAATATGTTCTTTCTCCTTAAGCCAGTCGAGTTCATCCTCAGCATCGCGCAAGAATTGGTGTAGTAATTGACTGTCTTCAAGATTATCCCGTCGAATTGTGGTCGGTTCATGAAGCGAGTAGTAACGCTTTACTGAATTCATTGCTCCCTCGTGGATTTCTTCTTTCATGAAGTGATTTGTCTTGAAGAATTTAGAATCGGTCTCTTTGATTTGGTCGCACACATCTGAATGATGAGCCACATCTACTTCCAGCATTTCATGCTTTTTGAGCAAATTATTAACGGAGGCAAGATCTTTGCCATAATCTTCCGAGGAAAGCTGGGATTCAATATCATCCATCCATGAATTAAACTCGTCTACAAGTCGACCAAATAACAAAGCTTCGTAGGCTTGATTTAAACATTCCTTCTTTTCTTTCGAAGCCTCCTGGAGTTTACGCCACTCTGTCTCCAAAATTTCGAGCTGCGATAAAATTTCATCACTGGCATAGTGTTGGGCATCTACTAGAGCATCTCCTTCGTTGATTATTGAACTTACCCGATTTGTATTGGCCGTAAGCTCAGCATCAAATGCGATATGTTTCTGAATTTTTGACTGTAAATTACTTGGATCGCGATAGTTATCGTCAAGCGCGATTTGGATTTTTTGCGCTAGCCATCTCTCGACTTCGTACAAATTTCGTAAAAATTGTTGGAACTGCAAAGATTCTTGAAGCTTTTTACGTCGATTATCCGCATGCTGGAACAGTTTGGCTTTACGCGCCTCAACTTCATCCAAGCGAATTTTGATTAGATGGCTGTCCTCTTGATTTTGTGTCACTATCTCTTTTGCGAAGTTCACCAGTTCTTCATAATTATTGGAACTTAACAGCTTCTCAAAAGCTTCATGCTTCTTAATTAGGACTTCGACGGCAGTAAATGATTCCCCCAGATCGTCGTTGTTGAGGAACGCCTCTTTGGATGCGATCCACCTTTCAATTTCATCGGCCTGGGCCTTGAATAACTGCAACTGATGAGCATGTTTTAATTTCCTATCACGCTCGTCCCAAGCATTGTGTAGCACCTTATTCAAATTCTCCAGAGTTTGTAAACTCTTCTCGACATTAACCTTGGTCTTCATGGAATTCTCAGACGATACAAGTTTTTCTCCATGTTGCTGAAGTTGTTTAAATGTGACGTCACGGCCATCAATTTCAGCTTTACGTTCCTGATGTAACTCGATTTGACTTTCCGACTCGGTTATCGTGGTTGGGTTGGGCGACGAACTCATTTTCTTGATGATGTCGTTAACCCACAGCTCGAGTTCTCGAATATCAGATGCGAATTTGTGTATAAAGTATGCTACCTTAAGGTTTTGTTTCCGTGATAAACTCAATTCTTGTAGATTATCCCAGCTTGTATTGAGTTCGGCCAATTTTACTTCAATCTCTTTAGATTTATCCGGGTATTTTTTCTGGAGTTTGGCCGCTTCTTTATCGTGATCAGCCAGTTTCGATTGAATTGCAGTCATGTCGCGCTCCAGAGCTTCCTGTTTACGGATTAAGCCTTCTACTGCGGTTAAATCTTTGCCCCCGTCGTCGGAACTCATAAGAAGCGCCTTTTCGGCGATACGATCGAATGTGTCGTTTATGTCTCGATAGAAATAGTGAACTTCATAAGCACCACCTAGAAGTGCTCGATAAGCATTCAGCGCACCTTGAAGTCCTTTCCATTTGCCATTGAATTGATTACGGCGATCGTCAACGGCCTTCGCCTCACTTGGGGCTTGACCTTGAGTCAAAAGCTTATCGGCTAATACGTTAATTACCTTAACTCGCTGATCATCCACCCGCATGTCCGAGTCAACATCATCTAGCTTACGACGCAACGCATTACAATGCTCTAAATCGCGCCCAGTGTCACTGGCCTGGATCATCATCTCCTTGTCTCGAATCCAAGCTTCGATCTTATCGAGCTGACTGTTAAACTCAAGTATATCCTGGGCCTCTTCAAGCCCGCGACCACGCTCATCTAACTGCTTAAGTAGCAATTTCCAGGCGTACAACACTTTTTTAACCATACCGCGAATTTCCGGAGAATTCTCATGATTTTTCTGAATCAGCTGATTACCCATTTCGTTTATCTCACTAATTCGAATCTCGTTCGCGGCGACTTCAGCCTGGAAAGCTTGATGTTTCTGGAGCTTTTTAATTTTGTCTTCCAAATTAATCACCTCTGTAAAATTATTAACATCAGCCTCGAGTTTTTTCTGCTTTTCCGTGATCCAAGTTTCGGCTTCGGCATAATCGCGTACGAATTGAGCGTATAAAAGTGCATCCACTAGTTTATTTCGACGCATCGCGCACAAATCTTTAACTCTTTGACGCCTGTCGAGCACTTCATTAAGTCGCTTACCAATCAAGACACTCTCATAGTGATTTTGTTCGATCAGTTTACGAGCATGATCGTGTAAGATTGCACATTTTTCATCCTGTCCGGCGATTAGTTTTTCGAACGCTTCGTGTTTTTTGATCTGGTTTTGTACGTCTTCGACAGTTTGTCCAAAATCTGAACTCGTAAGTGCCGCTTCTTGAGAACTGGATAGATTATCGATTTGCTTGGCATCACGGAGGAAGCAGAACAAATCAATCTTCTGTTCGAGTAGGATTTTCTTCTTACTCCAGGCAGTGTGTAATTTTTGACGCTCATCTAGTAGGGCAGTACATTTTTCTTCTACTTCGGTGGCCGCGTAATGTCCAGTCTGAACCATTGAATCGGATAATTCGTTCAGGAATCGGAATTTTTCTTCTCGAGCCTCAATTTCACCATAAATTGCTTCATGTTGTATTTTTAAGGCCATTGCTCCAGCCGCGTCACTAACATGTTCCTCAGCTTGAAGTGTAGCACGTAAATTCGACGCCCAAGACATGAGATCACGTACTTGGGCCAAAAAGTTTTGTAGGTCATGGCTAGCCGCCAGCTGATCGCTTCGCAAGGCTGTGTCCTCTTTCAAAATCTCCCAATTCTCGACCACATTCTGCTGCTGCTTTGCGATTGCGTCTGCGTTTGATGGATATTTGGCTTGCAGTTTAACTGAATCCTCAACAAGAACTTGAAGTTGCGCTTCAAGCGCGACTAAATCGTTTTCGAATACCTCATGTTTACGTAACAGGGCAAGTGATGAATTTAAATCTTTGCCCAATTCGGAAGAAAGTGCTGCCTTTTTGTCCTGGATGCGAGATAACGCTTCGGCGACGTCACGATGGAAACGATGAATTTCACCAGCAGCGTACAGTTTCTGTTCTCGTTGTGACATAAGTTGCAGAAGGTTTTCCCAAGAATTTCTAAATTTCGTTGGAGGAGAAAAAATGTAATATTAATGTTTTAGTTCAGATAGATTGGGGGATATTAGTAGAATATGCTCAGTGAATAGTTAGTAAGCTGAACTTAAGGCTATCATAAATCACAATGAGTTTGTTTATAAATTTGTGGAGTTGACATTACGAAAACAAATAAAGCGAGTTTATAACCTTCGTACAGAGCTGAAGGAGCTCAAAACTGATTTGCAAGCTGTTAGTGATTACAAGTATTCTCACGTTGATTTAGCCAAATACATAATTTGTATCCTTAGCTGCCATCATTGTTGATATACTGCTCGTCACTTATTAACAGCCTCACTAAAACACTTATCGAGTGAAATGTGCATGATGCAATAATGTGCTTAATCAATTTGTTGTTAAAATTGGTTTGATTGATAGAACTAGACTCTTTAAAGTTGACCGACCTACAGCTGTTGTATTGTTCACTACCGATTTAAAGCTATTAAAGATATTTAAAAAATAAGATCAAGTGTGTGCAACAACGTGCAACATTTGATTTAGTACAAAACAACTTTTTTTCATCTGTGTAGTCTTTATTTTAAATTTGGTTATTATTTCCAAGCTTAAGAAAAACCTTAAGGAGTAAGCGATTCCTAAAACGCTGGTCGACACTTATGGCTTCAAATCATTTGATTATTTGTGTATACTAACTTATGACTAATGAACTTATGTATATAAAATAAATTGGCTATGGCCAAACATTTATACAACACATAAAGCAGTAAAAAAACACAAAAATAAAACGCGCGTAACATAAAATCATAAAAAGCATAAAATTATAAATTAATCTCTAGGCCTCTAAATGCTAATTTCATGATTTTGGTTCTTTACCGTATCATTTCATGTCTCTTGGCAACATCTTGAACATCTTGTGATTGATTTGTATCCTTCAAACTAGATAATGTGTCCAGAATAAGAGAGTAGTGAAGAGAAAGTAAGTTAAAGAGAGAAATAAAATTTTAAAATCTCAGAGTTGCACAAAGTTGAACAAAAATTTACAAAAGCCCTGATATTTACACAATTTATGCAACTCTGGCGATCCCTCCCTTACTAAAAAATATTTACTAAGCAAGTTAAGTATGTGACTTACCCTAATTGTTCTTGACGCTTCTCAATGTCTGCTGCGTAGCTTATCTCACTTGCGATCAATTTTTTCGCCGAGTCTTCGCACTGATTAAATCGTTCTGCACCAATTTCGACACGATGTTTCAAATCATCGAATTTATTTTGTAAGATAGTAAGTCGCTCATAATCTTGGCCATAGTCTTCCGAAGCTGCGGTTTGTTCTTGTTCTTTAATCCATTGTTCTAATTCGGTTGACTCAAGGAAATATTCATGACGATAGAGGCTTTCCATTAGACGTTTTTGTCTTTGTCCGGCCAATCGTTGTAGCGATTTAAACATTTTCTCGATCAATTGTTGCTTAGTCGCAATCGTTTTACTATCAGGATGGTTTGCGGCGACCATGGCCGTAGCTGTGTGTCCCATCTCGGATAGGATGCCAGAATATGTATCTAATTCGAGTTCAATAGTTTTATGTTTTGTAAGTAGTTTAGTGGCCGAGTCCCGATCACGTCCATAATCTGTCGACCGCAGGATATTATCACGCTCAGCAAGCCATGATTCGATTTCGCTAGCCTCGGATAAATATTGTTGTGCTTTAAGCGAGAGATCAAGCTTTTTGGAACGATCATTGGCTTTGTCTTGTAGATCTTGCCATGATAAGGTAAGTTTACTACAAAGTTCTTCGACTTTAGCCTTTTCCGGATGCTTTTGATCAATTAAGCTTTGTCCCGAGCTTAGTGCCTTCGAGATCATAGCCTGATGACCTTCGATCTCTGCCTCAAGTTTTTTGTGCTTTTTGTATAAACTTTGGGCTTGGTGCAAATTTTGCCCCATCGTTTCAGAACTAGCCAATGGTAAGTGGTCGTTGATCCAATGAAGCTCAGCGTCTAGCTCAAAACAATATTTATGGAATTTCAAACTCTCGGCCAAAGCGTTTCCGCGATCGGATAATGGTACCTTCATCTCGACGCATCGATCTTGTAAATTTTGAGTTTCGTTTTGAATTTTATTGGCATCGAAGTGGCCTTCTTGAGCCATGTCTTCGCCGGACGAGACAAGCTCTCCGATTTTTTGTTCCCAAAGTGCAATGTCGGCTTCGAGCACATCGTGCTTGTTCATTAGGTCTTTACAGCTGCGTAGATCATTTCCGACTTCGCCGCTACGAAGAGCACTATCAAGCTCATCCAATTTTAGTTTGGCGTCCTCAATGCTGCGATTATGTTCTCGTTGTGCGGTGGCTTGTTCCAAACGGCGGCCCTTTTCGAGGGACAATTCGAATAAAGTTTTCCATTTTTTGTTTAAGCCATCGATCGTTTTTTTGACTTCATTAGGCCGATTATTGGTAGATATTAATGCGTCGGCGTCTTTGTTGATCAATCGAAGTTGCCCTTCGTTGGCGCGAAGTTCTCGCTCAAAAGCTTTATGTTTTTGTAATTTTCGTGGTAAGTTTGTTAAGTCGCGATAACTTTGGTCCCCAGCGATTTTAGTTTTGTCCGTCAACCACTGATTGAGATCGCCAGCTTCAGCAACAAATGTTTGATAGTCTTTAGACTTTTCTAGTGCAGAGCGACGAGCTTGAGAATTGTTTTTCACGGCCTCGCGGTTCGCAATCACTTTATTGCGTCGATCGTCGATGTATTTGGCATCGTAGTGATTGTTAGCAATCAGCTTATCAGCATTAACCGAGAATTGTTTAAGTATTTTATCTTGGGCACCGAGCGAATTATCAAAATCGTTGTGACGTTTGCAGATGGCTTCCACATCATCAAGCGAGCCCCCCAAATCGACATATTCCAAAAATGCTTCGTGGCTCTTGGTGGTCGCATCAATTTTATCGGCCTCACGGTTGAAAATTTGAAGTTCGACGCATTGCTGAAGGAATTTTTGTTTTTCCACCCAACCGCGGTTGATGGCATCCTGTTCGGCTTGGATACGTTCCACAGTTTCTTTAATTTCGGTGATACCGGGATTACGCTCGAGAATTTGATTACCAAGCGATAAAAGTTCGTGGAATTCATCATTATGTGATTTCATTTCATCGCCGAGCTCATTATGCTTTTTGAGCAAATTTTCAGCAGTTTCAACGTCCCGGGCAATTTCTTCAGTGTTGAGCTGTTCCTTGACCGAATCGATCCAGGCTAATAGCTGATTAGCACTATTTTTAAAGATTTGTTGGCCTACAGCATTTTCTAGACGAGAGCGTCGCTCAACCGCCTTATTTTGAACTTTTTGCCACATATCTTGGATTTCTTTTTGTTGGGCTGTAACATTGGCTCTTTCGGATGGGTAGCTGTTCTTTACCGAATTTCCTAGAAGATATACGCGTCCAACCTTCTCTTCTAACGGTGCCAATTCCCGCTCCAAATTTTGATGCCGGCGCTGAAGTGCTTGAACAGTTTTTAGATCTGGGCCCAATTCGGCTGTGTCCAACTGCGTCATTTTCTCATTCATCCAATCCTTGGCTTCATCGCACGTCCGATTAAAGAGTTCAACACTTGAAGCCCCTTCCAAATTTTTCTCCTTTTGCGCCTTTAAGTAATTCAAATGATCCCAAAGCTGATGAATTTGCTTTTGACGTGCCTTGATTTTATCCAACTGTGAATGTCCCTGACGTGTGAAATCTTCCACGGCCATATCGACCGCCTCTATCCGTTTTGAGGATGCTGATAAATCCGTAAGGAATTTTTCGAACATCCGTTTGGCCGTTTCGACATTATCGCTCTCGTCGTCGGTTTTTAAGAGTTTCTCCTTATCCTTGATCCATTTCTCGAAGTCATCGCATTCTCGATAGAAGCCGAATAGACAAATCGAGTCTTCGAGTAAAGCGTGACGCCGTTGAGCCAAATCCTGGAGATTATCATAGGTTTGATTGATTCGTTTTTGCCGTTTTTCGACGCTATCGTTAGAGTCAGTTGTGTCATCGGGTCCGCGACGTTTTAATAGCGGTTTGACTTGGGAAACATTCGTCGGTTTGAACCGTTTGACTGGGACAACCTGTCGCACCAAAATTGTCTTCTTGACTTTTGTTACGGTTTTAACCTTTTCAGGCTTGGTAACGACACAAGCAACTGGACGTGGCTCAATTTCTTTAACGTAATTTGCAGGGACAAAACCTTCAGCCCCGTCTAATTTTCGAACCGACCACCAATCGTTGTTTGTTTTATTCTGCAGGATCATTATTTCTCCTTTGGCCATTTTCATGCCTTGGCCATCAAATGGATAGCTGGCCTTTACATGCGGAAGTAATTTTTGTTCTGTATAAGTACGATGTTCAAGCCGTTCAACTGGAACTTCCTCCCAAACATCTTTTGGCACAAGTCGTGTTTCATTAACCCATTCCTCTTGTTCCACAGGTTCGGGGATTTGTTCAGGTTCTCCGGATAATTCAAGTGTAGAAATCCCAGCCTTGATTAATTTGTCGGCCTGTTGGTTTAAATTTAAGATATCGCCTGAATACGCATTAAGCTCGCCTTGAAGATCGCGATGTCGTTGTAACAAGGCTTGAGATGAAGGTTCATCAATACCGTAGTCATCAGATGCGACTAGAGCCATTTTTTCGTTTAGCCACGATTCCGTTTCATTGGCATCGGTATAGAATTGATAAGCTTCAGCTGCATCCTCCAACTGTCGCTTTCGAAGCTCGACTAATTCTTCAAGCGCTTTCCAATGGTCTTTTAACGAATCGAGTCGCATTTGTACCTCAGAATGGCGTGGATGTTTATCACCGATTAATTTTTTGCCAATTTCCGTGATTTGAGACGATTTAGGTTTGCGCACTTTCATCTCATCTTCCAGAGCCTTGTGCTTTTGTTGTAAGCTTAATACGGCCCGTAAATCTTTAGCAGTGATTCCAGTTTTACAAATTCGCTGCTTATCAATCAGCCAGCCTTCCTCATTATCGTGATCTTCGAGAAAGTGATAGAAATTTCGCGCTTCTTCGAGCCGCGCACGACGTTCTTTGGCAAGCTCGGCTAATTGTGCGTGCGTCGTATTAAGCTCGTCCAGTTTTTCGAGCAGCATTGGCGCTTCTTTTAGCTCAGAATTTTTGTACGTCTGACCTTGCCGTTGATAACGCCTTTGCGTTTCTCCTAAAGTATTTACCTGAAGTTCTTGCACCGAATGAGCTTGGAGTAGTTCTTCAACACCTAATAAATGTGGACCTACATCTTCTGATGCAAATTGAATTTCAAGCTCTTTGATTGAGGCCATCGTTGTGTCAATCTCGCGTAGCAAATTCATCAAAACACTCATTTGGCTTAAATTGTTTTTGTGATTGTCCAGTAGTTTCAGTAATTCTCGCCATTTCTCGAGAACTTCTGTTTCTCGCTTCTTGACCCGCTCTTTGCCGTGATAGTTTTCGACCTCTAATTCATGAGCCATAGCCGTTAAATCGTTGAAACGTTCAACCCGGGCTAGAATATCGGCCGAAATCGCTTCATGTTTTTTCACGGTGGCGTCCACTTGTTGTATATTAGCACCATACCGTGGATCTGATAGCACCTGGATCATTTCATTTAGATACCCTTCGCGTAGCACCGATTTTTTTTCAAATTTATAGTTTAGCTGTTCCAATTTCTCTTGTCTGAGTAATTCCTCGCGTAGCGCAACTTCCCGATTATGTTCGGCGTTTTCTAATTTTTGCCATGCCTTTTCTATGTCTTTGAGCATCACACCATCCTGTGGCGTAAACTGCGGCTGATTCAAAGATTTCAAAAGCGTGTTGATCGTAAAGTAAAGTGCCTCAATTTCACTACGTTCTTTGTACTTTGGTGGTTTCTCTATGGTGCGATACAATTTAAAATCTAAAAGTTGTTTTTGAATTCCGTCGAGCGAGTTTGGGAATTCACGCTTCTCCAACTCAACAGTTGTTTCACGAATCCAAGTCAATAATTCGGTTGTGAGCTTGACATAAATCATTTTCTTTTTATCCGCGTCCATCAGCTTAATCACAATGTTTCCGATCCGTTTGCCACTTTTCTGTTCGTTTTTCATGCGCGCGAACGTATGATAATACGATGCGACATACGTTAGGATCGATTTCTCATCGGGTCGCTGTTGATCAATATCTTCGGCGTCCAAGAGTCGGGGTATACCCAATTCATTATCGGCCGTGTCGAATGCATGATTTAAGTTTTCCATATTCCGACCTGGAGTAAGTGATGCAAAATCGAATAAATCGGGACGATGAGCGTGAATAAGAGCATTAAAACCGAGTCCAGATCGCCAGGATCCTGAGAAATCTGTGATATTAACATTATTGTAACCGTGCGTTTTACGTTGGCACCATAGGAGGAGGGCATCTTTGGCGGAACGCTTCTCCGATGAGACGTTTTCTTCATCGACATCGATTTCAATTTCTTGAATTTGGAAACGGAGAATGATGGTCCAGATTAGACCAAGAATGAGACGAGGATTCCCGTCTACAATATCTTCGGCACCGATTGATTCTAAACGCACCTAGAAATAAAAGAGAATGTATGAATTAGCAGTACTAAATTTTTGAATCGCCCGTTAATTCTGTAATAACTAAAACCTGTTGATTAAGATTTACGTCGTATTACTGTTTTTCTGTTTTCGACATTTAACGTGCCTTTCTAAATGTTAGTTTAGAAATTTAATATATATTCAGGATTACTCGGAATGGCTGTAGATTGATAGAATAGACTAAGTTTTGATGAGATTGAGAAAGACAGTTGCAACTTAACCAATATTTGGCAAAGAATAAAGCATTAGAATTCCATAGCCAACAGTCAAATACCTTAAAAAAAAACAATTTAACGGTAACATCATTCTGTCACGTAACCGAATGTAAATATCCAAAGAAATTTATTTTTTGGCATCAAAAACAGACCATATCTTCTTCCAATGGAGAATGACAAAAATATAAGAAACTACAAAACAATTGAATGATGATGACAATTAACATGGGTAATTTCCATTAAAGACACGTACATGGGGTATACACACACATACACCCGTCATCGGGTAGAAAAAGTAAAAATCCGCGGTTTATTCAAATCACGTGTGTCATCTAATTTGCGAGGAAAACCTTAACAAAATTTTTTTCCACATCTTGATGTCAGTCAGTTCATTGACCGTTGATTTGTTTGGTTTGTTACGTTTATGGTAAACGACGAAATTTCATAGAGAGAAAGTATTGTATATCTGCTATGTACATATATGTAGTAATCAGATCACTTAAAGATTTGTTTTAATGTAATACATACATAGCCGCTTATGTCATACATGAGAGAAATACGGCAACGCGAGACACAACCAAAATATAATTGAAAGTTTTATGCAAATATCGCGGGATTGATCATGGATGTGTGATGTATATAAATATATTTCTTTTAATGATACATAGGGGTCTGAGGTAATTTTTAATTTTTTTAATTCGAACTTTTGGGGTCAAAGTATTCTAACGATCATATGTCGTTATGACATAAGCGGCTATATTTGAATTTCTCAATGTGTTATTGTAATGAATTTTATTTGGTATTCTATTGTGACCGTCTGCATTTAGATTAGAGAGTCAGTGTACTAAGTAGTTTAAAAATTTAGTCACAATTTTGAAGAAATGTGAAATTTTTTTTTGATATAAATTTAATTTTAATAATAATGGGTGAAAATACCAAAACCGCAGAAGCAGAATACTAAAACTAGACTGGCCCAAAGGTTTGAAAAGGAAAACTTTGGACTCCGCATTAACTGACGATAAAGAACTGAAGGCTCACAGTCAAAATTAAATGAAAGCTCAAGCAATCAACAAAACAAGCAACAACAGGAAGAACAATTTGTCCAACCTAAAGAAATGGCACCTACGCCATTTAATATTATTGGGATAATTGAATATGCCAAAGTGCAATCGATAATGAAGTCGATTACAAAAAAAAATATAGAGTCATTTCATTAAACAACACCAGACTCTGAAAAGTATAGAGCTTTGGCTACGAAACTAAATACAGAAGAGATCGAATGGTACACATATGTATAAATAACCACCCAATTAAAGCTTACCCAACCTGCTTAAAGGACGACATATTGAAGGACCAGAATGAAAAGGCCTGTAGAAAGAAAAACTAGAAACTAAACAAGGGGTCCAAATAAATTTTATGCTAACCTTTAAGAAGATGGAAAATATTTGCATAATAAAGATTCATTAACATAACAGTTAAAATAGAGCCACTGAGAAAAACTACAGGCCTGATATCTCAATGCAAAAAATAATGCCACGTATGTTAAACATACGCAGAAATAATGCGGACAGGAACCTATATGCATTAAATGCGTTGGGAAACATATTGTGAAAGCATGCCCTATAAGTAAAAATATCCCTCCAAAATATTTTAACTAAAGGACAACATCCTGCAAACTACAGAGGATGCGTCGTAGCGAAGGAACTACAAAAATTAACAAACAGAACGAATATTTGAAGAATCACTCGAAAATTAAAAAAATATGCTCTAATATCTTCTTGGATGTAGTTCAAGCATTTGAAGGATACAAAGTATGGCATCAAAGGCTAGAATATAAACTACACCGAGATATACTGAGGCAGTTTTACCAGATCTTAAAATCATACATTGCTGATCGACACTAAAGAATTAAAGAAAATATCTGCAGGAATACCTCAAGATAGTGTTATGTGAACAATTCTATATCTTTATATACTAACTACAGAAGAAACAAATATAGCACATTTGCGGATGATACTGCAACCTTAGTAATTGCTAACACGATAAATGAAGCAACAGCCAAACTGTAGATGGCTACTAACACAGAATCATGGACGAAAAGATGGCAATTTTTAACAATCGAAGAGTTAACTGAGTATAGTTATGCTTAACACACCGCAAATTTCCTATGCAACATGGCGAAATATCTAGGCATGCCTCTTGATTCTCGGTTCAAATTGAAAGTGCATGTGAAAAATAAAAATGAAGAGAAATAAATATTAAATATAGGCAAATGTATTAGCTCACAGGAAGGAATTCTGCGTTAACACTAGTTGTGAAGACTAGTGAGAAGATAAATGCAAAATATTACAAGCATTCCTACGGGGCATAATAAATACCTCATGGTACTTAAGAAATGACCATCTTCATTGGAACCTAAAGATGGAATACGTCAGTGAAGAAATAAAGAATCATGCGAAGAAACACGTAAATCGTCTAAGTCGGCACCAAAATGTTGATATACATCCATACGTTGTGCAACCCAAACCCAGTAGGCCGGCTTCAAAAGAAGAAGAGGAATAAGTAGGGCCTCAATTCATGTTTCTCAATTCATATATCTTTCTAAAGTTGCCTTGACGAACCTGTCCGCTAAAGATGTACATGCTCTATTGTCAGCGTTCAACCGGATCTGATTTCAGAAGTGATTTAGACTAGCTTCTACTGAGGTTTATGATGGCAACAATTGCTCCGTTTTTGATAAGTTCAAACTGAAAATTGATACTGCCATACCAACACTAGACGCCCCCTCAAGTTGTCGGACACGAGATTTAGGATCGGAACGTGGAACGTGCAGTCACTTAGGAAACCAGGAGCTTTGGAAGACCTAATCTTATGCATAAAGGAGTATCGACGGGAATTAGTTGTTCTTCGAGAAACTCGCTGGCCTAAAAGTTTATTACATCGATCTAATCGAATAACTAACAATCCCTATATACTGATAAATTCATCTAAGCGCACAAAAACTATTTCATTTCATTTTTTTGTTTTTGTGATATTGGTAACGATTACGAATTACGATAGCGCTCGTTCGTTATGGTTGAAGGGATTTGAAATATGTATTTTATTTTTGTTGGTTTTTATTTTATATCGGAGGAAATTGAATGCATCAAACAGCAATATAGTTCTGTATACACTATCGCGAGTCGCGTAATTCCCAAACTATAACGTCTATTGTTGTGAAATTGAATGGTATAAGAGAATTGAGGAAGTCGTTATGGTTTTATTTTTATTATTTTTTAGAAAATTGGATTTTAAATTAAATTGAAGGTTTTATTACTATACTGTAGGATGCTTAAATTTATAAAAATTGAAAATTATTTTAAAGAGTTAGAATATTAGAGTATATAAGGGTTCTTGAAGATACGCGTGTGTATTTAATTACAATGGCCAAAGGTTAATATATATTACTCAAACCGCGCGTACAACCTTGACATTATAAATATTCAAATTTAGTAAAAAAAAATGTTTTTTCTAAAAATCGAATCGAAATTGACCGCATTTGAACTTCTTATGTATCCGTAAATAAATTGGCTCATGAAAATCTTATGTATTTATTTAAACAAATTCGATTATTAGAACTATGCTTATATACGATTCTAATTAATATATTTTTAGTTTTGATAAACAGAGCTCATTTATTATAAATACACGCACACACACATATGTGTCTTAACAATCTTAAAAACCATAAATTAACAAGAAAAAATCATAATCGTAACCGGTTCTTTTTCACTTTTTATTTTTTGGATGAGCCGGTCTTTTGTGCACGTTGTGCTGGATGGATTACAATCAAATAACGACTAAATTCGATAAATTATTCAAAAAAAAAATCTGTTTTTCTATGAAGGTAATCAAGTAGACTAGTATAAGACTTTCTATCGTTATTCGTTATACATTATATGTCAGATTTGTCAAAATATAAATAAATACTAATTGTTTGATTTGACAATATTCATATTTGCCGCATTTCATGACACTTAATTGATCTGGATCAGATCACATTTTCTATGCAAGCCAAAGAAAAATTTTGATCCAAAAAATATTTTTGATCAAAATGTGTATCTAGTTTGCATGGAAAATGTGATCTGATCCGGATCACTTGGTGTCATGAAGTGCGACTAATAGTGACTTTAACGTTTGTAAATGATGAAAGAAGAATGATAGTAACATATAGATCGAAATTAAAATAGGGTTAATGGAAATATGAAAATCTAGGATTATTTAGAGATGAGATATTGACGGTTCAAAGAACCGAGACTACCGATCAGACCAAGGACAGTAGATTCCAAAACCAGCACTGAGGTTAAAACGAGAGCTAATTGAAAATATGGCTCTGGACTCAGCTTGTTGAGAAAATCCTGAAAAATTCACAAATCTATCGTAGGATGAGCCATCGAGAATAAATTGGAGAAGTTAAATTCGAGCAGTAATCTGCCGTTAAGCATATCGATTTCTTTCTTGCGTAACTAAGGCTAGGAAAAAATGGAGTCCATAGTAAGAACTTGAGTCGGGGACATGCCTTTGATAACCTTGATAGAAACTAACTCCCCATCCAGGGTCCTCCTCCATAACGCTAAACTTTAGCATGGATTCAATCCATAAAATAATGGTACGATCAATACACAAAATGGTACAGGCAGAAGTGATCGTAGGAAACGGAGCACTATCGAAAGCTCCCGCAATATCCAGGAAAGTAGCAACAAGAAACCTTTTATTATTAAGAGATTTTTCAATCCTGGTTACAAGTTCATGTAAACGGGTTTCACAGAATTTTACAACTCTGTAAGCATGTTACTGAATGGGGAGATTAGAAAATTATCTCTAATGAATCTGTCTACAATCGGACTTTACAGCATTCGGGGAAAAAATATCTCTACTCCTACTCCAAGGAGTTACGACAAAAGTCCTAGTGAGTTCGGCAGAAACACCATCCGAGTTGACGATATCACAAGCAGAAAAATTAACAGAAAGAAGCTGTTCACCAATTTCCTTGTTGGAAGAGTCCGTCCGGTAGGCGAAAATAATCAAGTCTACATACACTATTCATAGCCAAAGCATTATTGAGTCCAGCGACAACAGCAAACAGGTTGTTAATTTCCCCGCAAGGGTTTAATCGATCGGATCTTAAACTTCTTTAATATTCTTTGAGTGTCATTAAGAAATTAAGCCAATATTTCATTAATTTTTGTCAGAATTTCAGAAAGGTTTGCTCCGAGTCTTTTGATTAGTGATAAGAGGATGTAAGTATTGAAGGCTATCGAAATTGCCATTTCAAGTGACGATGCTTGATTTTTAATGTCCTTATTCGACCTAATAACACTCGGTGGGATAAAGAACCTATAACTCTAAAGAAAAGTCCCCAATAGGTTAATTTCCTATTGCATATTAAACGAGATACACCGCCGATCAGAAATGAGAATATCATCCGTTATCCTTCAGTCTAAAATTAAATTAATGATGAACATGGAGCTAATGATGCTAATCACCCTACGCCGAACAAGAGGTAACCAAAGCAGGCTCGCATCCATTATTGAGAATTTTGAACCCCGAAGAGCTTTTACAGTTAAACAGGGAGAACCCCTGTGGCTAATGTTGGTACTACCCCAGATCAAGTGGTGGGCAATAGCATCACAACCATTCACCAAAGGGATATGCTTATGCTTACACCATGTTATAAGATTAGTTAGTTGCTCAGAGGAAGGAGATGAAGAAGTCATGGGACAAATAAAGTGAAGCGATAACCAGTTTAGTGCAGGAATTAGCTGATATCAAAATGATGAGCACAGCCGTAAGATCAGCCGATCTACACTCATGGTTAAGAGCTACATTAATATTTTTGCCAATAAAAATGCACGTTCGAGTTTTAATAACAAAATTATTACAAAACATTCTGCCAATTTCATTAGTCCAACCAGCGACAGTACCATCAAGAAGGTGCGGTTCCTGAATTAGATAAATATCTGTATGGATTACAGAAAACTATTTCCTTAATTCAAATGAAGCTGATTCACTATGTTACAAGTCGATCTGTTTTATTCTAAGCATGGACGACATTATAAAGTTGAGAAAAATCCTCTCTAGAACGTATTACAACAACAAACTGGAACCAGTTATTCTCTCGAAGGATTTCTGGTCAACCCGGAAAACGAACTGGATCCTCAGGCGGACCACTAAAGATAACACCCAAGAATCAGAATTTCTTGATCGAAGATTCAACGACGGTCTGAGGCTTTTTATCCGCCATATCAGATGTGTTACTAGTTATGGTACGAACTCACTTGGAGTGCCGGAGGAACCGCTAGACTGCTCCGTGATCGTGCATAGTACAAGCCCATACAGTATTTTCTGAAGACGCTGATGGTGACGTTTGTCTAGTCGTCTGAATCCAGTGTGATGACTCGATTCCTCTATGGGTTCGTAGTCATCTGAGTTTAGGAGGAGACTTTCTACACCAGACGGAATGACCAGGTTGCAACCAACATTGTACATTGTCGTGGTCAGCATACTCGATGTCGGATTTCAGAACAGTCGGATCCATAAACATCAAAGGAGAAAGACCTTGTAGGAAATGAAGGGGAGCTAGGTTGACAAATGTTTAAATTAATTTGCCTTACAATTGAAAGAGCTGGAAGGGGAGAATTTGAAGTAATTTGAGATGAATAATTTGTTTGGATGCAATCAATTTATTCAAATTCTTTACAAAATTTACTTCACACAAACAACTCAATCAAAAACCCATAATGAAGCAATCATCTGTTGTAAACGGACTTGATTGCTGCAATAAATTCATCACTTGAACCGTATGCTGCAGTGCGCAGCACGATATAAATTACACAATTTGATCTATACAATTTATTTGGATGTCGATCTATATACTAATGTCTGTATACTAATTGAAAATGCCGATAAAATTAAAAACAACTAAATTTCCTAATCACTTGACATACAAAGTCATGTTATTAATCCATCATTTTATCTTCATTCGGAATTTTTCGTCTACTTATTAGTTGTGATTGTGGGGTGGCCACACGACCGCCATTACCAATCAAATCAACGTTATATACAAAATTTACATAATTTCAAATCAAAAATTATTATTATTATTGTTATTTAGTTTTAATAAAATTATTTATCCAGTTGTCATTCGTTATCTCTCTATTATAGCGCGTGATAAGAAAAATAGTTTTAGTTTGTGTCGCTTTTAGTTAACTTCTGCAGTTGCTTACAGAATTATATTACTAAAGTTTATGTACGTGACATCATGAATTCTTATCATTTCGGTGCACACTATTATTAGGCATTTCGTTTAATTGACATTATCTTAATTAACGTGTTGACAGAACTAAGTACTATTTTCGCTATCGAATCTTGTAACAAAATTCTTCTAGAACGCTTTCAAATTTTTATGATTGATAAACACTAGTCGATAATTAAATTACGAAAATATTTTGGTTAGTTATCTATATATGTCTATAGTACGTGATAAGACATTTTGTTTACGGTCATTCAAAAAACGTACAAGTCAAGTAAATATTTAATATTCAACAAACAAACAAATAAAGAAAATTTTCTTACCTTTGTGTGCAAAAATGCCAAGCTTTTATTTACATTTTCTATTTTATGTACTCTCATTTTCCCATTGTTTGGTTTACCTAATTTTTCACCTGATATTATTTCTAAAAGTTTTAATAGCTTTACACCATCCGCTAAATCTACAAAGAGATCTTCGACCTCTAGTTTGGCCTAGAAATACAAAAAAAAAAACATTTAGGTAAAAAAAGGAATTAGATTCATATTGTAATTATATAAATTATTAAACAATAAAACAAAAAAAATAAATTTAGAATGTCACGACGTCATACCACCATTTAATTCTGTATAGGTATAGTTAATACACAAAATTTACTGGGACAGGCATGACTATTAGTTTATGATATCGAGTGAAATCAAATTATATTCCAATGAAATTAAATGACATCATTTTATCTCGTCGCATCGTGCGCTCTAAGCACCACACCTAAGCACATAATATAAACGTTTTGTTTATAGTTTTGCTTTAAAACGTTGTTGTAGTGTCGAATATAATAAATAAAAAATAAAAAACTTTAAATAATTAAAATTTTTGTCGTTTATCGACCAACAATAATAAAAACACCAAAATGCATATTTTATAACACATGAAGACGACAACATAAACAAAAACATAAAAAATGAAATTAAAATCAAAACTATATAAACTAATACAATATGATTTTAAAGTTTTAGTTATAGTTAGAACTGGTGTTTGAACTCAATTAAATGCTATATAATATTTAACAACAAAATGCAACTTTCTACCGGATGAACAAGCCTTCAAAAACGTTTTCACGAGATTTAAATCGGAATAGTTCCAAGCCTATACGCATTCATAATGAGATGAATGGAGTTGCAAATGTTAACATAAATTGGCAAGCCTTAAATAATTCTCTTTATAATGAATATTATCCAACGTTTTGGGTCTATCTAAAACCCACACCATTTGTAATACCAATTTCATCATATCTATCCCCAAATTTCGTGGTTTCGTTCGCCCCGTTTAAGGCAATTGAATGTGGGCTGAATCGTCTTAAAAAGCATATAACAAGCGATATAATTAGACCGACTGAGAATTCGCCATCGAAACGAACGCATACTCGCTTCCAATATAATATGTTCGTGATGTTTATCTGCTGTAAACGAAAATTCCAAAATTATAATCGTTCTGATCGTAATTTCTAAAAGAGATCTGCGAATGACTGTTACATAGCTCTTGCCCAATATCTGCGGAAACAGCTTGACATATTTGAGTTTTTCACAATTTCGGCGAGCAACTTAAACTTAATGCATCGTTAATCCACAGATAGGTTGTTCACTGAACTTTCGACAGAAGGTTTTGGTTGGCACTTTTGCTAGTAGCAAGTAACCTCATACAATAGGATTGGTCTGACGACTGCGGTATACAGCCAGTGTACGACGCGAGACTCCAACCCCCACCTCTTCCCAATGGCAGTTTTACACGAGAACAGCGATACGATAGCTTTCTTCTTCACTACAATTTGTAAGTCTATTTGATCTATTTGTTCTGAAAGTACCCAAGTTATTGTATGAGCATTTATCCAACTTACGTATGAAACCTTCACTTCGGCCCATTTATTGGGAATATGATATAGTTTTAGGCTACTTTTAAAAATCAATTCTGGTCAGAAACTGGTTAGGTCAATGGTCTGTTGGATTATCCGTTAGATGTCCCTTCGATTTACAATAAGATCTGTGAAGCTGGTGACCCTGTTGCCCCTGATATAGTAGGCACGATTTTGGCATAAGCCGGAAAATGCGACACCAACAGGAGTTTCAAAGATTTCGCACTAGTAGTAGTCCATATACCATCCGGTCATTTATAAGTTAGCTTGGGATAGAAAGGTCAGTAGAAAGCACTTTATAGTCTTCAGGATTAAGGTCATTTAATGCCTTAAAAAATTGACATTGGATATTTTGAAAAATAGAGATTGGAGACTGGCGATCGGCACGTAAACGAGATGTTAGTATTGTAGTTGCTTATCGTAGTTTATCGGGATGACTTTTATTTTATTTTGTGTATAAATTTAGCACAGTCAAACTGAAAACAAATGAGGTACTAGGTACCTTGAAAGCGATGGGAGATAATCAACAAACTTTTGGGAAGACACTACAAAATGCTTACTCAATACCTTACTACCCGATGACAGTGAGGAAAGTGACGCAGATGTGCAAAAAGTAATCCGTGCACATCGTAAGTTTGTACCAGATACAAAGAATAAGCTATGCAAATTAATAAAGCGCCAGGCCTAGATAACATCGAGGCTGAATTGATACAACGTGCTTGGCCTATCATAGGGCCAAGTATCACGAAAATTACTTGAAAAATTAATTAGTTAATGGAAATATCTCGGAAAAGTAGCAAATTTATACGCCCACACCTATGAAATATTGTCTTCAACAGAAATATGAACCATGAAGTCCAAGTCCAAAATGTAGCACACGCGAATGGTAGAATAACTTGCAATTATTTACCAAACATTGAAAAAAGATAAGAGAAAAAAATTTCTCTAAGTGGTTGGTTCACCCGTTTGCTAACAGGGCTTGGAAGGATGGCATCCTATATGCACCGACTGAGTCTCGCAGATTTTAGTACCTGTGAATGCGATCAGGGCGAGTATACAAAAGATCATATCCTCTAAGACTGTGGGCTAGCTCTAGAGGTCAACTACGCGTTCACGCATCAGAGTTGAGTGGCCAGCTAGTAAACTTGCTTTGATGATGCCGAACAACCTCAACCATTTTAAGACATTTAGTGATATCGCACTAAGCGTCAGATTAACACAAAAACTAGTTCGGTCTATTATTATATTAAAGTAAGCGAGTAATAAATAGCTAAATAAATTAAATAAATCTAAGAAATAATAAGCCAAGCATACTATAAGTTCTTAATTTCTATAACTCCTCAGATAACAAACAAGGAACGCGATAGTTTTAAAATTGTATGTATGCAGCCCAAATAAGTAATTCCGCTGGCCGATTAAGTGTATCTATGGCTGAACAAAAATGTTGTCACATTTATTTTGTATGTTTTGGCTCTCCTTTTGAGAGATCGCTGCACAATTCGTTTCGGATCCGCACGCAGAACGTGACCGAGCAAGGCTGAGACCTCACTTCATGTACAAAATCGGGGATCTTCATCCGATCTCTGATCTCGATATTGAACAGTGCTCGGTATGTACCATCTTATTCACGTTTTGGGCTGTAAATCATACGCATGATTCTTCTCTCAAATATAAGGAGCCATCTCTTGTACTACGTTGCATAATATGCACAAGAATGTTCGCGGACATTTTTTTTTTCTACTACGAGTCAGTAAACTTCAAAGAAACATTCGCTGCGATCATTGATGTTATATTTACAATTTACAATTTTAATTTAATTTTAACAGTGACTAAAATATTTTTTGGTAGGAATCACCACTGGCTAGAAATTGCAAAGTAATTGCTAATCTTTCGGGAACTGTGATTGCTCGATAGTTGGTATCTTACTTGGAAATTGTTGGTCTATTCAACAAGCATTCAAAACATGATGTAGGCATCCTGTATACATTTTTGAAACTGCTTCCGTCCTAGATCCAGAGATTTGATAGTAGATTTGGAACAGCCAGTTTTTTTTAAAGATGCTTAACGGTATTAAGATAATGGCCGCACCACTTAGTATAATATCATCATCACTACTGATGTTCGTTCATCACCACGGGATTTGTAAACATGTTTTTTTTTTTAAATTTGCAAACTTATTTTCATGAATCTTGTTCGCGAATGTGTTCGCATTGGTCCGGATCCGGTTTTAGAAATGGGTTGAAACTCTTTAATTAATCGAGAAATTTTGTTGGAATTTGATTTAGATAACGAAAATGTTATTCGATTGCAATATTCCTGTATACAGTAGCACACTCAAGTTTATTCTAATTTCGCATTGATAAGATAGACATTTTTACATGTGACAAAATAGATAATTAATTTTTTTAAATTCCATCCCAAGGTCATTTCGATTATTGATAATGCCCATGTACAAGCGCATACAAATTATTCGTCTCGGCTATCGTTGGTATTAGTAACACTCGGTCAATCGTTGTTATATTACCGCGTTAATTTTATTCGCACTATATATGGACAAAATAATACACATTATGCGATTTGATAAATCATACGAATATGAATATTCAGGTGACCGCAAATGATTCAATAATACGACATTAAATGATGAAATTTGTATTGACATTGAAAGTCATGATCGTCATGTAATATACAAAAAAAAAAAGAAGATAATTAGCATATAATTATAGTGTTAGTGTGAATATATCTAATGCGAAAGATAAGATAGATATAAATGAATATTATATTTATAGCTATATAATATACGGCCGACTGTAATCTTAATTTGTATATCAAACAATATATACACAGAGTTCATAAACCCACTAAACCGTATTGTAATTTCAATTTAATTTTATTGAGTACGGAGCGGAGGCTCCCACACAATCAACTAACCATAAACAAGTGTAACCATAGTTGAAAAATGCATGCGTTTGTATAATGAGTAGAGAAAGTATTACCTTATATGAAATGACTCAGTGTGCACATCATCAAGGTGTTTGCCACTTGAAAGTGTTCATTAACTATAGATAAAAATGCAATTAAGCCCAATAATAATGACACAATACATACATGATTAGATTATCTAGATGTGATTGTAATAAATATAATCCGTAATAAGATATTTCGAAACAAGGCACTGAGATGAGATATAGGCGCGATATTTATAGAAACTAATTAGATATTACGACTCGAATTTGAACACGGTTCGATAAACCAAAACTGTGAAAATCTCACTTGCAATTTTAATTAATGTACTTTTGCATACTAAAACAACAATAGAATTGTTCTAATCTAAATTTATGATCGTACAGCTCTTTCAAATGTAATATGTATTTGTAATTATATTAGTTCATTAGGTTAAGTAAGCTGCATACATATGTACGTATGTGCGTTCGTTTAATTATTATAATTTTCGAATATATTAGTGACAGACATATTGTTCGCTCAAGTAGGTTTTGTTTATTTACAATTAAACAATTTGAGATAAGGTGGATTATAATGGTGGGAAAATACATTTAAAATCCTAATCGCGTTTCAATTGAAAATAATGGAAAGTGCGGGTTTTAGAAAGTTATGTGATATTAGTATAGAAAGAGATAGTGGGTGGATGAACATTTTGCGTGATATGCATGTGATATTTTTTATTTTTTCGGTTTAAATTGTTTCAGGTAATAATAATATCTTCTTGAGACTTAATAATTTACATCACGATTTTGTGTAATTATGATGATGTCAGCGACGTTCACACTTGTATTGATTTTATTTGTAATTGTACATATTATGGACAGGTGTTTGGGTGGGTTATGCCATACATGTAAATTAGATTATTATTAGCATCTGGTTACATACAATTGTCCACTATTTATGATAAATATAAACTGTTACGGCTTTAGGGATATACTAAAATTGTAATATTCGAGCAAAGCGTAGAGCCACATGGCACCTATAACAAACAGTCAAGACCCATTAACCAATGTGGGAAATTAAAAGGTATTATTATTATACCAGCCGATATACTCAATAGCGGCGCATCTATAACATAAGAAACTTTAACACCACTATAGTTGGAGGATGGAATACTAGGAAAATTCTGAAAACATGATAACCATTCCAAAGCAAAGCAACCTAAGAGAATACAAAAATGAGTAAGTTGGATTTAGACAATACAACACATCAAATATATCGAAATAATTTTGAAAAGCGTTTTCCACATGGCCTGGAGACGACTAATTTGCAATTATACTTTTGTTGGAAACACGTGCTTCACAAAACACATCGAATAGTGCATTTCGAGAGCTAACTTCATATGCGGTTTTATTAAATGACGGTCCTGTGGTATGAAAAGACAATTAAAATTATGTATTTTGCATATGTACCTGGATGTAAAACCTATAAAATAACAATATTACAAAACAGACGGGAACTACTAAAAAGTGAGTTTATTAAGGTCTCGAAGCTACATCTGGATATCCACGGATAAAACGGATCATCTTTTTGACTTTTGCACAAGTAGAGATAGCTTTAAACGTAGGTTAAACCTGTATCATTATAGAGAACAGTCCAACGAATGAAACGCCTTCGATTCGATCAATGAAAGTGCAATTTGGAAGGCACTCTGTGAAATGAGCATCCGGATGAAAATAAATGTACCGGGATGAATAGAGTTTAAGTATCTCCACCACTGTTCGTCATAGTACTGGATAATATTATGCACAATAAGACTGAACACAATCATCAGTACACCCACATTAGCATCAATCAAGAAATTACAGATGACGAAAAATTCATATTCTTTGGTTGTACTGTAGCATGCCTGTCTAGGCACGGAAGAAGACATTAGTCAACGCATTAATTAAGCCAGAAATATCTGTAATCAAATACAAAGCTATGAATATTCACTGCATGTGTAAAACCAGTAACCCTTTACCGTTATGAAACATGGAAACATACCCAAAATATCACGCAAGCAAAAACGATGCTATCAATAGGAATTGAAAGCAATTGCCCTAAATAGAGTCGGATGGTCCTAATAGACGATGCTTCAAAATTGTAAATAAAATCTGATTAACTTCTATCCGAAGATTATTGGATTGCACGTTTACGATTTTGTCAAAGATTTTTTTGATTTACATATTTCTCCATGACCGAACAAAGGTGAGAAACGTAGAAATTCTAAAATTTTAAAAACTCCACGACGGTGTATTTGAAAATTTCTCTGAAATTTTATATCTAGTTCAATTCTTCGAGTGTTCTTAAGTTGTACCATAGAAAATACTTAACGAATTGTGTACAAAATGGCAAATTTCGATAAGCGTGATCAAATTGTTGCTAATGCGAATAAATTCAAATTCCTCCACACAAACATTTACGAACGATTCTGACAATCAAAAGTCGTACATTGCCCTTCATCACACTTTATCGTTGAAGAGTGAGATAAGTTAGAAATATTGGTGCAACAAAATAAGTAAACAATTATCAACATTTCTTTAAATATCACTTTATCGTGTACATTAATTGTTATCGGTTTGCAATAGAAGATATTAAAACACAATTAAGTGTTAAAAATTAAATTCACTTTTGTGATGCAACAGAAATTTATTACAAATTGTAGTAAGTTGATAAAGGATAAGTGGTTGTTTAGACAATATATAGGTCGAACAAAATGATTATTTATTTCAATTTATCACAATTTAGATTTAAATGCAGGAGTTTTGAACAATGGACAATTGAACATTTCTTTAACGGTTTGACGACAAATCGATCTTTCATGTCCATTGGATCATTTCACTTATTTTGCAGGTATTTAGACAATTTTTTATTACATTCAGCATTCTAACATTATTTGAATTTCTGAGAAGAGGATATTAAAGTGCGGCTGGCAGCTGGCAGTCGTGCTGTGTATCCTCTTTAAGGCCACTGCCAAAAATCTTAACATATATCAAGTGCCGTGAAGCTGAAACTTTACAGAGCGTTGATCCGTTGTTATGTTTAAATGTGATAGTTGGGCGCTGACGGTTGAGTACGACAGATGGCTCCTTACATTTGAGAGAAAAATCATGCGTGTGATTTACGGCCCAAACGAGATCTGATGAAGATCCCCGATATTATACATGAAGTAAGATCTCAGCAAGTACAAGACCGAGACGTTGTGCGTGCTGATCCGGAAAGAATTTTGCAGCGATTTCTGAAAGGAGAGCCACCATATGGTTGGTGCAGAGGTCATTGAAGGCGATGATGGCCCCACGGTGTAGAGGACGACTTGGCTTTTTTAGGTTGTCTAGGACAGTATAAAGACCAAGCTCAGGATCGAAACCGCTAGAGCAACATTGGTAGCACAGTAAGGGGCCAGTAATGGTCTTTAATAAATGTTTATTATTATTAATAAATCTGATTAGTCTAATACAGAGTGTTGAAAAAAGCGTAAAATTAGGTTGTAATCGTCGTAATTAATTTATTGTTATGCCTAAAAGAAATCAAACTATTCGAATGTCAGAAAGCGAATGTAATTACTTTGTATGTAGATGAAATGAATGGTTGGTAATGATAAAAATTTGGTTTCCAGAACATCATTACCCATGCTTGATGTGGATAAACAACAAGTAATGACATTAATATTGATTATGTAAAGACCTTTAATGATAAGTGCCTAATACCAAACCTTTATACTTAATCGATGACTAAACTGATAGTTATGCTATTTGCCACCAGGCGGCTACTAACTTGTTAATTAATTTAGCCTTCTCGCGAGGCTAACCTTTGTTTTTCGTTTTATTTGGGATGAACAACCACAATTGAAATGTGTACATAGTTTGAAAGTTAACATCCTAAATAAAATCATAATTTATTTTGTTGATACTAGTGTTACTTATGAATGATTGAATAAACTAATGAACCATTTAGAAAAGTCGGCGATTTAGTTGAAAATTTTAGTATCGCCTGACAACATAAGTGTTGTTTTATTTGCCTAGTATTTGGTTTATTGGCACATCTTCCAAGAGCATGCATAAAGTATTTACCAATAAAATAAGTTATTCGAAAATATCGGGTTTCTGTAAATGAAATATTGTCAATCGGACAACAAGATTTGGTGTCAAAAGAACTTTTTCAGAACTATATTTTTGGTAACAGAATTAGATCGTTTATATTTGTTAATTTTAATCAACAACTTATTCACTCGAGATTATTACTCGGCAGCTAAAATATATATAGAAGTTTACAATTACTGTTCTACTTTGATTGGCAATGCCATTAACATTTTATAAATATGTATAGTATAATTTTAAATAACAAAAAGCTTACCTTCATTAAAAACGAATTCATCCATTTTGTGAATGTTTTCTTTTGTATATGCAACCGTTCTTCCTGCAATGTTTTTATCCTTTCATTTTCAAATTTGTGTATACCTTCGCGCTGTGTCATATTGCTGCGTTGTTGTACATTAGCTGCATAATAGCCTGGTTCATATTGTGAACCTACATAACATAAAATAAAAAATCGAAAACACTTGTTAATTATATTTTAATTAAGACAATTTGTTTTGAGAATGTATTTTAAAAAGAAAGTTTTCTGTTTTTATATAAATAGCTTAAACTTTGTAAAATATATTTTCTTTCTTATTAGAGCGCGTCTCAATTTTATTTTTAAGAAGAAAATTATTGTTTCAAGTCAAGCAAACTGAAAAAAAAAAATGTTAAAAAGCGTGATGGAATGCAAGTGTATAGAATACATTATGTATGTTGTTGCTTAAAAATTCTGTTGCTGCTGGGTTGATAGTTTTGATTTTTTTGCAAGTGGTGTTGTAATTTTTTTTGTTCGTGGAATTAAACACATATTTTTTTTGGTTTTTAAATTTCATTTTCATTTCTTGCGAATTTAAATTGCAATTTTTTTCCAGACATATTTTAATAAATTCCAAAATAACATGCATTCAACAATATAAACACAAAACCAACTGAATATGCAGTGTTTTAGAATAAAAAGGTCACAAAATTGTTTAAATCGATGAATAGGGTTTGGTATGTGTATCGTACAAGAAACATCAATCGTGGCTTGATTACTAATCGACTTTTTCTATACATGAGGCCTACCGTGATTTTGACCATACGTCTTATTACAACACACAAATATATTCAAAATCTCATCATAAATCTAATCCGTATCTTTTGTTCTCATCATATCATTACAAAACGGCATATTAAATTACTAACAAATCTCATTATAAGTCAATCAATATAAAACTATTTGTCAATTTTATATACAGCGTAGTAGCGATTTCACCGTGCCGTCATAAAATTAACTTTGATGTCATCAATAACATCTGAATATATATTTTACTAATATGTCTATACATAATCTTATCAAATTGTTGTTAAACTTGAACCATTCACTCTATATATAAATATGAGAATTGAAAACTTTTTAAAAACCATTTATATCAATCATTTCGTCATCACGACTTTGATTGATTTATTCGTGTCTTCGACATAAGAAGGCAAACCTTTAACAATTTATTTACCATTCGTATTAATTAAAAATCCAGATTTGTATATCATGTGTGGGTTTACTATAGTATGCAAGTATACATATGTTCTGTATATATGAATCACTTTGTGTAGCTGTGTCAGAATCTCGTATACTTCATAGTTTTATACATATATGTAAACAAATTGTTAAAATCGTTCTTGTTTATCATGTACACGCAGATTAAGAAAATATTTCAAATATTTGTAAATTTTATTTTAAATCGTGGTTATTAAAAAATTACCATAAAAATATCATAAAACAGTAAAATAAATATTTTGTTATCGCGATCAATAACACCTTTGAATACCTTTTTGTCAACCAGTTAAAGATAAAGCATATGACATAACTCATATTATGGCCTAATATCAATAAAATAATGCTGTGGTACTATATAATATAGTATAGATTAGTATTCCTCGCCCATATTATCTAATTATTATGGCCCTGTATTATATGGAAATATAACATAACTATATATACGATGTTTAACTGTCATAATCTAATCGGTGTTTCTTTGCCACGATTAAATATTTAAGATTTATTATTTAAAATAATAAAAATTGGATTGGCACCAAATACATTTTCGGAGAAGGACTTACCAAGCAAAACTTCCTGCATTGTTTATTTATATAATTTATAAAATTTGGCCACCTGAGAACTGTGAGAACTGGGTTTATTAGAATTTACGTCAATTATAGTATAAACTTGGCAAATTCCCAGTTAGATGGGAGATATTGAGTTTATAACATTTTCAGATTTCTGAATTTTTAACATGCGGTCAATGGAAAATTTAAAGCAGATTTGCAAATTTGCAATGGAATTATTGAACCATTTTCACTCAAATGTAAAACTAATAAAATTGACTTCATTGATACGCAAACCCCGCACCTCGTACTAAATACCTCACTCAATCGTAATACCATTTCCACAAAATTTGATCCGTCCTAGTTGAACACTATACAATTTTCTAAAATTTGTATCAAATTTTAAAATATAATTCAAAACGATCAACAAATTTTCAAAATCAAAATTATTAATAAATATTTGTAAGGAATTGGTTCCAAATTGAAAATATTTTATTTTAAGCCTCAATTAAATACATTTTCAGCATCAATTTTGAATAGTGAGCCCAATTAAAATTATACAAGAATTCTGCTAATTTTGTCTATAATTTTAATGAGACTAAGTACCGCATTACCGGTAAACGATTGATCGGTAATTTTTGGTAAAGAAATATCAGAAAAAAATGCTTAGAAATTCCCAAATTTCTGATGAAAAATATGGTTTAGTTGTTCAATATTTAAATTATCACACATCACATTATTAAATGATCAACCCATTGAGCAACAAAATTTTCGTACTCACTTGAGAACATTGATTCAAATATTAATAAAGTCGACAAACAGTGACAATGTTATGATAGTCGCCGACACAGATGAGTTCGGGATAGAACTAGTACTAATGTTAGATTGCAATAATGCAAGCCGAAAGGCCTGTTAGGGCAATGTTGTAAAATTTTTTTTAGATTAAAGGCATATGTGAGTATAAAGTCATATTAGACAACTTATCAAGAAAATTTGTATAGAAAAGGGAATTATAATTTTTAGAAATACGTTACTCTACCTGTGCAATAATTAATTTGATATTACTGAGTATCGATCTTACCCTCGAGCCTACGCTGTGAATGAACTGCTCATTAAAATATCCAGTTCAACAAAGAATTAAAATTAAAATTAAATTTTATAATAAAACAACGACATTTCGGCCATTCTGATCCTCTACATTTTATACACTACACAACCCCATAAAATGGCGAACAAGTATAGTTCAAAAGACAACTACATTTAGGAATTTTACGAGTACTACAGGTTTGGTAATAATAAATTAATCAACAGATTCAGATAACCATGCACTACCTGAACTAACATCATGAGAGATTGTTTCCTTAACTAGTGATTAAATAATAAAAATATTCAAGAAGCTGTACGTATATTGTACTTATATTTGTGAGTAGTAAATGATTTATTTGTGACCAGTTGGATGATACGCCCTTCAACTTACAAGATTTTAACAATTTGTAACAAGTTTTCTGTTAATTTACCGGTTAACCGGTTTCCATTTCTAATTTTTACCATTTACCGGTAAATTTGCAATTCTTAAATTATAGTAATTTTTCTCCATCAGTTTGACGTTGTTGATTGCCTAAAAGTAGAGGGAAATTAGGATTTCATTTTATTGTGATTTAGTTTTTTTGGATGAAAAAGTGTTTATCAACAATAACAATAATTTAACCAAATTTCAATCATTTTTAATAATTGCGGATTAAATGTTTGACAACTATATGCCATAAAATAAGCTAACATTATAACTTTAGACCGTAAGCGTGAAATCGTAAGTTCCAAACGATATATTTCTTGATCATTTTGTTGAGATAGGAGAGGATAATTGTGAAGAAATGCAGGTAATGCGAAAATCTGAAAGCCGGAGGCAATCAATACTTGTACCCATACTGATTATCTTTCAAACAATGTATTGTTAAATGTTCTAGCCAATGTAGAAGCAGAGCACCGCGAGTTAGCGTAGGTAACGCGAAAGTCTGACATCGCAAACTATGACGTGACCCTCATACTGAAATTTTGTACGTCAAAAAGTACGGTAATTTAGTCACTCGATCCATATTTATATATATCATAAATTATAATGATAAAACACATCTAATATTTGCAAACTGATTACGAAAATAAAATTTGTAATTTACTACACATTTGAACAAATGAATAACACGTAAATAATCTTACATTTATCTGCGATTTCAGTATAGTACAGAAATCGTAGATCATATATTTATTGTAATATCTATATAGCCTAATATACCGTGAGTTTTTTAAGCTGAAACTTTCAAATATCTCGGAAAATAAGCAAGCCCTCTACGATACAAATGAAATCATTCCGGAAGGGAAATACATTCGGGCCAAAATTAGGACCCCCGCCGAATAAATTTTGAGTATTTATATTGAAAACGTGTTAATTTTATTGCAACCATATTGCAGAATCGTATGCATAATATTCTCAGTAGGAGAAATCGAAAAAAATTTAATATCGTCTATTACAGCGCCATCTATCTTGAATCGAAAAAAATGTGTCTAGGAAATCCTACGTACATTTAGCCGTAGAATCCGAATCTACAATAAAAAATAGAGGTTCCTATTTTAATTTCCCTGTTGCCCCACCCCCTTTACAAGGAGGGGCAGGGTTCCTAATTTTGGCACTAATGTATTTCCCTTCCGGAATGATTTAATTTTGATAATGGTCATTTTTATCGTAAAGGGCTTATTTTCCGAGATATTGAAAGTTTCAGCTTAAAAAAACACCCGGTATATATGTACTAAGAAAATATAGTAAATTACACAACTTTCGATGACACAAAAATTCCTAGACTCGTCTTATCTGATTCACCATAATTTTAAATTGATGAGACCCCCTACTTATAGTAAATTGATTCACTATATTATTCCAAAAATGCGCGCGCTACCAACTTACAAATGATATTTTGTATAATATATGATGTAGATTACACACAAAACCGTCCAACCTATAGCATATTATGAATTCCGTCATTAATGACAAACATCCTGTAACTTTATATGTATATATAAAAATAAATATAAGTTTCGATTCCTAAAATATAAAGTGTACTCTTACATAATTAAGATTATTTACATAATCGAACGTAAACCAAAATTAATTCTGTTATCACTAATATTTATCGAAACCGCCAAGTAATCACCTTTATCTATTTTTTTATTTCTATAAATATTGACGACGAATGTTATGTCAATGCATTTTTCATTCAAATGGAATTTTAATATTCACTACTTACTTATATAGAACCAAAGACATAAATTATAAATATTATAAACGCTAACAACAACAATTCGATTTGTGTAGTTGTGCAAAGTAGTTAATTTATCGTGCATCGAATCGAACATCAGTAAAAAAAAATGTGTATTAATTAAAGTTAAATCGTATACTGATATCTTATCGATCGAAATTTACAGTATTTTTATATTTTGTTTGCAATATTTTTTTTAGAATTGTTTAGAAGCTAGAATTATGCGAGTAATAAGAAGTAAACGATTGAGGCATTTGAATGGAATGCGGTCTATGTCATTGATTAATAGACGTTTCTTATTATCAAACAATTTTCATGTAATCATAATTTCACCGAATAAATTTTCGAAATATCTAAAATCAATATATGTACATATGTAACTTAATATATAGTTGCCCAAAAAGTTACATTCGTAAATCAACGGAATATATTTGCTCAATATTGTAGCTTATTTAATGTGAAATTTTTCAAATATTGGCATTTCTAAAATGTCTTAAATATTGACTGAAAAAGTCAAATATTGACTGAGAGTTTTGAAAAGTATATTATTTTGTTTATCGGTGCAATTTGTACTTTTAATTAATTAATTAATATTTTTGTCGGGCTAGGTAATCGTGTATACAAATACTTATTTAGGTATTGTAAATATCAATAAAGAGCAAGAATAATTAGATTAAGCCACATGAATTAACTGACATACAAAATTTACAGTTGGAACCCTTATGTACATAAATATCGATACGATTAATTGAAGATTTCAATTAATTAAAAATATATAGGTGTCAGTTACAATAAATAAAAGAAACACTTGTTTTTTATTAAACACTGCATCACCGTTGACTAGCCTGTTTTGTAAATTCGTACCATTAAATAAGCCTTCGCCAATAATCCAAATAAAATTGTTGCCATGGGAGATTCTTTATAATAAGAATATAGGCAAATTCGGAAAGTTAATTCATTTTAACATCTGTGCAATCAAGAATAGTTGTGATTGGGAAAGCCCAAAAGAATAATAAGGTTTAATAATTTCAAATGATTGCACAATTTCATTTTGTAGATGGCCCTATTACTATATTTTGAATAGACTTCCGATTTTTCCAATTGTTATAATATTTTATATAGGAAAATTTAAATATGAAAATGTTCGCTACACTAGCCTGAGTATTGCTCAACCTTTTTAAAGCTGCGGGCTACTTCCGACGATTCCAATGCATTTGACGGGCTCCTTCCGCATACAAAATTTATAATTATGGCAACACATATGTATATGGTGAAAAATACGTGAAATCACAAATTCACTATATGGAGCCATAAGTCATGTTTTTAATTATATGATTTTTATGTTTTGAATGCATAGCCTTGATTAAAAAAAAAATATTGATATACTTAATTTTTTAGTGTTGTTGTTAAAAATACGGGGTGTCAAATTTTGAGAAAACTGATAATCATGATGTTATATTTATGGCAATAAAAAGAAAAACAATGGTCCGATAATTAGATTTTGGACTCATTTTAAAGGTAAGTTAGTAACAATTAATAAAAATATATAAAAATAGTATGTTGTCTAATTCCTTCTTCTTTAAATTTCCCGCCAAAATATTCTTTTCCAATTTTCTCAAAGAATTTGACAATTAGTATTTTACAACATATAAAAAAACTGGACCTCCTTTATTTTTTGTATTCTTGCAAAACACGGTTTAGTAAGAGCATTTTTTCATTTTTATATGGAAAAACTATATATTTGAATAGATATTTCTCAGTGTTTTGGAATTGTTTACAAAAAAGTTCAGTTAGTATTTATTATTCAAATTTAATTACATATATTTAAAATTTCAAACCCAAAGATAATTTTACTTTATTGTTTAAAACTCTATCTTATTCTAATTAAAAATCACAATTTAAATTTAAGATAATCGTCAGAATTAGAATATTTTTACAATTCAAATAGCCATCCTCTGCGTCTGAACAAAACCCAAAATTGAAATCTGTCCAACGTTTTAGCCCATTTAAATAATTCATCTGCATTGGTTATTGTACTGCTGTATTCCATTGTGAGACTAGCTCTGGATGCCATTCTTTTGATGGTACCCCTTCTTTTTCATGAGCTGTTGCTTGAAAATGCTATTCACATTCAAATCCAAAATCCTCTTTGTGTTTTTTACTGCCAAGTACCAGAAATGCATTTTTCAAATATTGTTTAAAGTTATCCAGTCCTGGGCAGCTTTCACATTCTAGAAGGTTGGTGTATGCTCAGCACATAATATAGATGAAATACAATCCCGGTAGTGTGCTAACTTCCGTTGGTAATAGTTTCCATTTTGGTGCCATAAATAATTAATTTTAAATTTTGATATATGGTAGGTACACACGCAGACTGTATGTGTTCCACATTGCGTATGGTGCAACGACTTATATCCCTCGTAGCACTCTTTCAGTGTACACATCATAATTTATCACTCACTTTAACAGTTTTTTTTTCAAATTTTAAAAATGTTTGCTCCTTATTCAAATGTTGTCTACAAATCACAATGTCAACTAACTAATCAAAAAGTTAAATTTTAAGTTTCAAAACACTGAGAAATATCTATTCAAATATAGTTTTTCCATATGAAAATGATATAATGAAAACTCTTACTAAACCGTATTTTGCAAGAATACAAAAAATAACGGAGGTCCAGTTTTTTTATATGTTGTAAAATATTAATTGTCAAATTCTTAAAAAAAAAATAAAAAAATAGTTTTTGAGAAAATTGGAACAGAACATTTTGGCGGGAAATTTAAAGAAGAAGAAATTAAACAACATACTAGTTTTATATTTTTTTATTAATCGATATTAGTTTATCTTTAAGATGAGCCCAAAATCATAATTATCGGACATTATTTTTCTTTTTATTGCTATAAATACAACATCATGATTATCATTTTTCTCAAAATTTGACACCCTGTATCTTTAACAACAACTACAAAAAAAACAAAGCATTCTAAAATATTTTTTTAATCAAGGCTATGCATTCAAAATATAAAAATCATAAAATTCAAATATGACTTACAAAAATTTGTGATTTCACGTATTTTTTACCATATTTATGTAGCGGCAATTCTATTAACCAAAACATATCAGCGCTGGCATAGTGATGGCCAACTGGATCCCAAACTCAATTATTTTAAGGAAATAGCCATCCCTCCTAAAGGAAGGACATGCGATTTGTTCTTCCATTTATTTACATTGAAAATTTTGGGAAGACGGATATTTATTTATGTATGGGCAATTCCAACTAAATAAGGCTATTGTAATAATAAACAAAAATAGTTCTGTTCATTACCAGCGATGAGAACAAAATTAGAATATAATAGGAGCATACGTTCGCGGGCGCATTACAATAGCTGTGCGGGCTACTATTAGCATGCGAGCTACCGGTTGGACATCACTGCACTTGGTTATATGTAGTTGTTTGCGATTTTTGACGTCGCTTCCTAGGAATTAATAAGTTAAAAGGACACTTTAAATTAGCGACTAGACATTAAAAAGCTTATTAGGAATTCTTTATCCAGTTTTTAAATTTCTTACATACTCCCAAATAATTTGAATTATATAACACACTTTTTTAAATTTTAATTGTACAGCCCAAAACATAGGAAAAGGCGAACTGAAAAAAGATACAGCGTCTCGCATATCTCATTTTTTCCGCTACAGCTTTCGTCAATTTCGACCATTAATCAAACATGATATGGAAGTAATAGGACTAAAATTCATAATAATTTCCCTAATTTCAAATATATTAATCGCAGTAATGAAATTTTTCACTACGATATTGGAGACTGAATTTCTTCAAGGCGTACATTTTAGGGAACAGCGAGAACGGTTACGATATTGGAGTTTACTAGACGGAAATTGAAATACTTGAAATCTAAGAGTATTTTATTTAGATTTGTTTTATCCCCACGAATTTGAATTACCAAAGGATTTTCCAAAATGCAATTCAATGTCGTAAATCAAATTTTTTAAATATTCCGAGATTTAAACATTGTATCGAGTTCTTGGGCATTAGGGAATATTATTCAAAAATGTTCAATACTTGTTTACTTAAAACAAGTTTAGAGAATAAATGTAATTATATTATTCCAGCTTCTATTTTCAGTATATTAGCAATGCCAACTACCTCAAAACATTTTGACCAAAATAAGAAATTTGCCAAATATAATTTTATCTATTTTATAACGAATGTAATTACCCACGTATTCACTATATGCTCAGCAGTCAGCACACATAATTAGATCGATACATCAAAGTTTTTTATTTGTAAAATCAAAAACTAACAGTTGTGTACAAATACAGCTCCGCAGCTTATAGATAGATTACATTTCATGACAACTAATATAATTTATGAGTTTAAGATTGACAAATTTGTACGGTGGGAAATCACTGAAATAGGCATATGCGATTTTACATAATCCAACCGCGTGCTATAATAAAATATTGGCATGTATGTATATATATATATGTATATAGATAGATTAGCAATATTTAAGGTGGGACCATTTTCTTAATGCAGCCAAGGCTTATATGGTTAAATAAAAAAATTTAACGATGAATCGATTAAAATTCCAACAAACATTATCAACCCAATTATCCGGGTGTAATTATGATATAAAATTTTAATTATTTACATTAAACCATTTTTATATGCATGTATACTCTAATGTATATAAAATAAATATTTAGCGAATTTACTTCATTGATGTACGCGCGCGATAACTAAATATGGCGTTAATTAGACAACGACTTAACTATGTATGTATGTATGTATATATCATAAGCTTATAGCTATGTGCGATATTGTCATATATATGTATATACAGAAAGGAGAAGCAAAATTGGGAGTGCAAAAGTGTTTAAACTTTCTAGTCTAAAACTAAAGATTGCGACAAAGTGTATTACTAATTTATAAAACAATCTTACCAGTATTCCGGGAATATCCACGCGACATTTTTTATAAATTTTTATGTAACTTATTGAACCATAAATTTTATAATTTAAAATTCGTTATCGCAGTAATACTTCACTGGACATTATTTTTCGGTTTCGTTATGTATATATTCGGTTCAATGTCTTGACAATTTTTTTCTTTTATTAACAAATTTTTTAGATACACGCACTCTGCAAGAAAACCACACAAAAACTTTAGACATATATAGGATATCCAAATTTAATAAAAAAAAACTACAATTATTAATGCAAATTTGGTTTAAATTTTATTCTCCAGTTGTCTTACTTAATAATGTGACCGAAATACTGATAAGAGTAAACGATGAAAATGTTCAGTTGGTGTTGAAAATAAAAAATGAAATAAACAATTTTTGTTCCATGATAAGATAATAATTTTTAAATCAATAAAGATATGGGCCCGTGAATCCAGTGCGGTTTCAATAAAAATTATAGGTAATGATAATAATTATTTGTTATTCGTTATACATATTCAAATAAGTTTAGGCGAGGAACTAAATTCTAGGTAAAAAACAAGAACCACTACTGGTATATAAACCATCAAATCGCCGATCTAAAACTGTATCAAAATTCATTTTATCAAAACCGACTCGTAATAAACAATTTGATTCGTCTTCGATTCCCGAGCCAACTAATTTCGATTCGTCAACTTACCTAGAAAGAAAAAGAAAGAAAAATAATTAAATAATTAAATTAATATCAAGAGAGGGTTCATGTTGATATAGGCCAAAAATTTGAATGTCAGATCGACGAAATGGAACTAAGCACATAATAGCTTAAACGAAAAATTGTAAATTCAAATTATTGAGTTCCCGTGAAGAGAAGTTGTAATCGCCATAGAGGAAAACTCACTGGATAACACCAGAGGGCAGAAGAAAAATGAAAAATCTTATGCGAACCAATAATAACTATCATGGAATGAGCAAAACAAAAGGGACCAATACCCCAGGTGGTATACTAGTAAGAGAACTGGTTACTCCATCCTCTATAGGGAGGCTGATCTAATGAATTCTGGGAAGGTCATATATTCCATAAAACAATCAACAAAATGAATAGAAAAGGAATTGCAGAACTATAAGATCTCCTTAGAGACTCAGAGGTCTCTTTAGCAGGAAAGCTCCACAATAAAATACATCAGGCTAGGTTGCATCGGTAAATGCAAGTTGTCAAAAAAAAACAATAAGCCAGAAAGATTCAAAATCGTTGGAGTGTTTAATAAACTGAACTGGAAAACGAGAATGCTGCACTCAATATATGTTTATGTTAACAGATGAAGGTGCTACCAAAACCTAGGAATTCAAAAATATCCTGAGTTGTAAAATATAAGTTCAACCATTAAAAATATCTAAACTGATGCATCAGTACTAAAAATGTCAAACTTATGAACATACAAAACAATTTTGCTTTACCAATCTAGATGCCTAAAATGTGCTGGAAAGCACATTAACACATAAATGGTTCAAAACAGAAAAGACGCATCTAAATGTGTACACTGCGGAGAAGAACACCCAGATATTTACAGAGGTTTACACGCTATTAAGATAAATCAATCTATTGAATTATTCAAATATATTAGAAGGCGATTCATTATAGTTGAGGACTTTAATGTAAAATATACTTATTGAAATTCTAGATTAATAACGACAAAAGGGAAAGAGTTGCTTAACGCATTGGAGAAATGCAAATGTAAATTTCTGCAGGGGAACCAACCAATTGACCTACTGATTTTGAGAAGATCCCAAACTAGAGCCCCACTTAAGAGATGAAATCAACCAACTGAAGAATGAATCTGTCAGTGCATATCTGAGGGAGTTAACAATTGACAATAGTACGGAATCTACTCTCAGGAAGGCAACTAAAAAATGACAAAGCCCTATCATAAAGATTTCACCTATAAAAAAATGCGGATGGGGGTTGCGCCAGACACAATGAAAAAAAAAATTTCCTGAATACGATCTAATAAAGCTGTTATTGAAGAGGAAATTGAAAACCTATAGTCGAAGTAAGGAATTTTATTCCAAATAATCAATTTGGATTCCGCAGTACTCAATCAAGTACTTCGAATCACAATATTATTGAAAAGGCGCTGAAAAAGACAAAAATTTGCTCGATGATTTTCTTGGATGTGGCGCTGGTCTTTAACAAAATTTGGCATGAGGGATTCAGAGACACAGACTTAACATGCTCTTACCCATACAATGTACAGAAATACTACATTCATATATACATATGTATAGTTATTTCCGAGTCAAACAAGTGTATGCCTATTCTGAACTGAACAAAAATTAAAGCAAGAGTTTCTTAAGGAAGTGTATCGGTCCTTTATCTATTGTACACTTGTGTTATGATAGAAAATAGCACTATCGCTATATCTGCGGTTAATGTGAAGAAGCTCCACCCCTATTTGTACTTAAGCTTTAATAATAATCTTTAGCTTTATAAACTAATTGTACTAAACAAAGCTACATAAATAATTCAATGCTTTCAAAACAAGGTACTCCGTGGCATAGTAGATGCACCGCGGTATATTTGTAATGAAGATCTACTTAAGAAGAAGCTGTAAATTGATCTCGTCAAGTTCCAAATTACAAAAATTCCTCAAAGTCATACCAGCACGTTAATGTCGAAGCAACCCAGCAGATGGCAACGTTGTGAAGAACAACAAATAATTAAAATCATAATAACACATCAAATCAAAAATAAATTAGTAATTAATTTTCTCGTAACTAGACTGTAATGGTTCCAATTTAAAATTTATAATTCGATTTTATATTTATAACTCAGAGATTTTATGTTATTTGCTTGAAATGTCAAACACAAAATTATATAAATGCAACACTGTTTTATAAAAGTTATGAATTTAATTTGAAACTTCTGGAATATGACTAGTCCGTGGAGCCGTTGTTAATAACTAAACTCTCAAATTATACACAAAATAAATACATACTGCCGGCTTTGTATATATGAGAACACGCACTAAATAAACGAGTTATATACGCCGGATAATTAATTAACTTTACCTACTGCCTTATAATCCATAACGACTTTCTTCGCTAACTCTATAAACCACTTATAATAAATGAAGTTGACTTAATAATAATAATAATAACAAGCAAAACTAGAAAAATAAATAACAAATACATATACATACAATACACACAAAACCAAATAAACGCGACAAAACTAAACGTCCTTCCGCATATTTTCAACTTCTCTCGACGTCGCCGTTTACAAAAACACTTCATGTTTTTGTGCTGGTGTAATGCGTATAAATTTAGCGATATTCACATACTTCAACTATTTGATGATCAATAAATATTTATCTATAATATGTATATTGATAGTTGTTTTATTTATACACAAAAAAATATATCAAAATAGTTTTGTCGAATATATGAATAACCCAAAAGCCAAAATAATAATTTGTTAATTTATTACCTCAAAAATCGAATATTAATTATGTATGAAAATTGAATAAATTAGCAGCCTTTGAATATTAAAATTTGTTTAACATTTTTAAGAGACTCGTCGATCGCACGATGATTAATTTCAAAGAGTTGACTAATCGTGCAATTTTTTTTTTTTTTAAGACGCTGTCATACAAGACAAGCGCAGATAAAAAACAAAAGTTTACTAGACTACATGCATGAATTTCGTTTTTATTTTAATTTTTTTCTTTGGATTTGAAAAATGATAGTTTTTCGTTGTTTTGTTTCAAACTATCATCATAACTTTTTTTTAATGAGATGCAAAATAAATTTAATTCAGTTCATATCGAAATTTTTTTTTTTTAAATTTGCATATTAATCATATTAAAACATATATGGTTATATGACTTTTGTTGATTTGCTTTTCGATTTTATGTAATTTTTGTGGTCTATGAAATTTTAGATTTATGACGGGTTGATTAGTTTATAGATTGGATGTGTAAAATGGTAGCCTTAATAATAGTAATTTGATCATCTTTAAATATCATATTTCAAAACGTAATAATGATTTCATTTTTCAAGTCACCATAGCTATAAATACCGCTTTTGAGTTAATTCAAAATAATATTTCACTCAAATTTTAGTCAAAGCATATTTAATTGCAATGACTATAAAATTTAATTTTAACGGAATTTACATTCAATTTGATAAGTAAATTTAAAAATTTTACTGGAATAGATAAGATATTCTTTCTAAATAACTATAATATTTAACCAATCCGAAATTTGTAAGTAGAATTGATCGCGTGGACTTAAATTCTAGATAAATGTATTTTAACTTGTGATAAAAAATGATAACATTTCAATGGATTTGATCCAAAAAACTTTCTTGTTCAATAAATTACTTATAATGGATTTATATTCCGTACAAAATGGTGGATGGTTTTGGAAAGAATGGTAATTGAAATCCAGTATTTGATTAAAACATCACTCAAATTAAGCTCATTTAATCACCCTAAACCACAGTCGTTACTAAATTAAGTGTTGAGCAATTTTGATATACTTACAATAATTCGAAGTAATGGTGAAGGGGATTCACAAGTTTCAATCCAATTCTATTCTATAAATACATTTCTAATTAGAAATTTAAGAACTGGAATTACTAGAACTTTAACTTAAGATCCATTAAATTTGAGTAAATTATAAAATACAATTATGTAAAATGGTGGCCCCTGTGGTCGGGGGCACACATGTCTCGTAAACCCATATTGCACGAACATGTTTTCCAAGAAAACCACCACAATATCCTTTGCTTGTCGTGGGAGGCGACTAAACGGTTGGATCGCTGGGCTGACGACCCGCATCCGTCCGTAAGAAAATAAGCTGTTTTTTAAGTCAACAAAACTAAAAATGGATACCGCCAAAACAACAACGGACTCCCGCTCAAGTACCCGGACACGAGATTTAGGATCGGCACGTGGAACGTGCAGTCACTTAAGGAACCAGGAGCATTAGAGGGCATAATCACATGCATGAAGGAGTATCGGCTGGAACTCATTGCTCTTTAAGAAAATCGCTGGCCTAAAAGTGGAGACCATGTGTCCCAGAGATGACCTCGGAAATCTTGGAGCTGGATTTCTTGGCAGTCAATAACCGATTGTGTAAGCTTCGTTTGCGCATGAAGTTAGCCAACTTGTCGATAATTTATGTACATGCGCCCACAGAAGTCAGCCAGCCCCAAGATTAAGACTCATTTTACAATGACTTGGACGATCTGATGGGATCTATACCCGAACACAATGTTAGAATGGCAATTGGGGATTTTAATGCTAGAGCTGACAGAAATCAGACCGACTTGTGTGAAAACATAGGTCCGTACTACCTTGCAATTGCTCACGATCTTAAAGTAGCAAGCACATTTTCCCCTCACAAACAGATACATTTGGAAACATGGATCCAACCTCGCAAAATTTCCCGCAGCCATATTGACCACGTGTTAATTTCAAAAGGGCGAGCTCGGGTTGTCCAGAATGTGAGAACTTATCGATCAGCAACCAAATACGTAGGCAGCGATCATTATTTGGTCGCTGCAAAGCTACGGTGAAAGTTTTCGTACAGGTCCGGGAACAAAGCGAAACGCATGGAACGTTTCGACTGTGAAGGTCTGATAAATAAAGATCATAAGAAACGATAATAGCTCTGTCAAATTCGAGATCAGAGATCTGATGAAGATCCCCGATATTGTGCATGAAATAAAATCTCAACGAGTACGCTGGCTTGGTCACGTTCTGCGTGCTGATCCGGAACGAATTGTGCAGCGATCTCTGAAAGGAGAGCCACCATATGGTAGGCGCAGAGATCGTTGCAGGCGACGATGGCTCCGCGGTGTAGAGAATGACTTGGCTTTTTCAGGTTGTCTAGGACAGTATGAAGACCAAGCCCACGATCAAATCCGTTGGAGCCAGATTGTTGACGAAGTAAGGACCCAGTAATGGCCTTTTAACACTGTATTATTATTATTATTTATGTAAAATGGTCAATTACAAATATTTAAGTCTATCTATGTCTGTGAAGGAGGTAATTCAAATTTCAAGTAAAGTTTTGAGTGGTTTCAAATGATCATCCTTCAGATTGTTTTAGGATATATTTTCTTCAACATTTCTTCTTAATACAAATGTAACGAAAATATATGTAGACAATATAAAATTGTCCAGGTATTTCGATGGTAAACCGATAGCTCAAAAGAACACACGAGCTTAGTGTTTCATTGTTAAACTTTGCTCAATTCCATAAAATTATTAAAACTTTCCAACTTGAATATAATTGAACTGATAACTGGTAAAACTTTAAAATATTATTTGATTAAAAATCTAATGGGGATTGAAGAAAGATTTGTTCAATTAAAAATTTATGTGGAAAAATAAAATAAAAATTCGCTACTCAATGCAATATATTCAACATCCGTGTTCCGTAATTTTGATCAAAAATGCGGTCATATATAACTTACTAAAATTTTATGGTAATCAAAAAATGCTTTTATCGCATAATATTTGGCAATTGCGGCAAGTAATTATAAATTCCAGTTGTGGTTAAATTAGGAAACGTCAAAAATTAATTTCTAAATTAATTTGATAAATATGTTTATCAAACCGCATCGTCAAATACTTCAATTATAAACATAAATATATATCAAAACTGCTATGATGGTTGGACGACCACACATAAAACTGCACACAATTCAGCTGCATGTGCTAATTTACTATTTTTGGAGTATTAATATACAGTACACAGATGGCATTCGTCTAGCGTGGATCATATACAAAAAATAATTTGCTAAACATTGTTATATGTAATTATAAAAGACCGCACGCGATTAACTACCCGAAATGTAATATCGATTTTATATACCGTGTTCTACAACGGTCACCTGTACATAATATATAATATGACTTTAATAACAGGAAATCAACTATGTATATATATAATTCTAAATTGTTTGCATTAATTTCCGATATAGAATGAAAAGTTGGAAAAAGAAATATATTTGTAGATTAATCGAAATCAATTAAATTCGATTGGCTGAGAAAGTAACTTACCAACCAACCAAATACTTCAAGTCATTCAAAAGAAACTAACGAGAAGGGAATTTTTTATTTTTATAAATTTCCGTTTCATTAAATACAAATAATCTAATTACATTAAATTTAAAAATAAAATATTGTATTTTACAATTTAAAATTTTGAACGAAATGATTGATTGGAAATTTGGAAGATGTTTTCGAATAAAACTCACACCCCATATATAACATATATACATATACATATACTAAGGTACTTTAGTCATCGTCGTGTAATCACAATATTTTCACATATCATTGGGCACACCATAAAACCAAACCCTGGTTTTAAGTCAATAAACTTACTCGTACATTAAATATGTATATTGAAAATGTCTATTTAGTTATGGTAAGTGGATCGATGCACCGATGGTAATTGATTTTCGATGTTCATATTACATACTTATAAAAAGACGCGGAACGGAAAATCGTTCAACATTTTGTGATTTGTTTTGACATGCATGTGAGTGATTTATCGAATAAATGCATTTACGAAAATAATATTTGGATCATTGTACGATTATCTAATTTTATTATTATTTATTTGGTTCCTGCTTATCTGGCTTCTTTGTATATACTGATATATTGACATTAAGTAATTTATGTTTTTTTTTTCAAACTGTAATATTTTTCGCAATTATTTGATGTTGCAATTAACGCGTACAATAATTCATTTAATTATTGATTTTAATGTGCCATTACACTTTATTGTTACTATTAACACATCAGCTGTGTAAATTATTTGTTTAGTTTATTGCTTGTCTCATATTTGCAATGGATTCAGAGTTTTTGTTTTGATATTTGTTTAACTATGATCTAACTTTTGCCGGGTTTAACAACACCAATAAACTATGTGGTTCCCTGGTTTATAAGGTAAATAAATTAAAATATAAAAAATTGGCTTAAATTTAATTAATGGTTCGGAACTAATCCTATTTTAATCGAATATAACAATTTATTAAAATTTTAACTTAATTAATTGATTTGACTTCGTTAAAAATTTCCCATTTGAATTAAGGTCAGTTACTTTGAATTTGGGTTGGAATTTTAAACACAATTTGAATTTGAACTCGATATAGCTTTTAATGTTAAAATATCAAATAAAGTTGACAGATCGACAACAATACGGAGGCGCACTGTAAGGAAGTAAAGGAAAGAAGAAAGCATGTTGAAAATTTGAAACAATTTTGTATTTCTTGGAATTCATAATGATGCAGGTTTTGATTCCAGTTTGCGAGAAACTCAAATGAGCAATTCTATAATTGTTGAACGAAAAGCAGAAGGTTTGGTGGTAGCCATGCTATTTAAGTCTGTTTGTAGATACTTATCATGAGAATTGCATTTTCAGAGAAACATTGAATTTCATTTGCCTTCTCTACAGTCCTACTCCTATCACGTTTCACATTCTTCCTATATATAAATCTCTAAGTAAACCAGGGCTGGGATTTTATACCATCACCATTTTTGATATTAGATAGACGTTAGTGTCTCTTTTTTCAAGAACTTACTTCTTATGAATCAAGTGGGAAAATTAATTTCCCATAAAAAAATATGTTCATAACTTTATATGTATATATTTGTATGCCAAAAAGCTGTTCGCCTATAAATGGTGAAAAATTAAAAAAGATGTCGCGTCATTTTTTTTATATTAATTAAAAACGATTTTCTTACGTCATTAATTTTGACCGTTTTCGCGTGTTTAAATAAATCATCATAGAGAATATAATAAATGTAAATTAGCAATACAAGGTCATGATGCTAAAATATAAAAAGCGCGCGCGGTTGGTTTTATTTTTGGCATATTCTTAGCGCAAAGACTCATACATAAACACAAATTTCGTGTTGTTGTGTTTATATTAACAAATCCATGAAGCATGGATAAGAGTTTTAATTATTATTCATGCACAAAATACGGAATGGTTGGAAAGATTTTTTAGACGCATATACAATTCCAGTATAATATACTCTCGCTTGTATAAGCAATACGAATATTACATTAAATTAATAGTACCATGTAATGTAGGTAGGTGTGCACTATTGACACACCTTCTTCATGATGCGATTCTCATATCTTTTTTCTTCTTCAAGTACACCTATCAAGTGGGTTAAAGAAAACCATCGTCCTTGAAGCTAAGCATCATCTGCGATATACACACACGATATTACATCACACAAGCCCATTCCTTTGATCGTCGTCAAACACTATTTGATCAATTTTATAGATGACATAATAAAAAAGAAACAAAAAAAAAGTTTTGTTTTACTTTTGTGTTATTTGATGACTTGAGAATTTCGTTAAGTCTCAACCACATATGTTTACCACTTGAACATAAAATAAAATACAAATGTGTTTCTGTTTGCATGAATACAACATAAAAATTAGCCGTTATAAAAATATTTTATATTTTATATTTCTTAACCCTTGATTAGCGCGCGTCTAGTAAATGATTTTCAAAATACATAATTTATTCCAGTTTCAAAGAGCAAACCTTAAATCTAACAAACATTTGGTTCGCACACAACAGTTTCAAATCTAGAGTTATTTTATTGAAAGTTATAAGTCACTTTATGAATACGTATAGTAGCGCGCTGTGTAAAAATAAAACATAAAAAATTATGAAACGTTTGCAAAATATCACAACAAAAAAATTTTTTTTTTGTTCGTAATTTGATATTTTGTTGTGTATAGAAGAAAATTTATAGGTCTGCATATGAGAAATAATATATGTATGTGGATTGGCAGATTGTTTACAGTGAGGGAAGTGGTTACACACCGGAAATTAAAAACTCTCTAAATACTAAACACCTCAAAACTATTTGCTCCATACACGCGACTATATATATACACACACATTAACAAAGTTCATTAGCACGCCGTCACTTTAATGAACAACAATACACCCAGAAGTAGTTGCCGCCAAATTAAATCTATTTATCCGCCAAAACAATGGGTTTTATAGAAAGTTTCACTTGAAAAATGATTTTGTTTCTTTTTTAATTTACAGAAATTTATAATTTTTTTTTTTTAAAGAAATGGGAATTTCAATTCAATTCAAAATTGTTTTAATTTGATCAATTTGAATGAATTCTAATCGACGTCGAAGAAATAACAACAGAGATAATAAAACAATGTAACACTTTGGGAGCATAACACTATTGTTGGTGGCAAATTATATACATATAATGCGCCAGCCTGCGATCTACTATCCAGTAAATCGTGTAGACGAAAAGTGATCAAAGTTCATCATAGGAAAAAATTATGATCGAGTCTGGTAAACTTCCAAGACACTATAAATTTTAAAATCGCGGTCAGGATGGATATTGTATATACGTGATTCTGGAAACTCGATCAACTACAGTCCCGCACTAATTTATCGTTTAATGATAATAATAATAATAATACAGTCTTTAAAGGCCATTACTGGCCCCTTACTGCGTCAACAATCAGGCTCCAACGGTTTCGATCCTGGGCTTGGTCTTCATACTGTCCTATAGACAATCTGAAGAAGCCAAGTCATTCTCTATACCGTGGAGCCATCGTCGCCTGCAACAACCTCTGCGCCTACCAAATGGTGGCTCTCCTTTCAGAGATCGCAGCACAATTCGTTCCGGATCAGCACGCAAATCGTAACCGAGCAAGCGTACTCGTTGAGATCTTATTTCATGCACAATATCGGGGATCTTCATCAGATCTCTGATCTCGATATTGTACAGAGCTCGGTATGTGCCATCTATTTCGCGTTTTGGGCCGTAAATCACGCGCATGACTTTTCTCTCAAATGTAAGGAGCCATCTCTCACAATCATCCGTCAGCGCCCAACTTTCACATCCAAACATAACAACGGGCCTGATCAACGCTTTGTAAAGTTTCAGCTTCACGGCACTTGAAAGGTGTTTATATTTTAGCAGTGGCCTTAGAGGATACTAAACACGGCTGCCAGCTGCCAGCCGCACTTTAATATCCTCACCCACACTGTTATCGTGAGTGATAAGAGAGCCCTAATATTTGAACCTCCTCACTCCTTCAAACATGTAGTGGCCACTACTAAAATCTGGTGTGCCATTGTCCCTATACCCTGAAATCATGTATTTCGTTTTGGACTCATTGATCTGGAGTCCAACAGAAACTGAAAATTCTACAAGCCGATCATCAAGTATTTCCTTCAGTCCGTTGCTATTCAGTCCAATCACGCATATGTAATTTGCATATGCAAGCACCTTATTGGACTGGCGATATAAGATGTTGCGCTGAGGTGTTTCAGTTTTACGAAAGATGTACTCCAACATGAGATTGAAAAGTATCGGGAACAAAGCATCTCCCGGCCGAACACCCGAGCTAACTGCAAAAATTCTTGATAGCCTGTTCTCAACTTTAACACAGCATTGAGACTGTGTCACTGTCATTCTACACAATAGTACAATTTTTGTTAGCATACCTAGATACTCCAGCGTAGACCACAAACTCTCTCGACCTGATGTATTTGGATGGAAGTCTCATAATATTTAGATAGAATAATCCGCAGCGAAAAGACCTGATCAGTGACTGATCGATTTGGACGAAATCCTCCTTGATAGTCACCAACCAAGCCCTCGAGGGGTGATTCTATCCAATATAATGTAGGACAGTAACTTATATGCTGTGCAAAGGAGAGCTATACCGCAATAATTCTCACACTTCAAGCGGTCTCCCTTCTTGAAGATGGGGCATATCGCGGCCACTTTCCATTCGTCAGGCATTACTTCGGTTCGCCATACTAATCGAATAAGGTCGAAAAGACAGTTCCACAAAGTATCCCCTCCGAATATCAAGAGCTCCGAATTAATTTCTGAATACGATACGTATCGTTACACGATATGAAAATGAATTATTATTTCTGAATTTGATCGAATCAAATATTTTTACACTGTCATGTATTCATTGGGAAATTTATTTTGAATGGTTATACCTAAAAAAATTTAAAATGTTTAATTAAATTTATAGTTATTTCGTTAACTTAATTAATTAAATGAACTAAATTATGAAGTTATTTAAAAAAAAATGACTAGAAATTCTTCCCAAAATATTATTTCGTCAACTAATTCATCAACGTACAAAAATCCGTTCATAATCGAACAAAATTGGCTCGAAGTCGTAATGGAGAATAAGGGAAATTTTGTAACGAATCAAGAAGATACGAGTACCCATGGTGGGAATTCGTACAATTTTTATACGAATTCGTATTCAGGAATAGGGGCCCAGTTTTAAAGTGCTGCCGGCCATAGAGTATTATACATTTTATTAAACAAAATGGATAAAATAATGAAAAAAAGGATTGGGTACGTTACTAAACTCCAAAAGACGGCGTTGATTGATTTTGTAGAAAATAATTTTTATGAAAAAATTAGAAAGTTCTACGACAATTAAAGATGCAGCCAAACTATATTCAGCGCAATTCTTGATGCCTACAAATAGTGGCAAAATTGAAGAAAAGTAAGTTTTGTTTTGGATAAATTAAAATATGCTTGTGGTTGACGCAAACTCTAGCTTACTTCCATTTGATCCACTGCGAAATGCACTAAAAAAAGCCTAACTCATCTAAGCCCGCCATTATTATTATTATTATGTACAACTTTTCAAAATGATACAATTCATTTTATGTGCATCCACAAGAACAAACAAACTACAAAGACAAAATTGTATTAATCGTTAAGACTTTTACAGATAAAACATAGGGAAATCCTCATTAATAAATCTATTACACTACGAAGTTAGCTACAATTTAAAAGTAGTAAAAAATAAATTTCCGAAGATTCAAGAATACGGAATTTGATTGCAAGTGGAATGACAAATGTGGAAATTTCAAATTCCCTTGGTAGGGAATTTTGACAATAATTGTCCGCACGGAGAAATTGGTTCGGGAATTCAAGAATATGGTTATGTGGACAAATGCAACTTTTCTTGAATATTTACTCGGTTTTAACAAAATTTCCTTCATTTCCCCCCTATTTTTTCAAGGAAAATCGAAAATGGTTATGAGTAGTATAATGATGTGTCCAAATGAAAAGCCTGTAATTAAGTCGAAAAATTTGGTATCAGGCACACAGCATAAGTGTACAAATTTTCAGATTTCACAAAAGTTGTAATGCATGAAAATGAACTGTTTAAATTAAAATACATATTTCAAGTTTACATACTTTACCTTAACTTACACTTACTTACTTAACTTAGACTGACAAGCTGTTGAAGCGGGATTTTAGGCGTTTATTGCTAATTTTATTTAGAATATTATATTAATGTTATACTTTTGTGATGCTTATGTATGAAATTGCAAAATAGCAACAAATCTGATTCACAGAAAAATCGACACCATTTCAACTGCGAACATTTCCATTGTTAGCAAACTTTATTACAATATTAAGTTATCAGTCGAAATATTATTTGTATTTGGTCCGAAAGATAAACCTTCATTTGACACAAAATTTCGAGTAAATCTCCTATACAATTTGGAATAGTTGAAAAATTGGCAAGAATTTCACACAATTTGCAAATGAAATCAAACACCAAAACCTATTTACATTTTTTATTATTTTAACAATTTACACTTGAAAAACGAACGTGTACAGTACAATTCGTGCTTAAAAACAATGAAACTTCTGGAAAATAATTTAGACACAATTTAATTACAAAAAAATCCATTAAAACCGCGAAACAATCGGAATTTATTTGCATATCGAATTAAAAAATTTAGTTCTTGATACAAAAAAAAAAATCACCATTTTTATAACAAATTTAATCATCATTGTGAAACAAGTAAGAAAAATGTGCGCGAATATGACAGTTAAAAAAATGACTAAAGCTTAAATGAAGGCCGTGTGTTTAATAACATACACCAAAATATTTTCATATATAAGAACTAATATAATTTGTCACTAAGCGTCTTCGTGTTATTTACAGTTTTTGAAATATTTGCGCAATCGCTATTTACTTTAATAATTTTGTACAACGCTTATACACTATATTCAGCACTTTCATCAAGATTATATAAGTATATACACAAATCCAAAATATTGAGAATCATTCATCCATCATTTATTGTGTGCGCGCAAAGATGATCTCTGAGTCATGACTGTTTTCGACTATGCCTTGATCGCGCTCTATACCGGCATCCGGCGATTTGTTTTATTTATTTTTTCTATATAAATTTAAACCATTACGTAATTTATCCGCATGTGATGATTTAGCGAAGTAACCGAAAATTATGTGTGTCGCGCTTAAAATTAACATAAATTTCAACTTAAACACTTTTACTTAATATATACTGAAACATAATTTGCGTTTGAGTTCTAAGATTGAACGGAAACCATAATTTATACTTGAAGATTTCCGTTTCCATATCAACAAATTTAAGACTCAATCTGATTTTTAACCAGTCAAGTATGTGTATTATAGATATATAGATACTATACATTACGTAGTATAATTTACATCTTATACCGCATAACTTAAGAAATTATATTACAACATAATCATTACCGCTATATACACCAAAAAAAATAAAATAAAATACAATCCCGCAACATTGTATGTAATATACATACATATATTCATACTTCGCCATTCTTTCTTTAAGACTTTACATTTACATATATTTCTTGCAGCACAGAAAAAAAAATGTTAAATTAAAATGTAACCGTTAAGAAAAAATCTTTATTTTTTTTGGAAATTATTTTGTTTCTGCTTCTTTTTCACCACACCATCGCATCGCGCTAAGCATCAAGCAAAAAAAAAAAACTTAAAACAATAATTTATTAGTCATTGTAAGAAAACTTTTTTTTATAAATTTATTTTTAATTGAAATGAAGATTGTTGTGCTGATTGTTGAGATGAAATTGTGCGCGCTGACGATGCATGAAAGATGAGAAATATGTATAATGTTGATGTTAGCATAACACAAAAAATTGTTTCAAAATTTTTGGTTAATTATTAGATGGTAATTTTTACTGAAATATCCGCTACTACTTATGCAATAATCAGTTATTTTATGTAAATACGTATATAAGTTAGAAGATTATTAGATTTAAACTATATGGAAAAGAATTAACAGTCGACCGCACTGCAATCAATATTTATTTACCGCAAATTGCGATCTATATTTTGAATAGCATTTGAAATGTGATTTAACACAAACCTACTTATTAGTAATTAGAATAAAATTGAAAGCACAAATTAAAACGACTTAAGAAAAGTAAACAAAATAAATATGGATAGTGTTCCAGGACTATTTAAGGGTTATTATACATCATTACCAATAACGTATACAACAACCCACCCCGGTGTTAGCAACACATACCGAATTTTTGCCACCTCCACAATTATTACCGACAGCATCGTGATAGAAAAAGTAACAACGATATTTGTCAAATAACATCAATAAGCGAATGTACCAATTACATTGTTACCACAAGAACTATCTACAACACCTATTGCAGTAATTAAGGATCGATTGGAACAATCAGTATTCATTCTATGAAACCAAAGCATTAATTAGCTCATCAGCGTTGGCTCTTCGAAAGCAAAATAGTGCGATCTGTACCAAGCAGCAAATTGAAAATTCAAATTAGAATGAAATTGGATAGTGCCGTTTGTATCGAAATGCGTCCTAACCAAGAAACGGGAATTTAACTATACGTTATATTTTTGCCTGCAGAACAACTCGCCAATGCCGTTAATTCTACATTGTGGCCTGGACTGCTGATCAAAGAATTAGAATGAAGACCACGTCGTCAAAATTTTCGAAAAATAATCTGTCAAACACCTTCCTTAACCTACAATAAAGCGCCTGTAATTTTAAATCCTATTCCTTCCAAAACCATCTCTGGCAATAGCACCACTAAGTGACTGTTTACGTTCTATTTCCAAAACGTAAATAGAATGCCATCTAAAGTTGCACGGGAGTTCTAAAAAGGTTCAAATCATCTAGAATGAAACTTTCGCTGTTTCCCAGTTAGGATTGGGATTGTTATGTGTAACATTATGCTTGCCTAAAATTAACATATGTACTTATAATTAGACTGTGTCCGAAACCTGTAATAAATATTATTTACTAGTAACAGGTCATATCCCACCGCAATCGACCTCTGAGGAATACATAAATTTTTGTAGAAGTCTTAAACGAACTAAATAATTTAAGTGATATAGATAGTGATTATCAGATATATTCCTCCTTCCAGGTAATTTCAATCTTCCTAATATTTCTTGGTGTTTCGATCCGGACATTAACTGAAATATTCCTTTTAACATTACATCTGAACCGGAAATATATTTTATCGACTCCATTCATAATTTTATTCTCAATCAAATTAACAAAGTTCCAATATATACGGTAGATATCTTGACCTAATCCTTTCTAATAATCCGTGCATGTAACTGATTCAATAATTCAGTTGTGGAACTCATTATCTGACAAGATGAATTGTCTTCAAATGATCTTAACAGGAACGTCAAAAATTGCTATCACTTTTCGGATCGTTTGAAAATCATGTTCCTCTGTCCAGACTATCGGAAGTGAATCATCCGTCATGGTATGACTATACTCTTATAAACTTGAAAAATAGGAAGAACAGGAAAAATTAGTGTTCATGTTGATCGCGATCAACCGGTCGATCTTATAACATATTGGAAGTATATGTTTACACAGATTAAATGAAACCATTTCTTCACTTTAAGAGAAACATAAAAATTCAAATAGAATGAAACTTTTATAGAATGAATAAAATATTTTAAAATTAAATAAAACCTTTTTCAATTGGAATAAAGCTATTTATTAATGGAATGAAAATCTATAATAAATAATATACAGCTGCTTTCAATAATCTAAAATTCAATAAAATTCAGTTTTATTTAATATTAACAATATAGAGTTAAAACTAGAAGATCATTTTCGCCGACAATGTTACCTTGATAGCAGTGTTAGCCTTTTCTAAAATAAAAGCAAAGACGATAAATTTATTGGGTTTGACGAGACAACAGAATTTGCAAAAATCCTTAATTAGCAAACCGAAATCCTTAAATTTAAGCAAATAATCATCTAAGCCGAAATTCTTGAACTAGTTTATAGTTCTAACTTCAAAAAATTTCGAAATAAGTAATAAATATTAACGTTCTAAAAAATTTGTTAAAAATTGTAAATACCTCCGCTTATTTAGTTCAAAATTCACATCTAACTTAAAGATTTCGACATAATATTCTCCTCCAATCGAAATTGAAAAATAACAAATAAAATATCTAGTTAATTCTAGAGAAAGGCCCCTTATCAGATTGTACTAATTAAAAGCTGTGTAAGGAATGAATAACAAACCGTTGATGTTCATCTGGCACATTAGTCAACTACTACGCAGCTATGCATTTTTCAGAACGAATAAAACCGTTTTTCCGCACTGATGATTTTGAAAAGCACGCAAACTTACCTGGAATGATACAAAAATAAATTGTTACTTAAATTAATAGACGGTTTAAATTAGTTAAAAAAATTAATTTAAAAGATGTTAGTGTTTTTCGTTCAATTTTAATCTTTTAATCTTTATGTTACAGACGAATATTTCTTTAGACGTTTTGTAAATTACGCCATAACGTTGGTAATCCTAGGTAACTAAGAATGATATTGAGGGGCAAGTGATACCTGATTAAATATGTAAGTTTTTCGATAAATATTTATAAATATTTGTACCTTGCGCACTAAATACTGCCTATGGTCTCACACATGCTAAATCGGCCACTGTATAGCAGGTTTATCAACTCAAAAGAACCTAACTACGTTGCATGTTGATCTATTTACATAGAATTATGTTAATATTGGATGCGTTTCGAATTATTTTTAAAAATACAAAAATATAAAAATAATATAAAATTCTCGAGAATGGCCAAAAAGCGATTGCCAAAAGAACCATTGGTCTATAGATAGCCCAATAAAATATCAAGTCAAATAAATTGCATTAATATGATACCACACACAAGGAAAAAAGTAAAAAACTATACGCGTTGTCATATTAAATGATCTACCACAATAACACATATATTTCGTATATATTGAAACACCGCACCAGCTGAATAAAGGAAAGGTAGATGACACCATTAAATAAAACAAAACTACACAAATCTCTTGTCCACGCTTTCAAAACCATAAATTGTATTAATATACATACATACGCTTGTACAATTTTAATCTTTTAAGCTCATAAAACAACCTTAAGTGTAAAAAAAAAAAATCTGAATAAAAACAAAAAATTAATAACATCTTGACCTTACCCAGATTTTAAATAGTTTAGTATACAAATAAATTGTAATCCAACACTGCGATTATCTGCATAAATATAAGTATCTAACTAATTAATCCAATTCTGAATCAGCAATGGTCATACATATATGTACTTGCATGAATCATGTTCAAGTTACATAAAATTCTACGACAATTTTATAATCGGTTCTGAACTTTTATTTTATATATAATATACAAAGAGGTTGGCATTTACTGTTTTAAAGTTCATTACGAATTTTATATACAAATTAAATTAAAATACAAATAAATTTAATTAAGTCGTTTAGAACTAGAAATATTTAATAAACAGATTTCTGTATATAATATGACTCATGCCGCATACACGATTCAATGTCATCGTTAATAAATTAACACAATCATAAACTGATGATAATGGTGCAATTTTAATTATTGCTATAAATACATAAAATCTTTTTCTTTCCGGACGATATTTAGTTCAATAGATTTCTATGTCAAATCATAATATTTTGCTTAGATATTTTAATTAAGATAATTTTATGGTAATTATTTTATGTAGTGGGATATACACGATCATATACATATGCGTACATACCGCGTATATATAAAGGTGAAGTTGAGAACCGGTAATCAAATATCACATGTTACAAGCCACACACACAGACGATACGATATGAGATGGGAAATGAAAATATTTGTGTGTGTGCATATGAAAACAGACAACCGATTGGGGTTAAGTGGAAAGAGTTTTTTGTATAACGATGCTGTTATCACTCATAATTGTTTTAATGTGCCTAGGTGATTTATTGGATAGGTGCGAGAAATCGTGCGAAATGGTAGGTGCTGTGTACAATTATTTGTAAGGGCGATGGTCATAAATATTAAAGACTTTGTTAATTTTCACATTGTCCCACAGATTCTAAATTTTCAGGAGAGCTCTACTTTATGACCTTGAAATTATGAGTAAATTCAGAGTTTGGACATTTTTAAAACTTGACTACTTTTAAATAATTTGGATTTTTAAAAAATTAGAGTTTAGTAAGTTATTAAACCTTGAATTCTAGAAAGTTTTTAAAGAGGTTTTAGGACAGTAATCAAATGATTAGAATTTGCCATTTAGTCTTATGGGTAATTTGATGCCCACTTTTCGAATCTAGTCTTATGAGTAATTTGAGATTTCGGAAAAAAATTAATATATCTAAAGCACACTATTGAATTGTATGAGAATTTTAAAGGAGTTCATGTTATTTATTGAAATTTTAAAAAAAATGTTTAGTATTGTGAATAATTTCACAGTTCGTAACACTTTATTGAATTGTATTGTTGAAAGAGATTACGAAAGTTTTCAAAATTTTAGAAATTAACTTTTAATTGAACTATTTATTAAAATATACAATTTTCGGTATTTTTGAAAATCTCAATTTATAGTGCTTTTCCTTTAATAACTTTAAAGTTCGAAATTCTAGGAACTTTATAAAACTTTCGATGATTTTAAAAATTTTAGATGTTGAGTTGTTCATAAATCAAATCTCCGTATTATACAAATAAGCTCTGAATTGAAGAATTCCAAAATATGATGTTCATTATAAACTCGCGCATTATACAATCATGCCATTGTGAAAACGCGAATCTTCTATTCACAATCTCATTGTCAAGTTCAAGGTGAACCGAATAAATATTTTTATAGTATATACAGTGTTTCGTTCACCAAATCTTGTTATTTTCAAATACATAATTGGTTTTACGTATGTTAAAAAACGCGGTGTATAGTGCAGCACTTAATTAAGGTGATAATTTAATCGTGTTTAACAAAACCTACAATATATAGCTTGTTTGGTGAATGAGTCAATCGTACGCGATTATACCAATTTCACTATTCTTATTATAAACTTGATTTATAAATTTTTTATTTTACATATATCATTCATAAAGTACTCGCGTAAACAAATAAATAGTAATGCATATGTACATATTACGTTGAAACGAAAGTTGTTCCAAATTGTATAACTTGAATACGGTGATAATTTTAGTTCAACCAAATACTCGACTTATATTTCACAAAGCCCACACACATAATTTACATTTAAGCTTAATATCATGTGTACACATACATATAAGGTAAATAATAAAAATATCATGAAAAAGTGTCACCCATTATCTAAAAACAATAAATGTTTATAACATGGACCAACAATTCAACAAGATTAGGCAGCCTGTTAGCGATAAGATAAATTCTAAAAATACTTGTTGGTTACGAGAGCGCGCAACATATACTTATATATTCAAATTGAAATGTCCTTCAAAATTAATTCAAATATTTGTGTAAGAAACGTTATATGAAATTATTATTGGGTCGCGATGTTTAAGAAACTAAACAACAAACAAACGTCTTCTAATTAAATTACAATTACTTAATGAATATGTATGTATATGTGTATTACTCGTTGTTATTCGCGTATTCTAATTCGTTTGATGAGATAGCCGCGAGCACACGCGGTCACAATCCCTATAAACTGGAATTTATACAAGCATTAGTTAGAAGTAAGCTTTCCATACAACAACGATAACAAAAATGTTTTTAAAATATTTCGGATTTAAATTAGAAACGACATTTCATTCAACCATTTGGATGTTGCTGTCGTTTTGCGCAAAAAGAAAAAAAAATAACAGCAAAAAGCAAAACAAGACAAAACTTGTTTTACTTGTTTGTTTTTACTTCTGCTGTTGTTGTTGTTGTTGCTGCTGCTTTGCTTACCTACTCAGGGTTAAGTGTTACAGTGCAATTCGAGAAATGTGGATTACGTATATAATTTTATGGGTTTACATACATATATCAATATAAAATTGAAAGAAACCTTTCAATGTCTTAATTTTAAATCACACACAATTTAAAAAAATCAATCAAGAAACAAACCATATACATGGTGCGGTAAATTTGTAATATGACTATGGGTGTTCTTTATTTTGTATTGGTTCCTTTTTCGTGTGTGTTTGTGGGCGCGCACGTTTAAATGCGGAAATATTAAGTATTCGCGTGCTCAATAGAATTTCTGGTTTGAATGTGAACCATTCTAATTGTGTGTTTTGCTATCAAATCAGAGCAGAAGAAATCGACACTAAAGCTTCGTTTTCATTAGTCAAGTTACTTGGACTCAAGTAACTTGCAAAAGTTCAAGGCGCTTGTACTTAACTAATTATAATAACATGTTCATATTGGACCTACTAAGTTCAAGTTACTCAGTATTTATAATCTTATAGGATGAATTCGAACCCTTATAAAATTTAGAATAATAGTTTGCTACTACTAAAGGATATTCCGACTAAATGCTGTTATAAACTCGACAAAACAGCTGTCGGTAGCCTTTATGGGCAATCATTCAATTTAATAAATGAATATAGCTGTATACAGTTTTATTGAAATTTAAATAACGGTATACTCGTAATTTCAATTATGTATTTTGAAATGGAGTTTGACAGATGGACATTTTTAATTGGAGTTTGAAGGCAACTGTATAAATTTGACAATAGACTCTTAAATTCGCTCAAATTAAACTCATAATTAATACAAACTTTTCAAATTTAAGATCAAATGAAACTTGAGGGCTAGAATTCCAAATTGTGATTTAATCTTGATCACATAATTTGAGTGGCATGCGAATATTAGGAAGGTTCCTTAATATATTTGATAGAATCATAGTATGCTAAACATAACGGTTTTAACATGTAATTCTAGGTTGGGGTATTGTAAGATCACAATTTTTGAGGTTCAATAGAGAATTTTGTCTCTTTTTCGAAGAAAAATATTGCACAGTATTTTCTATTGCGATCTCAGTCTATTTATTAAATGAATATGTATGTAAGTATATAGAAATTAAATCGACCAGGCTGCGATCACAATAGAAATTGCGGAATTGAATACGAATGTTACAACATCCCAGACTCGGTATTTTTCACAAAAGGAAACTACAAGCGGCCCAACTATAGATCTGGAATGGCAATTGGCCCTATAAAGCAAACTTCAATTTTATTATTAATTTGTTTAATAGTGATAAACTAACAAATTTCAAAAATATCGTGCTAGCGCTCAGTTCTTTAGAAATATGTGTAGTGGTATATACATATGTGCGTGGTCCAATTAATTAAACAAATAATCGTTCCTAAACAATCTGAGGGGTGACTGTAATGTTTGGTATTCATGCTGCTGTGTATAATAATAATTACATACTTATTAAAGATAATCAACACACTATCTGTTAAAGAAATTAAGAACCACATATGGCGGTAACTGGTAAACTCAAAAATTAAAAAATATGTATTTTATTTTTATCGAAAATTTAAGTTTATCCTAAATGCTGAACACAAATTTAATTAAAAATAGATTGAAGATAAAAATTAGGACGTTGTTTTTATTGTATAATAACCAATGAAGTATTAAAACAATAAAAAGAATATAGTGACTTAAATGTATTAAAATCCGTGCGGGCACATCTATTGGTATTTTGAAGACGGGAGGTACCGAGTTCGAATTCCATCAGAGAGGGTAGAACTAGTGGTCCGACCCATCGGTTTTGTTAGTACAGGCTAGTATTGAGCTATGCAGTGTACAAATGGCAATTAAAAAACGGAACTGTAGCCGTGTTCAAAATAAAGCTACTGTTCAGCTTTCAAAGGATAATAAATCCACAAGCCGAACAGTCTCTAATAAATGTATGTACGTGTTGGTATTTAATTCTAAAAAAAACAAAAACATATTTGGTTTGGTACGTATCCTATATAACTGATTTTTATTATGAAATAAAAACAATACCATAAACCCCTAATTTAATTATAGTGATTCACTTAAAAATCAAAAATATCACCAAGAAAAACATTAGACTAAATGATTTTAATTAGGTATACGTATGTGGGCGCGGTCCATCATATTGGTCAAGGTGGACAGTGTTCACAACACAGCATTAATTTAGTGCCCACACTATTTTACCATCAAAGGAAAAATTTATAAAAACATAAGTAAATCCATCGACAACAAACAAATATTGACCTGTGCATTGTATAGCAAGTGTGCAAGACAATTTTTCGTTCGTTTTACTATGTGAGTGCTTGAAAAGTCGATTTCTGGTATTAAAAATTTAATTAATTTTTAATTTTTATTTACGAAAATTTATAAAAAAATAAAATTTAAATAACATATTTTAATTGTCCTTTCCCATTCACATAGTAAAACGCACGAAAAATTGTCTAGCATTTATACAAGAATATTTTTCCTGTGATTTACTATGTGAGGGCTTGAAAAGATAAATTAAAATTTTCTATCAAACTTTTTTTATGTTTTAATATTGTTATAAATAATAAAAAAAATCTAAAACAACGAAAAATTACCTAGCACTGATATAAGGCAATTTTTCGTGTGATTTACTATGCTCGTGTTTGAAAACGTCGGTTAAAATTTGGTATTGAGAAACATTCCTAACCATTTTTAGTCGTCTCGTGAGTGCTAGCGTATTGCTAAAAGCTCACTTTATTCGTCATGGATTCAAATATTTTAATTTATTGTTATTATATTAATTTTCTTGCAAATATCTTCTATGCGGGGTCCAACGAATTGACAACCAAACAAAAAAAGATAGAGTGGCCTTGGTTACTTATGCCTAAAACTACCACTAAAACCACCTCTCCTCTAATATGCAACATGTTGGTTAAGTTGGTTAAGTCCTGCGAAACTGTTTTACATCAACTGGTAAATATGATTGAAAGATCACTTAGTAATAAAGTTTCAATTTTGATGCTTAAGTATCATATAGTTGATTCTGAGCTGAACGCGGTTGCCCACAGAGAGAAGTACTCTTTACCCTTAAAATAATATTTTTATGTATGGCACCGCAGAATACCTAGGCCTGAATTCAAATTCACCAAATCATTTTTCTGTGGCTCACCCAGAATTTTTATACACAGAGTTATCTGAGTTATTAGTCTTTCTGCGGTTTGGATCCTGCTGTTAAAAGCATTAAGCCCATAAAATTTATTAAACATGTAGAATTTACGTTCTGTGATTGATGCACTCACAATGAACAATAATTTGGAGAGACAATTTTTAAAGAATGATAAAATTTGTGAGATAACAAAGGTTGCCCTACTATGACTTTCCACTACGATTTTCGACGACGGTCGTTTTCCTATAGTAGGCAAAGGAAAAAAAAGGAAAACAATATTATAAATTTACTATTGTTTACCTTTTTGTTCCTTTGCCTACTATATAGGAAAACGACCGTCGTCGAAAATAGTAATCGAAAGTCATAGTAGGGCTCCAGATATACTATCTCTTTTTGCGGTTTAATTTTACTCTTTACTCTTTTGTTAGGTTAAATTCAGCAAAATATGGTCTTTGTGAGTTAACGTCTTCTTTTTTAAATAAAAGAACTATTATAATACAAACAAATACAATTGTGCGAGACAAGATTCCTATCAATATTAGTTCAGTGTATTATTGTTTTAACAATTAAAAGAAACAATAACTAGTCTGAGATTCTAATGAACTGGGTGTGGGGCTGGGCAGCATTGGAATTTAACCTATATAAACTCAGTAGCTGTGCTGAGATGTACTAAAATATTTGTAGCTGAACGCGTTCAAATGAATAGAAATGGAAAATCCAGTAGAAATTGATATAACATTTGCAAAATTTGCAAAATTTACATATGTACATACATTCTCTATGTACATAATTTGCCTTCAATTTCTATAGTTAAATCTTAAACATAAAAAATCGAAGTGGAATTGGATTTTGATGTAGTTGATCAAATAATGAATTTTTCAAAACAATTTTTTTTTTATTCGCCTCAAATTTTAAAAACGAATTTCGATGTTGAATTCATTAAATTTTGAAATGGAATTTCTTATACATAATTCAAAATTTGTAAATAAACTAAAATTTTTTAAATAATAAAATTTAACAAATGAAATTTTTAAAATACCTTAAATTTTAATTCGAGTTTTCTAAAATTTTATTTAATTCGTTTTTCGTATAATTTTGTACAATTTCCCCTGTATAATTCTAAAATTTCAATTCGTTTTATTGAATTTTGAAACTTTTGAATGCACAATTGAATTTCGATAATTTTTCATAGCTTGAAATGTCGAATTTCAATAAACATTTGTGTATGTATATCAATCCATTTACAGTGTTTAACTGTTTATGCATAGTGCTAACACAACTGTGATCACTCTATCGGTTCGATTTCTTATTCATCAGACAAGAGTGCTTGGTTGGAACATCTTCAAATAATTAAATTTTGTAAAACATACTCTTTTGCGTTCGAAAATATCTGGTCAGCCTACACAAACATACATGTTCAAAAAGCTTTTCAATTCAACACAATAGTCAGTTTATTTGTAAAGTTTAATATTCCGTCTGAATTTTAATAGTTGACGCACTAACCAGAACAAACATGTTTACCAAATGATATTTGCAGTTCATACCACAAAAATATGTTACACATTTCAAACCGCACAATTCAACTTATATTACAACCCAATAAAACGACTCAACTGTTATTATTGCGTAACCAAACTATACCACAAACTATCATTGTATTTGTGTTATTATGTTTTTGTATATACAGAGTAGTTAGTTTACATTCTGTAAATAGTTTCTGTTCTTGTTATTATTATGAAGCTGCTTATATACCTATACCATACATAAATTTTAAATGAACTTAACAACGAAACTATCTATAGTTATACACTATACAAATAAATCTATACAGATTAAACTAAAAAGAGAGAATAAATTTACTACAAAACGAACATTGAAATAAATAGTCCACACATTCATGATATAATAATAATATATCGAATAATACGTATAAAAGAGAACTAAATAAAAGGCGCCATTATTTTGTAGTTTTTTTTAATATAAGTTTTTAGATAGCGATATGTTCTGCAAAATCAATGACACGATTAGTTGAAGCATTTCATTTGTATACAATAACAAAACAAATCACCAAACATATTATGTATTGTGGTTGATTGGTATATTTTGAATATATACATAGTTATGTTTAAATAGATAATTTGGTAATTTAATAGATTTTCTGTTGTGTTGTGTCGGCTTCATATATATAATATATACCAATTATATACTCCAGTGTTGCATAGTGTGTCTGATAAACACGATATTTTCTTTTTAATTGACCTTGATTTACGCATTTCTTGTCATGATGGATATGTTTTCGTATATATGTGGTAGCATCGTGCACATACACATACAGATCTATAGGTATGTTTGAATTTTCGTGACCGTGTAGTATACACTTGCCACTTTATTATAGTTTTTTAATTTACTCTTCACCTTCACCAATCAAATTGGATTATCCATTATTGTTATACATACAAAGTACATAGAATAATTTAATACCATATTCACGATTTTATTATGTAGTTTAAGTAGTAATAAAATCGAGATTATTCAATCTATATATTATAGTTATTTATAAACAATAGTTTTCAGCAGGGCAATCACGTCATAAACAAATAAGTTTTCTATCTATTGTTTATAAATATGGAGTCATTGTGGAATGCATACAAGTATGTACATATGTATATATAGGATTGCTGTACTGTAATTAATAATTTAAACCTAATTATCATAAGTCTTTGTGATCATTTGTCCTACACAAAGCACTATCTTTTGCATTCCATCTGTGATGATGTCATCTATTTGTATATGTATGTTATTATGGGAACTACTACTGTATATTATGAGCTCGAATGATAAATTATTATACTTTCAATTTTTATATTTTTGTTAATCTTTCCACGAAACCGCGCTTTAAAGCTATATCTTAGTAGTACAATCGTACTAAAATAATGTTTTCCGGTCTGGATATCACAAAACGATATATAACAAAATATCCCGAGAAATTTGATTGCATTAATCTAGAGTTACGTTTTTTTTTCTATTAGTTTCAAAGTGTTGAAAATTTAAGTCATGTTCATATTGTAAGAATATTTCGAAGTATGCATTCCTTTTTAAAAGCTTTTATAACGTGACATGAACAATTTCAGGGCACTATGTCTGATTGCATGAACTATTAATGTGATCTCTTTTTTAATTAACTTACCTATACGTCGAGTGCTAAAATTTGGTGAATTTAAACTATCACAATTCAAAATTTGTAAAATTTAACTAAGTAGTGGTAGTCCCTGTGAAATTTTAACTAACTTTAATTAAATTTGAAATTTTTATTGTAGGCATTTTTGCAAAGTTTTTAAAGGCGATCTTGAATTATCGATAAAATAGAATTTTGATAAGATTTCAAAAATATAGCTGTTATGTTTGTCTTTCAATCATACCAGCAAATTGACAATATCGTTCAAGTTTGGATTTTTGGATTTTGGCTATGTTTGTAAATGATTTTCAATGCAATTTAATGGAATTTCGTACATTTGAATTATGACTGAATTTGATATTTTAAAAGAGGGTGTGGTGAAACATGCTATCCTAATTCCGATCAAACATGATTGTTAGAATTATGCTCAAACCATATACACAGAAACATAATTTTAAGAATAACTTAATAAACAACCTATACTTATACAAGGAAACAATTTCCGGTTCACTGCCCTGTGTAATGTAAACATTATTAAAAAATCCCTTCTTCATCATTTTGTTATTATTATTGTTGTTATTATTAACTTAGTGCACATAACATAAACAAAGTGTATACAGTGACGGTGTTCTGGATAATATTTGTTCTTGATCTTGATCCGCGCACGAAAGAAATTAACCAAGATTTTTATTACATAAACATATAAGAGACGAAGACCCTCATCTCCTTTCATTTATTTTAATGTATATTATTTGTGTTACTTATATAATTATGTAGTACAAACACAGATACACCCATACAGACAAGCCGAATACAAGATTCTAATCTTAACTACTCATCATTAAAAAGACTAAAAAATGTAGTCCGCGATCCGACAATAATAATAACAACAACAACAAAAATGTTTTAATTAAATAAAAAATTGTTATTATGTCAATCGTCTTGAGTGGTACAGTACAGAACAAAATGTTGATCTTATTACACCACTGGTTGAAAAACAATTTCTTTCGATTTTCTTAATGTACATAATACAATGAATATACACAAAAAATCCAGTTATTCCAGCATCCATGTTTCTTATTTTATTTTCGTTTCTTCGTCTTATTATTTTCCAACAAGAATTGTACATACATATATTTATTCTACTTTTTGTCTTGCTCTTACATTTGACGACTCGATTCTGCTTGTTGCACGCTGCTTTTCTTCTTGTACACAACATCGATCGGTCGAACTTGAGTAAATAAGGTTGGCGTAAAAGTTTTACTATACCCATTACATTCTACTTGCACATACATATAGATGTGTGTGTGTGTGTGTTGCGAGTTTTTTTAATTGTGTCAATGTTCTGCGAAGTTTACTGAGAACTGGTTGTAGAATTTTATGTGTTTTTGTTGCTGGTTTAGTTCGCTTCTTAATCTTTGCAATGCTTTTGCGTCATAATCGATTTAAAAGCAAAACATAAATTTGGAAAATTAAAATGTTTTTTTTATGAGCCGAATGAGTTCTTTAAAAGCTTACGATTATAAATCTGAATTGCTGATTTCGTTGTTGTTTTTTTGTTTTGGTGGATAATATCACCCCAATTACCGAAGTCGTGCCACATCAGGCGACATGACTATAGTCGTGTTTTGCACCGTGGGCCCATTAGTGGCATTGAGTGCTGGAGTAAAATCCGCCCAATTTTAATTTTTAAAAATAGTCGTGTTACGTCGCTTAAAAATTGATATTGTTGAAGTCGCTTGAAGCGGAGACGACTGTGACTAAAAATATATTCACTGGAGACTCAAGTCAAATATTACACTGGTTTAGTTTTGAAATATTGCAATACATTTTTTTAAATTTATTTTTTATTTTTGTATATATTAGGCTCATTCGATTGACATGAATTAACTAAATCACAATTGAGTAACTCTTCAGATAATTAGGCTACTGAAGCGAATTGTGCGTTCGATTGATACTCTTCACATCAGATAAATGTCAGAAATAATTTTTTTTTAAATTTGGCTTTAAGAAATATGAATAAATAATTCTTAATTTTCCAGATTTTCACAGTTTAATAAACAAGTTCCAACTTTTTTCGAATTTTATAGGAATAAACTAAAGATTTTATAGTAAATTTAATCTATACAAACAAGACATGAGCTGATAAGCATAAGAATACAGTTCATTTTGACGCAGAATTACGTTACTTCATTGAACCGTTTGAAATTGCAATATGTTCTAGGATAAAGCATGCACACTTATACTACATACTATATGGCATACGGAGGACCAAGAACAACCCTACAGCACATCTGAGGTATTCTACGCGTTACCGTTTTGCTGCCCTCCGTTAATTTATTTTGTGATTCAATTAATATTAGGCGAAGGCTGCATAAAAAGGGACCAAATGAACCATTATTATTGGCAAATTATGGAATAGCTAATAAATAATTGAAATATTTAGATAAATTATTCCAACTTAACCGAACCGAAGTTATGCCTGACGAATGGAAAGTGGCCGCGATATGCCCCATCTTCAAGAAGGGAGACCGCTTGAAGTGTGAGAATTATCGCGGTATAGCTCTCCTTTGCACATCATACAAGTTACTGTCATACATTGTATTGGATAGAATCACTCCTCTGGCGGAGGGCTTGGTTGGTGACTATCAAGGAGGATTCGTCCGAATCGATCAGTCACTGATCAGGTCTTTTCGCTGCGGATGATTCTATCTAAATATTATGAGACATCCATCTCCGTACATCAGGTGTTCCTGGATTTCCGGCAGGCCTACGACTCGATCAATCGAGAGAGTTTGTGGTCTGCCCTGGAATACCTAGGAATGCCAACAAAATTGGTACGACTGTGTAGGATGACAGTAACGCAGTCTCAATGCTGTGTTAAGGTTGAGAACAGGCTATCGAAAATTTTTGCAGTTAACTCGGGTGTTCGGCAGGGAGATGCTCTGTCCCCGATACTCTTTAATCTCATGTTGGAGTACATCTTTCGTAAAACTGAAACACCTCAGCGCAACATCTTATATCGCCAGTCCAATCAAGTGCTTGCATATGCAGATGACATATGCGTGATTGGACTGAATAGCAACGGAGTGAAAGAAATACTTGATCCGCTTGTAGAGTTTTCAGCTTCAGTTGGACTCCAGATCAATGAGTCCAAAACGAAATACCTGATCTCTGGTTTTAGAGACAATGGCACTCCAGATTTTAGTAGTGGCCACCACACGTATGAGGGAGTGAGGAGGTTCAAATATTTGGGCTCTCTTATCACTCACGATAACAGTGTGGGTGAGGATATTAAAGTGCGGCTGGCAGCTGGCAGTCGTTCTTTGTATCCTCTAAGGCCACTGCTAAAATCTAAACACTTTTCAAGTGCCGTGAAGCTGAAGCTTTACAAAGCGTTGATCAGGCCCGTTGTTATGTTTGGATGTGAAAGTTGGGCGCTGACGGATGAGTACGAGAGATGGCTCCTTACATTTGAGAGAAGAATCATGCGTGTGATTTACGGCCCTAAATGCGAAATAGATGGTACATACCGAGCTCTGTACAATTTCGAGATCAGAGATCTGATGAAGATCCCCGATATTGTACATGAAGTTAGATCCCAGCGAGTGCGCAGGCTCGGTCACGTTCTGCGTGCTGATCCGGAACGAATTGTGCAGCGATCTCTGAAAGGAGAGCCACCATATGGTAGGCGCAGAGGTCGTTGCAGGCGACGATGGCTCCACGATGTAGAGAACGACTTGGCCTCTTCTGATTGTCTTAGACAGTATGAAGACCAAGCTCAGGATCGAAACCGTTGGAGCCAAATTGTTGATTCAGTAAGGGGCCAGTAATGGCCTTTAACACTGTTAATTATTATTCCAACTTAAATTTATTTATTTTTGTAAAATATTTTATTATAAAGTAAGATTTATTTATTACAAAATGATTATTTATATGTATGTACATACATATATTCCGAAAATGCAAAGTCAACAAAAAATTGTGAAAAAAACAACAAAACATACATTTGAATTAACTGCATGACCGAAATTCTTATTAAGATAATGCAGTAGCTCAATTTTTTAACTGAAGTGAAGAGTATGAATCGCAGTCAATTCACTTCAGTTGATTCACTTAATTCAGATAATTTAGTTAATTCACCTCAGTTGAATGTGCCTATCAAAGCGTATTATCCATCAACATCATTCTTGTCACTTGAAAAAATTGCGTGACAAGAAAGTCATTTAAAGTGACAGCAGTTGTTTCAAGTGACTACTTGAGGCATAAGAAACGACTTCGATAGTAGGAATATTGATGCGACGTGACTTGAGTTAGTCATCTAAAGTGATGTGACACGACTGCGGTAATTGGGGTGTATGTGTCGATTGGTATTTTATAACGAAGATAGCTGGAAATTATACGACGGAGAAATGTTATAGGTAAGACAACATAATTAATTATGTTTATTTTGATATTGAGAAATAACATTATTATATAACATTAACCCAGTAAGAATATTGCCTCTCAAGAATTGCATCTGGTAAACTACACAGATAAAATTGTTCATGAAAATTTAATACTTATCTGAATATTTTGGGAATTGGTGATCTGGAGGTACAATATAGAATGGGTTGGTGTAAGTAACTATCATTATCATCCATCAAGTCTCACAATTGACTAAAATAGTAAACGTTTTGTTTAAGCATTTCTTGAACATGCACTTGATCTGTTGTAACCTACACAGATACAATTGTTGATGCAAATTTAATTCTTATCTGAATATTTTGGAATTTGATGTATAAAAAGCGATTTCATTCAGCTAAAACTCGTAATACTGGATCAAGTGAAAGGATGGTTTTTCTCTGCCTCTCAGAGACTACTATTTTTAGACAACTTTGAATAAGTTCAATTTAATATCGTTTTCGTGTGATGGATATGTTGATGATTAAAACCCGGTTGATAGAAATTATTCGTAGAAAAACTGCAACGAACTTGTTTCCATATCCCACATTTAATTTAGATTACTTTGCACCTATCCATCAGTTTTGGTAGAAATATTAATGTTTACTTATATAAGTACATAAAAATTATTAATTGGCCTTAATACTTAGAGAAAAATATTTGTTTTAGTAAAATCCAATCTTGATGAAAAAAATGAAAAAATCGATAATTTGAAAGCTCTGAATACTTTCAGAAAAAATGTAGAATGAATTCCACTTAATAATTCATTATCTCTTTTTTATACATACATAGTTGGGAACATGTTAACACGCAACATCTAAATTTTCAAGCAAATCGTGCGATCAAGTAAAGTAAAGAGACTACAACTATTTTATATTGTGCGATTTATGCACATCTAAAGTAAAGGTCCTTTCAGTTTATATTCTATCCAATCCGCAGCTGATTCAAAAACAAGAGTACAGATAATTGTGTGCAACTGAAATTTTGCTGTGACGAAAGCAGTAAGTTATCAAATTATATTCAATAGCCTACATTAAGCTACAAATGATAATATAACCTCTCTGATTACGGTTGAGAACTCTGAAATTTTGAGGACTGTTCAATTTTGGCTTCCAATCTGATCTTGGAATATAGTATCCTATGAACCTCTGGAATATAGTATCCTATAGATGTCGTAATTTCTTAATACAAATCTAACGTAAATTCCGAGAGTAAATATTCACATCATCAGTCCAGCTTTGGATAATTCGCAGAGAATACTTAAAAGTAACTGTTAAAAAAATGTATTTGTTACAAAATTTGTTTCCAATTTTCAAGCAAAACATTGTAATTATCTGAATAGTTACGTTTCTCACCATTCGAAAGCTTTCAATTAACGAATATACAGTAAAATGATTGGTCCTAACTGATCCCAAACGATAACAAATCAAAATGGCGATTTAACTGATCATCAAGGAACAATTTGTAAACGAAATCATTTCCTTCTATTTTACCTACATTTTAAAATACATGGTATAAGGTTAATAAAACTTTGAGTGAGATGATCTTAATTGGAAAAACAAATAAACCGAACTCTAGAATTTATGAAAAAAAACGACACAAACATTTTTTTCCGGTTAACGGAATTTTACAACAAAAAACATTCAACACAAATACAAACAAGTACAACACGAAAACAAAAATTAGTTCCGAGTTCCGTTCCGGTTCGCTACCCAGCCTATATATTACAGCTCAGTCATTTGTTTCTTTTGTTGTTTTTTTTCTTTAAATTCATCAGTATATAGAATATTATAAGCATTTTGTATTTTATTTTTTCGTTTTCTTCAGAACTTTATATAATATATTATATATTTATAAGACATTTACGAGCATATAAGAAAGTGTGTGGATATTTTTTTATTGATATAATAATACATAATAATATGTATGCATGTATGTACATAAAAGGTAAGTAAAGTAAATTAAAAATCCACGTTGCACATTCCTTCTCACTCTGCGGTTGACATTTAAATTAAAACACAAAAACAAAAACAAATCGAACATACCACGGACAGCTTCGTAATATCCTAGATCCAGTGTTACCGCAATTTAATCGAAACGCGCACAAAAATTATTTTATATAGACACTTGGCTTAAATCCAACGGCGCAAAACACAAAAATGTTGTTGGTGTTTTTTGGTAAGCTATTGAGAACTCACTTTTTTTATATTTTTTTATGCTTTTTCTTATTTATTTTATTTAATTACAAATTAATTTTTCGCTTTTCTTTTACAATAAATTCACTCACACAATATAACATAACAACTTTACTTTTATTATAATTACTTTTAAATAAAACAATATTATTATAAATATACAGCTTTTTATTATTTAATTCAATTTTATTTTGCGTAACAATATACTAAACACACCACACTATAAAATATATATTTTTCTTGTTTAATAAACGCACATCATTCTTATTCGAAATTTAAAACTGAACTGAATTTATTTGAGTTGAGTGTCGAGTCGGTTCGGTAGCTGAAAAGCAAGCAAAAGAAATTGAAAAAAAATGCAGTTACAAATCGATATTATCGACATTATTTTGTGTACATACATGAAAAATGCAATAGTGTTATGTAAAATTAAACGCACAACTACTAATTCGTAGAAAAAATAACGTTTAAAAATTTATAAATTAATCAAGGGCAACATAATAAATACAAAATTCAATAAATTTTTATTTATATAATTACTCATATTATTTTTTTTATTACACAATATTGATAATACTTTTTAAAATTTATTATTTTCAGTAGAATGGTCTCATTAATTTATCATTTTTTATATAAGCTTTTTGATTAAGCCATTTACAGTTGTGTCAGTTTTTATTTATTATTGTACTCGCGGTTGATAATACAGTGTTTTGTATTTTGATCGATATGTATGTATGTGTAATTAAAATTTGTAAGGTTCTTGCAAATACCGGCATTGAAGTCTTTTGTTTTCTACATACAAATTATTTATGAAAATTTGATAGCTAGTTATTTTATAAAATGTTTTCTATGATTTTATTGGATAAATATATTGTTTTTAATAAAATCGTTATTTATATAAAACAAAAACGATCATTTGTTATCTTTTTAATTATATAGGGTGACATCTATTACAATTTAAACTAAAACTATAGTTGCATAGTTTTAGTTTAAACTGTCTTATCGATATAGCACATTTGAATTTAAATTTATTTACATTTTACCGTTGCTCTGCATTTAACTATTGTTAACTTATTTTTAATTACTAATTCTAACATTTACATACTAAGTAAATCTATTTTATTACAATTGATGATAATACATACAAAAAGCACTAGGAGTAAAAGTAACTGGTGTCAGATAGAGAAATGTTAGCTAATTCTTGGCGAGATAATTCCACACTAGCAAATGGAATATGGTATGGAATTTTCTTGCGATCATCGAAGTTTGAATCATTGAGATGGTATCTTTCAACGTGTACTTAAATTAAATGTACTTAAACTACTGGCTTATACAAATATCACACCACGCGACGATACGTTGAAACTGGAACAAGGCGGCCAAAATATGGTACGGACATGATGACACGAAAGTGCAGAGCTGAATGTGGTAGCCAGGCAGTATTATCTCTACTGCAAGAACGAAAACACAAATTTTGGTGTCGCTGGAAAATGGAATTATATCTCAAATATTATTTAAGCTACCAGGTTCAAGAATCAACAACGAAACTTCTACACATTCAACCAAAAGTTCAAAAATAACGTCAAGAAATACTTTAGTTTTCTTAGCGATTCAGATTACCGCGAAAAGCTTCATAATGAAGAGACTCAAGAACAAAAGAATTGTCGAAATAATGAATGCCAAAAAATATATTGAATAATCGATTACCTCTCAGAAGGATCTCAATCAACCTTAATTGTCTAAGACATTTTAAAATTATAATTAAAGATTCCTAAAAGATCAGATCAAAGAATAATCAAATTCATCGACCAAATAAAATTTAGAAGTTTATAGAAATTCCAGTGTGGTCGATCAGATCGGTTGAATTACCCAAACAAATATTTCATTTTATTGATTTAAACTCACCGTACTGCGTGATATGCAGTTTTATTGTAAGCTTACATGACTAATTCAGCAATACTCAAAAAAATTGAAACGTAACATTTAAGAAAAAGACGAGTGATATAATTCTTGGAAGTGAGGTAATAATGATTGTATAATCGCGGAAAGATGAAGTCACCTGTATGTATTATATGCATGTCAGTATGTATTGAACTCAAAGCCATACAACATTAAGTATTGATGTGCGTAAAACCGCACACCACTGTACCGTGCTATATGAGGGAAAGGAGTATAAATAAATTATAACCTTATACACAAACCTCTATTTATATACGCCCAAATATTTGACCAATAAATAATATGATCGCGACGCGAATAATACCGGCCGGTTTAACAATTTATTTCATTCAACATATACGTGATTTAATTTAATGTAATTCTAAAATATTTTAAACATTTAAATAAATATCGACGAGCTGACGTCAATCTGTCACTATCCTAATCTAGATCCTCCCTCGCTTTCAATGTTACCCATGGCATTTTTATTATATATATATATATTTAGTTTCTGTATTCGGATTTGGGAAATTTGATGCTAAATAAATTTCAAAGATGTTTTGTTTTCTTCTGGACATGTACTATGTAGGTATATGTATGTGTTATGCCAAGAATTATTTTTATAACTTTTTATCATATATTGCTAGTTACGTGACACGAGTTTTAAAATTACGTTCGATTATTAGTTTGATTATCGAATTACTAATCAATTTGTATTTAAATTATACAGAAATTAATTCATTTTACTTTCGATTCATGCATATATGACTATATATACTCGTACGTAGATATATATTATGCTAAATGTTCGATGAATAGGTTAGTATGGTACGAGTATATTGAATTATTATTTGATATATATAAACCAATCTTGCCTATTTAATTTACATACATTTTCGGCTTCATTGCCAATGTCAAAAATGATGTGCGTGATCAAAATAAATTGTTTAATAATTATGTAATGCTCGGAATTCAAATCCGTATGTACTATTCATATATGAGTTATAATTTAAAATTAGTTTTAATCGCTCGGATATTGTAAATAAATTACAATAATTTAAAGTTCATATTGAGCATTGTGAATCAAGGTGTAGGTAACACTTATGTAAAACTTTGAGTGTTATAATCCAAACATTTATGGTTCCGATTAAAAAGCATAATTAATCATATTCTTCTTATCTGGTATATTTTGTACCATTGCTATTTTTTCCAAAATTAATCAAAAAAGTTGAATGCTTTATTCGCCTTTTAACGTAAAGTGTCTGACATCTGGTGAAATATTTTCAAACTAGAGCGAAAGGTGATCAAGCCATAAAAAATAAAAATTACCTAGGCAATTTTATGTATAAACACACATTGATCACCTTTCCCTCGTAGGGATTACTATATCGTCTCTAAGATATTAATATAACTAAATTTGTTGTGAGTTAAATTTGATTATTGTCTATATTTAAGTTTAAGCGGAAGTCGAATAATTAAATTAACCCTAAATTTGCTCTAAAATTAAAATTTTCATTGCAGTTTGAGCATAATGCAATGGTTTGATTTTATCGTTTTTACTTCTAAACTTGATTCAAGCTTGAACTTAATCTAAAGTTTTAAATCAATTTTAAAATTGATTTAGTCATATTTTTAGCCAAATTTTAGCCATTTAAATTTTTTATGGCCAAGATTGAATTTCGAATCTCTGCGTCATTAAATCAAATTATCAAGTGGAAATTCAATAAATTTGATCTGATTATAAAATAGTTTTTCACATGCCGCATAAATAAGACATGGTTGGTTGCAGAGTTGGTTGCATAGAATTTTCTGCACTCGTAAATCACTTGTGTTTTCGTCCCAAATGGTCAGAAGAAATTGTTATGAAGCCAATTGTGTTTGATTCAGGACAGAATTACGGAGGTATATTACATAGGACAACTCTTCCCTCAACGGTTCCGAAAGTTGATTATTCGCAGGAAAATTTTGTAGCCCCTGGTTGGGCGCCATAATTAACAAACTATAAATAAAACCATTTTCTGCATTGTAGAAAATCAAACTAGGCACGGCCTGTGAAAATGATAAACATAATATTGCTAAACCGTATGAATCCTTTAATCGGTCGAGAAAATTAACAGATCATCGAATACAATTTAGATCGTGATCAGTTTTCTATTCAAGTCGATCAACGTGATCTTCAAGAACATTTTACACAAATCGATTTGTTGACTGTAATATATATACACAATGTTTTAGTTCAAACCGTATATATACAAATATACACAAAGACAAGTAAATTTGCGATCGGTAAAGATCAAAAGTTGATCATTGTGTGTGAAATATAATAAAACATGTCACATATTGTATTGCTATTTTCAGCCAATTTAATTTATTTATTTTTATTTTAAATTTTTTTTTTACTAATTTTATGTACATTTCACAGAATTAATTAATTAAACATAATAGATTTAACATGTCGCGTAAAGTTGAGAATTTTGCATGATGGCGATATTAAACAAGAGCGTATGGGTATGAGTATGCTGAATATCCTGTAACGAGAAAAAAAAATTATTGATTTGGTTTTTATTATATAAATAAATCTAGATTCATACCAAGCCCTGAGTATCCGCCATATGAGTATGGGTAGCTTGAGTAAACATATGGTGAAGCGTATGCTGAATAAGCTGAATAACCAACTGGTGAAACGTATTGTGGATTTGGTGATGGTGCAGCGAATGCAAGTCCGATCAAAGCCAAAACAAGGAGAGCCTACAACAACAAAAAATTAGTTTATCACACTTTTCACACGAAATCACTTTGTATTATCCACTATTGTTATTATCACAACTTACAATGAATTTGTACATTTTGATTGGTTTTTTTTAAATTTCTTTTATAGATTTGTATGTATATTAAACTTGTTGAACGTTTGTAAGACAACTGATACAAAATTAAATTCAAACCGTGCCTTTTATATCCACCTGACGTACGCGATTCTCATTTAGGAGATGGCACATTTGCATATTTGTTGTGTATATATTGGAATACAAAAATATTCTTGCAAATAATTTTTATTTTTATTTATTTTTTTTTGATTCGTTTTAGGAATAAATTGTTACTTATTACTGAAATATTTTCAAAGTATTTATAAAAAATACTTCAAGGACATCAATTGATTTAAAAATACTTTTAAAGTTTTTAATTTACGCGATCGCGATGGTGGATTTAATTTTAATTGTCGTTAAACACAAAAAAATAATAATAATTAGCGTGCACGCGGATGACCAATTAACGCTATGATTAAACCTTCGCCATTCAAATATTCGGCAACTAAATTTGGTAATGTAAAGACATAATAATAATATTCGGCCGAAACGTGCCTGGAATCCATAACTTGGATAAGGTTAAGGTTTTATAAGTATTGTTTTGACCGAAATTGATAAACAATTTCAGATTTGTTATGAATGAGACTGGCTAATGTCTGATGATAGGTTGGATATGATTGCGACGTATACGACGGTGAAGGTTAAATGCAAATCTGCGCATTGCATAATGGCACTAGATATTTGGTTTGCAGTGTGATAAGTTAAATATCGTTTTACCTTGCCATATCAAGTGAGGAATATTTTATATGATAATTTAATTTACTGTATTTGATTTGTAATGATTGGCTTATGATGTACGTTTTAGTGTTGGCAATTTTTAATATCCATTTGGAATTGATTTAATGTATTATTTAATTTTACAGTTCAATAAACGGGTTTAAACCGACTTTTGACAGGTCTTAATGAAACCTAATTCATTATCCAACCTTAATCCACAGGAAGTTTCAAGAACAATTTCGTCCGTTCTGGAAACCAACGACTTGGTTATGTAGAATTGTAGTTATAGAAAAAAGGTACAGTACCAAAGTTAAAAATTACGAATATGTATTAACATTACTTAGTCATTACGTCCACAACACAAACAGTATATCATGTCGCACTGTTAAGATTTAGGTATATTTTAAACGCTTGCCCATCTTTTTAGAAAACAGCGTTGTTTCAGTTGTTTATTGCTGCCATCTCTGATTAAACGTAATCGTAATTATTTTCTTTGATCTCTAGTGAAAACTAGCCGCAAATGTCTAGTACTATTAATCTTTTTGCATACTTATTATAGACATACATGTACATCATCAATGTGGATCAATCTGATACCACCCGACTAAAATCCGCACCAAAAGGTCACACGGTAAATGTAACATGTTTGGTTACAACTGAAACATAAACAATTTCATGGCAATGTGATAGTTTAAATGTCATTTTTTCCATCAAAGTTTTCAACGCCAACATGATAGGAGGCCTAAATGCATCCATTATGGAGAAGTTATTCGCACCTGTGGTCAGGGAGCTCTTACAAGTATCGTAAACATAAATTGCACGAACATGTTTTCCAATAATACCACCACAGTATCCTTTGCTTGTCGTAGGAGGCGACTAAACGGTTGGATCGCTGGGCTGACGACCCGCATCCGTAAAAAGCTCAACTGTTTGCACTATCAACAAAAGAAAAACTGGATACCGCCAAACCAATACCGGACATCCGGTCAAATACTCGGACACGAGGTTTAGGGTGCAGTCACTTAGGAAACCATGAGCATTGGAAGGTCTAATCACATGCATGAAGGACTATCGGTTGGAACTCGTTGCTCTTCAAGAAACTCGCTGCCTCGGAATTTTGCAGCGATCACTGAAAGAAAAGTCACCATATGGTCGGCGCAGAGGTCGCTGCACGCGACGATGGCTTCACGGTGTAGAGAATGACTTGGAGCCAATCGTTGGAGCCAACGATCGAAACTGTTGGAGCCAAATTGTTGATACAGTAAGGGGCCAGTAATGGTCTTTAAAAACTACTTATTATTATGGAGAAGATGTTCAAACATTTCTCTTAGGCTTTCAGAACGCTAGATGTGGCTGGTTTGTTTATTTCCATAGTCAGAGTCCAGAGATATGGAGATGACCGTCGTCACTAATAATGATTTTTTCAAAAAGTTAGAATCACATTCGTACATTTCGAACAAACCAAGATCCAATCCGTGTCACCTGGACTTTTTGAAACATTAGACCACTATCTTAGGGTAAAATACGGTGTAGGCTATAGCTGTCGAAAAACCCAATTGTTAACGTCTTCAAATTGACAAACGAATATTTCTGTAATGTTTTCAGCCAAAACAGCAATATTTTTGATTGATCTGGCTGGGCGAGCGTGGTATGGAATGTTTATATTCAAAACTGCAGCCACAAGTGCTTTTGCAGCCATTGTGAATGCAGAGCGGAGAAAAAATAAAATCAATTGCCTTAAATCCAAGGTTTAGAAAACAAAGTTCGCCTAGCAACTAGCCGTCTTCCTATGTACGACCCCTACTTAAATCTAAGCACATTACAGGGGGAACTACAGGGAACTACAGTACGGCAAGTTTGGCTAAAACTGGACTTGAAGCGCTCCAAAACATTCATCTCCTTACGTCGATGTGATTTAAGAACAGTCATGGGGATACTGACAAGACCCTGTCTGGAAGCAAATGACCTCTGCAGAAGCTGTATAGATGCGGTGGAGGAAGGGAGTTTAGTTCACTTCCTATGCTCATGTCCGGCGTTAGCATACAGATAGCATTAGCATATGGGCAGATATATAGGTAAACAGGAAGTATGATCCTGTGGTATCACAACGGATCGTTATCGGTCTAAGTGTGCCTTGACAGCCACTCTAATCTAACCTAACTTACGATGGGCGCAGAGGTATTTTTCAGTGAAGATGGTTGAGAATAAAACAATGATTTAACGAATTCTGGTTTATTCGGTATCGAAATTAATGGTGCCAAAAGAATGATTGAAAAGCTAGGACAAAATTCTTCCGTTTTTGAAATCTCATCCGGCTATTTTTCGCTTCTAGATACAGACACATAAAAGCATGCTTTAAGTTAACTTGGAAACGAAATTTTGCAGCAAACAAGATAGTGTAAATATCTCAATCTATAGTCAAAATTCACATGTAAAATGTATTAGGAAAATTCCAAAAATCTGTTTTAAGCGTTTTAAATGTTCACACGAAGATCAAATAATTAATAAACTTGAAAATAGTAATATAAACTTGTGAGTTTAAGATTTCAACAATATTCTTTATTCCATGGAAAAATAAACAAAAATAAATTGGCCTTCAATACATATTTCTTACATGCTAATACTTAGTCCTAAAAGTTGGAGGAAATTTGAAAATTGATTCAATGATAAAATAAATAAATAAAAAAAAATCTAAAGTAATGAATTCTTAATTCAGTTATATCTTTTTAATTTCCGAAATAACGTGATCCAAATGCTCGGCCAATTTTGTGAGATCCTCATGATTTGACGAAATTAATGTAATTGCATACATTTTCTTGAATGTGGTGGACAATTTATCGTGTTGCTCGACTTTTTTTGTGAGACATAATTTTGTTAACGAACGGAGTATAGCCCTAAGACGTTGCTCGAACAGTATTAATAAATCACGAATTTCTTTTTCATTTTCGAGAGATTTTGCGGTTAAAAATGTTACGATCGGTTGAGATAGTAGAATGAGATCCAAACCATTCTGTAGATGACGTAGTTTAATTTGTGGCGATGTTGTTTGTTCGGATTGGTATTCCTGGAGGCCGATACGTTCCAACTGAACTCGCAGATATTCATGTCCTTCTTGTAAATTTTCCAATATTTTTGCGGATTTTTCATAATGCAGACGGCATAGCTGGAGAGTTGTCTTTTTACGCGATTCATCGACGCATGTTCGATACTGGTGATGGTAAAAAGAAGCAAGGCGATGCTGTATTACGGCCGAACGGAATTGGTATAAAATTTGTCGCGGACCTGGTGTATCAACATCGCATAATTTAAGGGATTTTTTTAACATTTCGATCACTTCAGCCTCAATTTCTTCGATATCACGACCCGTTTTCTCGGTGCGATCTTGCATTTGTTTGGCGAGCGAAAATGTGGCGGTCGAGAGTTCCCAATTAACCAAGTCCCATAAATCTGGGTTGTGCTTCCTTGTTTCTAGTATTGCTAAAGCACGGTTGTAGAAGGTAAACGATTCGGTATAAAATTTTTTCTGCATTTGTAAATTGTTTGGGGTTTCACCAGGTAAATGGATATGGGCGCGGAATCTCATAAATCGACCCATATTGCATAGTAAAAATGCTAGATTTGTTGCATCTTTAACTTCTTCGAACGCAGTTATTCCCTTTGTTAATGAGTCGTACGATTTGCACGCCAGAGTTTGATATAGAACATCTTTTTGAGAATTCTCGTCCACCCCTTCAGAAGTACCAGAATTATTCTTCTCCATTTCTTTATTGTACTCTTCTTGGGCCCAATGCATGTACTTTACTCCTAATTCATTCCGAACACTTCCCAAACGACGAAGCAGTTCAGCTTTGGAATTTTCCGACGCCGATTCTAAAGCGGCTTCATAACAGGCACAACTGGTTCGCATCAACTGCTCAATATTATCCAACGGTATCGGCATTTGATTTTCGATTTCCGTCCCGATATCCTTAAATAATTCGAGGGATATTAATTTATCCGTGTCCGATTCTATTTTGAACTCCTTTAGATATGCATTGATTTCGTTCCAATTTTTTGCAAATTGGAAAAAGCAGTCACCGGCCCGGCCGAGTAAGCAACTTTTTTGTGAGGCAACTGTAGCGATTGTGTTAGTCACGATTTGTTGGCATTTTATAGCCGAGTATATATAACGCAAAGCTCGGCCATAATTTTCGCTCGAGTATGAATCTTCGGCCAGAGTGGCATATATAAGGCAGGTTTTTTCGAGTAAGAGTAGTTTTAAGTGTACATTCCAGGATCTATTACCGCGGAACAATAGAGATTTGGATGATTCGTCCTCCTCTTTGGAGTTTTGGTTATCCGATTTGCGTTCACTTTTGCGACGTTTCTTCTCGGCAATTGGCTTAGATTTTACACCAGTTTCATTCGGAATATCTACCCGTAATGGTTGGTAAGGTAATGGAATTGGTTGGCCCGGTTTAGCCATATTTGGATTCTCTTCCTCTTGGCGTATTCGCTTCTTTTCTTCCTCCTTTTCATATTTATCCTCAGTTAAATTGAAATACTGAAGGCAATTCAGGCCACACGAAATGTTTTTCAGCGCCATTTCACAGCGTTCCTTAATCGAACCGACCAGTGGTGGCGGACTCGAGTTATGCTTCCAATTTTCCTCTAAATTATACTCCTCGATCGCTTCTTGAATCACTTTCACCGCGATATTCTCATCATATTGGCTATCATTCGGCGGTGATTCATAGTCACAATTTTCATCGTAGACCGATTCATCGTCGTCTGTTTCGATCGAGTTAAAATCCGGAGATCCTGGATCGATTTCAGCCGGAACATGCAGATCGGAGAGTAAATAGTATGAAGATGTAACGATTTGAGGATATTTTTCTTTAGGAAGTAGCTTGATGCAGTTATCCAATAGGGCTTTGATTGAGCCGGCCTTACGTGCTGTAATTTTTTCCGTTGAATTTTTCATATTTCGCGCGACTGTATAAAGCAGCATTCCAACCGGGACAGTAAACGGATTTCCTTTTTTATTAGTCTCATCCTCTCCTTCTTCCTCAGTCTCCATGGGTTCAGCATTGCGAGTGCCCGCTGTATCCGCACACAGTGTAGTCAAGTCGTATAACTTCACGACATCATCATTCCGTCCTTTGAACAACCAGTATGTGTGTCCCGACTTTGTTGCATTTGCCTTTAAGAAAGACAAAATATTTTGAGCAACATTTCGAATAACACGCGGAGAAAATTTTGAATTTTCTAAATTTGGCAAATCTTCGGTTTTTATCAGTTCGTACTTTTGAACGATGCCATCCAGATGATAGCACATCACTACTTCAGGAACATTACACATTAAATTATCGAGCCAATAATCGATTCCGGTTAGTACATTTATAGGTTTGCTCATATCGCGTAGTTTAAGGCTGATGCACGGTCGAGTTCCACCACCAAATATCGGCATATCTGTTCCAATCAGCATGCGAATATCTTCAAATGTCCAAACTACATTCCGATTGTGAGTATGGATTTTATTCGGATCAGGTAAATTTTCCTCCATATTTGGTTCCGGGAGCACGGGACCAATTTTATTCAGTTTCGTGATGAGCTCGGAATTTTTTTTTGCTGCCTCGAGTAATTTTATCTCGTTTATGGTATCCTCGTCGTTCTCCTTGAGGCTGTAATACAAGAACTTTGAAATCAAATTTTTCTGCTGCAGAAAATCCCGCGATTTATTTTTCATAAAAAATTGGAGATCCTTTTCACTAAGGCTTTTAAGGATGTTTTCAAATAGGAACGCGCGTAGCCATTGCCAGTCCTCATTCGTTTGTCGTAGAAGGTATTTGTGGATGTCGAAATCATCTATAAGGAGAGTGTTCTCGATTCGATGGACCATCATACTAATTGCACTTTTTGGTGAATATGGAAGTTTTAGTAGATGTTTGATATTTTCGGCTGCCGATACGACATCAACCTCACCCACACAGTCGGGAAACGTGTGTGCCATTTGGAAACTTGAAAATCCTGTCGTGTTGCCTAATGTTTGTTGAAGGCCGTATGAATTTACGGAATTCGAAAGCCAGTTGGATGGTGGCATATTTAGATTGGTGTTGCATTGAAGTCGTGCAAAGTTGACCGGCACTTGAACGGATGAGAATTTTACAATGGCTTTAGATTTTATGTGGTGTTCTGTGTCTTGGTCGTTATCATTTTCGGAGGAAGTGGTCGACGATGATGGAGTTCGGTTGAACTTGATTTTCGTTGAAGTCTGAAAAGTAATATAAATTTATTTGCGTAAAATATTTGATCACAGTCTCATTAGATAATTATAATTATGCAGAAATAAAAATGCCATTAAATGTAAATATTAGATGTTAAAAACTTAAGAAAGAATAATTTTCAATTTCTCAATAAACATCATGAGAGATTTTATTCTTGCAGTTCGAAATTGCAAGAAAAACTAATCCACATTTCACAATCTACTAACTCAAGCAAGATTAAACCAGATTTTCAAAGGGACATTGAAATATGAACGTACATATGTAGGTATATTCAAGATGTTACTTTTTTACTAATTCTGGAGGCTAAGACTTCCGGTCTTTACAATTAAAAACTAGAGTTTTATGAAAAACTTAATGATCGAAACCTCATTTTATGCCTAACAATTTGGTTTCTCAATTCTCACCTTCTTGAACAAGCGGAGTAAATGAAAATGATTAAAAACAATAATTTGCGCCAAGCTCCTTACCATTTTTGATGATGAAGAGTCATTTCATTTTTGGAATCTTACATCTTAGGATGCTTGATAACAAGCTAAGACTTGGTGAAAATCGGTTCAAAATATCAAAAAGAGGAATATCGGTCGGATTTGAAAGACCTCATTTATCGGAAATCTGGGGTCTAAATTCTACTTTGGAAAAGAAACAAACAAAATTTAAATATATTTTATGTTGCGGACCACGATTCGACCGGACCCTTGCCCCCAAACCGTATACAATAAATAAAGCACTAATATTTCAATAAACACAGAAGTATACACACCTTTTCTTTTGTAGTTTTATCCATTTTAAACTAAAAACTAACTATTAAATACGATTTGTATTTTAAAAATAAAGATAAAAGAGTACAAATGGTCCGTTCTACAACGTTCCAGAAATGTGATATGTCAAAATAAAATTTATTTGTTCTATAAATTGTAAAAGATTATTTGTTTTGATTCGAATTGATATTACAAATGTACTAGATTATATATATTCCACACACAATGCTTGTAATTTGTAATCGAAATAAACCGTTTTATTACAGAAATTAGTTATTATAATTAATAAAATAATTTATACGTTATAAAATATGCAGTGTAAAAGTATGTATTAGAAACTGATAATTTTTATAATTAAATTCCACTTGATTGTTCGACCCTGCATTGGTTATTTGACGTTTGAAATGTCATTTTAATTTATTGAAAAATGATTTCCTCGACGACTGTTTGAACGAATTTTGTTTTGGTTGGGCCAGGAAAATTTTAGAAAATTTGTGAAAAATATGTTTATACTAAAAAAATTTAACAATATATTTATACGAACAACAAAATCTGCTGTATACAAAATTAATTATTGTTTGGTATCGACGCATCATGTAAATTTAACTCGGTAAGTTGCGATTTCTCCTCTGTAGAACCAAACATCAAAATAAATGTTGGGCCTTATATAATTCACTAGACGTACAACGCAATTTAAAATTGTCTGCATTTTTAATAGATTGGCGGAGGTTGGTAAATTAGAGCAGCCTAAACTACAAGGACAGTACGAAACAGGTCAATTATTTTTGCATCGAGTTTTTGGGTATCGTGGCGTGATTCTGTTTCCATGGTTGGCACGTGTATATGATCGAGATTTGCCAAATCAAAGCAGTAAGATAGATAAGACACCATCGAAAGCAATTAACGAAGGAAGTAATATAGTTGGAACACACGGGACCGTTGGAAGTGATCAGGTAGCTGAGCCAAAAGACAATAAAGGAAAAACAAATACATTTTATCAGGTTCTGATAGATTCTAGAGACTGCCCGTATATTGTAATAAACTCTTTTAGTAGTAAGATATTTAAATACTAACTAATTATCAATTGCAGAGAGCACAAACGGAAGCTGTAACATTTTTAGGTAATCAAGAATCTAGTCGTAGTTTATACGCGATCCCAGGCCTAGATTATGTTGCACACGAAGATATTTTACCATACTCTTCAGGGGAAAAGGCTCCGCTACATCATGAGCTGTTCGATAAATTTTTAGCACATCGCCAAGACAAGGATCCACCGTTTGAGGCACAAGATACACTACGTGCATGGCAGAAAAAAAATCACCCTTGGTTAGAATTATCTGATGTCCACAAAGAGACAACAGAAGGGGTTCGTGTTACCGTAATCCCATTCTATATGGGATGCCGAGAAACACCAGCTGCTTCCGTATACTGGTGGCGATACTGTATCCGGCTTGAAAATTTGGGCGAATTAAGTGTGCAGCTACGTGAACGACACTGGAGAATATTCTCCCTCTCCGGTACACTAGAAACAGTCCGTGGTCGAGGAGTTGTTGGACAGGAACCGATATTAAGCCCACGTCTCCCTGCTTTCCAGTATAGCAGTCACGTAAGTCTACAAGCACCAAGTGGACATATGTGGGGCACTTTCCGATTAGAACGCGAAGATGGCCATACGTTTGACTGTCGTATACCACCATTTTCCCTCGAAAGCAAACCCGACGATAATAGCACCATAGGTGAAAACACCGAATAAACACTGGCATTTAAAATTAGAGATGTCTCCGTTTTTAAATTATTATATTAAAATATATTTCTTTATGAAAACAGCAGTTTTGGTTTTATTCAAAATAATTAAAGCCCTCCCCGTCATCTTCGTCTGGTTCGGGAGGATCGAAATCTCGTGTCTTCACATCCATATCCTCACCATATTGGATGACATTGTCGATAATCATTAACAGATCGGATATACTCTCGTCATCATTAATGTTCAGTGGGATAAATCGGACTAAGCTGAAATCCTCTATTAAATTTCCTATGGCCTCGGATAACTTCCGATGCTTACGACCCCATGCCGATTCATTTGTTATCTCACCTAATAGCGCGTGTGAATCCGGCTCTAAATACTGATCCAGCTTACTTCGTGATCCTTTGCTCAATAAATCCATTTTACTTAGCACATTTACGTGAGGTAATTCTAAATTTGCCATAACACTTAGAGCGGCCATAGTCCCCGACAAGAATTTCGCACCGTCGATCATAAACTGCGAGTCAAGTAGGAATACACTTGCCACACGGAAATTCCATGCCTCTAGCAAATTGACTAAATTTCGTCCCATCTTTAAATGTGTATATAGCTCTATTTGCCCGGGCATGTCAAATATGGTATAATCATCGTCCGGTTCGCCCTCCATATCCTCATCATCTCCGCCACACAGCTGATCTTTGAGCCACCCGGAATTCTCGATTAAATATTCAAGACAAAATACTAGACCACCGTTTGGACCGTAATGCAGTTCCTCATCTTCCATGGCATCGTCAAGCTGTATTAATTCTCGTATATCTACTAAAGGTTGGTATTCGAAATGTTCTGCTGCGGGGTCTAGATTCACAACATTTATGGTACGGCGACTATCGACACCGTGTTTTTGCATGTAGGCACAGTAGGTTGACTAGAAAAAATAATAGTGGTTATGCAAATAATTATAAATATATCGTTTAAAAAGTTTACCTTTCCGGAACCCGCAGGACCCATTACAATTTGTGCAAATCGCATTTTGTGTGTTATGATACTTGCACGAGATGTTTACTAAACACACGACATAACCTAACTAAACCTCTATTTCACACTCACTATAATTACGATTCAATATCATAAACCTATAATTTTTTTTAGATCTTGGTGTGACAGAAATGTTTTAATGCTAGAATTACATCGGTTCCAATTCCAACTATCGTTCAAATTTTATTAGTCAGTGTTCAGAATCTTTTCTACTTATGAGGATTTAATTTTTATCTGAAGAAAATCTGAAATTTACATTTATATTAAAATAAATTTATGAAATGTTTTCCTCTGGCATTTTGCAATTTATGATCCTGTTAGGCTATAATTGTAATACGGCATGTTCCATCCAAACAGTTCAATTCTGAAATTTCGGCAGAGACATCAAAACTATTATTATGGTATTTTTGTGGGGGGAATGCCGATATATACCTTCAAATAATTATAACTTCTGACAAGTGAATCCTATGAAAAAATTTGGTATTTTTAATATAGGCTGTTTCCGAAACCGATACTTATTTGAAACTTATTTACTTATTTGCCGCCATCTTAAATAAGTATGAAAAATCATCCGAATCGATTTAGCATACTTATTTTGACAGTAATATCAAAACAACACAAAATTATTTATGTTAACCTATATGAAAAAACGGTAGGCAAGAATTTACTGATTTTTAATTCATTTCAGGAATTAAAATATACAATTATACTTTCAAATAATTGGCAGGATATTTTAAAATCATGTGGAAAATAATTTTATTTTGGAATTTAGAACAGTGATGAATGATGATCAACTATAAATAAGTGGAAACTGCTGTAGATAGTTGAACGACAAAAAGATCTGTAGATAAATAGATTAAAACCAATAATAGCAACTGAGCGAATATATGTATGTATGTGCAGAAATATTCAGTAGAAATACTGTTAACTAATAATAATAAATAAAATAATTTTTCTACAAAAAATTAAATATGTATATATATATATATATTATAAACACCAAAATTACATGATCATAAATATTTGACAAATTTTGACAGATAATTTAGATTTTCTTGCAAGAAAGAGATAGCAAATAAGTTACCTCGCGAGGATACTTATTTGAATAAGTAAGTCTCCACAAATAAGTATTTCGTTTCGGAAACAGCCATAGAGTCATATTCTGCCATAAAAAAATATAATTCCTATTTTAAAAAAGTTAACTCTTTTTTAACCGACTCTATCTTTATTATATCCAATAAGTATAACGCCAACTTGTGGCCCCCTTTCTATATGTCAATTTTCTTGATAATCTATTCCGTCGGACACTTATTTTGCGAAATAATGTATTTAATGTCAAAATGAAACAACCACCCGGTATTTAAACTGTACTTAATGTGAAACTGTCAACCCAGCATTAATTTGGGTAACATCATACTCACACTTTGTATAATATTACCAATCGTGTTAATGACAAGTGACAAATGCAACAAACAACTTTGAGTTTGTTATTTTAGGTAAACTGGGTAAACTTTAAATCCAAATAATTTCGAGCAGTATAAAATAAAGTATAATATTTAAAGTGTATTATAATGCCGGTGAGTAATTAATATATAATATAAATCTATATTACCTGTGTGATGCTCCGAATAAATATCCAGTGTTTTTTTTGACAGACTAAATAGATAAAAAAAATTAGGTGTGGTAGTATATCATGATACCAACTTAATGCTGGATTTACTTTATATTTCCAGGCTTATCATTCGCAGATTCGTGATTTTTCACAGTCAGTTGGAAATTTAGCTATACTTCCGTTGCGGACACAATACCGCGGTCCAGCACCTACCTCGAACACGGATAACGATATAATCGATGAATCACTCTACTATTTTAAGGCCAATGTATTCTTCCGCACCTATGAGGTAAAATCAGAAGTTGATCGTGTCCTAATCTATATCACTTTGTACATCACCGATTGTTTAAAAAAGCTACAAAAATGTTCGAATAAAAATCAAGGACTACAGGAGATGTATACGTTGGCGATATCGAAATTTGATATTCCTGGTGAGGCTGGATTTCCACTAAATTCAGTGTATGCTCGATCTAATTCTCCAGCTGAAGGTGATTTAATGCGCCAGTATTTGCAACAAATTCGTCAAGAAACAGGGTTACGAATTTGTGAGAAGGTATTTTCAGGTGATGATGGCAAACCATCGAAATGGTGGTTGTGTTTCGCTAAAAAGAAGTTTATGGATAAATCTCTGTCTGGCCCAGGGCAATAAAGTATATATTTACAAGTATTTTGTAATCAAAAATGCATTTTTCGTTAATTAATTCAATAAAAATAAATAACTTTAAAATTTATGTTTGCTATAAATACATTTTTGCTATTTTTGGTGTTGATGCTAGTGTACATTGTCCAAATTGAGCTCACCTCATTTACGTCAAAATAATCGTCCAATAAAACTTATTCCAAAAAAAAGATTGGAAGAAAATTTTATTCCTTTTTATTTCATTAAATAAAATAATTAGTTTGTGTCCACCAAATTAACGAAAATGGCAATGTCGACAATAAGACTTTTCTCATTGGCAAGATCTGGTAAATATTTGGTTGAAATCATTTTGTAAAAATGTTTGGTTATGTAATTATATCACAGACATTAGACGATTCAAAGATTCTATTTGAACTAATTGAATTTCTATTCTATTTATAGGCCACCGTTTTATCACGTCGATTAGCCAAGCACGTCATTATAGTGCGGAAAAGGAAACTAAATATATTTACGTGAACAATCAAGAGTTGAGCATGAATTTCAATGATATTACAGATCGTGCCGCTGCCACTATGTTCTGGTCGGAATTATTCCGTGGTGCTGCGGTAACATTAGCCCATATTTTCAAGGAACCCGCTACAATTAATTATCCATTCGAAAAAGGACCTTTAAGTCCAAGATTCCGTGGTGAACACGCATTGCGCCGATATCCTAGTGGTGAGGAACGTTGTATTGCTTGTAAATTGTGCGAGGCAATTTGTCCAGCTCAAGCGATTACCATCGAGGCAGAAGAACGTGCCGATGGAAGCCGAAGAACTACGCGATATGATATTGATATGACAAAATGTATTTACTGTGGTTTCTGTCAAGAAGCGTGCCCTGTTGATGCGATTGTCGAAGGTCCAAATTTCGAGTTCTCAACGGAGACACACGAAGAATTATTATACAACAAAGAAAAACTACTTAACAACGGTGATAAATGGGAATCCGAAATAGCCTCAAATATTCAAGCTGATCATTTATATCGCTAAATAACGTAAATTATATAAAACAAATGTAGACCTTTCAAATAAACTGGTATAAAAAAAAGTATAACAATTAGTTTTTCGGACAGTTTAATGTTATCGTTTCTTGTCAAGTTGTTGTCACTTTGTTTTGTCCTAGTGTGTGTGATTAAATGAAAAATGGCAACAAAACTCTAAAATTCAACATGGTCGCTTTATTTTCGGCCCTCACGTATATTTCATAAATTTAATTTTATTTATATAAATTTATTGTTTTATACGTTTAAATGTTTACATTACGCAAAAATGCAAGATCTATCGAATAAACTCGATCAAATTCACATAAAAGATGATTTATTTAAGGATGTAATGTATTATGTTACCGGAGAAATTCAAGCAAAGGTTAGTGCCCAATTCACTATTGAGTGATCACTTCGTATTATGTGTTTTGGGGCATTTATATGCCGTATTTTAATGTTTAATGGCCTATGAATTAACCCACGTATTTAATTTTATTTTGTAGATAACACAATTGCTCGAAAAAGGTAGTGCTTCGGTGGCAAAGTATATGCAGTCACGGGTAACACATTTACTCTGTGGTAAAAATTTTAGCGAAGATGTAACGAATGAGATTATAGATTTATACGATATTCCCATTGTAAATGAAAATTGGGTAGTCCAATCAGGATTACTTGGTCGTATCGCGTCTGTAAAACCTTACCATCCCATTGCCAATAAGCTTTTCGCTAATTTCTGCGCTGCCATTGTGAATGTGAATCCTAAAGATCGGAATTTATTATACGGCTTGATTACATATTACGGTGGTGCTGTGCAATCTAATTTCGATAAACAAGTAAATCTATTAATTTGTGGTGCCCCAAGTGGCAGTGCCTATACAAAAGCCGTGCAAATTAAATCACTCGACTTGCACATTGTGACTCCGGATTGGGTTGTGAACTCGGCTAAATCAAAAGCAATTCAGCCGATTGCAACGTATCATCCACGACTATTGGTTTTAAATAATCCTAAACCGCAGGTTAATCGACAAATGTCCGAGAATAATACCCTAAATAATATAGTGCTGAAAAGTATTATTGGCTTTGAGCTTGATAGTACTGAAACCGATAATAAATCAGTTTTACAACAACAAAAATCATCTCAAGTAGCAGCGGCTTCATCAGGAGTACAGCAACAGCAACCCCAACAGAATTTCAATAAAACTCAACCACAAATACAACAATTACAACAAATGCACAATCAGCAACAGATGCAGCAACAAACACAACACCAATCACAACAACAGCAGCAACAGTTTAGACCACAATTACAGTTCCAGCAACTCAGTCAACAGAATAAAGCAATCCTACAGCAACAGAATATACAGATCCAGAAAGTTGATCATTTACAAGCGATTAATCCGAATTTAATTCATCAAAATGTTGCACAGCAGCAACAACAAATACAACGACAGCAACAAGAGATTGAATCTAATCCAAACTCTACCGCAGACAATGGAATGCAACAACAGTCTCAACAAAATCCAACTCAAATCACGCTTCAGCACTTGCAACAACAACAGCAATCTGGTAGTATGAATCAAATACAACAAAATATGACACAACAATCGCAGCAACAACAGATAAATCAAATGAATAATCAACCACAGCAACAGGTTATCACACAAAAATTTATAGTATCTACATCTGGTCCACCAGGTAGCAGTGGTACTCCTGGCCAACAACAAATCCAAAATCACATAAATCAACAGAAACAACAAATTATACAAAATCTAATGTTGAACCAGCAACAAAACCAACAGATGAATAAACCAGGTGGTGGCCAGCCAACTCAAATTCAAATAATTCAAACGTCTAAAGGACAAACAATTGGGCAACATATCACACATCAGCCAATTAAAAGCAACACTATGATAATTCAAAATCAACAGATGCCAGTACAAAATACAAGCGGAAATATATTGCAGCAGCAACAACTAAACAAACAACAAATGTTAAATCAGTCGCCGCAACACCAGCAACAGCAGAATCAACAACAGACACAACAATCACCGCAACAGACGCAACAAATTCACAAGCAAATCATACTAAATTCGCATTCACTGAATCAAATGCCACAACAGCAGGGACAGAATCCAAATCAGCAACAAATTGTAGTGGTCAACTCAAATATGACAAATCCGCAATCAATACAACATCAATTGCAGCAACAGCAACAACAAACACAACTTATGCCACAATCGCAAATAAGCCAAGGTGTTCCGCAACAAATAATGCAACACCAGGGTGGTCAAATTATATCGCAAGGGCAGGGTAGTGGTGGTGGTGGTAATCAGCAGCAGATACAGCAACAAATTCAAGGAAATCAGAAAATCATATTGCAGCAACATCCGAATCAACAGTTAATACAACAAAATCAGCAAGTGTCACAACAGCAACAAAATCAACAACAAAGACAGTATCAGTATATTCATAATATCCAGCAACAGCAATCTCCTCAGCAGATGAATCAATTGCATTTGGTGCAACAACAAATCCAACAGCAGCAACAGCCAACCCAAATGCAGCAACAAATGTTACAGCAGAATACGCAACAGCAGATAATAAGTCAGCAAGTTATACAACAGCAATCGCAACTTTCTCAACAAATGCAAGGCGGCAGTAATCAACAAGTTATGCAACAAATCCAAAATAATCCTCAAGTCATTCAACAAATGCAACAAAATTCACAACAAGGACAAATCCCACAACAACAAACACAGCAGCAAGGTGTGCAGCAACAACAACAGATGATTCATCAACATCCTCAAATGAATCAGCAGCAAGCTATGCAACAACAGATGAATTATCAGTTGATACAGCAGCAGCAACAACAAAAGCTCTTAAATCAACAACAGCAACAACAAATAAATTTACAACATGTACAGCAAATGCCTCAACAAGGACAACAACAATCTCAGCCACAACAACAGCAGGATGGCCAAGTTATGACTCAACAACAGCAACCTAATCAAATTATTCAAACAATTCAAAACCAGCAACAACAAAATATACCTCCACAACAATCGCAACAACCAAATCAACAACAAATGCCACAATCACAGATGCCTCAGCAACAACAAGTGTCGCAACAGCAACAATCTCAAGTACCTGGTGTGCAACAAAATCAACAAATCGTAATACAAAGTAATCAAATACCTGGACAAATTGGTCCTCAGCAACAACAATCTAGTGGGCCCCAATCACAATGGACACCACAAAGTCCAGTTCAACAACAGCAAGTAGTTCAACAACAGCAAGTTGTACAACAACAGGTAGTGCAACAAGGTGGTCTACAACCAGGACAACAATTTATTCGTGCTGCCCGACCAGGTTGGACTCCATTAAATTCGCAAGGACCACAACGTCAATTAGTCCATTTGGATGCACAAACCCATAATCATTTGCAAACTCTTGATCCAGTGCGTCGAGCTGAATACATCTTGAAAATACAAAAGGAGCAGCAGCGGAATCTAATGCTTCGGCAGCAGGTAGCATTTCAAGGACGTCCAGGAGTGCCGCGACAAAATTTGGTCGGTGCACCGCGTCCCGGAACCCAGCATATTGTAATACGGTCTCAAATGCCACCAGGATTAACGCAACAGCAACAAGTACAGTGGATACAACAGCAAGGTTCCCGACCAATTTTAGTGCGACCTGGCGGCGCACCCGGATTAAGTCCAATCTCACAACAAGTGGTAACACCAACTGGTACGCCAGGGCCTCCACAATTTCCAACCGATCCAAATTCACCACAACAACAACAAATACTTATGCAGCGACAATATCAACGGATGCAACAATTACAGCTGCAACGAGACCAAGCATCAAAAACTGCTAATCAACAACAACCGACAAATCAGGCACTATCACCGCGCGGTTTTGGTCCGAGTGAAAATGTCTTATCGGATGTAATCACGTCACCGGTTGGTGCTACTCCACCACAAATGCAACCGCCCACAACACCAACACCGAGCGGCGTTGTTGTTCAACAATCTCAAGTGATTGTGCAGGACCCACAAAACCCAAATCAAAATTCGATGAATTCGAAAACTAAAACTGCCTTAGCCAACATGCTTAGCAATCGCCTAAATAATAACGGAACTGTCCAACCGACTGATACAGCAAATGTGTCACCCGCAGAACCGTCGGCTGCCGGTACGCTACGCCTCATGACACAACAACATAATGCCGCTTTAAACCCTGTCGTGAGAACACCTCATGAAATTGCGGCTCTTCAACAACAACAGCAAGCAGCACAGAATCAAAGACGAACCCTAGGGAATATAACTAATAACGCAGCAATAGTTCCGCAAGTAGTCAATCAAATACCGGCTGGTGCGACTGTGATCTCCGTGCCACCCGCGAGCGTTGGTATTAAAGGGCCACCAGGACCTTATAGTCCGGGACGAGCGCCCATTCAGCGTTCTCAATTTTATGGCCATAATCCTAATTTAAAATTACCAACGGATTTATTTTTACTAGGCTGTAATTTTTATATTGTCGAATATGATGAATCCCACGGCAAAGAACTGAACGAGTGGAAAGAACTGATTCGAAAGCATGGCGGTGAAATTGAAAATACTTATTGTGCCAAAGTGACTCATGTACTGTGTCGAACCCAACGACACGGTGTTGTGATGCAGGCAATTCGTGATTCTAAACGATGTGTGACCGCATACTGGCTCAGTGATACGATTCTTAAGAAACAAGTTACGCCACCATCTCAGGCCTTGCACTTACCATCACCATCAACGTTTGGTACACAAAAACCGGCAACTCGGCACATCATAAGTATATCTGGGTTTGAGGGTGAAGAGCGCGTTCGTATTAAAAATATGGTTGAAGAATCGGGTGCCAAACTAACCGAGTATCTTAGCAAGCATAACACAGTGTTGATTTGTAAAAAGCCGGAAGGACCAAAATATAAATACGCAAAGGAGTGTAATATACCGATTGTGAATACGACGTGGCTGAGTGATATACTATTGGGAAATTTGAGTGCAATGTCACAATTTGAGACCACCAAGTATCAGCAGTTTAACGTTTCGGGACCATTTCGAATTGATTATGCACTCGTTGCACATCTCATGAGTGAGTAGATTTTTACTTTTAGTTCCTTACTTTCATATTATTTAAATTATTAGTTCTGTGAGCAACATGTAATGAGCGCATTTTAATAGCTAGAGTTGTAATAAATAAACCTCAAACGCAAACAAAACTTCATAACACATCATTAAAAATTAAATACATCGAACAATTTCGTAGGAATAGTTTTCACAACATCCGCTTGCAACTAACATCTAGCGCCAGGAAACAGTGGTGGTTAAAATAATTGTCCGTGCGTTGTACTACCTATGTCAAATAATATGTGGTAGGATTGAACGAATTTTGATTTGTTTACTGTGATGGGAGTTGTAATAAATTAATGTTCTTTCTGTTTACTTCATTTTACAACGTAAAACTGTGAGTATAACCCAGACGAATAACACGCATTAGAAAAGGATTCGAAACATATTTTGATTTATTTAATTTGATATATCACAATCTTGATCACAGTCTAATTAATATATTACCTCCCTGTGATAATAAAAATAATTTTATTGCCTTTAAACTCAAAATTATTTTCAAGGCCCTATTTTTGCAATTAAGTTATGTTTAACGTAAATTTTTTTCACGGAAATGGTAATTAGAAGAAAAGCGCCAAAACGTTATTTTATAGCTATAATTATGCGGTTTGTATGATCGATAATGTTAGTTTAGTACATAAATTAAAGTATAGATGACGCAAGTTCAAATATGTATGTAGATTGTAGGGATGTATTTTATTTGACATTTTATTACAAGCGCAAGAGCATTTTTCCGTTTATTAGGCGCTAAAAAAACGTTATCCTCAATATTATTTTTTACCGTGTAAAGGATGAATCCAAATAACCAACAATCAGTGCAATATTTGCGAATATTACAATATTTGTATGAAAAAATACGATCCGTTTATTATTTTAGATTTTTAAGTAGGTTGTATATAAACATAATAGGTATCATATAAAACAGGTAATTTGTAATTATTTATTTTAATTTTACAGATGCTTGGAAGTCTCCTATAAATTTAACGCAAGAATCACACGAACGTGTAAAGCGAAGCCTTCAGGAAACTTCACCAACTCCTAAACCTAAAAGGTTACGTACACTGCCGCCACTCGAAGATATCCCAGACGAAATCATTTGCAATGTAACACCGGAGCCAGAAAATGTGCCTAAAATTTTATTTTCTCAAGTCGACAATATCGATGGGCTGAAAAGAGCTGTTGTGTAAGTATTTAGTTGAAGAAATTTTATTAAGCTCATTTCTTTATCATAGCTCTTTTTATTGTATAGCGCACTTGGTGGAGTTGTGGTCAGTGAACCAGCCGAAGCGACCCATTTGGTAATGACGAAATTAACCCGAACCATAAAACTTCTATTCGGTTTGTGTGTTTCAAATTACATCATATCGAGTAAATGGATTGTCGAAAGTGCCCGCGAAGGTAAATTTCTTTCACCTGATGATTATAAATTGGACGACATGCAATTCAATAAAAATTTTAATTGTGATGTATATGGTACGCTACAGCAACCGAATCGTAATAAATTATTTGAAGGTAAAATATTTTATTTAACCCCAACTGTGGTGCCATCTATACAAACCTTACATAAAATGATTGAGCTGTGTGGTGGGACAGTAGAGAAACAGAGACGATCAGCCAACCGGATTCAAGAGTCGATTAAACAAAATCTAGAAAATTATATAATCCTGAGTTGTGTTGATGATTTGCACTTGGTTTTCGATTTAGCCAAGATATCGAACACTAATCGGATTGTGTGCACCACGGAATATGTTATGACATCGATTATGACCCAGAAGATAGAACTGGAAAAACATATTATTAAATATTTCTAAATTATTCAAATGGATTTTGGTTCATTTAATATCAACAAGTTTTATTGTTGAAAATTGAATTTTTGAATTGTTTAAGTTCCTTATAGTTTGAAGCAATATTCGGAATAGGTTGCTTAGTAGCGTGCTGTACAAAATCATATAAAAAATATTGTCTCTTGAATGTTTTAAACAAATCAGGGATAGTCGTAATAAAATCAAGCATGAGATTGAATTTTGCTGTGCAGATTTTGTCTCGGTTGTACACTAGAATACCACCTCCGTCATTTAGCATATAAGTAAAAAAAAAAAATTGAACAGGCTTTGTTTCGCCATTGAGAAGTTTATTTTAAAATCGAATAATTCTAAAATATGAAATCTATATTATATAAATATATATATATTATATATATATATATATATATATATATATATATATATATATATATATATATATATATATATATACACAAGAATATTTTTGTTGTTTTTAATTATGTATACAGTAATAGTATAATAATTTATATATTAATAAATAAATCTAAAAGAAAAATTTATACAAAACATTATATCATACACATATAAATCTGAATAAAAGAAAATATTAATATAAATATTCTAATTATAAATGATATATAAATAAATGAAGTAAATACAATTAAATATATTTAAATAACGTTTGCTTTTTGTTTTAATAAATGGGCTGAAAATACCTACCATGTGTTAAAGTTTCAAACTCAACTTTTGTTTTTCTACTTTAACATTTCTATCAACAATCAAACAAACCAATCAAAAAAAAAACCACAAAATTGTTCAGAAATAACTTAATTTTTTCCGCTCAGATCGATCATCGATCTGAACAATTTTGTTGTTTTTTTGATTGGTTTGTTTGATTTTTTCGATATGTAAAAATATTCCAATCTCAGATTGATTTACATTACCGATTTAAAAAATAAACCGAGCTATTTCCGATTCTCATGCTAGTGAAATGGCTCATTTTACACCAGATTTTTCCATTTCCTAGAGTTTGGATTGAGTAGCCAATAATATATGCGTGGATATGCTTTATTGTAGTTGTTCTCCACACTAAAATGCGATCCGATCCCAGTATAAGGACACAGAATGTAAATTGAACAAAGTGTCGATCTGGCGCATTTTCTTTTACCCTTCCAACGGTCTAGCTTTTCGATTGATCAGAAATAGACTAGATCCAATTTTCAAACATATGGCTCAATTGCTAACGAACATTAAATTATCTCTAGTTTCTCCTGTTTTATTTTGCTTTGCGCTAGACAAGGACAGGCGCATAGCAGACGGAGCACTATTTTTTGGACGGATCTGAACCTTTCTAGTTTGCGCCAGATCCACCTAGTTATTACGCAGGAGTTGGTGTTAAATCATATGTAGTTCGTTGCTCTCATAATTTCCTCCTGAAGCAGCAGTTTACATGAAGTGAGCTGTATTTCAATATCAAATGTGCTTGGTGCGATGAGGCAAGATGTGCCCTGACGGTCAAGCTCATTTACGTTTATATTCCCCGCAATGATGAAAAGCCCTGGCGCCCACGTTAGACGGATGTTACTAGTTATGAAGAAGTCATGTAATGTGTTCTGCTAATTTATTATTAATTTCCGGGGTTGTTAATTTTTCTACTTCTAATATGATAATATACATCTACATGTAATATGATAATTTCCAAATTCCCCACGCGCGTTTTTTACTATTATTCGTCGGATACCCCCATGATGACGCCATGACTGATGACTATACAAAAAATGTATATGTAGTGAAATAAAACGACGCGATAATCGACACCATTAAATAATTATTTGATATATTTTTTTTGTTCACAAGCATTTCTCTTTCTTTGATCGTCTTCAGCATTGGGTTTTTCCATTTCGAATATTTTCAACGTCGTTCTCAATGCCAAACAACTTGTCGTAAAAAACGTCTACACGCTTCTACATAAAAATATTAAAATTTAAAAACAATTTCTTGGTAATTTCATAAAATCACAATCGTGTTTTTTATTTGTGTTTTGTAAAAATACACCCTGTGTCACTTGATTAAGAATACTGTAAATGATGTAGCTTCGAAGTACACAATTCCAAATTTTTTGTTCACATCAGTCTACTTTATTAAAATGTTCGTCATGTCTGCGATATTACTTACAATATTGAATTTAATTGGCCATATTCAAGTGATGCAGCTTGTATTTTCACTTACAATTATGTATAAGAAGTTAATATTTTATAAACTACAAAATTCCTAAATTAAGCGTATATATCTCAATTTGACTTATTGGAAACTTATTATACCGATCTAAACCGATAAATTAATATATTCTTTGATAAAATCTCTAAATAGTGCGGCGTCTGTGAAAACAACAAATTGTGACAAGTCACATTTTTTATTTATAGAATCGGTAGCAGCTGAAACTGATACAATACCACGCAACGCCCATCTATTATCTTGTGGTATGGCTAATCCTGATCCAGAATCACCATTGCATGGGCCCGTTCCATTTCGACTACCCGCACAAAATGTACGATCTGATGTGATTCGCTTAAAGGAATCGACCGATTGCCTTAGGCAAACCTCTTGCGATACAATTGGTATTTGAATCGATTTTGGTTCGGATTCGTCCGCACCCAATTCGGTGAGACCCCAGCCCACTACGGTACCCATTTGACCCTCGACTTGACGCAGCTCATTATTGCCGGACCATAAGCAAATCGGTCGTATATATAAATCATATGTGACTATACGTTTTAGCACGATTGCAGCGATATCTGCATCAAACGAACCGGAATCCGTTCGCATATAATCATCATGAACTTTTACCAGCGAAGCCTGTCTTCGTTGCTGTCCTTCTTCTTCCCATATATTTAAATTGTGTCGGCCCAGATGAACATTTATTTTGTTGGTCGCAATGGTTGAGCCACCGTTGAAGAAGCAGTGTGCGGCCGACACAACAACACGATTCGAAATTAAGCTACCACCACATTGATAGCTGAGAGAATGTTTATTTGATATAAATATAGCTGCCAGCCATGGCCATGCTCCGTGTATTATATTTTCACCGCCGAATACCAGTGGATTGGTGCGAAATCTCTGATCGACTAGACCGCACACGTCTTCGTCCCGAACATTACTTGGTAGTGTGGGCACAGGAGACGTATTCGCTGATGTTGGCTGTTGAATTGGTTGTTCCGGCTTATTATTATTAGTATTAGTCGGTTGCAACACAGTTGGCTTTGGTTGCACTGAAGGTGGTCGTGGTCGAGGTTGTTGCGGCTGTGGTTGTAGCGGCTGTGGTTGTTGCGCTTGTGGTTGTTGATTGAAAACCGGCCTTTGCGGATTACTAAATTGAAATGTAGTTGCCTGCGGCACTGAGAAGGTTGGTATAGGTTGGTATATAGCAAAATTATTTCTATCATCGTCGTCTCCATCATTCGAGGTGAAGTACAATTGCGGCCGATTATTTTGATTCACATTACTTGGGTTTTGATTTTCCATAAGCGTCCGTCGACTATACAATAAGTTTTGTAATTTGATTGATGTTCTGGGTCCTTGAGTCCCACCATCTAAAATTAGTATAAATTGAGAGTGCGATCTTAACAAGGTGACAACTGTATTATGAGTTTTACCTGCTGTACTCGAGCATATAATATTTCCATTGTAATAAATTCGTATTATTTGTGGAAGAGCATCTTCATACGGGGCATTTGGAAAACGTAGTATATAATGTATAGTTGTAGCCCCGTTTAGAATCATTTGGAGGGTTTCTTGCTGTGATCTGGATAAATTGAGCGAACCCACATCTTCCTGAAAATAATAAATAAATACAAATTTATAAAAGACAATTAGGTAGAGTTTTCAGGTAAATATGTATATATGTATATTGTTGTGTCACATTTATTGCTAGATTATGTTAATTTTTTTCTTTTATAATGGGGATTTTTCTTAAACGAAACCATATTGATCACCGTCATGATGAATCATAAATAAAGTTGGATATATGTTTTGTGGGTACAGATTACAGTCACATAAATAAAAAGTCGATTTCACAATGAAATATTTTGTTTTACTTTTATTAACATAAGTTTGTTTAATATTTCATTGTGAAAGCGCTCTATGAATCTGCTACATTTATCGTGACGAGCGCATGTAATCAATCATTGAGTTCTTTTAAATATTAAAATCTACCTACTCAACACAAATTTAAAAAAAAAAAATCAAACAGCAAACCAATACCTCAAAATAGGTTCTCTTGATACTGCCTTATGAATATGAAAATTTGTAGGCAAATAAAAAATCGCAACATTATAAAGTCGCTTAAGTTTATAAATAGCTAGTTTTATTCCAACTGGCCATATTCCAGAATTTCATCCAAAAAACATTTTAGAATCCCATTTACACACCTTACTTGTCGGATTCCATCAAAATCGGTCAAGTTCCATTCATAAGAAATCATAGAGATTAGTCCCATTCCACTTGGCCATATTTATTTATTTATTTATATAACAATTGGACAGTAAACAGGATATCCCAATTATATACTGCCACATTATAAAATATCATACAATTTTTAATTTTTAAATAGAAACAAAGAAGTACATACTTAAAATTAAAATCTAAGAGCAATATAATAATTCTAAAAATTCTAATACGTATATTATTATTAGTCATAATAATATTAATAAAATAACGCTAATAATAATAAACACGGCAGGAATGAAATCTACAATCCACAAATCCCAAATTATGCAACCATGACTTTAATAAATGCACATATCACATTTATTTTTTATTTTGTTATTGAGATAAGTCTACTTATACACATGAGAATTAAGAGATTAACTTTTTAACTACAGGTCCTAGTTTTTATAATTGACATTGTATAGCAATCTACATTGTATAGCTCCATGTCAGCCTGTACTGACATGCACGATGGTTCGGCCCATGAATTCTGCACTCCAACAGAAGGTCATAGATGTGTCCTCTTCGAACCCGGTACGTCCCGATCCAAACGTCACAGCTTTAACCACAGTGCTATTTGCTCGGTGGAATTAAATTGTTGTTGTTGTCTAAGATAATAATATACTTCCTCCGTAACACTAACAGAGATATACCGAACAGGTCTAAATCAGGTGTTGATAGGTCAATATTGGTTTTAAATTGCGATAATTGAAACAGCTGTTGATGTCGTGTTCTATAGGCCGGGCATACAAATTAATTTTTGATACTAAAGTTGTATCTAACGAACTAAATTATTGAGAATTTTAAATAAAAAAACATTCGTCAAGCAAAATTCTTCTATTTTCCATTAACATAAGACCAAACTTTTTAGATCGTATCGGATATTCCATATAACAAGTTGACGGAACATATTTGTAATATAAACATTTCGTATATTTTCTTTGGATGGTTTCAATTCTATTACATACTATACTAGTCATAAAAGGGATTCCAAATTTGAGATAAGTACTCAAGGCTCCTTCTAATAAGACTGTAGTATAACACCAAAAGAACAGAAGGGCCCTTAAAGTCTCTGCCTTTTCTAAAAATAAACCCTAATGTTTTGAGGGACTTGCGACAGATGCAAGTGTAATTCCTAAATCTTTAATTATTTCCGTCTTAGAAAGTACCATACCACTAATATTATATATATTTTTCGTATATGTCATAGAGAAACATTTTTGCACATTGAGCGGCAACTGATTCATGACAGACCAATTATAAATCGAACTAAAGATCGGCTTGCAAGGCATGGATGTCATCCCATGTATTAATAAATAACATTAAATAACTTTAAATCATCTGCAAACAATAAGTGTTGGGACTTAATAACATATGAAATATTATTGCTATACAGAAGGAAAAGTAACGGCCCCAATATTGAACCCTGCGGAACACCAGAAGTAGGTTCAAACCCATCTGAGAACACTCCATTAAATTTAACAATCTGTGTTTTTTTGTCAGGTACGAATGAAACCAGTTAAAGAAATTAAGCTTATGCAATAAGATAGAGTTTCAGACTTCATCAAATGCCTTAGAGAAGTCAGTGTAAATCCAATTGACCACTTTTATCTAATGCATCAAAAGCGATATCACAAAACTCCGCTAAATTGGTTATTATAGAAAGTTTTGGAAAGAAAGATGGAAAACCACATTGTATATCAGTTTCTCAAAGATCTTAGCAAGCGAGTTTAGAATTTATATAGGCCTATAAATTTCAATATTGTCTGCATCCCCATTTTTATGAATGGGTAGTATAAATGATTCCTTCCATTTTGCCGGAAAATAGATTTAGTTTTGTGCGAACTGTGATAACGCCAAAACAATTTTGGATTGAATATCCAGCAATTTTTAATCTCAATTTTTACTTTTTTTCTACAATTGGAAAACAACGAATAATCCAGTTGATTCTTGTAAGAAATAAAACGATTGCGACCCTTTTCTTTTGCCCTTATAATTAACCTGAGGTAGTTTGATTACCAATTAGAAAACTTATGTGTTTAATTTAGGTTGCTTATCGGATAGAATACATGATTATAAAACATAAGAATAGCATTGTCGACAGACAAACTCTAAAATAAAGATTCCCAGTTGATAGATCCTATATCATTGGACAATTTCGAATAATCCAACCTAAAAAAATTATATGCTGTAATGCACATCAGCCGTACTGGCATCACATTGTTAGCAAGAATTCTATTTTGTTCGTTGCTTACATAATTAAATTGAGACAGGAGTGCCACCCATGACAAATAAATTTGGAATTTGAGTTACACGAATTTACAATATTTGACAAGTGATCCAAAAAAGATTTGTAATCACTAAACGAAATACCTATACATTAAATTACAGAACACATATGATTAATGTCAATCCATTTTCCAGATTAACTTTTATCCATACGTCATCTATGACATAACAGTTCTGTAAACCGATTTACCTAACAGCTGCAAATTATTGTAAACAGTCACGAGAGGGCCACCTCCGTCTTTTTTTGTATGTTGCGATCATTACGGAAAACGTTGAATCTTGAGTCAAATAGTTCTGCCGAATCGATAGATCCGTTCAGCCATGTAAATGATTGCAGTTTAGTTTTCAGACCTCAGGTGTTTGGATAATACAAATCAATTAAATCGCCATGATAAATCAAAAATATTTATATATGTATAGCGGAATTAAAGAAACAAACTGTTATTATTGAAGTTGAACTAGATAGTTGAACTAAATCACATTGTCTTCATCAGACTTCTTACAATATATGTTGCCGTGCGCTGCCGCCCAAAAGTGTTTTTTTGCATCATACAATAATTTTATTTTTGGTAGCAGAAATATCTACAATGTTCTACAATGAAAATTTTTGAGCCAACTGTAAACCCAATCTCAGAGGCATTAGAATCTATTTTTAATTTGTAACATTGAAATGCGTAGTCTCGTAGAGTGAAGTTTCTAACAAAAAATAAAACTTAACAAATAATATGTCTGCATTAGTAACACTCAAAATACAATTCTTATTGGAAAAAAAGAGTGATTTTTAATTTTGTACATTGGAAGTATAAAAATTTGTAGACATGATGATTTATAAATTTTAATCAATTATTAAAAGAAAAGCAATAACAATATATTTAAAAAATTATAGGAGGAAGAAAACCAAATAATTTGTACCAATAATTTTTCTAATGGGAATCAAATACAAAAACGACATATTTATTTGGTAGAATCATTATGAGTTTAAGCAAACCAAATAACCAGGCACTCTTGGAGATTTGGGCAAGATTTTACTATATAGGTCTAATAGGCGTTATTTTTTCTCATTTACACTAAATAACAAGGCACTCTCGGAGATTTGGGCAAGATTCCGCTATATAGTTCTGATAGGCCTATCGTTAGGGAACATTTCATAGAAGAAGATTTTTCCAACCGGAGGATTTGAAATGAGTTTTCCAGGATTTTTTAAGTTATAGTATGAGTTATTTCTATAAATTTGTTATGATTGACACTAATTAACATGGCACTCTCGGAGATTTGGGCAAGATTTCACTATATAGGTCTGATAGGTCTATTGTTAGGGACATTTCATAGAAGAAGATTTTACCAAACGGAGGATTTAAGATGAGTTTTCCAGCAATTTTTTACTTATAGTTTGAGTTATTTCTTAAGATATTTTCACTCGTCTTAAATCCACCGTTTGGAAAAATCTTTTTCTATGAAATGTTCCCTGACGATAGGCCTATTAGACCTATATAGTGAAATCTTGCCCAAATCCCCAAAAGTGCCTTGCTCATTTCAAATCCTGCGTTTGGAAAAATCGACTCTTTATGAAATGTTCCCTTACGATAGGCCTATTAGACCTATATAGCGGAATCTTGCCCAAACCTCCGAGAGTGTCTTGTTATTGGAGTTGTTAACATCTATAAAGTTACTAACAAAAACTTATAAATTTTCGTATTAGATTCCAGTTAGTGAAAATGTTAATGGAAATTACCCGATTTCAAATCGCTTGGAAGTTTGTTTCTACGAAATGTTCCCTTAAAACAGACTTAATTAAATTTTTATGTGTTGTATGTTTTGTAAATCACTACATAATTGAATATTGCCATAATTATGTAAAAAATCACTTAATGAAGTAGTTCACTTTATTGAAATTCTCATTTAAACATGGCCGAATTTACCAACACATATTCCTTTCAATTGGATTCTAATGGGATTTCTGTTCGGTAAATGTTTTCTAATTGGAACCATATACGTCTACGTGTTGTTTTTTGTTAGAAACTTCACAGACTCTTCATCTAGAGGTGATATTCAAAAAATTAATAAATTCAATTTAATCGTAGAAATATCTTTACTATCATTCGAAAGAACATTTATTGCCATTTATTTTTTTAAAGATTGTTTCTTTAAAAAGTTGACCGCAATTGCGGTTAACATGATCCATTCTCAAGATCCAATTTACGATGATGATTTCGATCGTTTCGAGTGGTATCTGCGGCGAATGACGCGCGTAATGTTGGCTACGAATGGCACAAGTGTAACTGGTTTATCTACGTATAGTCTTTGGACTTTATGTAGCCCCAATGGAAAAAGTCTAAACGTGTGATATCACGCGATCTAGTTGGCCAATTCACAGGTCCGAAGCGTGGAATAAACTGTGCTGGGATGTTCTATCATCATTTCGATTCGCTTCGATAGACATTTGTGTCTCTTTTTTTACGAACAAAATTGTGCTCCATTGCGTTTTTTGAATTACGTTTTGTCTATTGCGATCTCAGCCTGTTAGACTAAATTTGCAAACTATCTCTTTTTCCTATTTTCATTTGCCATCGAAAATAAAAATATTGGTGATATTTTATCGCATAATAATAACAGTGTTAAAGGCCATTACTGGCCCCTTACTGAATCAACAATCTGACTCCAACGGTTTCTATCCTGAGCTTGGTCTTCATACTGTCTTAGACAATCTGAAGAGGCCAAGTCGTTCTCTACATCGTGGAGCCATCGTCGCCTGCAACGACCTCTGCGCCTACCATATGGTGGCTCTCCTTTCAGAGATCGCTGCACAATTCGTTCCGGATCAGCACGCAGAACGTGACCGAGCCAGCGTACTCGCTGAGATCTAACTTCATGTACAATATCGGGGATCTTCATCAGATCTCTGATCTCGAAATTGTACAGAGCTCGGTATGTACCATCTATTTCGCGTTTAGGGCCGTAAATCACACGCATGATTCTTCTCTCAAATGTAAGGAGCCATTTCTCGTACTCATCCGTCAGCGCCCAACTTTCACATCCAAACATAACAACGGGCCTGATCAACGCTTTGTAAAGCTTCAGCTTCACAGCACTTGATAAGTGTTTAGATTTTAGCAGTGGCCTTAGAGGATATAAAGAACGACCGCCAGCTGCCAGCCGCACTTTAATATCCTCACCCACACTGTTATCGTGAGTGATAAGAGAGCCCAAATATTTGAACCTCCTCACTCCCTCAAACGTGTGGTGGCCACTACTAAAATCTGGTGTGCCATTGTCTCTAAAACCAGAGATCAGGTATTTCGTTTTGGACTCATTGATCTGGAGTCCAACAGAAGCTGAAAACTCTACAAGCGGATCAAGTATTTCTTTCACTCCGTTGCTATTCAGTCTAATCACGCATATGTCATCTGCATATGCAAGCACTTGATTGGACTGGCGATATAAGATGTTGCGCTGAGGTGTTTCAGTTTTACGAAAGATGTACTCCAACATGAGATTAAAGAGTATCGGGGACAGAGCATCTCCCTGCCGAACACCCGAGTTAACTGCAAAAATTGTCGATAGCCTGTTCTCAACTTTAACACAGCATTGAGACTGCGTCACTGTCATCCTACACAGTCGTACCAATTTTGTTGGCATTCCTAGGTATTCCAGGGCAGACCACAAACTCTCTCGATTGATCGAGTCGTAGGCCTGCCGGAAATCCAGGAAAACCTGATGTACGGAGATGGATGTCTCATAATATTTAGATAGAATCATCCGCAGCGAAAAGACCTGATCAGTGACCAATAAAATGTATGACAGTAACTTGTATGCTGTGCAAAGGAGAGCTATACCGCGATAATTCTCACACTTCAAGCGGTCTCCCTTCTTGAAGATGGGGCATATCGCGGCCACTTTCCATTCATCAGGCATAACTTCGGTTCGCCATACTAATCGAATAAGGTCGAAAAGACAGTTCCACAAAGTATCCCCTCCGAATATCAAGAGCTCCGAATTAATGCAGTCCACTCCAGGTGAGCGGTTTCGTTTCATTCTCTGCATGGCCTTAGTGAATTCCTCATGGGATGGCTCCTCAGTGCAAATCTCCGCAGACTGTTTTAGAGGTGGCTCAACAACAGTCTGTGACGCATGATGAACATCAAGCAGCTCAGTAAAGTGTCCACTCCATGCGTCAAGTACTGCGTCGATGTTGACACAGAGGTTTCCATCCCGGTCCCGAATGGCGGTTGACGAAGGCCTGAAAGTATGGTGCAATCCAGTAATTCCTTTAAAGAAATTACGTGAACTACGCTCATTGCTGAGTTGTTGTACTTTCAGAACCTCGGCCTTCCACCATTCTCGCTTCTTCCGTCTACAAATCCGCTTAGCTGCCCTTCTTGCAAGAGCTGCCTTGTTTTTCCTTGCGATTGTGAGACGTTGTTGCACTTCATTACGGGCTATATTTTGTTGCTCAACTGCAAGACGACACTCGTCATCAAACCAATCATTCTTGGGTCTGACTTTCACTATACCTAAAGTCTGTTGAGCAGCACTGACAACCGAAGTTTTCAGTACCTCCCAGACAGAGTTCACGCAGTCAGACTGGTAATTAGCTCCCTCAATGTTGTCGCTGACAAGATCCTGATATCGTTTCTTTTGATCTTCATTTATCAGACCTTCACAGTCGAAACGTTCCATCCGTTTCGCTGTGTTCCCCGACCTGTACGAAAACTTCCACCGTAGCTTTGCAGCGACCAAATAATGATCGCTGCCTACGTATTTGGTTGCTGACCGATAAGTTCTCACATCCTGCACAACCCGAGCTCGCCCTTTTGAAATTAACACGTGGTCAATTTGGCTCCGGGATGTTTTGCGAGGATTTTATCGCATAAATTTATAGAAATAGGATCGAGTAGGCTATGATCACAATATAAATTGCGAAATAGAATACAATTTTGTTCGTAAAAAAAAGAAACACAAATGTCTATCGAAGCGAATCGAAGTGATGATAGAACATTCCAGCACTGTTCGCCAAAATAATTTCTCAATAAGTGCAGTGTTTTACGCGCTGTATGGCAAGTAGCGCCATCTTGTTGGAACCAAAGGTAGGTTTGTAGACGCTATGACGAGCTCAGTCTTCCCATGATGAAATGGCAAACAATACTGAATAAAAATACCATGACAGTTCGATGCGTGATCTGTCAAAAAGAAACAATTGAAAAAATCACCTCAACTCATCAAATCAAAGTGAATCCTAAATCTTCTTCTGTACCAAGAAGAGGCTTCCAAGAACTATTACAATAAATTTGAACGTTCGGGATTTTCTCCATTATCCATTGTAACAACCGTGGATATCAAAACTATGTCATTTATATAACAAAAGGATATAATCAACAGAAACAAGAAACAATAATAAAATGTGGCCGTGAAATTTCAAAGTATCAGCCAAGTAATCAATTATTACAAAACTAAGTGTGATGCCGCTTCTATACAAATTAATAAAATATAATAAAATTGTTTGATTTTGATATGAACGTCATATGCAAATTGGGTTGAGCAGCAGATAGTAAGATACTAAGTTATAATAATATGTATCCATATAATCACATATTATAGATCTATAATAGTGTATAGCAGTGATGGTCAACCGGTACTCGCGAGCGTATTCCTATCAATAATGCTCTCACCGCTTGGTAAAGAGCGCATCAATTTTTAAACTAATTTAATCCAAGACTTTTTAAAAATACATATATGTACTCGTATGTATACAATTTATACAGTTGGTTCATCTCAGGTTTTTCGTCATCTACAAAAGTATACAGTTGGCACAAAATCATTCATACCAGAATATGTAAAATTAATTATGTTCTGTAGAAAAATTCGAACCAAGCCGTTGCAGGGTGCGCCAGTTTGTCTTAGCAAAACTTTATTAGCGTCCACTATGCCAGCGCTGATAATTTATTTATAGTGGGAGTTGCTGCTACATAAATAAATGGTGTCGCCTTTCCGAACTTTTCAAAGATATCTTTTGTAAAGATATTTTCGCATATAGTGATTGAGTGTGGGACCCTGTTGTTATAATTTTTTGATCGATAGAATTGCCGCTTCATAAAAAAAACTGATAGATGGTATACAGTCCCAAGTGTTGTATTAATTTAAAAAAATTGTATGTGGTATAGGAGCCACCATCAACTGAATTGGAATAGTCGAAGTAGCTCGCAGCTTCGAAAAGGTTGAACATCACTGGTATATAGTATAATCAAGAATTTCAGATAAATAAAGTATTTTTAATATATGTACATACTTGCTCTTCCAACAATATAGAAATTTATTTAAGTAACAAATAAAGACATACAACAAAACAATGTCACTTATAATAATTTTGTTAAACTTGTTTTCTGTGATTTACTGGCAACATGTAAAAATATTCTTGAATTTACTAGCTTGAACTAGTATGTAAAGTAAGTAATATATTATTTCCGCAGATCTCTATAATATAAGATACATAATTCCAAATTTTATATAAACTTTTCCGCAAGATGGAATACGTGAGGTGGGAAGTTATAACATCACTATTTTCGATATTCGATAGACATTTGTGTCACTTTTTTGAAGAACAAAATGAAAGGAAATGGAGGGAAAAATGATATTTAAATGTACTATAATTGTAATTTAATTTAAAATAAAATTCTGTCAGTTTGAAAAATGTCACAATTTTTGATAATGATGAAGTTAGCTGCAATTTTACTATTTGCTATTTAAGAGCCACTTTGATCCACCATATAAAAAATGAAATGTAACCGTTCGCCGTTAGTTATAATCGGTTTAGTTAACCCATTTGTAGTGCAACCATGCATTAATCGTTGATTGGTCTTACGAATGAGATAATTACACAACCGGTGATGTATTTTACCGTATATTAATTGAAATACTGATCAATTTTGAAGAAGACATGGCAATCTAAAGACCAATTCAAGTTTATCTTTTATGTATATGTCAAAGTCTAAACGAAATCCAGGTTTTATGTCTTGCTACTATTCCAAAAACCAATATTGTCCAAGTTATTCTGTAAATTTAAGCTTGTCAGCTTAATCCTTTCATTTTTCAGATTTGTTTGGATGTATTGTTCAGGTTTGTAAATCATCGGTATTTAGATAATGGTGTAAAATTTTATTAAAAATATACAAGATGACTCGCGTATCGTGAAATGTTAATTTATACCGCGCGTATGCATAAATTATCACATTTTATACATATAACGCACAGCGGTTTTTTTTTTACAAAATTTCACAAAATAAAAATTGTTACAAATTCGTCAAAGTCATGGCCAGACATCATAACAAATTGATGCATAGCGCGCTATTCGTCTTAATGCCGGAATAAAAAATGTACTTTTAAATTTGGTGTGTGACGGTCAAAATTATACATTTTAAACCATTAAGAATAAGATTAATTAAGTATACATTACAATAAAGTCAAACATCATTGATCGCATGATTCAAGTGTAAAATATTTTGGAATTGGATTTCCCACTTAAGATTTTTTTATTATTTGTTGATCATATTAACTGAAAGAACATTGTCTAGGTTTCTTACGTTTAACATAAAATGCAAATATAATAATGAATATATAAATTCTTTAGAGGTAGTAAATTCCAAGTTGGTATATAAAAAGTTACTTAGTTACTTCTTCTTTAATGATTATAGGTTAATTAAACGTGCGAAAATAAAAGCAAACTCATTCATAAATTAGCAAACAAAATTAATGTTTAATAAATGGCATGAAGTGACTATTCCGCATATGCATACATACATACCTATACATAGTATCAATATGTTCATATAATGTGTGTGGAATGGATAAACATAAATCGTGTAGAGTTTATTCACATTGACCTTAAACTTAATGTATTAATTGCGCGCGTTCAAATCTTGTTTTTTTTATATAGTCTAGTTATATGGGAGATTAACTGCAAATCTCAACTACAATATTATTATTTATCCTATTAGTCAACGCCCACTGGATTAGATTTACGAGAATACATTTTACGATATTAATGATTATTGAGGTGAATTGTATATATGTATATGAGCTTATGGTAAATAATGATACAAGATTAACAGGTTTTATGTGTATATATAATAAGCAAATCAACTAAATAATTACTCAAGTGAAAGGTTACTTGATAATGACTATATTATGATGTTCTTAGTTAGGAATTGATAATTATTTATGATCATGATCAAAATTAAATATAAATGTATCAAATTACAAAACAAGAATGATTTAGCGATCAGTTAGAGAACATCAATAGTTATGTATATATAGAAACATTCTTGCTGAACGTGTTGATCTATTAAAATTATAAAGTAAGTGGAACTGCAGGTTCAAGGGAATTCCTTATGGAATTTGGTGCATGCAACGCAAATCCGGGTAGCATAAAATAAGTTTGTTCCATATAGGTTAAATAATACGACGATTATGACATATTTACATCGTAAATAAGAGAACAGGATAAGATATTATCATCGATTATGATGAAATTAAATATATTGGATGGAAATCGAATTCTGAAATGTTTTTTGAATTGCATTCTGGACTATAGAGTCAACTTAAACAGAACTTAGCCCATTACTTGGCACATTATGATAAAACTCATGGATGGAAATGAGATTGTAAAACATTTTTAGATAAAGTTCTAGAATACGGCCATCTTTTACGGAACTAGTTCATTCCTCCAATTATTTTACTTAATTATATATACTAAAACTGTCGAAACCACACATTCCATTTTGAGTTAATTAATTCCATCCAAAATTTGCTTTTTCTCATATTTCTCTCAATTCATATTGAAAATATCACCTAATTAGTTGTGTTATTCGATTGAATAACAGGAAGGCGTCATATCATTTGTTATTTGGTTTTATGCTGCTTGCGACATTTAACCATTACAATAAAACTAATAGCTCTTTGATCGAACATGATGAGCCTTTTGCGACTAAAGAGCTAACTACTTTAGATTAATTCTTAAATCAGTCTTGTTTTCAAGTGAAGGCAAATATCTTATTTTCATATACGGAAGTCATATTATCGCTCAAGACATAGAACATAATGACACAACGAATAATAAATAAAAAACCCAAAAAGTCTATTCATATCTATAGATCGATATCTCAGTGAGAAAGATAATCGATGGCAATTCATCAAACTAACTTATGGAATTTCTCACGTACCCTGCGACGAATATGAGTCAAGTGATGATAAATTTTTGAAACGGACTGTAAACGTGTACTTTTTAATGTTGTGTCATTTTCTTGAACAGAGACATCCCCCAAAAAGGTATATTGGTGCTGTATTTACTCAGAGGGAGTGCACTAAAATGTATCAGGCATATATGTTTGGCGCAAAAAGTTTCTTTAACCTGCAACGCAATTAGAAATTAACACTTTTTCTTGGCCATTTTGATTTTTCAGTTGTATCACTCTTTTATGCCACGTCATATTCAACAACTTTATCCAAAAATCATTTTAGACACCCATTTACATCCATCGTGCCGAATTTCATTATAATCAGATTGACCATATTACAGAACTTTATCGAGTATCATTAAAATCAGTCAATAAATGGCCTATTTCTGTTCTAGTTGGCCATGTTTATTTATTTATTTACTTATTCAAAACTTTATATAAAAATCAGTTGGGACTCTCTTTATTCTTCGAGTTTCATCCTTAGCCCATTAAGAAAAAAATATTCATGAGGTAACGAAATTATTAAATCCAAATTATTTTTCAATTTTAGTTTCTATGTTCTGTGATTTTTAATTTAATTAATCTGTGTAGGGACTGTAGGCAATGCCAAAATTATATAATTCTAACACAAACCTATTTTATTTTTATTAGCAATGCTACAACAGCACTTTAAAATTAAAATAAATAAAAATGTAACCTTTCCACCCTAATAGAATAGATTACTTTACTCCTTTTGTTATCCAGTAAAAAATACTCTCAGTCAATTTTTCATCTTGGAATATAGCCTGCATGTTTGTGTGCATATACAAATTGCATTAATGCTGAAGGTTATTTCTGCATAGTTTATTTATTATTATTAATTTAAATATATTACTATTAGAAAGAGCATGTATAGATAAATAATATAATTAAATTGGGAATGAATTTCGGCGACGTGGCTCGTTGTAGGAGCCAAGCCAAAAAAAAAAAATGTATTTAAATTGTTATAGATTCCAACAAAAACGATTAAAAATAATCTGAAAATTATTTTAATTTGGAAATAAATCAAATAAACTATTATCTTTTGTTTGCCACCCCGATGATGTGGTTTAGGTGCTTATTAATAAACACGATTTCCTCCAAAAAGTGTGCCAATATTTAAATTTGTAATATTTAAAAAACTCAGTTTGTTATTTTGAAGATAGTGGATCTGAAATTAAATAAACTATCTTTACTAAAATGAGGTGTCCTAATTTATCACCCTTTCATCACAATTATACAATAAATTAGGTTAAACGTGTTTAAGTGTTGCATGTAAAAATTTCATAATAAAAAATATATATAATTGCAGATCAGGCCACTCTTTCAAGAATCGATCGCGGTCCATGGTTTACAGTAATACTAATAACCAACATGTAACAACTTGCCGTGAAAATTCACGAAACTTCACTACTGTAAACTCGCAAACAACTTTAAAAAATTCCCCCCGTTTCTGAATTTCTTATATATCTACACTTAAATGTATAAATTATTAATAATTAATTCAAATAAAATAATCAACTCACATGATAGTGTCAACAGGTAAATGCGATATATACGAAATACTAAGCTAGTGTCTCCACCTACGATACACGTTTAGAACATTACCATTATTTTATAAGTTACGAGTGGTTTAACCTTTTAAAATGGTATAATCTGATAATTTATTGATATTTCATAATATTTTGTGTCTCCAATTTAATGTGGTATCGTATATAACTCAATGGTAAATGGCAGGTAGCGATGCCGGGTAAAAACGTAATTTTGAAATGAGGCCAGTTTTACATGCAGTTGCAGCCATGTAAAAATTAAAACTTTTGAAGATGGCGTTCCATACGTTTAAATGAATTGTATTTTGTGTCAAATTTTTTTGAAATTGAATTGTTAAAAATTTATATTACTATCGTTACGGATCATTATTCATTAAACTTATTATTATAATTGTTCTGCCCACAGTTACAATTCGATGGTAGACATTACGACAACACTGTACTCAAACTAAAAATTTAATAGAACCTTTTCAAAATATAACTATAAGTTTATTATATTTTGGCACCCAAAAAGTGGTGTAAACTAACTGACATCTTATATTAGTAACACACATAGCTTTGATGAAGTAATAATAATTAACATAAAAATCATAATTATAATATAATATGTACATAACACAAATTTGCATGCATATTACGAATTTAAAATTCAGCCGGTTTTGTTGGTATACGTAAGATACGACATTTCGTCATCACATCATCAGAGTTTTATTATCATATATACTGTCGTTGTGATTGCAAAACCAGAAATATAAAAACCGGTTAATCGGTCTAAATTTTATCACCGAAAAACTAGTTAATTTTTTCCCCAGTACACATACAAATTTGCATAAAATTTGATTTAAAAAATAAAAACATCTAAAATATTGAAATGTCTATGCCGGGTTGCACGAATATATTTAACTAACAAGCGGTTAAATGCCAAAAAATATAACAGGGTGTAACCAACTTAGACTTACTTGACTGGCAATCGATTAAGCTAAGGCCCAATTTAACAGTTTTCGGCGGAAGTTATACCAACTATAACATAAATTTTATATAAGTTTGAATTTAATTCGCCATAATATTCTCTAGAAATCCCAAATTATGCCAAATTATTAAGTTTTTTCACATATTAGTTTAAATATTGTTACGATTTTTGGTCTCATCAGTAAAAAACCGATTAAAACCAGTTTTCATATTTTGGTGCAGTTTTGCAATCACTAAATTGCTGTGATAAAATTCGCTATGGACAAGTGATAATTTTTATTAATGACCTTCCCATTTCTAAGAAATTTTAAAACCTTGAAAAGTGTTATTTAAAAAATAAAACTCAAATATAGCTACACTAGACTACATCACGTCAACACATTTATTGTTGTGTATTTTAATTTTTTATTTGAAACGTCAACCTTTTGAAAATGGCAGTCGCAGTACACCAAATGTCAATATTTTAGCGAATAGGTCGGTTGCAACGTCACTGTCAGTAAATTTACTATACCAAATATCAATATGATTGACATTTGGATTTGCTGGCGAATAATCAAATGTTTTCGAAATCTTTTGTTTTATATTTACTCAAATATGTTAACATCTATTCCAATTATTGATTGTATTTAAAAAAAAAAATTAAATAAACGGGGGGTCCAATAAAAGATTTTTCATTTTTTAAGTGAAACATTAACTACTTAAATAATAAAATAGGCAAACTGTCTCAAAAGGCTAAAATACGCAACGTATGAAGCTTCAAATAAAATGTATCTGTCATATCAGCGTTCCATTCTATATAGTATATTATATGGTCTAAGTGTGAAACGTTCAGCGCTCAATTTTACAGTAATTGTCGTCTAGAATTATGACGGTTCAGTTCAAACCAATTGCTTCTTCAATAATTAATGTGTTTTGTTAAGAAATTGAAATGAAACCTTAAATATTAAATCTAAATTAAAAATATTAATTCTATATATAAGAAAAATTATCATAATTCGTATGTCCAAAATTTAGAGTTTTATATGCGAAGTTATACGAAAAACGAGTTAAACAAAATTTTTAAAGCTCGAATTAAAATTGAATTTATTCGATTTATCTATTTACATAAATGCTAGAGACAAAAAAAATAAATCCAAAATTCAAATTATTTTAAAAGTTTCAAAAATTTCATATTCGATAAATTTTATGTTTAACATTTTTTAAATCAAAATTAAATTTAATAAAATTCCATTTCAAAATTTAACGAATTAAATATCGATATTTCATTTACAGTTCTGAAATTAACGAATTTTGAAATAAGTATATTTTTAAATGTAAATCCAAATTTTTCATTTAAACATCGATTTATGAAATTGTTGGACGAAATATTAATTTCCTGATTTCCTAACGAACCTGTTAAATTCGAACTCAGGATTTTCAGAAAGATTCAAATCAAAAAAATTCTAAATCAGATTATTAAAATTCAATTTTAAATCAAATTTTAAAAATAATTTTATCGGTCGACAGAATTAAAAATCCAGAAAAATTAACTTTTTTGAAATTCTTCACGTGCTAAGCATTCAAAATTTTTGAAATGCTGTAGTTCAAATGGAAGTTAAATTCGATATATTGAAAATTAATATTTGATATAGTTCAAACTGGAATATCAGATTGTGAATTGTTTAACTAAAAGTCGGTTTCATTATTAATTCGATCGAAGTACTAAAGTTTAAGTACCATAATTAAAGTTTATAGAATTCATAAATTTAATTAAATTCAGAATTTGTCATTTTAATTCGAATTTTGAAATTACTAGAAGTCAAATTTCGCCCAAAAAATATTGAAATACAATTTTACAATTTTGAAAATTAAATTCTACATCGAACATTGAAATTAAACATTATATTTTGTAATTTAACTAATTTAATTATAATTTTTCTAGGCGATCAATCGAAATTTTTAGAAAATCGTAATTAAATTTTTGAACTTTTAAAAATTCCAATTTCTAAATATTACATTGTTCGTTAATTAGGACAGAAATTTTGAATTCAGATTTGAATGATTTAAAAACTTTTTAGAATTTTGAGTCCGTAATTTTCGAGAAAAGTTTCGTGTTTAAATTTTGAGTTAATATGTTCAAAAGATTAAAAAATTCATGTTAAAACTAATATTTCTGAATTACGGACAAATTAAATTTTTGAATTTTAAAAATTATAAATACATATTTCTACTTTGGAAAATTCGAATATTGTTAATTTCGTACTAACCACATACAATTTTTAAAATGCAGTGAATCAAATTGAAGAATAAGTTCAGATTTGCTAAATATTAAAAATTTTAATTTTTATTATTTACCTTGAAATTGTTAGATTAAACATTAAATTTGTTTATGTTTTATGAATTCGAAATTTCAATAACTTAATAATTTAATTTGTACCAAATTCAGAATTTGAAAAATTCATTTCGAATTTTTAATTTAGAATTTAATAAAGAACGCAATTTTTAAATGTTTATAGAAATTTTGCAAAATTGAATTAAACTGTATTTGAATTTGTTTAAATAAATATTAAATTTTATCGTATTTGTAGGAAATTTGAATTTAAATCTTTAACACAGTTTGGATTAATTTCAAATTTAAAAAGCTGACAATATTCTAAACTTAACAAGATTGAAATTAAATTATTTCAGGAATACAATTTTTAAATTCTCAAATATTTTTAAATTTATTAAACTTTCAGTTTTGTATTTCTTATAAAATTCTGAAAGTTTGTAAGCGTTTTACATTTAATTTAAAAAATTAACCAATCTGTGTAAATTAACCTTGTAAAAATCATTATAAATTGCGTACGTTAAATTTAAGAATTCTTTAAATTTATCCATATTCATAATTTCTAGCAAACTGTAGTAACATTTTTTAACTTCTGAAATAAAATTCCAAAAATTGTGAAAATTATAAATATTTTGTTTATGTATAACTTTGTATCATAAAAGGTATGTATAACTTTGTATCATAAAAGGGTATATGCGATATGTTGATTTTAAATAAAAGAAGACATTAACACAAAAAGAATTTTGCCTAACAAAAGTGTGAAAAGTAAAACGAAACAAAAAGAGTACTAATACTCTTGAAAAGAGTATATCTGGTCATCCTATGTGTATTATAATTCGCAGATGTTTGCTAATTCTTTATTATATGAGGCGCATACCGATTGCCTTAAACCTGTATTCTAGTTAACACTATTTTCAAACGCGTGTTAATTCTAAATTTGATTTAATTAAATTGGATGGTGTGTTGAATCGTGTTGATTGATGCAAGCTGGTGCGTCCTTGATGCAAACCGTCCTTCTCGTAAATGCTTGCTCTATTTTTAATTTACTGATGACTAATAGTGAATTTTTTTATTGCAGTGTCTATCTATTATTGCACGTTTTGAAGACAGATTTGTAGCTGAGAATGGTGGTCTATGAACAGGAATACTTCAGTGGATCTGGACGCAAACGATTCTAACATTGCGAACAATAATGGACGAATCTAAATCCGCAGCCACACGAATCTCGATGCGCATGACGTTTTACAAATATTCGTTAAATATATTTGGCAAACAAGTTTTTTATTTGTCGCTAGTTGTCATACATTTCAAAATATAAAAATAAATTAAAAATAGACACTACGGGCAGTGCTTCATTAAAATCCCAACATAATTATTTTTATCACGAGTCGTGTGGACAATATACCAACGCGTATACTGTATAGTATAAACGAACATTTTCCATTCGTGTTGATAAACGCCTATTGGGCCAGCGTGTACAAATCCAAACATTTGTAATTCGTATTTTGTCCACACGACTAGTCAAGTCGTCATTTCTACAAAAAACCAACATTCGCGAGTCGTGTGGCTGCGGCTTAAGACTTTTTAAATGTCCAGCATGGAATCTTTACAATCCCAATTTTTGAAATCTTGAAAAATGAAAACAAACATGAGATCAGACAAACAGGTTGTAACCTATCGCTTTGTAGATACCAATTGTCTTCTTATTCTTCTTCTTCAGATGTACATGAAACTGATGAATTAGCAAAAATGTTATTTATTCTAAAGCAACATTAATTCTAATTAATCAGCGTAAATGTGATTCAAACCGCAGTATTATATGTTTTTTGCTTTGAAGAAAACAATGAAGATTGTTTATCATTATTTGGACTTTAGTCTAACAATTATAACACACTTACATGAAGAAGTTAAATTTTTGAATTTCTTTTAAAACAAATTTACGTTTTTATAATGTCAACACATGACTTAGGTTCAACAATTAAAATGTAAACACTATACTTAATATTATATATAAATACAAACTTACCGATGCTAATCTACCAAATACAATAAATTCCACTTGTACTAAAAGCATTTCACCAATTTGTGGACTGGGCAATGTCAGTGCACCGTAACCAGGCGAACTATATTGAAATATGTTTGGACATGGTGACGATGTTTGAATAAAATGTTGCCCCAACGAATTAAATTTTGTTAAAATAAACGATACTAGGCATAAATATAAATTTATTTTTGTCATTTTGTTACTATTTTTCATTTAAATTAACTTATATATGTATATATATTTTAAAAATTTTGAACACACACAATAAGATCATACACCACAAAAAAAAATACTTAACAAATATTTTTTATAATAACAACAATCATTATATAACTGTAAATTTATTAAAAACAAATTTAAACAATCAATAAACACACATATATATAGACACTCACAAAACACTGTTAACTGTATATAAATATTATTATAAACACTTTGTTAATTTTATTTTAGTGATCTTCTTCGGTTGAGAGTTTCATTTGAACTGACTCTGAGTCTGAGCTCTGAGCTGAAATTGACAAAAAAAAAGGTAAAATAATTGTAAAGACGCGAATATAATCGATCAATGCGAATTAATACTATTTCCTCCGTGCTCCGTCAAATCGATCATAGAGCATGGACGTGCGCTTTAAAATTATGTATGCATGTACGTCCACAATATTTTTCTATGGATCGATCACAGAATTTCTGAATGTCCCTGTGATTTTAGGTTTGAAAAGAAGGCGTGATTTGTTTAAATATTTTGTTAAAAACGCAGGTACGTTTAGTTATTGTATACTATGTTTTTATAGTGCCATAATTATTTAATTAGCACGTGAAGACAGTTTTTCTTTTGTTTTATTTAAAATTGTCTATATTTAGTTTAAGTGTTTAACGCCTTTCTTTTTCGAAATTTTATTTTATGAATGTAAAGTATGGGTTTTTCCATCGTAAAATTTATTTATTTTTTTTAGGGGAAGAACCTCCGGATAGGGGTTGTTGAATGAAACGTATAGGTTCACTACATACTTGAGATTTGAAAAATATTCAATGGGCGATATTTTTAAAATTAATGTTTGTCGCCTGACATTTGTATTTTGAACTGCGTTGATTGTTCCAATCGATCCTTAATTACTGCAGGAGATGTTGTTGTAGATATAGTTCTTGTGGTAAAAGTTTAATTGCTACAATCGCTTATTTGATAATGTGACATTGTTACATTTTCTATCACTGATGCTGACGGTAATAATTGTGGAGGTTATTATTTGATTAAAATGTGTACTTTTATTTAAATTACAAAATCCAATATTATAAAATTAATGGACATATTAGAGATTAAACACATAAAGCTTGTAGAGTTGAACATAAGTGATAAAAACAGACTCACATATGGTTAAAATTAAATATTTAAGGTGCCCTTAGAAAACCCGAAGTCAAAAGCATTGCTTATTTCGCGTCGCCCATTCGGTTAACAGGTTCATTCTCACCATGAGCTCAAGCTTTGCTAAAATCTGTATATATGTATATAGAGTCGACTTGCAGGTGTAGTTCATGTGGCTTTTATTGTTTGCTAGTAAACTCAGACGTGGTAGATCTTCCTGGCAGGAAGCCGTGTTGAGCTATTGAAAAATGAGATGAATTGCAAATAATTGACGACAATGATGATAATAACCTGTAGGGTTGTAGTACAAAATCAGCTTGCTTTCCAGCTTTACGGTAAAGGGTAATTTTAGTACTTTTCATTGATATGGAAACTTGCCAGTCTGAATAGATTGATTAAAGAGCAGACAAAGCGGTTCAACTAGTTCAGCGCGGAATGTTTTCAGAATCGCAAACAACACCAATTAAATTTAGAGCTTGTAATATATCCTTCATTACAATATACGGTATGTAGATTGGATACCTAATTCGTTCGTTGGCGTTAAATTATTTCTGTTTGGTACACTGATTGAAAAATTCAGAATATTTACGATACAATGTTGGTCACATGTTCGTTTATCGTAGTAATACATGGAGGCAGGGTATCCTTTGGTCTGGTGTTTAGTATTAAAAGTACTTAGGATTATAATGTTACGATATAATTTTTGTACTTTGTTCAAAATACCCCTCATACATGACGTTGATCGTTTGAATTTTGGAATAATCTTCTGTTGCGTCCTGTATCGTTGTTTAATTTAGTTGTATGCTTTGTTCTTCCTATTTTTGAAGTTGATAAGAGTATAATCATTCCATGCGGGATGATCCACTTTCGTTAAGAATTTTGTTAATTTTAAGAATAAAATTAAGAATGAAGTCGATGATTTCAAATTGCACTATTCAATTTCCATCTAGTTTTGAAGAAATTTTCAATTTGCTACTTGGTGTCTTATGAAGAACCATCGTCGAGGAGCTACTGCATTGATTTTATAAAATGAAGACTGCGTTGATTGTTCCAATCGATCCTTAATTACTGCAGGAGATGTTGTTGTAGATATAGTTCTTGTGGTAAAAGTTTAATTGCTACAATCGCTTATTTGATAATGTGACATTGTTACATTTTCTATCACTGATGCTGACGGTAATAATTGTGGAGGTGATAGGATTTCGGTGTGTATTGCTAACGCCGGTGTTGGTTGTTGAATTGAGTTATTGGTCATGAAGTATAAGATACCTCTGATGTTGGTTCGGCTAAACTTAATTGACAGGTAGCCTTGGGCTGGGATCTTGTGATACGACGTTCCTCTAATGGCAAAGGAGTTGGTGGAATGGCCCGGATGGCACTCATTATAGTAAATTCGGCCGTTCAATTCTTTCCACTGCCGTAGCTTAATTTTGGAATGGGAATCCATCATACCAGTGCTAAATTCCGAACAAAACCAACGTAGGATAGGTCCACTATCCAGAATTGTTGTGATGGTTTTCTTGACCTTATTTGGGATTTTGTGCAGTTTTCTGATGTTTTCCGCCACGCCATATCCAAGTTCCGCAGTATATTTCCCTCCAAGTCTGCAATATATTCAGAATGCGTTCTTGATAAGAATCTTCCAGGTTTTCATACCACATAATTATATTCTAAGCTCTATATATTACGAGAACACACTTGCCAGAATTCTAAACGTTATTGAATGTATTACATGCCAATAGATATATCGAGATTCTTCAGTTTCCTGGATTCCTGGATTGCCCATATAAATTCACGTTCGAAATTCTCTAAATAGGTTGTCTCCTTTGAGATTTCATTTATAAATTGTGTTGAGAAGAATAATATCACGAGAATGATGCTATATTTCCATTAGAAAGGAATAAATTCACTGTCCCCGTACACTTCTGATACCTGATTTTGGCCATGGTGTGGATGATGGGTGCATTGCATTCACATGCGATACTTTCCTATTTTTTAGCTTATTATATCGTCTGTGGACGTTTATGAGTTTAACTCACAATATTTGGTGGAGGTTGAATGAATAGCGACCTAAATTTTGAATCTACACTGATTCACTGAATAGATTTTGAGATCAAAAGTGTAATTGTTATGTTTTATGGAAGTATATATTTGTGTGTACACGTCCAGGTCTATACATACAAATATTAAAACAAGACCATTAGTCAGAATTTCCCAGATAAAGTCGGCACTTTAAGTACCAAGCTAAGAGTTTGTTAACCAAATTCTAAATGTCCGCACAAAATTGTCTTTTGGTTGCAAAAATTTACTCTATAAAGAATCCAATTTTAACCACTGCATCAACACTTCTAACCCTGCACGATTCGCGAGAGGTAAAGCTGCACAAAATATATTTGGAGCAGAAGGAATACAGATGAAATTCAGAAATAAAACTGCCAACATAAATTTTTATTTATTTATTTAGATACAACTTAAGATTTGCAGTTCTTTACCGCTTTAGATTATAACAGATACTCGATAAATTTGAAACCAAAAACAAACAAAAAACAATATCCATACGAACTGAAATCATACTTCCTCCATGGTGTCCCCTCGTTTTAATCACTTCCTGAACCCGATTTTTTACTTCCAACCGATGAACTTCTTGACCTAGATCGTGATTTTGATCGAGATTTCGATCGTGAATGACTCCTCGAGCGATTCTTTGATTTCGATCTGCTACGTGAACCTGATCGAGATTTACTGTGTGATCGGCTTCTACTACCTGACCGCGAACGTGATCCACTACCACTTCGAGAGCCTGAACGTGATCGTGATCGAGATTTTGAACGTGACCGCGATTTAGATCGCGATCCAGATTTTGATCGAGATTTAGAACGTGATCGCGATCTCGACTGGCTGCGTGATCTTGACCCAGAACGGGATCGCGACCCGGACCGTGATCGAGAACCAGAACGAGATCGAGATTTTGAACGTGATCGAGACTTTGAACGTGATCGACTTCTTGAAACGCTTCGTGATCGTGATTCATCCGAGTCAGATACAATCCTTCGACGACCGGATTTCTTGTTTTCTGCGCCACTACCATCATTATCACTTCCAGTCCCAGCCTTACGTCTGCTTTCGTCACTATTGTCTGATTCATCAGTTGAAATTATGGCTTTCGATAAAACTTTCAGTTGTTGTTTCTTCGATAATTTCTCCATCGATTTGTTCTTGGGATCTTTTTTCTTACGCCCCTTCTTGGTTTTTGGTTGATCACTATCACCACTGTCTGAATTATCATCATGTTTTGACGATTTATCTCGCTTCTTACCGCCCGTCTTTCGTTTACGTTCTTTCTTCGGTTTATCTTCACGATCGACTGGGCCTGCCGATCCATCTGAATCGGTAGCGATTTCTTCCCGACGGCCTCGTCCCCGTTTCTTTTCGGCATGCATCATCTGTTCGGCAAATATTAATACATTCTTGGTTTTTTCTTTGTACTCTTGGCGTTGCTTTAACGTTTCTTCCTTTGCCTTCTCGCGATCTTCTTCCATTTTCTTACGTTCCTCTTGTTGTCGGCGTTTGAATGCTAACCTTTCCTCTTCTTGCTTCAGACGAAGTGTTCGTTCTTCCTCGTCAATGCGTCGAGCTCGGGCGACATGATATTGTGCTTGTGATAAGAGATCCTGGCACTGACTTGCTTCGGCTACAGCAAATGTGATATTAAAGCGTTGTTTATCACCATTGACCGCTAGATAATTGAAATAGGTTTGTGCCAGTCCTAATTCATGTACGGCTTGTAGTACAACCGACAGAGTAGATTTGTCATCTTTTAAGATCTGCATGGCCAATCGTTGTAGAATAAGCGCGATATTGAAAAGCAATAGAGTATCTTGGGGTGCGACTCTTCGGGCTTTAAGCAGAGTCATTTTGGCCTCCTTTAATTTACCGGCACGATAATAAGCACGCGCCAAATATAACATTACATCGACGTTATTATGTTTGAAGAATTTTTTTAAACAATTCTCGTACATTTGAATGGCACTGATGTACTGCTTCTGTTCGACATAAATGTGAGCAATGTTGAGCCACACGTCATGAAAATCGGCTGTGGCTTCTCGCACTTGGGCAAAAATATCACGAGCCTCGTTGATACAACCTTTGTGCGCGAGAACAGCACCAACTCCGTTGGCAGCCCATATGTTCTTAGGATCGTTTTTTAGAACTTGTTTATAAATGGCAAGCGCTTTTTCTTGATGTTTTTTCTCTTTGTCTTTATCCTTGGTCGGTTGATGTAAACTCTGGAGCCAAAAGTTACCCAATGCTATCAAGGAATACGAATCAGTCGCGGTGGCTGGGTTTTTTAAAATATTTTCAAAATTCTTTTGACCTAAAATCCACTGCATTTTGGCTAAATGTAGATTACCTAGTAGGGAACGGGTGTCCGGATTTTCTGTGTTGATTTTGAGCGCATCTTTGAAAAAATCGGATGCCACGAAAATCAATCCTTTGTCTCGAGCCATACAACCCAGCCGCAGATAACAGTCAATATAATTTGGATGCTCCTTCAAAATGTCTTTATACAATTTGTCGGCCTTGTCAAATGAACAAATCGCCTCATTCAACCGAGCCAAATTGTATGTCATCGACACCGCAATCGAATCGTAATACTGTTGATCATGTTCCGCTTCGACTTTCGCACGGTCGATGGCCAATTCCAGTTTCTCACGAGCCGTATCGGAGTTGCCTAGACGAAAATGTAGTGCCGCGACATTATTTAAAATTTCGGGCGGAATATCAGCTTTTACTTTATCCTGGAGTATACTAGTAGTGGTGGCATACGCTTGAAGTGATCCCTGTAAATCATTTTGCTCCAAAATTTGTGCCAACTCAATCCATGCCTCAACATCATCGGGAAATTGTTCTGTAACCTTTTTCAAATGCATTTTGGCATGATCCCGTTTCGATTGGCTGGCCGAGTTGGCGTATAGTGAACCAAGAATTTTCATGGTTTCATAATTGTTGGGCTGAACTTTTAACACTTTTTCGAAGCATGCGGCCGCATTTTCTGTATCCCCACGATATATATACATTTGGCCGAGACCAAAATGTGGTAAAACAAAATTACTCGGTGCAAACTGAGTCGATTGATAATAGTACTGGAAGGCTTGATCGTAATCGCGTTGAACATGGAATGCGCGGGCCAATTGGTAGCAACTCTCGGCTCGCATAGCTTCATTCTCGGTGTTGTGAAATGCGTGAAGTGCCAAATGTTGGACCTTTTGATAGTCTTTTTTGAAGAAAAAATGATTAGCCAAATGATTTAACACCATCGGATTTGTGGCATCGATTGTGTAAGCCTTGGACAACATTTGAACACCTTCCCGGTTCGAGGCTGGTTCATTTAAATTCAATTTTAGAATGGCTAGACCAACTAAAGCGCCAACACAACTTGGATCTAGATCTAATGCACGGGCAAATGCTAATTTAGCCTTTTCTGGATTATTCATCTTCAGGAAGCAATGTCCCATACCCAAACGTACTGCAGCTGGACAATTAGGATTTGTACGAAGAGCCTTTTTATAGAATGCTAGTGCTCCGCGATAATCCTTCTTGTTGAACGCAATGCATGCTTTGCCCAGTAATGACGGTATATTTGAAGGTGATTGATTTAACACGAAATTAAACTGTGCATCAGCCTGATCCATTTTATCGCCTTCTAGCAGACAGAAATAGGCCCGCCCAAGCAAATGGTTTTGGTCGTACATGATGATTTTGTCCGCTGTTGTATACAAGTGAGTGGCCTTCATGAATTGATCTCTTTTACGATCTTTAGACTTTTCTCGATTCGCTTCTTGCACATAAAATGCAGCTAACATATCATAAGCCCTCATCTGATCTTTTTCATAGTCGCGATAATCGATATTCGCGTCCATTCTTGAAGATTCCAGTATCCTGATAAAATCATCGGTCTTGTTGTGTTTGTAATACGCCAAGGCTACGGTCACCCATGTATTTAATTGCGACCGCTCCTGGCGTAAAATTCCTAACACTTCGTCACATTCGGGCAATTGATCCGGATCTAATTCGATTACCTACAAATTGAAGAAAAACATTATCTTTAAACAGTTTGACATTTCCACATAACCTCACATTATAGTGTAACACTTTCTAAACCAATATTTGGTGTTTATTGAATTTCATTAACTAATAAACCATGAAATTTTGATTTTTATACACAAAACTCTTTAAATATCATAATCACAGAGCCTTTTGAATTATATTTTCAATACCTCATCCGTATCCCGGAGTGGAATTTCGATTGAAGCCATTTTAGTCGATGTCGACCACTACTGACTCGAGTCCGTGCCAAATTTGACGTTTAAACTTTATATATACACTTTATAAAATAGAATTGTTATGATTTTATTTACACTAGTTTTCCATTACACTAATTTATTTTATTTTTTTCACTATATAATTCCTAATAATTGATAATTAAATTTTTTGTTCTGGAGAGAAAATTTTTTATGCACTTTTTGATCGTTCATAGATTTCTTATTTTATTTACGCGTTTACATGATTTTTTTGGCGTTCTGTTGGTACCATTGATTTTATGTTGAATGTCAAATTATTGTAGGTTCACGCAAAAATAAAAATACACTATGACAACATTTAGGCGCAATATAAAATAATGTCGGTTTAATTTTTTATTTCTTTCATGTTCAAATCAAATTCTTTATCATTTTTACTGTTATATTCAGCTTAAATCCTTATCAAACTAATGCTTCTAGTATTATTACTACTTAAATTTTATTGTTGAATTGAGGTGAACATAGATTTCAAATTTGAATAAATTTTGAAGTTTGAATTAAGCATAACCATGCTTGAGTAGCTAATTTTAATAAATTTTAATACTCTGAAATTTAAAATAGCAAATTAAAATCATTCTCGAATGAACTAATTAAACTTTCATTTGAAATAATTTGAAGTAAAATTAAATTTAAATCGTATTCAAATGAAAACATTGAATTCAGACCATACTTAATAGAATGGGTTTGTATAACAACTAAGCCGAGGTGAGTTTCTTTTGTGTTTGGTAGTTATTGAAATACCTCTACGTCGAACAAAATGATATTAAACATATAATTGATCTTTCTGAAGTATTCCTAAAATCGTTATTTTGTTTAATTCAGTTGACTAAGAACTTATTTTTACATTAAATCGGAACACCTTTACAAACGTTCTTGCGACATCGACGGTGGCGCCTTTAGCAGAAGGGTAAATTTCTAGGGTGTACAGGAATCTACAGTCTACACTAAAAATAATGAAACTAAAATGAGTGAGTAATAAATTGATCTCTTTCTTCAAAAGCAGACTACTTTTATCTGCAGAATGATAAATTCTTATCCAATTTGTTCTTAAATTATGTTTTGGGAAGTACAATTTAAGTTTATTATTTTAAACAATAACTTATATTTCATGTTAATTTTAAATTCAGATCAATGTTCCATTAATATCAGAGAAATATGTTAACAACAGTCTTAACATAAAATGATTGTCATTATGCAATTTCTATGTACAACCAGTACGCGTTCCCATATCATTCTGTACAAATATTGAATAATCACAGTAGCGGCATATTATTTCGTTCACTGTACCCGTAAGAAGAGAATGTTACTAAATTTTGTATTATTAATGTGAAACGTGACTGCAATTGAAAATGGGTTATGAAATTTGTTCGGTGTCCGTAGGATTTCGTACCCAATTGTCGTTAATTTTTGTTCTAAATCGAGGCTGAATGAAGACAGATTTAATATACTTTGATGTTGAACTTCATTGAATATGTATTAAATAAAAAGTTGTGTTACATTTGGATTAGATTTTAAATTGGTTTAATGTCTTGCATGACTTTAACCCTGATCAATGTCTTATAGAGTGGGTTGAAGTGATTCGTCCTTACGAAGTCTCTATACTCAAATATTCGTCAGAGTTGAATGTTTTAACAAAATTATAAATTATAAATTGGGATATATCTACTAATACTTTTGCCACAAGCATAATAATTTGAACTTGAAAATAGGGATTAGCATAATAAATTTATGTAAATATGTATGTAATTTGTAACTAGTACAAAATTAATTCATTCAAGATATGAATTAATTCTTAATCCTTTTAATATTATTGTGTACGAACAAAAGAGAATACCAAATTTTACATTATCCTTAAATCTTGTATGATCTCTGCAAATTTTAATCATATCACAAATCATGCCTATATGCTCAATTATTGGTGTATAAATATATTACATATACATATTGTATACATACCGAAAAATTCTTCCACATACATATACATATATTCTTATTTATAAGCAAAGAATCTATATTTAATACTTTTTCCTTCTTTTCATGTCTTACAGCAAGTATTTATTTTCTACCCCTCTAATAACATCCAACAAAAATTTCTCACACCACTACTGTTTGTATTAAATATTTTTCAAACAAAAACCAAGAAACAAAACCACTCAATCACTTCATATATATAAGAAAGAATATCCCCAACTCCAGGTTTTATCTATATTGTATTGTATATAGAACAGCAACAGATACACAGTTCGTTTACAAATTCGGCAGTGTTCGGCAAAGTGAAACTCGACGATGAATATTTTCACAATGATAATTTTTATATAGATTCATAACTACAATTGATGCAATTGATGCAAATTATTGGCAAATTTCACATCCAAATTTTATTCTTCACTCTCGCAGGACTGGCAATTCAGATGTAGTAATTCTCTATAGGCCAAATCTGTGAACACTTTTGGATATAAAAAAACTCGGTATTTCTGCCCACTTATGGTTCACCTGACAATAACCGACCATTAACATATTGTGACGATTGACTTGGCCATGATTTGTATACGTTGATGCATCAGAAAATAAAACGTTCACGTGGTTATTGTATAAGCAACTAAGCTAAAACAGATACTAAACCTCCATTTTCAAAAACTTAGAAATATTAAATCTACTGTTCGTGTTGAATTAAGCTACCAAATTAGGTAGCCGTGAACAGCTTATTTTAAAATTTTGAGATTATATTCATAGACAAGATCTTTTAAATCGTACAGAAAAAAAAATTATACGAATTCAACACTGGATAAATGAGCCGGATCAGAAAATCGTGGGTTAAAATTATTATAAAAACTAGTTATCTTTACTTAAACATAAACGAACTGTTATTTGTTTCTTATTAAAACTAACTATTTGCAGATATCAAATTTATTTGAATTAAATACTAATACACCAAAACAAGATATCTGACAATATTTTAAATTATTTTTATTACAGACCTTTTTGATTTAACTTCGATTTCTCAAAAACTTTGTAGCAGTTTCTCAACAAAAAAAAAATACAGATATACGAGTATACTACATATACCGAATCGAAAGAATTGAGTTCATTCGATAATCCAGAAACTAATATTTGTGTAAAATGCGATTAAGAAAAATTATTATTATATAGGCCAGTGCCAGAACATGAGTACTCCGGGCTCTGGGGCCAGATCGGGTTTCATAACAAATTTCTACCAAACATGTACATGTGCATACAACACGTTGAATTTGTTTTTATTTTTGTGAAAGACTTTAACGTTTTCTCTAAATTTAATGTCGTGAGTTGATTTTCAACTCATCTTAATTTAATATTTGTTATTTGATGTATACTGTGAATGTATACTGTTGAACTTTATTCAAACTATTTGAAACTGTTTGAAAAAAATTAAAACATTTTTTGAAAGCATATAACTCGTTTCGCACTACATCGACTGCTTGTAGCCTTAATGTCAATAATAATTAAGATGTGGAATACGATATATAATTTCAGTCCTAAAGGCATTACTCAGACTAAGAAATTTGGCAAGAGATTGGCTCCCTCTAAAAAAGTCTTAGAAAAAACAAAAAGAACTCAAAATTAAAGAAATTTTCAAACTTTTAACATTTAACTAAAATTTACTAAATTGGTATATTGGGAAATTTGGGAAGTGTTGCAATATTTAAAATGAAAGTTCAAAATTTTTTCTAAAATTGTCTAAATTTTTTGAAATTCGAGTGAAATTCCGAAAATCGAAAAATCATCTCAAATTCGAATGAAAATTCAAAATTTATAAAATATTGAAAAATTCTACCTATAGTTTCACTCTCCCTAAATTTGTGAATTTTGAATATTGCAAAAATTGGAGAATTTCGTGACCGATAAATATATTCATATTTTATAAATTGAACAGTTCGAATTTTAAATTTTATCTTCTGAATCGAGTGCGTGAATAAAAACATTCGAAATTTTTCGTTTCCAAACATTTAATTAAGAAATTAAAAATTTTTAAAGGCTTTTAGTTTTTCAAAACATATAGTTAGTATTTCGATTTAAAATTAAGAATTGTAAACTACAAATTTAATTTCAACTCTCGATTATAGGTAATCTCTATTTCTCTGCACCTAATCGTAATTAGAAACTTAGAATTTTCAGAGTATGGGAGTGTTGAAATTAACAAATGCAAGTTTTTTTTGTAACTCGTTATGCCACGACAAGATCAGCGAGATTTATGATTACTTGAGTAGCAGACGCAAATACTCGTTTCGTATAAAAAATATATTTAAAAGTGTTTAAAACTGGATAGGTCGTTTGAATTTTGGCTCTAGAAAAAGACTTACATTTTATATTGTGTAACTAATTTTGTGATTTTTTTTGGAGAATCTAGTTAGCTGCAAAAATATCATTTTTGGGCAATCGCATTTAAAACAAAAATGGCTGTAATTCAAATAATTTTATTTTATTCGTATATTCAATTTAAGAATATGGCGAGAATCACCGTTCATATTTATAACTTATTTTAACGGTAGCACGATAATTCACAGAAAACGACAATTCACCGAAAACAACAATTCACCGAAATCGACAACTCACCGAAATCGACAATTCACCGAAATCGATAATTCACCGAAAAAGAAAATACATGGGAACTACGACTATACCGATTATAATGAATTGAAATTATTTGATGGAAATGGAATTGGAAAATGATTTTTCGATAAAGTTCTGGAATACAGTCATTTGGAACGGAACTAGGCCAATCCTTGACCGATCATCATGATTTTTGGATACAATTCTGAAATGGGGCTTTCTGGAACGGAACTAGGTCATTATCATGAAACTTGACAAATTGAATGGATATGGGAATGTTAAATGATTTTTGGATGAAATGAGACTTGACAAGTTGACTGTAAATGGGATTATAAAATGATTTTTGGATAATGCTCTGGAATATGGCTGTTTGAAACGGGACGTTTTCGGTGAATTGTCGTTTTCGGTGAATTATCGTTTTCGGTGAATTGCGCTTTCGGTGAATTGAGGTTTTCGGTGAATTGTCGTTTTCGGTGAATTGTTTATCTGTGAATTGTCGTGGAACCTATTTTAACAAATTAATTTAAAAAAAATTATGTAAATTTAATAATATTATTTATTTAAAGAATTTTATTATTTTATGCAGCTCTTAGTCACCATAAACAATTTTGCTTTTCAATGGAATGAAATTGTTTGAAAATTTTCAAATTTTATCTGAAAATATAGCTAATTTAAATTCAGATAAATATAGTTTCTTTAGAAAAACCACAGAATTATTGTTTCAACATTTTTATTAATGTTGAGAAAAAAATCAATAAATTGGTTTGAGATTCGGGCCCTACAGTAAAACAGCCTTGGGGCCCTTGATTGATAATCTATATCTGGCCCAGATATAGGCAATCAGTCATGGGCAGCACTGGTTTAGAAAACCCGAGAAAGAATTAAGTTATAGCGGGGCCGTGAATCACACCCGTTCATGTTTAAAATGTGCCCGGATTCGTTCAAATGTTGCCAACCGCTACTGTAAGTATAACGCACTGATATAATATACAAAACTCACACCAAATCGCTCCCACCACCCCAAAGAACAAGAAACAACCAACAGTTTATTTTTTATTACCTCAAATAATAAAAAGAAACACAAATAAGAAAAAATAAAAACATTGAATAAAAAACAAAATTATTTTTCTCTTGTTTTCGTTACGTACTGTACGATACAAATATTTCTCTGTTTAGTTTAGGATTATCTACAGAACGTGGTAAATCGTTTGGCGTGGTATATCGCGCGGCTCCGATAACATTTATTTTATATATATTTTTTTATATAAATTCAAAATAAAAAATTATAATTCGCGATTATTTTGTATTTTTATTTTTTATTTTTAAATTAAATTAATTTACATTTATAATTACTTGTGGAATATTATATTTTTTGCGGTTTTAAATTTATATTTTGTGCGGCAATAATTACGAGTGTAATTTAATTGTAAGCAGACAGATTTTTAAATTAATAGAAAAAATTAAAAATTCGTTTGGCAAAATATTAAGTGGCAACATAATTTATATTTTTCGTATAATGAATTATGTATTAAAGGAAATTACTGAGATTTATTTTTGGTTTAATTAAATTAACAATTTATATAGTTCTTAATTATTATCTTATGTGCGTGTATGTGTGCCTGTGTTTATTAAAATCAACTATGTATAATTAAATAAGTGATTTGTTCTTGTTACATTGTTTTTTGTAAGATTGAGTTCTGTATACGACTGGTTTTAATAATTTTTAATAGTTTTAAGTTAATAATATCGATAATTGGTTAAAGATTAGTGATTATGATAAATAAATAATTAAAGTGTATTTTTACATTATGTATGTAAAACAAATTATATGGACATGTTAGTATTTAAGTTTACTATTATTGCACGTGCTAAGTAGTTTTTTTAATGTGCGATATACTAAGTTCTTATAAACTTTTTGTGTGTGTGTTATTTGGAAAAAAACTATATGTATATACTTGACAAGGTAATTACTAATTTAATTACTAACATTTTCTATTGTTTAAGTAGTGCTTTGAAATATTTCAATCATGAATATGTTATGTTTATATTATAACTCCGCGAATGATGTTATGCCGATCGATTCAAAGGTCTTTCGTTTTTTTTATTTCTGTAAAAGTTCTATAGTATTTAAATAAATTCCAAAGTTCGTAATTAAAATCATATTTAGAGCAAGCCTACCTTAACATAATATTATTTTAGCTATAAAGATATTTATAATTGGCCTGCACGTTTGGTATCTAGAATTAAATATTTTGAAATCATATTCTTGAATTTTAATTTTACAAAAACATTAGGGCATACATTTAGAATTCTCGATCTAAAATCGTGTTTCTATTGAAGGAAGAGTAATCATAAAAAAGTTAATATAAGCAGGACTTAGAGGAATACGTTGTCAACCGAAAGATTTTATTATTATTGCTCTTCAAATTAGATTTGCTATTGCCTACCATGTGGTTACCAAATGGTTAATTAATTTGGTCGTTTTAGTTATCATTTAATGTGGGTTGAGCAATAAAAATTTGGCATGCCTACATAGGTTGTCCAATAAATGATTGAATAAACAAAAAGTCGACAAACTAAATTTTTACGCAGCTTCATATCTAGCTTGTTAGATAGGGTATGTTTTTAGGTGAAAATAGCACTAAAATCTAACTTTCAATCCAAAATTAATGTTTGTGCTCTTAAGCTCGTGAATGCTATTGGAAAGCACCATTTCTTCTTGGAATGCTGTATTTATTATAGACACTATTATACATTTATTATGCGGGTCCCATTTGGTTGTTATTATACGCAAATCTCTGCGGTTATTTTTTTAAATTAAATTTTGTGTGTAGATTTATTACGTCAAATTTGATTGATGTATTAAAAATTAGATGAATAATGAAAATTGATTTATTTTGGACTGTGTGTACATAATAGAAATAAGGCTGTTATTTCTAAAAGTCCCACATTATATATTTTTATTCGAGAATCGAAACTGATTGCAATCAAAATGTATAAGCTGTATATAGTCAAATTTTAACCATCCACAATCTTCAAATTAATTTTTATTTAATCCAGAACAATAATAAAAATTGTAATATTTTAATTTTACGTGATGTAGCTCAAAGGTTCCTAACGACAACGATTTTAATTTATTCTATGAGAAACAATATTGGGTGCACTGTTCATATTAAATGCTCTAGGGTACTACAGTATTCATAATTTTTATTTTATTTCACAAATATTTTGCATTCATTATTGCAAATACAGTACAAACAACACGTACCAGACAAATAATTTGAACGCCAGTAGTTTCTAATTTTGAATAAAAATTCTTTAGATATTTTTAAACTGACAAATTATTGTTATTTAAAATTTGTTTGAACCTCATTGAGAATTTACATGATGACTGTCTGTCAGTCTATTTCTTGATCTCATCCAAAAACGCATTTTTATGTTTCTCGTTTATTTTTATTATTAAAACCGGTTCAATATTTGAAAAATTTGTATATTGATTCTAAATTATTTTCCTAAGAAAATTCCTAATACCTAAGAAAATTATAGCTTATACGAGTATATATATATGTATTTAAATTAGATTTAGTTCGCCCGACGAGCACTTGGTGTGTTTTAATCTAAGTAAATAAAGTTATGCAGCAGTGGCCAGCATCAACATTAAATTATTAACTAATTCGCTTAAATGTATAAATAATAATAATAATAAACAGTTTTAAAGGCCATTACTGGCCCGTTACTGAGTCAACTATTTGGCTCGAACGGTTTCGATCCTGAGCATGGTCTTCATACTGTCTAAGAAAATCTGAAGAGGCCAAGTCGATCTCTACATCGTGGAGCCATCATCGCCTGCAACGACCTCTGCGCCTACCACATGGTGGCTCTCCTTTCAGAGATCGCTGCGCAATTCGTTCCGGATCAGCACGCAGAACGTGACCGAGCCAGCGTACTCGCTGGGATCTTACTTCATGTACAATATCGAGGATCTTCATTCTGATATCGTTTCTTTTGATCTTCATTTATCAGACCTTCACAGTCGAAACGTTCTATGCGTTTCGCTGTGTTCCCAGACTTGTACGAAAATTTACACCGTAGCTTTGCAGCGACCAAATGATGATCGCTGCCTACGTATTTGGTTGCTGACCGATAAGTTCTCGCATCCTGCACCCAAGCCCGTCCTTTAGAAACTAATACATGGTCAATTTGACTGCGGGAAGTTCCGCGAGGTTGTGTCCATGTTTCTAGATGTATCTGTTTGTGAGGGAAGAACGTGCTTACTACTTTAAGATTGAAAAGTAAGTACATCATTCTCTCACTATTATCGGTCGCAGTTTCGTGTCGGGAGTACGGACCTATGTCTTCATATAAGTCGGTCTGATTTATGTGAAAACATAAGTCGGTTTGATTTCTGCCAGCATTAAAGTCCCCAATTACCATTCTAACATCGTGTTCGGGTATAGATCCCATCAGATCGTCCAAGTATTTGTAAAATGAGTCTTTATCTTGGGGCTGGCTGACTTCTGTGGGCCCATGTACACAAACCATCGACAGGTTGGCTAACTTCATGCGGAAGCGAAGCTTACACAATCGGTTATTTTTTTTTTTAAAACAATTTTAAAGGCCATTACTGGCCCCTTACTGAGTCAACAATTCGGCTCCAGCTGTTTCGATCCCGAGCATGGTCTTCATACAGTCCAAGACAATCTGAAGAGGCCAAGTCGTTCTCTACACCGTGGAGCCATCGTCGCCTGCAACGACCTCTGCGCCTACCATATGGTGGCTCTCTTTTTGGAGATCGCTGCACAATTGGTTCCGGATCAGCACGCAGAACGTGCCCGAGCCAGCGTACTCGCTGAGATCTTACTTCATGTACAATATCGGGGATTTTCTTCAGATCTCTGATCTCGACATTGTACAGAGCTCGGTAGGTACCATCTATTTCGCGTTTTGGGCCGTAAATCACACGCATAACTCTTCTCTCAAATGTTAGGAGCCATCTCTCGTACTCGTCCGTCAGCGCCCAACTTTCACATCCAAACATACCAACGGGCCTGATCAACGCTTTGTAAAGCTTCATCTTCACGGCACTTGATAAGTGTTTAGATTTTAGCAGTGGCCTTAGAGGATACAAAGAGCGACTGCCAGCTGCCAGCCGCACTTTAATATCCTCACCCACATTGTTATCGTGAGTGATAAGAGAACCCAAATATTTGAACCTCCTCACTCCGTCAAACGTGTGGTGGCCACTACTAAAATCTGGTGTGCCATTGTTCCTAAAACCAGAGATCAGGTATTTCGTTTTGGACTCATTGATCTGAAGTCCAACTGAAGCTGAAAACTTTACAAGCGGATCAAGTATTTCTTTCACTCCGTTGCTATTCAGTCCAATCACGTTCAGTCATCTGCATATGCAAGCACCTGATTGGACTGGCGATATAAGATGTTACGCTGCGGTGTTTCAGTTTTACGAAAGATGTACTCCAACATGAGATTAAAGAGTATCGGGGACGGAGCATCTCCCTGCCGAACACCCGAGTTAACTACAAGAATTGTCGATAGCCTTTCTAACTTTAACACATCATTGAGACTGCGTCACTGTCATCCTATACATAGTCGTACTAGTTTTGTTGGCATTCCTAGGTATTCCAGGGCAGACCACAAACTCTTTCGATTGATCGAGTCATAGGCCTGCCGAAATCCAGGAACACCTGATGTGCGGGGATGGATGTCCCATAATATTTAGATAGAATCATCCGCAGCGAAAAGACCTGATCGGTGACTGATCGATTCGGACGAAATCCTCCTTGATAGTCACCAACCAAGCCCTCCGCTAGAGGAGTGATCCTATCTAATACAATGTATGACAGTAACTTGTACGCTGTGCAAAGGAGGGCTATACCGCGATAATTTTTACACTTCAAGCGGTCTCCCTTCTTGAAGATGGGGCATGTCGCGGCCACTTTCCATTCGTCAGGCATAACTTCGGTTCGCCATACTAATCGAATAAGGTCGAAAAGACTGTTCAACAAAGTATCCCCTCCGAATATCAAGAGCTCCGAATTAATGCAGTCCACTCCAGGTGCACGGTTTCGTTTCAATCTCTGCATGGCTTTAGTGAATTCCTCATGGGATGGCTTCTCAGTGCAAATCTCCGCAGTCTGTATTAGAGGTGGCTCAACAACAGTCTGTGACGCTTGATGGACATCAAGCAGGTCGGTAAAGTGTCCACTCCATGCGTCAAGTACTGCGTTGATATTGACACAGAGGTTTCCATCCCGGTCCCAAATGGCGGTTGACGTAGGCCTGAAAGTATGGTGCAGTCCAGTAATTCCTTTAAAGAAATTACGCGAACTTAGCTCATTGCTGAGTTGTTGTACTTTCAGAACCTCGGCCTTACACCATTCTCGCTTCTTCCGTCTACAAATCCGCTTAGCTGCCCTTCTTGCAAGAGTTGTTTTTCCTCGGGATTGTGAGACGTTTTTGCACTTCATTATGGGCTATATTTTGTTGCTCAACTGCAAGACTACATTCGTCATCAAACCAATCATTCTTGGGTCTGACTCTTACTATACCTAAAGTCTGTTGAGCAGCACTGACAACCGAAGTTTTCAGTACCTCCCAGACAGAGTTCACGCAGTCAGACTGGTAATTAGCTTCATTAATGTTGTCGCTGACAAGATCCTGATATCGTTTCTTTTGATCTCCATTTATCAGACCTTCACAGTCGAAACGTACCATGCGTTTCGCTGTATTCCCAGACTTGTACCAAAACTTCCATCGTAGCTTTGCAGCGACCAAATGATGATCGCTGCCTACGTATTTGGTTGCTGACCGATAAGTTCTCACATCCTGCACAACCTGAGCCCGTCCTTTAGAAACTAACACATGGTCAATTTGGATGCGGGAAGTTCCGCGAGGATGTGTCCAAGTCTCAAGTTTGTGAGGGAAGAATGTGCTTGCTACTCTAAGATCATTAGCAACCGAAAAGTACATCATTCTCTCACCATTACCGGTCGCAGTTTCGTGTCGGGAGTACGGACCTATGTTTTCACACAAGTCGGTCTGATTTCTGCCAGCTCTAGCATTAAAGTCCCCAATTACCATTCTAACATCGTGTTCGAGTATAGATCCCATCAGATCGTCCAAGTCATCGTAAAAGAGTCTTTATCTTGGGTCTGGCTGACTTCTGTGGGCGCATGTACACAAATTATCGACAGGTTACCTAACTTCATGCGCAAGCGAAGCTTACACAATCGGTTATTGATTGGTTGGAAATCCAAAACAGCGTTCTTTACCGGTGCCCCAAGAAGAAATTCAGCTCCAAGATTTCCGAGGTCATCTCCACTGTAGAGCAACGTATAGCCCTGGGACACATGGTCTCCACTTTTAGGCCAGCGAGTTTCTTGAAGAGCAACGAGTTCCCGCCGATTCTCTTTCATGCACGTGATTAGGCCCTCCAACGCTCCTGGTTTTCTAAGTGATTACACGTCCCACGTGCCGATCCTAAATCTTGTATCCGGGTACTTGAGCGAGGGCCCGGTGTTTTTTTGGCGGTATCCATTTTTCTTTTTGTTGACTTTATAAACAGTTTATTTTTTTTACGGATGCGGGTAGTCAGCGATCCAATGTAGTGGTGGTATTCTTGGGGAACATGTTCGTGCAATTTAGATTTACGAGATATGTGAGTGACCCCGACCACATGGGCCAAATGTATAATGAAATGCAAATATTAATATTTTTATAAAAAATATCCTAATTTTAGAAATTTTCCCAATCTTTTTTTATTGTTATTTTTTATAATTTGTATTGTTTATCGTTTTCTTCCTTTGCTTACTTCCTTTACTTGCTTGCAAAACGACAGCCGTTGAAAATAGTACGCGAATTGCATAATAGGGTTCCAGAATTTCTCAGATTATTATCGAGTGTTAAATAGGTGAAATATTTGTTACCAACAAGAAATGAAAAACATTTCAGTAAGCTTTGTGTATCTTCAGACTTGTTTTTGAATATCTGGCCAAAGTTAAGGCTGTCTTAGTTAAGGCTGTCTTGTTTTAAGAAGAATTATCCTTCTGTGGAACAAATTGTTCTTACTTTAAATAATGGCCCTTTTTGTTTTTTTAAATCATTTGAAAACATAACTCCTCAAAAGAATAAAAAAAATCAAAATTCAAACAACAATTTTCTAACTGAAAATAATGGAGAAATATTAAAACCATAGTCGCAATATTTGGACATATAAAAAAGACACAAACTTCTCATGAGAACCATTTAGGCATATTGTACCCGGAAGAAATCGAGAGAATGTTCCCTTTTTAAGGCAGTGCAGTTGAACTTTTATTAATGTCTTCGCACGTTTGACGAGCTTAGATATTCAGATAAATTTGGTTATTTGAAACAATTTCTATTTCCTAGTCTTGAAAAGAGTTGGCAAATCTTTTGTGTATTTTCCATTTACCTTCAAAAACGAGTTGATAGCCCGGCGAGAAATACGAGTTGAGAACCACGAAAATTTAAATTTTCTGCGTTTCAGTCGAATTTTTAAGTGTGCTTCGTATAGTTTCGAGGACCTCGAAATTCTATTTTTTTATAATATGATTGTTGTAAACTTAGAAAATCCAGTTTTTAGTAATTTCTTGCAACTTTCCAAAATCTTCAGTACCCAGGTCTCATCGTGGCTGTGCATGGCTCTGAATGTTTAAGTAATTTTTATAATTTAGTTCTTGTAAACTGTCCTTCCGCCCTTTTCTGGATACAAAAATATATGAAATGTTTTATTGACTCGCAGTCTTACCAAAATGCCATTTGAAAAGGGTATGGAGCTCAAGAGACCAAAATAGGCTCAAAGTAACTACGGTATCAGCTACACATACAATTTTTAACAGGTGTCATGGGTGGTTTTCTTAGAGAAAATAAAATCTGACAAAGAAGTCCTTATTGGCCACATATATTTTATATTTTCCCATTATGGACACCCTATGATTGTGACTTGTGACGAAACCAACACATTAGTGTCTGAGATGAGAAAATATGTTTTTAGACAAATGTCAATTATAAAAACAAAACAAAATTAGTTCTTGGTGATATATGACGCAAATTGTGTACAAATTGTGGAACATAAGTTTACACTGTGATGTAATTGTGTGGTGGCCCGTATGGTTCATATATATTTTGTGGTTAGTATTACAATGAGATATATCTTTATTTTATAAAATGTGGAACTTATATTCAGTTAGATCTAGTGGACAATTTTGATGCAAGATTTGTTTATAGCTTCAAATTAAGCTTAAGACAAATAGTATAAAATGTACTTCTCTTTTGTAAAATTCATATAACTGTTGAATATGAATAAAATATTAATTTAGCTTATAAAATGTGGAACCTATTTGCTCAGCTAGTTTATTATCTATTATGCAATTGTTTATCGTTTCAAACTTTATTAAGACAAATTGTTGAAGATATATGTTCAACTTTCTAATACTGTTTTAAAACAATCTTAATTAGACTGACTTGAGCCTTATACCATCATAAGCAACACCTTTGTATTTTTAATAAATCCATATGGCGATAATAGCCCTAAAGTGAAATAAAGGTCGAATGTCGAACCAAATCAATGTAACGAATTGTATATGTATATCAGTGAAAAGATTTTATTTCTTTTTCAATTTAATAATCGTTCATACAATTACGTTAAAAGCATTTAAGCAACCAGAAAACTGTCGCGTCATTATGAGGTATACGCACAACATCAGAATCGTAAGTGAAATTTTATTAGATTGCGGGTTCCAATATAATACTCAGTTTCACAATTCTGCCTGTCATGTCCCAACAATTTCTAGAATCTGGATAATGTTTATAATATAATATCCTATCGATATGAATCTCATCCATATGCGCCAAAATAAATTGTTGTAAAATATTTGGGGATTTTGATGAAAAGATCTATATGCGTATATATCAGATTAAAACATCATCGTTGCCAAAACTACAAAGTAAACATTTTTTTGGTTTAACCCGACCTAAATAAACAAAGTATTGTTCTGTGTGTGTATATAGATTTAGATGGATCAAAACAAGATTGGTAAAATTTGTTTGACAAATAATACGAATAAGTCGAAGCTGCTTGAGAAATGTGAATGGTGGTGGAATGTGAATTTATGTAGCTATATTCTATAATAATGTTACGTGTTGGCATGAAAACCTTTCAATTTCAGTTATACACAATACTCAAACTCTTCCTTATTGATAAAATCTAAACCGCATAAGTTAGTATAGATTTTACGATTTCCGAGCTATAGCAACATGTTAAGGGGGTGACTAATATACTTGTAAAAAAATCTGGTTTCCATTAAAATTCAATTCAATTACATATTTTCTTGCGTAATGCACAGTAACATAACGTTAATTTGAATAATTGCCAAATGGAGGAAAAGATTCATATACAATTTTATACGTACTATAATTCATTGTACATAATCTAAAGTATCCACACTTCTATATAATAGGAGGAAAAAAAATCCAGACACAATATGATGATGTCACACGATATTACTTATCGTGTCGTGATGATGTGTATATTGTTTCACATAAATATTTGATGTACATCATTCTAGGATGATTTCCTCATTCCACTTGGACCAACGCTTATACAGAAGATATACGGATTTAAATGTGGCATGCGCAACGTATCCGTATATGTATATAGATATGTATTATGTATATATATAGACCTGTATATTTAGAGAAATATTTGTCATCTGCTGTACGTACTAGAATATTTACAGCAGCAAATGAACTCTGTAATATATTATATTTTATAAACCCGTCAATATGTCAGTTTATTGGGCTATATTTAGTATAAGCTTCGTATTTCAGTATATGTACATGCATATTTAGAATACTGTCTGTTCAGTATGCAATATACACGTAAGTTACAAATTACATTTTGATGTTTTTTCAAATGTCCTGAGATTTTAGAATCCTTGTGTTATTCTGCAGCTTGCCAAATTTTTGATAGGCAGGGAACTGTTGAAAATATAAATTTTCGTTTGCTTTTGAAGTGTGATAATACCATACATAAATGTGCCTAGCTCGATTGATATTCAAAAGCATTTAAGAATTAGTTTAAATAAAATGGTTGACATGTTTTCACCTTTAAGATGAGATGTCCTGAAAATGTAATAATTAACGTGTTAAAACACATTATAATTTCCCCGGTCCTAAAAAATGGTATCGATATTAAAATATTAATATTATTATAAACTTGAACAATTATAATTTTTGTCTCCATTATGGTAACTGAATTTTAATTCTGCTAAAAGAGCTGAACGTGTTTTCGCCTAAAACAACACTAAGGTATTTATATTGTTTTAATCTTTCAATGCTTTGATTTTCGACTATACGATATCTACATTATCCTCAAAGTTTGATTTGATTGAAAGGACATTTTTTGAAACATTAACCACTTCCTCAGATTCTCGAAATCTTCGTTTACTTTTTGTACTGCTTCAGAATAAGTTGTTGCCGAAATTATAATCAACGTGTCATCTGCAAACATATTTACTGGATAGTTTTTTTATAACATCTGAAGAACTTCATTGTAACATCGATGATATAAAATTTTTGAATTGTTGTCTTCCTTGAAGATAGCTTGAAGAACCATGCTTGTTTAATTCCTTGAGTAAAATTTCTCTGTCAATAGTTTCAAAAGCTCATTTGAAATCTAAAAAAACTGCAATCACTGATTTATTTTTGTCTATTTGCATTTTTCAGTTATCCAACCTTAAGTTTTATGCAGTTTCGCAGGAATTAAATTCTCTAAAACTAGATTGTTGGTCCACGAATATGTTATTAATAACAATTTGATTAACTAGTTGGGTTTTTATTAACCGTTCCAGCACTATTTTATAATTTAAAGCCGCAAATCTTTCGATGTGGTCAGTTTTGGGGTTTTTGGAACTGGAACTCTTGATATTTTTGGAGTGCAGAATTCATGGGCCGAACCATCTTTCATGTCATGTACAGGCTGACATGGAGCTATGCAATGTGTAGTTAACCAATTAAAAAAAAACTCGGACCTGTATCTGTTTAAAAAAAAAAATGTAATACATCTCAGAATTCTCAAGTCATATAAATATATAAACTTATCTCAATAAAAAAATAAAAATTGTTGAATAAGTGAACATACTGTGAAACCGGAAAATTCGTAAAAGAACATCCACAGATTCTAATTACAAAAGCCGATAAAGGGAACACCACTGTAATAGTGAATCGTAGTGATTATGTAGAAAAAGTTGAATTTATGCCCCAAGATGAAAAAAGTTACAGATTGATCACAAAAGAAAATACGACGAAAGTAAATTAAACAAAATACTTACAACATGGATGAAAGAAGAAAGAATAGATGCATAGAAAGGTGAACGGTTGAACGGTTTGCCAACAATTCACAAGGTTGGCGTACCATACAGACATATAGTATGTTCCATCGGCATTCCTTTATACACTCTGTCTTCTTTCATTTCAGAAATCTTAAATTGTACAGTTTTTAAATCTTTCTTGGCAATCAACAACTCCGAAGACTTCTGCGAAAAAATCAAATCAGTATATAAATTCCTCCGAGTTATAGAATCATATCATTATAGACGTAGTTTCTTTATTTACTAGCATTGATAGTAAGTTGGCCTTGGACCTCGTTAATAAACAAAGGCAAACAATTAAATCTAATTCGAGGGCTACTAAGTTGACTAAAACAGAATTTGTTGAGGCATTGGACCTGATCCTTAATAATTGCGAATTTTCTTTCAACATGAAAAAATATAAACAGTTATTTGGATCACCTATGGGTTCACCTGTAAGCCCAGCTATAGCCAACTTAGTCATGGAACATCTAGAATCTAGCGTGCTAGCCTCATTCGACTTCCAGCCAATTTTTTTTTACCGCTATGTGGATGATATTATAACAGTGATTTCCGAAAACAAGATTTAATATTTTCTAAGCAAATTCAATTCTTTTAATCCAGAAATAAAATTTACAATAGAAGTAGAAATAGACGACATCTTATCGTTTCTGGTTGTAACGATTATCGAGAGAGACAATAGAAGGTTAATCACCGATTGGTATCATCAATAGATATACTTGGTCCGGCCGGTATTTAAACTACAATTCGCGTTTACCACAAACATACAATCGTAACACCATAACTCTTCTTACTAAAAAAAATTCTAAAGTTATCAGATTTTTAGTTTCGACAACAAAAATTTCGAACTTGTTAATAAAACATTAATTATTTTAATAATAACTACCCGCTTAATTTAATTAAATTCAACATTAATAAAACTAAATACAAACGACCTTCCACTAACGTTATCAATCACACACATTTTAATAACTGCAGTAATACCAATAGATACATTTCCATTCTGTACATCAAAGATTTATTTCATAAAATTAAACACTGGTTATGTAAATATAATTTATAACATCAGTCTGGGAGTCTCAACCTTTTCACAGTTGAAAGATCAAATTATTAAAGAACTTTCTAGCAACATAGTCTATAGAGTAAAGTGTGAATGTGGTTGTTCTTACATCGGAGAAACGAAACAGTATCTCAAGAATCGCATCTATCAACATAAATATGATGCAACGAAATGTTTAAAAAATGATAGTAGTGTTGATGAAAGTGTAAGTGCCTTATCAGCTCACTTAGCACTCACATCACACAATATCAACATGAACAAATCGAATTATAATAGACCAATATGTATGAGCCAATAAAATGATTGCGAATATATTCACAACACCTACAATTTTCTATACCGTTAAATTATTATACTGTTTAGGTATTATATGATGTCAAAATGGTAGTAATATTTGTTTCTAGGGTTTGGGTTGTTCTCTTCGGTAATTTCAACACATTTCAATTTTAATGTGAGAAAAATTTTTCTCGTTTTTTCAGTAAAATTCAAATGAATTTAATTTTTTATCCATAAATATGATACATTTAATGTTAAACATATTTTAATTCAATGATATGTCAATAAATAATGTTTTTTCAAGTTCTCGATAAAATCATAGTACTACACGAACTTGAAAAAAATGGGAAATTTTGAAAGAAAATATTTTAAATAAACAATTTTCATTGTATTAAGCTTAATACCTGTATTATTTGACAATAAAGGTCCAAACATATTGTTAGAAGTTGAAATTTATTCAAATAAATAGAACTTAAATCAAATATATTGGTTAAATTAAATAAAATTGCCCAGTATTATTCCCGATTAACTATAGGTGAGAAGGTTCATGACCTTTTGGCATAAATGTGGCTGAATTTCGTCGATCCAGCGTTTAATTTCCTTCTGTAATGCACGGGTGGTTGTGGGCTTGTTGACATAGACCTTTGACTTCAAATAACCCCACAAAAAGAAATCTAATGGTGATTTAATTCACAAGATCTAGGGGGCCAATTCTGATCACCGAAACGAGAGAGTACACGACTAGGAAATGTCTCATGCTGTAATTGAATTATTTCACGGAATGTATGGCATGTGGCACCATCTTGTTTTTTAACCACATGTCGTCTATGTCAATATCTAATAAAGAAGTGTGTTATCATGTCAAACAGTTACTGATTTACTAGTTTTTCGATAATCACATGTGGGTTCTCCGTACCCCAAATGCGGCAATTTTGGCGATTAACAAAGCCATTTCCGGCCATATTTCCGGACATTTTCGAACTGCGCCTGCCAAACTTTCATTATTTTAAGATATTCTTCAATAATGAAAATACGTTGTTCAAACGTGTAACGCCACATTTTTACTAATCCTAACCTCTCAGCTGTCAAATTTTTTTTTTTGGGGTTGTTAACACTTTACTATAATTTTGGGACACCCTTTATATGTGTATAATTTTCTCTACATATACTAGTCTTTATTGATCGCTTGTTCTTGTCACTCGCAATTGTGATCATTTTATTGACTTTCTATTTCCTTCAATTGCTTTATCTCATTTCAAACGTCCAATTAGAGTGAATCATATGTTTGGTAATTGTAATACGAAAAAGCGCTTTTAACAAATCTAAATTGTATTGTATTCTATGGATTTTAACCTGTGACGACACAAAAATGTTTGGTGTTAAGTAGTTAAAATATTTTTGTATAGTAGAAAAAATATGTTGTTTATTTATTTAATTTGTTTGTGACTAGTTATTAAGTTATGTACCTTATTGACGTTAAATCTCGATTTTTATTTTAGAATTTAGAAAATAATAACGAAATGTTATCGAAACGTTAACATGTAGTTATTTTATTCGTGAAATATATTATATAGGCTTAAAACCAGATATCATTGTTAATTGTTAAAGCCAAGGAAGCCTCTTACTTAACCTCTCCCTTCTTTCAGCAATTTCAAGTTTTCCCAGAACCAAAGAATTGTATTTCTATCGCATTTTTTAACTCCAATATTAATTCATCTGACTTTTCATTTAAATCACTTTTTGTTTGAAATTGCTGCTGTGCGGTATACAGTTCAGATTATTCTTAGAGTAGTTTTTTCATGATCAAATCTATATTCGCACTTAAAATACAATTATCGCTTATTTATTGCTTTTTAATAACTTCACATCGAATTTTCGTTGAATTGGTCAATAATAGGTCTATTAAAGTTTTGCTGGTTTGTCTAAATCTAGTGTATTCTGGAACTACTTGTGTCAATCTATAATCCTTAATTAGCGGCTTTAATTTTAAACTGTAAAACTCGTGGCTTTGTTATGATTGATAATTTTATCAATGTTTGTTGTTTGGAATGATCTATAAACTACTTCAAATATTCTAGTTGTATGATATGCTATATCCTTTGAAGACCTGAATCGCTAAAATCCAAAAGTGCGGTCCCTTTCATAATTGGAAATAATTTCGAGTGGCATCGTACACATTTGTAAAATTCAATATAAAATTCTGAGTCATACATATCGACGGTTGTTCGTGCTTCACTGAAAAGTACTATCGCTGCTTCATAATCTTTAAACATTAACTGTAATTTTAGGAAATTTGAGGGTAAACTTCGAATATTTGTATACATCAAGTCTTTTTTTATGAATACTGCTACAAGTAATTGATTTTATTTTTTATCATTTTCACCTTCCGTTGGTATACCGTACAAGATTTATCCCTAGTGATTAGTAGCAATATTCATATTCCATTTGGTATTTACAGCAATACAATTGCTGCACTTTACCACCTATACTACGTTCATTTACTACACTTTGGACATCAAAGTTTACTGGTACATCTACTACTTTGATGACCGAATCCATTATAATTGTAACATCTTAATATCCCAATTGACCCTACAAATTGGGATCTCTCAAAATATGTAACTTGTCGGCTTGTATAATTTTTCTGAAATTGTCTGCATGAACTTCAATAATTATGTCCATCATTCGAGAATTTCGTCTAACATAAGTATAGTCAGTACCTAAATTTCACTGTTTGCCTGGATAGGATTTTATTGTTTTATCGCCGACATTATTCCAAGAATTTTAACTCTTGGGCTATGCTCCATTAAAAGTTTCACATCATATATACCTCCCATCTTCTCTGTAATAATCGTCTTGAGCTTCGCCTTGGCGTTAGTATCGTAGTACTGTAGGATAGTTCCTCCGATGGAAACGTTTCAGCAGCCCAATACTGGGGTGGGATGTTGTTACATCACTATATTTTCGATATTCCATAGACGTTTGTGTCTCTAGTTTTTTCAAGAACAAATTTGTGAGCTATTTCGCATTAAATTCAGCAATTTTTATTGTAACCACGGCCTGCTAGATTCTATTTCTATAAATTCATTCGATAAATTATCACCAATTTTTTTTATTTATGATTGGTTTTGGCCTCATTTGGTCAAAAAAAAGATCGTTTGAAAAACTTTTAGCGATTTAGTATTGAAATTAATCATCGCCATTTGTTTCATAGACTGCGGTATATTTTTGCCATTAACTGTATTTCAATAATATTAATATTAGCCTCTTGAACGGTCGCGCCTTTTCGTATTAATTGCTTCAGAAATGTAATGTCTTCTTTGGTTTTTTAATTAACTTTAGGTGGCACATCCGCGATCGTGTTGAAAATGAACAATTTCTAGATGCAAAATAAATTACCGATGTTTTGACGCCATTTTCTTTATACTTCTTGTTAAAAGTTTGTTAAACTTGTTCTTTTGCCGCTGTACCTTGTTTCCAGTTTTTAGATTTATGTGTTGGAATTCCATATTTGTTGTATAGGTGTATAGCAAGCGTACATTTCGACAAACAACAATTTTGGCCTCTACACATTTTAAGCATATACATATTGCATAATAAATATATATACATTATTATTATTTTTTTTTTTTATAAAAAGGACTTGGCATAGACACTTTTACGGTCCATAGCCTTACCTTACATTCACACAACATTCATTCAATCCATTCATTCATCCCATTCACACAAGTACAGTATACCATCTGCGCATTGCATAGCTCCATGTCACCCTGTACAGTGACGTGGAAGATGGGTCGGCCCATGAGTTCTACATTCCAACAGAGGGTCATAGATGTTTTCAATTTAATCACCGATCGTAATCGGGAGATGAAAAATCCCTTTTGCATCCCGCCTCTGTTGGGATTCGAACCCGGTACCTCCCGATCCAAACGTCGCAGCTTTAACCACTGCGCTATTTGCTCGGTATATACATTATAAGTGAGCCAAAAAAAATTTCGTTGATTCAAATGAAAAATAAAATTCGATGATTCAAATGAATAAATAGGAAACAGTGCCCCAGCTACACTAATTTCCCAAATTCTGAGATATTTAGCCATACTTCGCGGCCTGATATCACATTTACTAGACAATTTATTAGCCGGTTTCTGGACAAACCACTCGAGTGCATGTTAAGTACAGCGGTGGAGCAATAGATTGGCATATTACTGATACAAAAAGTTATCTTTCTTAACACTTGGCTACTAGAATAATAATAACTAAATAATATCCCCCAATTATTAGCAGATTATCTGCCGGTGTACCACTGGTATACTAGGTTAAATAATACAACCAGCGACCAGTGCTCACCAGTGGTATACCACGCAAAAAATATAATCAGCGGCCAATATATCACGTGGAATAATTTACCTAAATCACCGGCTTAATAATATCCAGTGGCTAGTGTATTACCGGTATACCACACATATACAAATACTATCAGTGCGCCCAGTTTAGCCATTTTCCAGCACCATTCTATTTTCGATGTTCAAAACTATTGAATATAATTTTCTCAAATACATTTTGAGCATTGTGCTGGTCTCTGAACGAATTATTCTGCGTGGTGTGCCATTGGCCACCAGCTATTTGTAAAATTATTCATCGTGATCTACCGCTGGTACATTTGACTTAGAGCGAATTATTCAACGTGGTACATCGGTGGTCACTGGCAGTTCACTGATAATACTATCGAGTGGCATACTAGTGGCACACAGGTGACACTATGAAATCAAATCGTGCGGCATATGCAATATAAATATTAGCAATTATAAGCATCATTATTATTTCGTTCGATCGTTTATTTGTTAGATCAAGCGCGTTTATTAGTGTACTTTGTAATAGCTTTTTATCATTCAGATGCACTTTTCTGGTTTGTCTTATGTTGTTCGACTGCAATTACGCTTGTCGTGAGTTACATAATACGGTTAGCAATATTGAAACACTACCAGAAGGTGAACATAATCTAGGTAACCTTTCCAAACATTTAAATGCACTCGATATAATTAAACAATATTATCATCCAAAGTGGCATGTCGGTGGTTCACTGGCACTAACTTTTTATTAAATTATGGTAATATTATTCAAGATGCGGTTTATTTTATTAATAATTTTCGTATTTTATTATAAAATAAAACATATAATCATAATAATAATAAACAACCAAATTATCCAAAATACTCAAGTCAATAATGTCAGTTGAGATTGACAGTGTGCCTGTACTCGGTCGTGTTTATACACCGATTTTTAAGATAAATAGTGGCATTGACTGTTGTCTATAAGCACTATATTCTACCCTTTTTTTCAAATCAATAATATGTGTTTTAAGTATTGTTACGTTTTTGCCTTGTCAAATTCAAGGTTCGATCACTGGATTGTGAATAAAACAAACGATGTAAATTCTAGAACACACTAAATTTATTTTATTTCCGATTAAACACTAATTTAATTAATTCACTTATTTAACTTCACAATAATTATTTTACTACACTTTAACAACACTATATTACACTTTAATAACACTTTATTTTACTTTATAAACACTTTCCTTTTAATTACTATTAGCACTCTCACGGTTAAAACACAACTGATTTTCTCCCAAATGTTTGTCGCGTATTTATACCAAATATTCTAACCATTCTAGAAATGTCCAGAATATTCGATTAGTCTAGATAAGTCTAGACACCTCTATACTGTTCTACTTTATAACAATTTTACATTAACGATAGTGTCGCTATTCAAACATAGATGTCGCCACGATCGTAACATTACCCCCTACCTAATCCTGATTCGTCCCGAACAGGATCCAACTCACTACCCCTGTAGATCGCTAATCGCTCTATATGCACCACCTTCAACTTTCCTCGCTGCCCTTTTTTGATCCGGTAGACCACGTCATTTATTTTGGTGATGATGGTGTACGGCCCTTCCCACGAAGGTTGCAGCTTTGGTGATAAACCCTTCTTCCGTTGTGGGTTGTAAAGCCATACTAACTCTCCTTCTTCGAAACCTTTATTATTTGCTCGTATGTCATATCGAGCCTTCATCCGATCACTTGATACTCGTATCCTCTCTCGTACAAACTGGTGTATCTCGTCGAGTTCTCCTCTCATTTGGTCAACATAATTCTGTCTATCTAAAGCTGATGATGGAACGGCTCCAAACTTTAGATCTCCGGGTAATCGCAGATTATTTCCAAAAAGGATTCTCGCTGGTGTCATTCCCGTTGAGTCATGTACTGCTGATCGATACGCCATCAGGAACATCGGAATATGTCGATCCCAGTTGCGTTGATCATTTTCCACGACCTTTGCTAAATATTTCTCCAACGTCCCGTTGAATCTTTCCACCATACCATCCGACTGTGGATGCAGAGGCGTTGTTCTTGTTTTATTTATACCGAGCAACTGACAGACTTCCTGAAATACAACTGACTCAAAATTTCTTCCTTGGTCTGTGTGAATCTCCATTGGTACTCCAAAACGACTTATCCAATTATTAACCACGGCGTCAGCTATCGTGGTTGCCTCCTGATTGGGTATGGGATACACCTCTGGCCATTTGCTAAAATAGTCCATTATTACTAGCACATATTTGTTACCAACATCTGTAGTCCGGAATGGTCCTGCCACATCCATTGCGATCCTTTCAAATGGCGCTCCAACGTTATATTGCTGCATTGCTCCCCGGCTTTTCCGTGCAGGACCTTTTACCGCCGCACATTGATCACATCTTTGGCACCACTCCACTACAGATTGTCTACATCCTGACCAGTAAAAACGTTGACGTATTTTGGCAAGTGTTTTATTAATTCCCAGATGACCCCCACTTGCCCCTCCGTGATATTCCTTCAATATCTCGGCAATTCTAGACTTAGGCACCACTTTTACCAATTGCTTCACATTACCGTCCGAGCTTTCCCATATTCGTTTTAAGCATCCGTTCTCGATTTGGAGGCTATCCCATTGTGCCCAGTAAGCCTTTACCGTGGGACTCTTATCCGCAATTTCACACCAAGTTGGACGATTTCCTGTCTCCTTAAGTTGCATGATTATTGCCAAATCTGGATCTGCTAACTGCTCGTCCCTAACCGTTTCATCCGTCCATTCCTTATCGGGTAGTATTTGCATAAGCCTGATGTCGATAACGTCTTCCTTTGCTTCTATACGCCCGCAGTGCTTACATTCCACTTGACATGGTCGTCTTGACAATGCATCAGCATTCCCATGTGCACTCCCTTTCCGATGTTCGATCTGGTAATGATAGCTCTGTAGTCGCTCAATCCAACGCGCTACCTGTCCTTCTGGGTTCTTGAACTGCAGTAGCCAACGTAATGCTCCATGGTCCGTTCGTATATGAAATTCTTGGCCATAGAGGTACTTATGAAAATGTTTCACACATTCCACTATAGCCAACAATTCCTTACGAGTTACACAATAGTTACGTTCTGGTTTAGATAACACCTTCGAGTAATAAGCTATTACTCTTTCTTGCCCTTCAATTTCTTGCGACAACACCCCTCCGATGCCATCATTACTTGCATCGGTGTCAAGAATAAACTTAACACCAGGTATAGGGTATGCCAACAATGGTGCCGTACATAATCGCCTTCTCAACTCATTGAATGACTCCTCTTGCTCGTCATTCCATTCAAATGCTCTGTTCTTCCGGGTCAAATCATGTAAGCTCTTTGCTACATTGGCAAATCCTGGCACAAATCGCCTATAATAAGTGCACAATCCGAGGAAGCTCCGTAATTCCCGTAAATTTTTAGGTCTTGGCCAGTCCTTTACCGCTGATATCTTGTCCTCATCGGTGTGGATTCCATTGGTCCTTACCTTGTGCCCCAAAAATTTTACCTCCGTTCTGAACAATGAACACTTCTTCGGATTCAACTTTAAACCGGCTGATTGTAATCGCTTCCATACCTCTGACAAATTTGTTAAGTGTTCTTCGAAATCCTTTCCCATAACTATGATGTCATCCAAATACACGAGGCAAGTCTTCCAGTGCAGTCCCTTTAACACGCGCTCCATAAGTCGTTCAAAAGTTGCCGCGCCATTACATAATCCAAATGGCATCACGTTAAACTGCCATAGCCCATTACCCACACTGAACGCCGTTTTTTCACGATCTTGCTCTTGGACTTCCACCTGCCAATACCCGCTTTGCAGGTCCAATGTTGAAAACATTCTAGCGCCTGACAATGTGTCTAACGTGTCATCGATCCTTGGTAATGGGTAGCTATCCTTTTTCGTTACTGAATTTAGCTTTCGGTAATCGACACAAAAGCGCATTTTCCCATCCTTCCTTTGGACTAATACTACTGGTGAACTCCATGGACTGTTTGATGATTCAATCACTCCAGCTGCCTGCATGTCCGTTACCATTCGATCCACCTCTTCTCGTTTTGCTAAAGGTAACCTTCTCGGTGCTTGGCGTATAGGTGTCTCCGTTCCGGTATCAATTCGATGTTTCACCATGTTAGCCCTTCCATTATTATCCGGTGTATTGCAAAATATCGACTTATACTGTTCGAACAGTTGTCGTGCTGAATTTTTCTGGTTCATGGTAAGATCCCCAGTTCATTTCTGCATGAGGTGTTCTACTATTTGCTTTTGTCCTTGCGTATCGGTGTTTCTAATCGGATTTTTCTGCTCGCATTTCATTATCGTTGACACCTCTTCACATTTACCAATAACCGTTCCTTTCTTAATTGTTTTTGTCTTTTCCGAGAGATTTAGGGTCCTAATCGGTACCCTACATTCGTTATCTGATTTTACTAACGTCCTCCCTATCATAATTCCTTTGGTTTCGCTTTCTTCTTCACTGGCTTCTACAACCCACAACCTGGGTGGCCCAGAACCTCCCTCCAATCTCCCCCACACAATTGTTTCCGAATTCGGTGGCAGCTTTTCCCGATGTTCTATTATTACCCGCCTAGTAGTTGTTTCCACATCATCCACTGGCAGTGGTAACTCGAAATTATCACAGTCCAATACTCCTCTTCCAACATCCACCACGAAGCCATTCGCCCTCATGAAGTCCATCCCCAAGATGACTTCATCCACTATCTTTGCGACCAGCACTTCGTGTTGGAATTGAGCATTGCCTATCTCAATTCTCACAAGCTTCCTGCCCTTTATGTCTGCGCTCTCTCCTGTGGCTGTACGTAATTTCAACTCATTGGCTGGTAGTACTCTTCCCTTTACTAGATCCTCACGGACAAACGTGCGCACCGCTCCTGTATCTAGGGTAATAACACAGCTTTTCCCGTCAATACTTCCTTTAATTGTTAAGCTGTCACCGACTCGTCCCAATCTCGAAATAGGGATGGAGGTTATGGGGCAATTGGTTGTGGGAGTCAGCTTCTGCCCCTTTAGGCTGACTCGTTGTAGTTTAACGACTCCTTTCGTTCTTGGCCATCTTCCTTGACCAACGTTCGCTCTCTACTTAATACTCTTCGTTGCATAGGAGATCGCGATCTTGTACGTCTCCATTTTCCTTCTTTACAGTCTCTCGACATATGACCGATTTTGTCACATGTCCAACATTTTATTTTGCTACCACCCTCTCTGTATCTTGGAACCGACCGCTCGACGTTGGTGCTGCTATCCATTTCTACTCGTCGTACCTTAAGCGACGGTTTTATGATAGCCTGCGCAGTCTCATTTATTAAAGCACACGCGATGGTCTCGGCAAAAGTAGCCTTAGGTGATAACATCACTGCTTTACGTGTTTCCGGATCCCGTATTCCATCGATGAATGCGTCCATCTTAATCCTCTCCATGTAATCGGGAGATGTATTCACATGTGCCAAATGCACTAGCCGCTCGACTGCTGCGGAATATTCTTGAAGAGTCTCTCCGATCTTTTGACCTCGGCTCTTCAGCTCCATACGATACATCTCTCGCTTATGGTCACTTCCATACTTTCGCTCCAACGCCTTCATTATTTCGTTGTAATTACTACGGTCATACTGCGGAATAGTCTGCAGTGTTTCAGCCGCTTCTCCTTTTAGAGCCACTATTAATGCTGTTCCCCGATTTGCATCATTCCACCCATTTTGATTAACCGTTGTCTCAAATTGAAATTTGAAAACCGCAAACGATGTTGTACCATCAAATATCGGTGGCTTAAATTTCATTGCTTGAATTGGCTGAGATACTGGCGACGTTGTTCCGTTAACTTTGAGGTAAAGAAGTTCTTTTTCGAAGCCTAGAACTTTCTCTTGTAACTCTTCCACTTGTTCACTCCCATTCATAACTTTCTGCTCCAACCCTTGGATGTCCTTTTGTAATTTTTGTTCAATTTGCTCTACTTCTTCATGTAAATTGATATACATTTCATTGAATTTTTCATCCATTTTGTTATTGATCTCGCCCACCGACTGCTTAATTTCTTTCATTTCCTGATTTGATTGATCAATTTTCTGATTTAATTGATTACTAGATTGTTCCATTCTCATCATAACTGCCATTAACTGCGCCATATCGAAATTTCCAGAAGATACCGACGCTACCTCCACTACCGCCTCTTTACTTTCTCCATTCTCTTCGTCCCCTTCTGCGTGGTCGGAAAATGTCGACTCATCAAAATTATAACTAGTCGGATCATTACCCTCCAGCTCTAATGCTTGAAGTAATCGTTGCCTCAATACATTTTTCTGGCCGACCGTTGACAAACCACGTCGCTCCAACTCTTCCTTTAAATCGGAAATCTTCAATTCGTCTAGAATCATCTTTTAATTCACAATCCCACCGCTGTCACCAATTGTTACGTTTTTGCCTTGTCAAATTCAAGGTTCGATCACTGGATTGCGAATAAAACAAACGATGTAAATTCTAGAACACACTAAATTTATTTTATTTCCGATTAAACACTAATTTAATTAATTCACTTATTTAACTTCACAATAATTATTTTACTACACTTTAACAACACTATATTACACTTTAATAACACTTTATTTTACTTTATAAACACTTTCCTTTTAATTACTATTAGCACTCTCACGGTTAAAACACAACTGATTTTCTCCCAAATGTTTGTCGCGTATTTATACCAAATATTCTAACCATTCTAGAAATGTCCAGAATATTCGATTAGTCTAGATAAGTCTAGACACCTCTATACTGTTCTACTTTATAACAATTTTACATTAACGATAGTGTCGCTATTCAAACATAGATGTCGCCACGATCGTAACAGTATCATAGAAAAATAACAGTATTGCTCAAAAAGTTTAAAAATAACAATTTGTTGCTCTGTCAACATCATGTTTATTGTTTATAACTGAATTAAAATAAAAACGAAATGTCACATCGACAAATTTAAATAGAGTACTGACCAAAAAATTTGAATTTTGTTGAGAAAAAACGGTTCTTTGAAATAATTGGATTTAAATTGGTTCATTTTGGATTTAAAAAAAACGACCAACCGTTCACCAATATACATACATTTTTGTAGTACAATACCTGTTTAAACCAGAGGCATTACATATAATGTTTTATGAATAAATATAGATTAGTTAAGATTAATGCGATGGATTAATTTTGAAAAAACAAAGTTTAAGAGATCTTCAAAAAAACATAATAAGAGGTTGTGCTTAATAGAGTTCTAATAAAGAATACTACATAAAGCAAGGAGATTGTACATTTTGAGCGTTGGTGCTTGCATAAGATTGTCTAGTGCAAATTAAAAATACTTTCCCTTCATAAGAAGGGAAAAAGCTATGTTAAAGATAAATTAATTTTCGTCATTACATTAAAGTTAAACGGTACAGACAAAAACAAAAATCCGTGTCCCCAATAAACAAATACCAACCACGTTTATATCTATATACTTTGGGAAATTGTGTAAGTTTCGTAAATTTCTATCGGCATTTTTCAATCGATAGATTGAAATACATGAATGGATATTTATGTATATATGTATGTATCTTGTCTAAAATGATTGCCTTTAAATGAGAATGTAAATAGTCGATTTGTGTGTTCTATTTAAATTTATCTATACATAAATATTTATCGAAATAGATCCCACATTATTTATGATAATAGAAGTGCGACGAATATGAATCACGACAGAACAATTTATAGGCTTATCGGCACAATACTATCTCGTTTACGTGCCATGTATTTATCACACGAAATAATCTACCCTATACTACAGGTTATTTATGTCGCACGTCACGACATCCATTAATTTCGGTTTCATTTCGTTTCACTTTTCTAGATAAACCATATCTAGATATTTAATACAGAGTGCTTGAATAATTATGGAACAAAAAATTGGAATCAGTCGATGTTATAGAGCGCAGCTATGATATCGATATTATATATACGTATAATATACCCAAAGCAATAAATATTTCTTCAATCTAACTTACATTATATATGTATGTATATGTACATACGCAGTTGAAATGTTATATAGACTCAAGATTCAATCCTCATTGTGTGTATGTAGATGTACATATGTACATATTATGGTAATTTTTCTGACTTTCTGTTTTTATTATACATAAAAGCATCAGAATCTTTCGAAATGTTTATATATACATGAAAAGTAAAATATTAAAAATGTAAGTATAATTTAAAAATTTGATTTTTTGCGATGCTAGTCGAATTTTGTATTGAAATTTATTATTTTGGAATATGTCCCATGATCCTTAATGTATGTTCCGCGGGACTATCGGTTTTCCGTGACCATATACCATAATAGAACCTGTTGTCGCTTACCAACAGATTCAACCATCTTAGGGAATATTTTGAATCCAAAGACAAGTTTCGAGTAAGTTAACTCGAAGCATTCCGAATTTCTAAAAGCTATCCAAATGAATATGTAATTTTGTATCCTTATTCGATTCGCTGTATCCTTACTGTAATTATTCCATTACAGACACGAAGCATACAAGGCAGGTGCCATTTGTTTACTTTCATAAGACGATATATTTTTTCGATTTCCCTTAAGAATTAATTTAAATTTGGAATTTTTAAGTTAAGTTTTTATGAATGAAAACTTACTTGAATTGAATATATTTTGCAATAATTTGCATCCTCAATAGGTTTAGTATGTTTAATTTACCAACCGTAGAAAAATATATTTTTAGATTTTCATAATATAGAATAAAAAAGAAACTCATTCCATAACACTACAATCACACAACAATATAAATAAAACAATAAAATTATAAAATACAACACATATTGTATTTGTATATAGTCGTCGTTTAACGCAAACGCAGTTTGAGAAATTTAGTATCATAAATTATAATATACATTTGTATATGATTTTTTGTACAAGTCATCCGCAATGGATAAAGTTCAACATAGCCTCAACACGCAAAGAAAAAAGAAATAGTGAACCCTGTGCAATGAACTTAATTAAAACAATGATTTCATCGTCGACAAACAATTAAATTCTTTTTTAGTGGAATGAACAGATATATTACTAACCAGTATAAACGAAAACGAAGCCCGAGATTAGCGCAATTAGCTAGCAAAACTAAAGCGTCAAGATTGGAATATAGGGTACTGATCAAATTCCTCTCGGTAATATATTTTTTAGTTTGGGGGTAGTTGTTCCCGATGGTATAACAGTTAAAAATGCAAGAACCGGAAAGCCGCCACCAATTTATTTTATAGAGAGGCATCAAACAATTTTGACGAGTTCATCTCGCCTGTATAATCGACACGTTAACTGACTCAAAATTGTTTTCCATGCCAAATCTATTGCGAGATATATGATGTATAGCAAAATCACTCTAGAGGAATGTGAAAAGAGAACCGGACTAGTACAATGCAATAAGTTCCAAAAATACAGGCACACAAAAGTTTATTGCACGTTGAGTGAAGTTAGAGTCATTTGTGGTGAACTTCATGATTAAAAAAAAACGAGTAGATGCGTAAATGATCCATCAGTACAACGCTGTAGTAATTGTGGTAAAAATCAAATGGCAAATTAATGCTTAAGTCACACTACAATCAAAGAAATTTGATTTCCGGAAGTACAATTGCCCAACTAACGAATGCACACTAAACTCCACATAATGACCTACAGTTTTGCGCAAAGAAGACTTAAAAATGCACAAACTGACAAATGTAAACAAACTGACCAAAACCATCCAAAGATATAAACACAATATGAACACAACTATACAAATTATCGTCAATAGCCAAAAATGACGATCATAAAGATAAAAAATACAGACATCATGCTAATATCAGAAACACACTTTCCGAAAAAACTTTTTTTTTAAATTAACGCGGGTATTCAGCTTATGACGCACCAAACAACTGGATGGAAAAGCACACGGCGGCACTGCAGTCTTGATCAAACGAAGAATAAAGCATTATGAACTCAACAAATATGACAATGATCACATTCAAGCAACTAATAAATACCTATAGAGAAATTGTCTGGAAACTGTGTAATATTGGCAGGTTATTGTCCAAAAGCAACCATTAATCGATGCTCAAGTAGACGTTGTCTGTGTACCCAGTAAAAGGTTGACATAGAGAAAGCACATTGAACAAAGCGCAACCAAATAAACTTTTTGAAACTGGAATCACATTATGTTATTCAAATAAAATTTTTAATCTGGCATTATATTAGCTTTCTAAGCAGTATTTGTTTTTTTTAACGCATGTGGAGTAGTTCATATTATTAGTATGTGGAGTAGTTCGCGAGGTACTTTTTACCTCATTTTAGAAATATACTAGATTACTCGATGATTACTCTTATTTTAAACCCATACTCTTCACCTTTCAAACAATGTATCGATCAATGTTCTAGCCAACGTAAGAGCGGAGCATTGTGAGTAACTGAAGGTAACGCGACCGCTCGACATAGCAAACTATAAGGTGACCCTCATACTGAATTATAAGTTGATCTATGTCAAAAATTAAAATAATTTTTAATTTAATTTTAATTCGGCTACGCATTTTATATCATATCTGTAAAAATCTATTAATTGGTGTTTTATGGCTTAATATTATAGATGGCACGCGAGTTACCAATAAATTTTTTTGTCAGTTATGATCAATTGTTTTTCATTTTGTTAATACATTGGTTTTCAAAACAAATTTTAATTAGTATTTACTCAATCTTTGTGCTTTTACAAATTATACAATAAAAAATCAATATTTATTGAATAATTGTAAAACTTAATAATTTTTTTCAACCCGGATAACCGTTGATAGGTCAACGTAGGGTTAAGTCTTATTATGTTTTTTTTTATTTTTGTTTCATATATTTTTGTAGTAAACAAAACTTGTAAATTAAAATTAAATTTTAAAAATAAATTAATAAATTCCATGTGTAGGTCAGTTCTAATATACGAAGTAACGTAATTATAGTATTTATCTACATACATATATACGTACTCGTAGATAGGCGCGTAATGCGTGTAACGTATATAAACTTTAAAATGTATTTATTACTCTATAGATTCATCATTTTGTATCTTCAAGTAAAGAATGAGTATCCTATATGAAAAGTTCAAGGAGTTATTCAAGAAAAAATTAATATTTTTCATATTTAAAAGTATGTACCTACCCCACTTGAAAATAGATTCTAATTTTGTTTTCGTCTTTCGTCGAAGGCAAGTTTAGGTATATAATTTATATTCTATAAGTCAAGTAAAGGAATTAAGTTTATATAACACAAACCCACAATCAATATGTGTTGAATTCGCATCAAATTCAATTCAATTCATACAATTTTTAAATAGTTTCTAATTAGAATTTGTAACGTTAAGGGGCTAACTTGTAAGTGAAAATCGACAACAAATTATACAACAGATCGCTAGTTTCACGATAGTCATGTAATGCGTTATCGTTACTTAATTTAGCGCACCGCTGCAATTACTTACAAAAATTATTGATGTGAAACATGTGCATGTTGTGAACTCAAGGGACTAAAAAATGTATCCAACATACAGAGTTCTCCAAGTTACAGAAACAATCTTAAAAATTGAAAAATGACATTTCACTATATACATATGTAAATATAATTGATTTGATTTGATTGTAATGTTCGACCAAGCATTAAGCAGGATCTCCCGGAGATGGCCGGGCCTCACCGAACACCCGTTCAGTTAGTATGATAGAAATTGACTCGGTTACAGACTCCGGGTATAGCCAATAGTTAGTAACATAGGACGATACAATTCTAATCTACTTATATAATTTTTCGCCACTGAGCTCTGAAATAAAATTTATTAGTTTGCTGGATCAGACTTATGAGATACTCCGGAATATTCAGCTCAAATTATTCTCGATTTATTTTATTCTGCATTCCAACCTTTAATTGTTTAATTTACATTTAAGTTTAATTGGCAGAGATCCTGTAATTTAGATCAATTTATTATTATTAATTCCGTATATTTGATTTGTGATAGACCCTGTAATGAATGATAATTAGTTTAGTGCCTCTTTTTACAACCCTCGATTTAAACATATACCCATTTACTCCTTGTTCATACTCGATTAAATAACTTATAACACCATAAGGGATATCACTTCAGATTCCCATAGTAAACTCGCGTGGCTTAATGTTATCGACACAAATAAATAAAGTTATATCCTGCAGATGGCGCACCAAACGTTTTTCAACAAGAATTTTTACGTCATCTGTTATTTCAGCCGGGTATTGCCAATTTGGTTTTGTTTATTTAATTTTTTTTCGATTTATTTACATTATTTTCAAAATTTGATTAAAAAAAAAAAAAAAATGGCAGCAGCGTTTATTTGCTAGGGGTGTCATCTAGTTAATATAACCTAACTACGATAAACTGCCATATCTTGATACTCAAATCTGCAGCAATCTCCCCCGTCTTCCTACAAGTCATTTGCCTATATCCAAGTCATATACCTATTCAGCCAACCCACTTTGTTCATCCCTACCATACAACTAACAGTTAACTACCACTAGACCAAACTTTAAGAGTAAAGCTACTGTTGAAGTCGATAGTTGTCGATCATCCCCAACAGATGTCTCTCGTCTTTTCGTTATCTCTTCGTTGAAATTATTCCTCGTTAAATGCTAAATTTTGACTTTAGTTTTGTTGTTGCTTTTATGTGATTTAAAAACTAACTTCTTCTAACTTCTAATGGAAGTTCATCCGATACCAATCCATATATTTTACGTTCAATAAAATATAAAATATGGTGGTGAATATGATGGTTTGCGTCTCTGCTGTTGTAAGCAATTGTGTATGCATCCTGCATGTATATTTTGTTGGTGTTTATTCACTCATATATTTTACTTATTTTGCTGTTATTTCCGCCGCATATTTATATTTTTTTATTTAACATTTTAAACTACGACACTTTACCTTTATTCCAACACCCGCACCACACTGGTTTTAATCGTCTATCACTATTAAAATAAATTATTTTATATTGGAGATCAAAAACGCACATCTGGTCGATATGACAGTTTTCATCATCCCCCATATGGCCATCTACATATGTATGTAAATTTATACATTAAAAAAATGAAATATTCTTCTTTACGAAAGTACAATAAAAATTCAATTTATATGTACATAAACTAATGTAAATAATTGTACGCCAAGTAAAAACATTCATCTGTTCAAAGAAACATATTAAAACTAATTAGTTTTGATCTGGATGAAATCTGAAATTTTCCTTTGAAACTTCCGAGAGTTTTAAGAATGAAATCGTCAAACTTTTCTTCAATTTTTACAATATCTTCAAAGACCGCAGGCAACGAATTTAATGCAAATCTGTTTAAGTCGGAAACGTATTTTATGGCTCCTGTAACGGCACTTTTCTGTTTCTTCGTTTAATTCCAGGATTTCTTCCTCGAGTTCATCTACTTCCACGAAATAGCATCTAACACCTTTATTTTATTGGATAGGTCTGTCGAAGTTGTCAAGAGACTGAATGTCCCTCGTCATTCTTGCCGGTCGAACGCGAAGCGCAACGCTAGTTAATCCTTTGACATCAACATGAGCCGGTTAATAAAATCTTGCGTTTGGCCGACGGTTAATAAAATCTTGCGTTTGGCCTTACGCATTGTGTCGTCAATTCCACGGACCCTCTCTTCGAATATGCAGCCGGTCAGCCAACTTGATTTATTCGAGTTACATATCACCGGCAAATTAGTGCCATTTAAACCTTTAATGTTCTTGTTTTAGCGGATTTCACTATTACCAACGGGTTGAATTTTCCCCCATGGCACTGCAACATAACAAAACAGTGAACCTATCTTTTGACAGTTATCCGCTGGCATACGCTTAAACAATAAGCCGAGTTCATCAGCATTGAACCAATCTACCGCCTCGTAACCTTCAACCAACGATGCAAATCGGTTTCGAAAAGTCGCAATGTCATTAGCACTCACTTCGTTCGCCTCACCGCAAAACGATTTGTATGTGAACTCGTATCGCTGACAAAATTTTTCCAGCCATCCATTCGAGGCTTAGAATTCATTCAATCCAAGTTTTTCGTCTATATTTTTAGCACACTGTTGTATTATAGGGTCTATTTGCGGGCTTCATTTGCTTAAACCATTAATGGCAAGTAGGATTAATTTTGTCGTATTCCGTTTTAGGTCTTTTTCGATGCATACCATCGTTTTCTTCGCGAAGCTTTTCATTTTAATATGTTTCCAACGGTTGATTTGGAAATGTGAAATATTTTCGCTGTTGATGATGATTTTATAATGCTTGAAAGTTGACGGTAGGTAAACAAAACAAAGATTTAAGTGCAATATTTTTACGTCCTACCAAAATAATATATACATATATATAAAAAATAGATAAATAGGTATATATATATATATATATATAGTATATATAATATAGGTATATATAATATAGGTATATATATATATATATATATATATATATATATATATATATATATATATATATACATATATATATATATATATATATATATATATATATATATATATATATATATATATATATATATATATATATATATATATATATATATATATATGTATATATACATATATACATATATGAAAAGGGTGTTTCAACAGGTGCGCTTCAACTTTTTTCCGATAAGGACGGCGAACGACGCCATATTTTTTATTGTTCTTTTGTCATTTGGAAACTTCATTAGTATACATTTCATCATGGAACGCTACACATTTGAACAGCGATTGCAAATCGTGCAAATTTTTTATCAAAATAATCGTTCTGTTGCTGCTACTTTAAGAGCATTACGGCCATTTTACGGTCCATTTAACAAGCCAGCCCGTTCGACAATCGACCGTATAGTGGCAAAATTTGAGTCTACGTTTTCGCTACATAATGTTCCGGTGCCCTCGAGAGCAAGAAGTGCTCGAAGTGTTGAAAACATCGCAGCCGCCAGGGCTTCAGTTCAAGAAGACGTGAATGTGTCGCTCACACGACGTTCGCAACAATTGGGCCTTTCTGTGACATAATTGTGGCGAATTTTACGTAAAGATCTTGGCCTACATCCGTATAAGATCAAGCTGACACAACAACTAAAGCCGTTTGACCATTTGAAGCGACGCCGATTCGTGAATTGGGCCCAAGAGCAAATCGAAAATGATGCAGATTTTCACCGAAAAATCATCTTCAGCGATGAGGCTCACTTTTGGCTAAATGGATTTGTCAACAAGCAAAACATGCGTTACTATGGGCAGGAAGCAACCCACACGTGATTCATGAGGCACCGTTGCATCCCGAAAAAGTCACTGTTTGGTGCGGATTACATGCCGGCGGCGTCATTGGGCCATATTTTTTCATCGACGATAACGATCGCCACGTTACTGTTAATAGAAATCGATACCACGATATGATAAACGATTTTTTTTGGCCGCAATTGAATGGAATGGACTTGGACGACATGTGGTTTCAACAGGACGGGGCCACATGCCACACAGCACACGATACAATCGCGTTATTGAAGACTAAGTTCGATCAGCGTGTTATTTCGCGAAATGGGCCCGTTCAGTGGCCGCCGCGCTCGTGTGATTTGATTATTTTCTTTGGGGTTATGTGAAGTCATTGGTCTAGGCCAATAAGTTTGTGTTTTATTCAAAAAAAAAGTTGAAGTGCTCTTATTGAAAAACCCGTTCTTTATATATTATAATGTTTACATGACAAACACAAAACGTGTGGAATGGGGCTCATAATCATATACATATGTGAATATATAGATAACAATTTTTTTTTTCATAAAATTTTGGCTATATCACTATTGTGCTAAATTTCCATTCTTTATATTCATTTTCGAATTAATTCAACTGAATATAAAAAAAAATAATAGAATTAAAAAATTTAATTAATTTAATTAAAATTGTTTACATGTGTTAGTGGTTTATATGTGTTTGTTTTACTTCGCACTATATAAGTGCAACTATTTAATATACTATACGTATAGTATATCGATATACACATATACTATAAAGAGAATTCATTCCCTTAATAATAATATATTCATATATAGATAATAATTAAAAGCGTGCATTACAAATTTTTAATTAAATTTAAATGTATACACTTGACGGCTAACGCACCTTGAACTTGAGCTTTACTTGTGGAAATTTTTTTTCTTTTTTTTTTCGTTGTTGTTGTTTTGGTTTTCTTTATCGTGTACACGTCGTTGTAGAAGTCATACAGAAATTCACTTCATATTACAAAAATTGCCATAATTTCAAGGTACAAATTCCTAAACAGATAATAAAGCAAATTCAACTTTTTTATGTACATATAAGAAAACTTTGATGAAAATCATGGCCGGACAGTTTAATATTATATAATAAAATTATATTTATTTATATACAGAGTGTCCGATGGTGCTGTTGGATTCCTTGATCAAAGCTGAATTCACTTGTATTAAATCGCACGTGAAGGCTCTTCTGACAAGTTATAAACATTTGAATCCCATTATGGAGAGGTGTTTGAAATGCGTAACGGTTAATGTTACTATTTAATTAAAAATGCAACTAAGCTAAGGGTTTCAGCTATTGAGTACACTGCCATTGTGTAATTGTTAAAAGCTAAGTGGTACAGAAACAACAATTTTTCCTAATCCACCAAATTTATTTTGCACTTTTAATCGTTTCTTTACATGATTCCTGTGTAAAAATTTAAATTTAATAAATTGTTTACGTTAACATTTAAATTATCGTAATCAAATTATTGTGAAATTTATTGTATTTTATTACCACAATAAAATAAATATTTATATTAAGTCCGATTTAGATGCAGAAAAATGTTTGCCATGCAAAAAAAGAAGACATTAGTTTATTACAATTTACATTTGAATGACAAGAACGGCAATAAAAAAAATTCAAAATTTTGCATGAGTTTTTGTCTTTTTTTTGAGCAAATGTTACTATAAAAATGAAAATGTTACAATAAAATATATTCAACCCGAGTATATTTTATGGTAACATATTGAAAAAAATATATATCCAACCAATCAGCGAATAGATGTCAAATTTTTATAGTTGTGTTTTGAATAACAACAGCCATGGCTTTTAAGTACATATACATATTTACAGTAAAACCTCGATATAACGGACCTCAATAAAATGGACTTCGGATAAACCGGACAAAAATATACATATGACATATTTTAAAATTTTTTGACATATTTTAAAACATTTTTCATCATCTAAATCGGACTTCATTAATTAAAATGAAATATGTGTGTTACGGTTTAGTCTGGTCAAACCAGGTTCGATCACGTTAGATTGTGAATAAAACAACCAATTAATAATACAACTAATTGACTTATCCACAATAATCACTTTATTACACTTTAGTACACTTAACTTTCACATTTTCTAACTCTATCACTGTTAAAACCCAACTAACGAACTCCTACGATTTAGACGCAGTGCTAATCGCTGTAAGTGCACCGCCTTCGGTATTTTTCGCATGACTTTTCTCAATCGGTAGACCACTTTGTTTAACTTTGTGAAGGCAGTGTACAGTCCTTCCCATGAGAGTTTCAGTGGGTTGTAAAGCCAAACTAAATCTCATTCCTCGAAACCTTTATTATTTGCTCGTATGTCATATCAAGTCTACATCCGGTCACTTGATATCAGGAACATCGGAATATACCGATCCCATAGTTGCGTTGATTAATATCCACGACCTTTGCTAAATATTTCTCCATGTCCCATTAAATCTTTCCACCATATATATGAGCAATTGGCGAACCTCCTGAAATACGACAGCCTCAAAATCTCCATCGGTATTCTGAAATGACTAATCCAATTATTGATCACGGCGTCAGCTATCGTTGTCGCTTCCTGATGCTCCAACGTTATATTGTTGCATTGTTCCCGTTTTTTCTGTACCTTTTACCGCCGCACATTGAACACATTTCTGGCACCGCTCTACCACAGACTGTCCGCATCTTGACCAGCAGAAACGTTGATAATGGTAACTTTGAAGGCGCTCGATCCACCGTGCTACTTGCCCTTCGGGATTCCTATGGAAGAATAAACTTAACACTGTGTATAGGATATGCCAATAATGGTGATTCTTCTTGCTCGTCATTCCATTCAAACACCATAATATTCTTCTTGGAATAATCATGCAAGATATTCGCGACGTTGGCGAATCCTGGCACGGATCGCCTATAATAAGTAATCCCCGTAAATGTTTAGATCTTGAGCAATCTTATCCTCTTCAGTGTGAATTCCATTGGCCGTTGTGCCCCATAAATTTTACTTCCGTTCTAATTAGAGAGCACTTTTTCAGATTTAATTTTAAACCGGCGGACTGTAATCGCTCCCATATACCTCTTGACAAATTTCTCAAGTGTTCGTCATAATCCTTTCGCATCACTATGATGTCAGTCAAATATATGAGGTATGTCTTCTAATGTAATCTCAAAATCTTTCAAAAGTTGCTCTGCATAATCCAAATGGCGGTTTTTACAGAATTGAGTTTACAGTAACCAGGATATAGAATTGCATTTTATCGCACTTCCTTTTGACCAATACTACCGGTCAACTCCATTGACTGTTTGATGATATGATCATTCCATTTGCATGTCCGTTACCATTCGATCCACCACTTCTCTTTTTGCTAATGGTTTTTGCTTCTCTAACCATACGGTGAACTGCAGAATATCGACTTATTCTGTTCGAACAGTTGTCGTGACACTTCATCATATAACAGTTCCTTTCTTATTTGTTTTCGTTATATTCGTATCCTATTTTACTAATGTTCTCCCTATCATTATTCCTTTGGTTTTATTTTCTTCTTCACTGCCTGACAACTAATGCCCTATGGGTGATTCAGAACCTCCTTCCAATCTTTCCCACACAATTGTTTCCGCGTTCGGTGGTAAATTTTCTCGATGATGTATTATTACTCGCCTGATTGTTCGGTTTGCATCGTCTATTCGACAATACTCCTCAATCAATATTCACCATGAAGCCACTCGCCCTGATGTTATGACCCAAAATTGCTTCATCCACTATATTTGCGATTAGTTCATGTTGGAACTGTGTATTGCCTATCTTTATATTTGCAATATTCTTACCCGTTATGTCTACACTCTCTCCTATGGCCGTTAGTAATTTCAACAGTTCGGTTGGTTCTTCCCGTCCTTTCCCTCCGGGAAGGTGCGCATCGCTTCTGTATGCAGGTTAATAACACAGTTCTTCCCGTCAATACTTCCTTTAATTTTTAAGCTATCACCGTCGCCTCATACCAATTTCGTTACCTGGATGGGGTAACACCTGACTTTCCGTACTTCATCTGCTTCTTTGTTTTTTTGGTCCTCGGTCTAGGCCAAAACTCGCTTTTCACATGCCCATGAGATGTGAGCCTCTATAAACCCATCGCGTGTACTACCTGGGCTACTTATGCGATGCCACTTCTTTCATTTTGACGTAACGAAGTTTTTTCTCGCGGTCTGGAACTTATTCCTCCAAATTTTGCACTTCTTCGTTATCGTCGAGAACTCGAGAATTTTCTGCTTCAATTCTTACATACATGTCTGTTGTTTCTGTTCAGCTTGTTATGAACCGCCGATTTCATCCTATTCACCTTTCCTCGTAGAACACTGCCTCAGTCACTGCACCTTTCTTCTCTTCGTCCCCTTCTACTGGATCTTAAACTGTTGATTTTTCGAAATTGAAACCGGATCAATGCAATCCTTCTCCAATGCTTGAAGTTATAATTGCTCCAATACATTTTTCTGATCGACTATTGACAAATCACGCCGCACCAAATCCTTCTTTAATTCGGGAATCTTTAACTCTTGTAGAATCACCTCTTAGCAATCAATTTAAATTCTAGAGAACACTAATTTATTTATTTTCGACCTATTTTACGAAAACACTAATTCACTTATTCAAACTATTTACTCCATTTGACAATAATCACTTTATTACACGTACGTTTCACTTTTTCTCTTTTAATACTACTAAGGCTAACTCTATCACGGTGGAAACACAATTTACTGTTTCGCTTTTTACCTATACTTTTAACTCTATCACTATAAAACCCTACTAGCTACCTTCTAACATTTCATCTCGCATTTATACCAAATATTTAACCTACTAGAATATTCCACAATACTCAAGGAGCGTCTAGACTATTCCTGAATAATCTAGACACATATTTACATGTACGACAGTTTCTCTACTCAAATAGAGATGTCACCACACTCGTAACAAGTGCTATTAAATTTTCTGCTGTCTATTGAATACTTGATTAACTATTTAAAGCTCTGGTGGGACAAAAATTGGTTATATTGGAGATAGAAATAAAAAATTATCCATGATGATATGAGATGCAATTTTTTGGTGATTCTGTTCAAAATAACTCAATAATATCATTTCCAATAGCTGTAGGCTGTTTACTAGAATGTTTTTTAGTGATTTTAACTATATCAACAGAATATTATTATGTTTTAGGTAAAATTATTTAAATTCAAAGAAATTGGTGTAGCAGACGATATATTAAAAATAAAGTTTAGCAAATAGAAATTTAATATTTTGAAACCGAATCCTACAGATAAATGGTTTTCTGTGTACATATATAAGGTAACTTTTAGGGATGATGTTATAAATCTCGTTATAAATCTCAACAACTGTGAAAGACGAGTTTCCAAGTTTCAGCCTTGTTTTGTTTTTTGATACTGTGGATGTTACCTGCAATAACAATGAATATTATTATTAATCATAAAAGTAGTCTTTTGTTTCATTTGCACAGTTTTTTACATTTACATGAAAAATAATATAATTTTCCATAAAATCGAGGCCGCTGGTGGTTAATTTTTTTTCCAATTCTTAACAAATTAGCTCATTACTTTTCTTAGACCGTTGCCTTCTAGGAATTGGTGTTTAAGGAGTGAGTCGTGGAACGTCTTAGGTATATAGTGTTTCGATTTTTTAGTTCTTCAGTTGTTTTAAATTTAACATGTTTTGAAAATATTTTTCTGTATTCTACCACTCTCGATGAGCCAATGTTTAATGGAGTACCAAAATTGAACAAGTTTTAAAGGTATTTGAAAGTAGGAATTTTGTTCAAATTTGAAATATGTACTGTACATTTTTAGTCACCAACATAATTAAGTATTAAGTAATTGGGGCACCAATAAGAGTTTGGATCGCATTCAATGCGATTTTATACCGTTACTTTTGTTGAACTGAAGAAGTAGGAGCAAGAAGTGGCTAAGAAAGGCTGTGGAATTATTTAAACATATCGTTGAATTGTGTGGTGTCTATATTATCATCTCTGCCATTAACTATTACGTCATAAACACTCTGCCATATGAATATAGAAATTTGGAAACAGGTTACTGTTCATCAAAATTACTGTTCAAAATTATAGCGTACATATTTCTGGCCTGCGTTCACTGAGTGTGGGTAGAGTTGACACTGCCTGTGTCACCAGTAATAATAATAATAATAATCAGTTTTTAAAGGCCATTACTGGCCCCTTTACTGAGTCAACTAAATGGCTCCAACGGTTTCGATCCTGAGCATGGTCTTCATACTGTCTAAGACAATCTGCAGAGGCGAAGTGGTTCTCTGCATCGTGGAGATAACATCGCCTGCAACGACCTCTGTGACTTCTATATGGTGGTTCTTCTTTCCGAGATCGCTGCACAATCCGTTCTGGATCAGCACGCAGCACGTGACCGAGCGTACTCGCTGAAATCTTATTACATGTCCAATATCGGGGATCTGTCCAATATCTTCATCAGATCTCTGATCTCGATATTGTACAGAGCTTAGTATGTACCATCTACTTCGCGTTTTGGGCCGGAAATCATACGCCTGATTCTTCTCTTAAATGTAAGGACCCATCCCTCGTACTCATCTGTCAGCGCCTAACTTTCCCATCCAAACATAACAACGGTTTGATCATCGCTTTGTAAAGCTTCAGCTTCACGGCGTTTAATATCCGCACTTTAATATCCTCATCCTCACTGGTATCGTAAGTGATAAAAGAGCCCAAATATTTGAACCTCCTCACTCCCTCAAACGTGTAGTGGCCACTACTGCTATAAATCTGGTGTGCCATTGTCCCTGTAACAAAAGATCATGTATTTGGTTTTGGAATGATTAGTCTGGAGCCCATAACAGAAGCTGAAAACTGTACAAGCGGATTAAGTATTTTCTTCACTCTAACATGAGATTGAAAAGTATCGAGGACAGAGCATCTCTCTGCCGAACACCCGAGTTAACTGCAAAAATTGTCGATTGCCTGTTCTCAACTTTAACACAGCATTAAGACTGGGTCACTGTCATCCTCCACAGTCGTAGCAATTTTGTTGGCATATCTAGTTATTCCAGGGTAGACCACAAACTCTCTCGGTGATCGAGTCATAGGCCTGCCGGAAATCCAAAAACACCTGATGTATGGGGATGTCTCATAATATTTAGACGATATCCTCCTTGATAGTACCAACCAAGCCTTCCACTAGAGGGGTAATTCTATCGAATATAATTTAGGACAGTAACTGGTATGTTGTGCAAAGATGCGGCTATACCACGTAATTCTCACACTCCAAGCGGTCTCTCTTCTTGAAGATGGGCATATTGCGGCCACTTTCCATTCGTCAGGCATAAATAACTTTGGTTCGCCATACTAATCGAATAAGGTCGAAAAGACAGTTCCACAAAATATCCCCTCCGAATATCAAGAGCTCCGAATTAATGCAGTCCACTCCAGGTGAGCGGTTTCGTTTCAATCTCTGCATGGCCTTAGTGAATTCTTCATGGGATGGATCCTCAGTGCAAATCTCCGCAGTCTGTATTAGAGGTGAATGAACAACATTCTGTGATGCATGATGAACACCAAGCAAGTTGGAAAGTGGTCCACTCCATGTATTAAATACTGTGGTTTCCTTCCCGGTCCCGAATGATGGTTGACGTAGGCCTGAAAGTATGGTGCAATCCGGTAATCCCTTAAAAGAAATTACGCGAACTGCGCTCATTGCGAAGTTGGTGTACTATCAGAATCTTGGCCTTCCACCAATCTCGCTTCTTCCTATATTCTGTTGCATGATTCGACTGCATGATGACACTGGTCATCAAACCAATCATGCTTGGGTATGACTCTCACTATACCTAAAATCAGCACGGACAACAACGTCTTCACTTTTCGACTAGCGAGTTTCTTGAAGAACAACGAATTCCAGCCGATACTCCTTCATGCACGTGATATGGCCTTCCAACGCTTCTGGTTTTCTAAGTGACTGCACGATCCACGTGCCGATCCTAAATCTCGTGTCCGGGTACTTGTTCGGGGGTCCGGTGTTTTTTTTTTTTTGGTATCCATTTTTCTTTTTGTTGACTTTACAAACAGGTTATCTTTTTACGGATGCGGGTCATCAGCCCAGCGATCCAACCGTTTAGCTACCTCCTACGACCAGCAAAGGATATTGTGGTGGTATTCTTCGAAAATATGTTCGTGTACCGGTGTAATTTAGGTCCATTTATATATATCGAAATTCCATGGTGGATGTAAAATCCTTGACAACCCAAGATGATCTGATATGATTAAGTGTAATATCGCTTTATATTATATCCGTAAACCATCACCTTTTCTTGTTCGACCTTCCCTCGACCTGGTGTTTATTTAAATCAAACTATATAATCGCGACAATATAATATTAAGTGTATCCACAATGTATATGACCTTGAATACCATATATATGAACTTATATCGTATTTTTGTATATACGGGTATGAATGTATTTATGGAGTTGCCCAACCTCTTATAGTTTCGTACTTATTACTATATACAACTAAAAATAATTTGTAATTTAATGTAATTTCTTCATCATAAATTCGTGTCGTACATTAAATCCAATGCTGAAAGTAATCATAAAAACTCATATCCTCATATCTCATCTCCACATTTCATTTATATATAATAAAGACGCGCGCTTAACACATAAAGATACACGATTCCAATTACTATATATGACATCACTATATGTGTATAAAATACGTATCTGTACGTTGGATTTTCTTGGTTGTTCATTGAATTATTACGTACCCGGTACCAGGGAAACTATGTGTTAACGAATAAATTTCCCAAACGATAAAACTTGAATCTCTTCGCAATTGAACATAAAGTTATTTTTTGGTCATTTAGTTGACAAACATAACACGGAAGTTATACTTTTTGTGTATAAGTATGCGTATATCTTTCATTGCTGCGAGCTTGAGAAAAATTTATATAAAGTTTCGTTTAACGCATACATATATAAATATATATATATATATATATGTACATATATATTCAAAGAGATTGAGACTCGCAATGAAAATAAATTGAGTTTTATTAAGATGTTGTATTACTGTATCGTATATACTTTGTACGTATATACACGACACGCAGAATGAAAAGAATTAGAAAAGTTGGAAGATGTTGAAATTTTTGTTTTGTTTTAGTTTCGAAATTGCTTTAGGGATTGGCATAATAATAAATAAATATAAAAATTCCATATGATGCTGAAAACGGCCATCTATTCGTTAGGTTGTAGACGTATAGGATGGCAAACACACATTTAACTCTAAATTTAATTCAATAACCACGCGGTCGATACATCAACAGTATTTCGTTTATGTATCTTACGGAATATTTTTTAAAATATTTTTGAAATTAAGTGGCAACATTTCATCATATAGTCGTATACATATTTAACATTTGATGATGGATAGGAAAATGATGAGAAAATAAAAACCTATTTACAATTTGAGCAATATATGAATTTAAATCATACGAAACAGATTTAATTTGAATTGCAAACTTTATTATGAATACCTATACACAGTGATCCCCAAAGTAGCGTGGATGTTAATTGCCATTATATGACATATCGCACATATGATGCATTGGGCAATTCCGAAAAATTCGTGATTACTTCGGCGAGTTAATCGTGAGTCCGGAATAAGTTTAACATTGACAATGATGATTCGAAGAAATTGGATCGATAGCAGATAGTTAATAGTAAATTGACCATTTGGTTCGGTTTATGGGTCATTGGCATCATAGAGGTACGAACTTTTTTTAAAGTGTCGATGGGGCCACAAAAAGATGGCAACCGTTTAATATTTCGCAATATGTAACTCGAGAAAACAGTTTCACCTTGATCATGAACTTTCAATTGAGCGGTTCAATTGAATTAAAGAAACGTGTACAGATATTATTGAGTTGACGTTTAATTTAAATTAATTCGAAATAATCTGATGTTAACAAAAATTCTCCCCCATTAAGAAAATTTGTTTCCTAATCAACAGAAAGTTGACACACTTTATATCTCGGAGTTATATAGAAAGTATATATATAGGAGTCAATCAGATAATCACTTTGTTCGATAAATACAGCAATGTATAACCATTTGACCATTCACCTATTCATTCGTCTGTATGTGCATGTTTCAAATTGAAAATTATAAATGATAGCAATTTGAATTCTTGCATGTATTTAGATGCTATATCGAGATTAACTAATAGCCGTAATGATCACGTATAATTATGAGAACTCAATGTCAAGATGTATGTATAGTGGGTGAATTTATACTACACTGCTATATACATTTCATCAGAATTGAAACAAATTTACTTAATTAATAACACCCACCCATATAAAATAATTTATTTATAATTAAAAATTGTCTAGGTATGTAGTATGTACATATAGAATATAGGCATAATCAACAATAATTATTTTAGTCCTGTCTATTTGAATTTTTAGAAAAGTATAGTAGAACCATACTACAGTGGCGGTTTTATAAAATTTTGAGATTTTCAGATGCCATTCTGAGTTGCCGAGGGTTACCACTTTTATGGCAAAGTTTCAGTAAGGGCTAAAAAAAATTAATCATCGCAGATCGCATGCAATATAGAATAAATATCTCCGGGGCTATCATCAAATTCTTTCGAAATCAAATTCTTCCGATACCAACAATTTTGATTCGTTGCGCTTTTTGCAATTAAATGTAATTTTTTCCTAAATGTTGATTACAAATAAATTATGTCAAATAAGAATATTTTATGAAGACATATTTAAATAAAAGTTGTCTTGCACTGTGACAAAACAAATTTTGGAGTACTCTACTACGTGAGTGTTTGGAAATGTTGACTAAAATTTGAAATCGAAAATATTTTATTATTTTATTATTGTTTATGAATTATAATAATAAACAGTATTGGTCCCTTACTTAGACAACAATCTGGCTCTAATGGTTTCGATCCTGGGCTTGGCCTTCATACTGTCTTAGACAGCCTGAAGAAGCCAAGTCGTTCGCTACATCGTGGAGCCATCGTCGCCTGCAACGACCTCTGCGCATACGATATGGTGACTCTCCTTTCAGGGATCACTGCAAAACTCGCTCCGGATCAGCACGCAGAACGTGACCGACCAGCGTACTTGCTGAGATCTTACTTCATGTACAATATCGGGGATCTTCATCAGATCTCTGATCTCGACATTGTCCATTGCATTGGTAAGATTTTTGATTACTGACTGTGGGACACCGGCAGAAATTTTCTTTAGTTCCGAGTATTCATCCTCATATTTCACACGAAAATATCTATTGGATAAATAAGATCTTAGTATGGCATAGAATTTCCTCGACAGATCTCTATGCAGGTTATATTCTACACCACTGGGCCAAACTTTATCGAATGCTTGGGCGAAGTCCGGATATATTATTGAGCATACTTTTTCACGTTCTAATGTTCTTTCAATTATGTTTGTGATTCTATGCACCTGATCAATTGTAGAATGCTTTTCTCTGAATCTAAATTGATGTGGAAGAATTATATAAAACCACTCGTGCACAACAATAATTGGTCAAGCAGTGCTCGACAATTTTCCGTGAGTTTTACTATGTGAGTAACAGGAAAAGTCGACCAAAAACAGGTACAATTTTGTCTCGAACCAGTGCTCGACAATTTTCCGTGAGTTTTACTATGTGAGTAACAGGAAAAGTCGATCAAAAACAGGTACAGCTTTCGATACCAAATCACATAGTAAAACATACGAAAAATTGTCTCGAACCAGTGCTTGACAATTTTCCGTGAGTTTCACTATGTGAGTAACAGGAAAAGTCGACCAAAAACACGTACAATTTTCGATACCAAATTTTAGTCGACATTTCGTGGCGCTCACATAGTAAAACACATGAAAAATTGTCTCGAACCAGTGCTCGACAATTTTCCGTGAGTGTTACTATGTGAGTAATAGGAAAAGTCGACCAAAAACAGGTACAATTTTCGATACGAAATTTTAGTCGACATTTCGTGGCGCTCACATAGTAAAACACATGAAAAATTGTCTCGAACCAGTGCTCGACAATTTTCCGTGAGTGTTACTATGTGAGTAATAGGAAAAGTCGACCAAAAACAGGTACAATTTTCGATACGAAATTTTAGTCGACATTTCGTGGCGCTCACATAGTAAAACACACGAAAAATTGTCTCGAACCAGTGCTCGACAATTTTCCGTGAGTGTTACTATGTGAGTAACAGGAAAAGTCGACCAAAAACAGGTACAATTTTCGTTACCAAATTTTAGTCGACATTTCGTGGCCCTCACATAGTAAAACACACGAAAAATTGTCTCGAACCAGTGCTCGACAATTTTCCGTGAGTTTTACTATGTGAGTAACAGGAAAAGTTGAACAAAAACAGGTACAATTTTCGAAACCAAATTTTAGTCGGCATTTCATGGCGCTCACATAGTAAAACACACGAAAAATTGTCTCGAACCAGTGCTCGACACTATAATACGCGTTACTAAAATAATTAATTTAATCTAGAAATACTTGTACGGGTGATTAATTTTAAATAATAATATAATGTGTATAAGAGATAATCATATGTAAATATTTACTTATAAACATATGTATATTTTATTTTTTATATAAAACACAAATTTATCAATATCTAAAACACCGCTCATAGTCTATCGGTTAAAGCGATTTCTTTCTACGCTGCGGTTCCGAGTTCAAATCTCGCAATAAACAATGAATTTTTATTATAAAAAAAGAAACGTAACGATAATACTGTGACGACACACAATCTAGTTACGCAAAATTTCCATATCGCGCGCGCGCATATTACTTGACTATCAAAACAAACAGATGGTGTTGTAGTTAGTAGAAAATTTAGTTCTAAAAAGCACAATTATTTAGCAGAAAAAGCACATAAAAGCTTTAAACCAAGACCATTCAGCGGTATATTCCCCCAAATGTATACTATAAGCTTAGCCGAGAAATGCACCATTAAGCGTATTCCCCCAAATGCATATTTTAGCCAGCAAACTGTGTGACGTCATTGTCTCGATAAAGTGCCCCCATACCTACTGTCACTCTGTACAGTGACATGGAAGATGGGTCCGCCCCCATGAGTTCTACATTCTAACAGAGGGTCATAGAGATGTTTTCAATTTAATCACCGATCGTAATCGGGAGATGAAAAATCCCTTGTGCATCCCGCCTCTGTTGGGATTCGAACCTGGTACCTCCCGATCCAAACGTCGCAGCTTTAACCACTGCGGTATTTGCTCGGTGTTAGTTAGGCTAACTATAGATATCTGTTGATTGATTCATAAAATTCAGACTGTTACATAAATTGTTTTTTTCTTCGGTGTTCGATTAATTTGCTAGGTTTTACGTGCCCGTCGTTTTTCTCTTGCTCTCTAACTTCCATTGGGTAGAATATGTATTCTTATTTTGTATAATGAAGCCAAAGCAGCATAGTGAATTATTTCATTTAGTTATTCCAATTCGTTTTCCAACTGGTGAAAATTTCTTATCGGTACCTGGGGATTGATTTTTTCCTCCATTAATTCACGAAAGAGTTCTCAGTTTGGTTTTGAATATGATTAATCTGGGTGCACTTTCCCTTCGAATTACCGTTTCAGTGACTGTCGTGATAACCGGTGAGTGATCCGATACTAGAGAATTGCTATTTTCAATGTGGATGTAGTTCTGGGATATACCTCTTGCTACATAAACGTCTATTAGGTTCGGGATCTTAACCACGTCATTGGGTCAGTATGTTTGGGAACCACCGGAGTAAAATTCTTATTTTGATGTCTGCCCTGCGCTTGAAACAATTCTTTACTCTTTGACGTCGTAAGATCCCCAATAGGTGTTTTTCGCATTAAAGTCACCTCCAATAATAAAATCACGTCCTAGCGATTTAAATAGTTTAATGTAGTCCTACCTTTTCAAGTTATGCCGAAGGACAGTATATTGCAGAGACAGTAAGCTGTTTGCGTTTAATGTGGATCTTTACAGTAGTGACTTGCATTGTTTCATCTGCGATTATTGTTTCTACATGGTGTTTTATATTTTCTTTTATAAATAATGCCGAACCTCTTGACCTTTTGGCTCTTTCCGCTAGATGAATGGTATGATATAAGTTATAACCCCGGATTTTAAGATTTAACAAAATGGCTTTCAGATATTAGGAAAATGTTTAATATTTCTATTTCTGGAATATACTGCCTAATCCCATTCGCATTCCAGATTGCTATTCTGAAAGTTGTGTTCTATAAGGGAGTAACATTTTCTTCAGTTGATCAAGTATCATGTTGTTCAGATTAATTTGGCCATCTAGCCGCTTTGTAATAGCTTCAATGCTGTTCATAATGTTTTCCATAATTCGGTTATTGTCAGAATATTTGGTTGAACCCGAACCAATAGCTGAGCAAATGTTCTTCTTTGCCCTCCGTTACTTGGTTGTGGATTTTGATCCATCTGATTTGATGTTTGAATCCTTTGATTTTCGTGATTTGTTGATTTATCTCTTAATTTTTGTTGTTGTTTAGCAACCTCACAGCCTCGATAATTAGCCGAATGTTGACCCATACAATTTATACACTTGGCTGGCCCATCTCTCCCTATTGTACATGCCTGGGTAATATGTATACCTGTGCATTTTACACATCTTAGATTTGGACTGCAATATCTTTGGGTGTGATTAAATCGCTGGCATTTTATGCATTATGGGGTATGCGTGTAGTGGTTCTTCTCATTGGTTCAATTTTTGTGATGTGAAGAATTGCTTTTATATCGTATGTTTTGAACTTTCTCTTTGTTATCAAGTACCAGCATAAATAGTTCCTTGCTACTGAAAATTTGGATTCTTTCCTGGTTTTCTGTTCTATCTTTTTTAACAATATTCACAACATCTAGTGTTTTAAGATCTTTATTTGGTAAGTCTTCCATTATTTCTTTGCTTCAGCAGGTGTGATGTAAACCTCTTGCCATAACTTTTATAGGTCAAGCCTGTTTGTCCTCATATGTTAATTTTCAGCATTCAACTTAATTTTATTATCATTAATTTTAACGATTATTTTATCAATAGTTTATATTTTATTTATGTCTTCCTGTCATGTCTTACTTATAGTAATTTAGCTTCAAAATGGGCTTGCATAGTTCAAATGTTTCACGCGATTTTAAGAGCGGCACTGTCGCGTTTAAGGATTATTACATTTTTTAATATTTTTTAGTGATTTTATTTTAGTTGTATAGTAAACGTGATGAATGGTAAAAATTATTATGGAATTATAGGTAAAAACTATTTATGGCTCTATTATCGGAATAAATAATAATTAAATGAATTCATGTTTAGAGTATTTATTTAGACAAGTCTGCAGATTTGGCACCGTAGAATGAAGTGAAATTCGAAAAAGTTATATATTGTTACGTTTTTGCCTTGTCAAATTCAAGGTTCGATCACTGGATTGTGAATAAAACAAACGATGTAAATTCTAGAACACACTAAATTTATTTATTTCTTATTAAACACTAATTTAATTATTTCACTTATTTAACTTAATTATTTAACTTCACAATAATTATTTTCTACACTTTAACAACACTATATCACGCTTTAATAACACGTTATTTTACTTTATAAACACTTTCCTTTTAATTAATATTAGCACTCTCACGGTTAAAACACAACTGATTTACTCCCAAATGTTTGTCGCGTATTTATACCAAATATTCGAACCATTCTAGAAATGTCCAGAATATTCGATTAGTCTAGATAAGTCTAGACACCTCTACTGTTCTACTTTATAACAATTTTACATTAACGATAGTGTCGCTATTCAAACATAGATGTCGCCACGATCGTAACAATATATTGTTACGATTGTGACATCTCTATTTGAATAGAGACACTATCGTGAATGTAAACTGTAATAATCAAATGTGTCTAGACTATTCAAGAATAGTTTAGACACTCTCGAACATTGTGGAATATTCTAGAAGGTTAGAATATTTGGTATACATATGACATACAACTTTAGGGGTAAGTTAGTTGGATTTTAATCGGGATAGAGTTAGTAAGAGGTAATAAGTGAAAGAAGTTAGTTGTGTTTTAACCGTGATAGTGGTAGTATAGTAGTAAACAGAAAACAGTGAAAGTTAAGTGTTTATTTAAGTGTAATAAATAGATGGTCATTCTCGGGATTTCCTGGGACGGGATTTGCCGGGATTTCACATAATAATTGCATTTCGAATCCCGGGATTGATAATAGAACTTCCCGGGATTCTTTTTATTCTTTTTGTTTAATATACTTTGTAGGTTTTGTTTTTTGTATCATTGCATGGTTTTTTTATGTATTCATATATTTCATACTTCCTTCTCTTCCTAAAATTGGCGCTTTCCTTTGTTAATAATTTAATTGTTGTATATAATATAATATTTTGTATTTTGTATATAATTCTCGTATATGTCAATTTGGAATCACTCCATAAAATTAAAATTGTTACAAATAAACGTAAAGCGTGTAGTAGTTTAGTAGTGAAGCGTACTCATCAAAAACTATGAAAAATCAGTCGTTAATCACACCATTTATAAAGCGTCAGATATTACAAGAAATCGTTTCAAGGTTGGTCGCACTAGATGGATTTACGGTTCATGGCATTCAGAAATCTCAGTTCATCAGAGAACCATTGAGTGCACGGGGTTATAAATTACCAAAAGATAAATGCAACATAATGAAACCGATCCATGCGTATCGGCCAGTCGGCCAAAAGAGATACTATTGATGCAATTAGTATCCAAAAACAAAATAAAGTAAGTATTACGTTATAGATGAGTACACGAGTTAAAGAAACCGATGCTATCTAAATGTAAATATACACTATAATAGTGGGAAATACACAAATTTGGGGCTAATTCGAATTGTACGAAGTTGCACAGGTGACGATGAACAAAATCTTTTAAACGAAAAATTAAAAGAGGAAAATTAAAATTTACAAGACAATGATATAGTCGCAGCAACCAGAAACGGGGCATCGGTGATGACCAAATTTGGAAAAAAATCGTTGTATATTCACCACCAATGCTATAACCATGCAAAACATCTTGCTGTGCTAGATATATAAAAGGCTTGTCGATTCAACTGATGAAAGTGAAGATGAACCTGTGAAGTTTTTTAAAAAATCGCCAGCAATGGTAAAGAAATTATCGAAAAACATGTTGCATGCTTGGAAAGTGCGAATAAAGGAACGACGAAACAAAGATCTTGTATATCACTAATTAGGTATTTACAAAACCCACAAATTTTAAACGACAAAAACTGCGATGATGTTTTAGCTATATCATCAAAATATACAATGGCCAATCTAGCAAAAACTATAATGGATAAACTTTTTTCATATGAAGACGAAGCTGGCGTCGATCAACCATCATCATCCGCATACGATTCATCTAACGCAGAGCCAGGCATGTCATCTATGGCAACAAAATTGCAGAGTGAAATTGATACAACCATGGTGTTAATGCCAGTCATAAATGATGGCAAATCAGTCTTAAAAGAGTTAAACATTTACGAATGCACCGGCAAAATAACGCCTAATCTAACAAATTTATTGTCAGCTTTAAAATCAATAAAGCCTACATCCACTGATAGTGAGAGAGTTTGTTCTATTGCGGCCAATTTTCTCACTAAGAGGCGGGCTTCTCTAAGTGATAAATCACTTAATGAATTGTGCTTTTTAAAAAGTTATTTTTTAAACCAATAATAATTTGAAATATTTTTTAGAATTAAAAATCTGAAATTATTTTTATTTTACCTGAAGTAAGACTTATGTAATTATTTTTTAGTTAATAAATAAGTAACAATAATTAGTATTTTATTTTAAAATAAAATTATCCATTATGATAAGGCATCACAGGTAAGTTATGAGAAAAAACGGCTTTTTGTAAAAAAAAATCACGAATCCCGGGATCCCAGGATTTTTTTCCATTATGAATCCCGGATCCCGTGATTTAAAAAACGGCCGGGAAAATGACTCCCTAGTAATAAAGTGTTATTATAGTGTAATAAAGTAATTATTGTGAAGTTAAATAAGTGAATTAATTAAATTAGTGTTTAGTGTAATTATTCGGAAATAGTTAGATAGATTTGGTGTTATCTAGAATTCACATCGTTTGTTTTATTCGCAATCCAGTGATCGAACCTTGTTTAACAAGGCAAGAATGTAACAATATTTTTTACATATGGCTTTTCTATAATATTCGAAAGCTTATGTCATAACAAATCGCGTAATCTTCATATACAAAATCTCTCAAAAAGATTTAAAATTTAAGATTGAGAAAATTAATTCGTATACGCGATGAAATAAAACCGAATGACAGGCCATATTTCCATCATCATTATAATTTTAATGAAATTAATTATTTGTGTAGCGTCTTATAAAAATATAAAAAAAAATTAACCTATATACCTATAGTATATTTTAGACGTTGGTGCACAGTAGAAAAATACGTATACATATATAATATACATATACGAGTATATAGTAGTAGGTATATGTATATATTCAAAATTACAAAGTCATAAATTAAATTTCCCAAATTTTCCGTTTCTTTTGATTGAAGAGTAAGATTATGTTGGCGGCGCTGGTAGGAAAATGCGCGTACAATAAATTCTAAAAAATAACCAAAAACAAAATATGAAAATTCATTTTTTATTGCCTGTTTATTATTCATACAGCTCTGATTAGGTATAACGTATATAACACACTGTGTTTTACACTTATTTGATGTTTCACGTTTTTCATCATTAATTTTCATTTAAATTTTATTTCACTGGAATTTTTAAAAATTACTTAGTTACAATAATAAGATTATCTCTATATTGTATGTACATTGGCATATTATTACAAAAATAGCTAATATATGTGTACTGTACTTGGTGTGTGGGAGGTGGGTGCGAATCATGAATGACTTACTTTGTATATATATATATATATATATATATATATATATATATATATATATATATATATATATATATATATATATATATATATATATATATATATATATATATGTAGGTATAGTATTTACATATATTTGATTTTGGTAATTGGGGATTAATTATTTATTGGTGGAAATGACAGGGATTACATTTTTTTTGTCGCAAAGCTTGCGACGAACATCCGATTTTCGTTTTTTTGTGTTTTATAATTTCTTTTTATAGCTTAAAGTTTTTATTGATATAAATTGTTTGTATACACTGGGTAAATATTAAATAGAAATTAGAAAAGTTTTGTTTATTTACTATGTATACATACTACACAAGTCAACATACATTTAACAGATGTTAAAGCTATGTATAGATATACGCTGACAAGCTACTAATTGCGGTTTGTAACTCTGTAATGTTTAACGATGTCTATCTTTATAAAAAACAAGAAAAATAATAATTTCCAAAATTATTTCTTCATACCTACGTAATGACTAAGTAGCGCCATCACCATTATTGAAATCACTGAATCGGGTTAATTGGTGCAAATACCTCAACATCTATTAGCATTTCTTGTTGTCTATACTATCGATTTTATCGTCGAACGTGTTTTCGACAGATATGGTATACTGACTTTCTATAATCATGACACTATTTACATTTATCATTGATCATTTGTATTATATGAATGATTATGATCCAAGTTTTATAATTTAATTTGAGTAATTGTACAGGGTGTCCGCCGGGAAGGTATACTACTCGCAGTAATTCCATTGTAATCCTGGCTGTATGCGATGTGGCACCGTCTTGTTGATACCACATGTTAATCAAGCCCAAAGCATGCAGTTGTAGCGTTAAAAAGTTTTCAATCATATCACGATATCGCTCCCCATTCACAGTTACCGTTACGCCGTTTTCATTTTGAAAGAAGTAAGGTCCAATGATTCCTCCTGACCAAATTGCACACCAGACTGTCACTTTTAATGGATGTAAAGGTGACTGATGAATAAGTTGAAGGTTTTCCATTGCCCAGAACCGACTATTCTGTTTATTCACATATCGATTTAAATGAAAATGTGCCTCGTCACTCATTATAATTTTTTCATGAAAATCGGGGTTGTCATGGGCGAGCTGTAACATCCTATTGGCACATGTACGGCAACACTGCTTTTTTGACAACCCATTTAACAGCTGATAGTTTATTTTTGTTTACTTTGGTTTGACATTTTATTATGGATAGACTTACATCAGAACAAGGCTTGCAAATTGTTGATTTTTTTAATCAAAATAATGGTTATGTTCATCAAACTTATCGGTCACTTCGTTCATTTTACGGCGTACATAATCGTCCTTCAGAGCGGCTAATTTGAATAACAATAAATCGTTTTCGGACCACGTTTACTCTTAATTATCATTATGTGCATCTCGTGAGATACCGAACAGTGCGCACTGAAGAATCTGTACCCGCTGTAGAGAAAAGCATTGAAGAAGATCCAAATCAGTAATTTCGTCGCCGTTCTCAGCAACTGAGGTTGTGTCCTTCCTTCCACTTTATGGAAGATTTTACGAAATTATCTTGGCTTAAAAGCTTTCAAGATTCAACTTGTGCAGGAATTAAAGCCAAACGCCACCAATTCGGCGAATGGGCTGAAGCACAAATTGATATTGATGTTGAATTTCTATTCAAAAATTTGTTCTCCGATGAAGCTCATTTTTGGTTGAATGGGTATGTAAATAAGCAGAATTGTCGGTCGCATTTGGAGTGAGGATAACCCACGAGCTTTTGTCGAAACACTATTACATCCACAGAAAATTACTGTTTGGTGCGTTTTATGGGCTGGCGGAGTCATTGGTCCATATGTCTTCAAAAACGATACTGGTCCAATTAATTTTCCACCAAGATCGTGTGTTTTAACCCCATTTGATTATTTTCTTTGGGGTTATGTAAAGTCACTTGTCTACTAAACCATAAGTTTTTATTTTCCGCACCTACTCATTGAAACCATTTTGAGCTGTTTAAAAAGCGTTGGATACTCCTGTCAGGTTATTTAAGAGGATTTGTTCCTATAGATATTTTAGTCTGAGAGACACACGCAGACAGGTACAGAGAAAATGGGGTACTGTTTCTTCCTCACAGTTGCAACACTAGTCATACCAAAAATAAGCCCAGTCCTGACCTGACACCGGTGGAGGGAGATCTTGCCAAATTCAATCCCGCCCAAACCTGTCGGCTATTCTCACGCATCGCTCGTTAGTTTATTGGCTGCTTCCTGGAGCAGAAGTTTGCATGATGCAAGAGGCACTTCAATATTTTCCCCTCTTTTTGAGGTATGACCTGAAGTGGTAAGTAGGGCTATTGCCTATGTTGAACTGTTCTGTCATCTCGATGAGAGACATTTCTAGACTACTTTCAACGCCTACATCAGCAGTTTTGCACGAATAAAATGCTTCGTAGTTTTCTTTTTCCAGTATGTATATACGATTTCCAATATATTTTTTTGTCCAGAACGAGACTCAGATGGTTTGCTTTATCTGTGAAGGTTTGCATTTAGCTTGCAACTGGAAAGAATACACAGGACATTTTTCTTTATTTCATCTAAGGGTGTTGGGATGTATACCAGAGACACCAATTGCAATATCATCCGAATAGGCAACCACCATTCAGTCTTAGCAACAGGTTTTTAATGAGCAAATTTCACAATAAGGGAGACAGAACGCCACTCTATACGTGGTCACCTCTATTTACAAATATTTTTGCGAAGGATTCCTCCAGCCTACGGTATTTATGATTGTGCCTCCAAGCAGTTGAACCAGTCACTACTAGATCTGAAAGTGGCCGAGTCATTGCCTGCGATATCACGTTACAAAAATCCTTTATGCCTTCTGAACAAAAGATTTTTCGATGAAGTTTATAAGGGAATTAAGAGCTGTTAACACAGATTTCTCTTTGCAATATGTATGTTGATATTTCGCCAGATTTCTCGAGACGATCATGCCTCTGAAGTGAACTTCTATTTATCTTTTCGGTATTTTTAGGAGTAAAGAATATATAAGCTTATGGTGTTAAGGTCTTTAGGGCTGCAGTGTGAGCTTTTCCTCGCCGACTCCAGGATTTTAAATTTTTTACCACAGTATAGTTTCCAGGATCTGCTCTAGCATGTATTCATAAAAATGAAGACATATACAGTAGAAACGCTAAAGAAAACTATACGAAACAAAATTAGCAATGAACAAAACAAGCTCAACTAAATTGGTTAGAGAATAAATACAGCCAATCGAACATGAGAGCTCCAAGTTGCAGTTATACTATTATTTCAAAGAATTCAATATCTTAAATTAAACTTAAGTGCTTTATTCGGTCTAGTAATGGCCTTTAACACTGTTATTATTATTATTTATTCGGTCTGATTTCATTTAATCCGCACCATCCAATTATTGAAGCTCATATTTTATGGTACCCAAAAATAAGTTCAACTTAAATATTAATAATCTTGTTTATAATAAATCCTAGCATATAATTAAAAAGTATTATACCTTATTTCCTTCTAAACCATCACCCTTCATCTAACACGAACTTTCATAATGCTGAATAATACTATCGACTTTAAATTTCCGGAAATTCATTAAAAAACAAAAAAACAAAAAATAACTGAGCAATAACTTTTCTCCCAATTTCCTTTTTATTTTGCCTTTACTTTAGATATCGTATGTATATAATGCAGCTCTGTTTAACCTTTGGTCTATTGGAGATCGCTGTACCAGCGAATATAATTAGCATTCATAGTAGGTTTTTTGAAGTTGTAAAATATTTCACCAGATGTCAGACACTATCATTTTATAACATCACTTTATGTCAAACAAAAACGGATCTAAATCCGTTTTTGTTTGACATAAAGTGATGTTATAAAATGATAGTGTCTGACATCTGGTGAAATATTTTACAACTTCAAAAAACCTACTATGAATTTTTTTATTTTTATTTTGATTGAAATTATTGCGATCTCATGTGACGTCCTTCAAATCATTATGTAATGTAATTTAGGGTAATGCATTTGTAGCGTTATGATGACTATAGATAGATTAGATCGATGCGAAACTAGTCCTGATGCCCAAACATAAACATTTAAGCTCAGCTGGAGCCTGAGTACAAACACAATTATTCAACACATATTAAAATAATAATAATTAGACGTCCACTTATAAATTTGTTATTTAGAAAATATATATTTCTATAATTTCAACAATTTTTAATGGATTAGTATCCATGTGATTGAACACCACCATGTCCATAGGCTGGTCGAACGGATCTTCCACCATGTCCTGCTCCTAACAGTGCGGATCCATGAACTGGTCGAGTCTGTGCTTGTACGAAGCCATGGGCTGGTCGAGGCCGTGCATGTTCGAATCCTGATCCTCCACCACCATGTGCTCCAACGACACCACGAGGACCATGTCCGCCACCACCACCATGCGCACCACCGTATGCACTATTGTAAACTGGTGTTCCAAAAACTATTGACATAAGTGCCGCAAGTAAAATAAGAGCAATTGTGTACTTCATTTTAATTCGATTTGGTTTTAAATTGTACGTATTTCAACTTCAAACAACGGTGATAAACTGAAACTATTTGGGTTGATTGGTTGTCTTTTTATAACCAAATATATATTCTATATTATCTTGTGGCTTAAAGTCCACTTAAATAAGTACAAACCAAAATGAAAAATGAATCTTTGTCGTATATGCTAGATTAAATATTGTTATATTGACCGCAAAGAGCATGTTAGCTGATTAATTATTTTAATTAATTCTGATTAACTGCAAAATTTTTATTATTATGAATTGTAGATTATCGTTTTACAACAAATGTTTCTTGCCACTAAATAATTGCACAATAAGATGCAAGCACAATCGTTTAACCAAAAATGCAAAAACCGTTGCGATTAAACGATTGTGACCGTTCTGACACATATCATCGTGTCACTATACATTAAATTTCGATCAGCATAAAATGAATATCTTACAAAAACTGAAAATCCTGACTGAGAAAAGTTGAAAATAATGAAAGAAAAGTTTGAAAATGGAATATTTTTCTTAAAATCAACAAAACCATATTATTATTTGTACTCGCGGGTACATCAAAAAGTGTCGTTCGGCCTTATTGATAAGTTATATTAAATCTAAGACCTAAAAATGCATAAACAAATATTTTTCATATGATTTGCACGGAGCTTTTTTGTTTGTTATTTCTCGACCAGTACTAATGCAATTTTATTTTTGGTATCGAAAATGGGCCTGTTATATATTGGTATTGGCTGGCTTTACCGATGATTTGGCGAAAGCAATTTGCTTGTAGTTTTGGTTGCATTCAATTTTCTGTACACATTAATTTCCTATACCGTACATATATCTGTATATAAAATATACAAAATGGTACGATAAAACTTTCGTAATTTCCATAGCCGTCTAATAGATGTCTCTGCTGCAAAATAAATTATTGTAAAATTAAAATGCGTTAAGCTTTGAGTATAAACTAAAAAACTTTGAAATCTTTGCATTTGCTTGACGATAAAATAGTAACCGAAACAGAAAACTAAATCATCGAATTTGTTTTTTTAAATAATAAACAAAATCACTATAAAAGTGAACAGACGTAAAACATTTGAAAATTTAAAATTTAAATTGCTGTCAAAAATACGTTGAAACTAATATTTTAATTCTATATTTTATATAATGAATAAACCTGAAGAAACATGAAAATGAATATTACGCTCGCTATCGCGATCATTATCGAGAACGGATAAGCGCACAAAATCGAGCGCGTCTGCAAAATTCTTTAGTCCTTGACGAAATAAATGCACGCAGGCGACAACGGCGGATCGAAAATAAAGACTTGAACAGGATACCAAATAGCAAAATAATATTTTCTTTAAATCTGCGGTAAGTGGAACCGATTATTTTATTAACCCCGAATTTTATTACCTTAGTGATGTATGTAATAAGTGCCTCTATTGTGACGCAGTTTTTTTAAATCTGAAAATGAAAGTAATTGATGCCACAAGGCAAATTGTCAACTTTACCGATAAGCACTATCTTTCCAAATGAAATTAAGGAACTCTTTGTTGGTATTGACAATAATAGCAAAAATTTTAAGCATATTCGACAATTTAATAATGTAATGCATTTTCCTCTGTGGGTGCAAAAATTCAAGATATGCCGGGAGGCGTATATTCATTTAAAATATACCTCCAGATATTTCAATATACAGACCTCTCCAGATATATCATCATTTTTCAGAAAATATTAAATTCCGATAATTACCAAGAACGTGTTTTAAATTTATCTTACGCCGAATTGTTTATGTATAACACCGACACAGCTGTAAATATTCACATTAACACCCGGCCAATCATAAATGTAATAAAAGCATTATGCATACTATATATCAACAGTACTGCAAACTATTTCTCCATATGCACAAAATTACAAGAAACTGCGAAATGTACATGAATGCGAGGTTGCAAATGCCATGCTCCAACGACACCACGAGGACCATGTCCGCCACCACCACCATGTGCAGCACCGTATGCAGTATTGTAAACCGGTGTTCCAAAAACGATTGACATAAGTGCCGCAAGTCAAATAACAGCAATTGTGTACTTCTTTTTAATTCGATTTGGGTTTAAATTGTACGTATTTCCACTTAAAACAACGGTGATAAACTGCAACTATTTGGGTTGACTTTTTATAACCAAATATATATTCTATATTATCTTGTAGCTTAAAGTCCACTTAAATAAGTACAAACCAAAATGAAAAATGAATCTTTGTCGTATATGCTAGATGAACAATTGGTATATTGACCGCAAAGAGCATGTTAGATGATTAATTATTTTATTTAATTCTGATTAACTGCAAAATTAGTATTATTATGAATCATTTTACGTTCGTTTTACAACAAAGGTTTTTTATTTATTTAAGTAAGAACGCGCATTAACTGATTGCCACTAAATAATTGCACAATAAGATGCAAGCACAATCGTTTAACCAAAAACGCAAAAACTTTGCAAATTATTTGTACTAAGGTACATCAAAAAGTGTCTTTGGGCCTTATTTATAAGTTATATTAAATCTATGACCTAAAAATGCATAAACAAATATTTTTTATATGGTTTGTAAGGACCTTTTTGAGTTTGTTATTCCAGTACTAATGCCATTTTATTTTTGGTATCGAAAATCGGCCTGTTATTGGTATTGGCTGGCTATACCGATCATTTTAATTTGGCGAAATAAATTTGCTTGTAGTTTTGGTTGCATTCAATTTTCTATACACATTAACAGAGCTCTCACAATGGAAAACTTTTTACTTTTTAAATACAAGTTTGTATGAATTTTATTTTGAGAAAAAAAAATTTTTTGTTCGTTATGTTGGTGAAAATCTTTTAGAAAAAGTTATCGAACTCCTAACTTTTGCCTTATGAATTGAAACGAATGAAGTTAACAACATTTTAAAATAGGAGCCAACAAATATTTTTCGTTAAATGTCAGCATAACATAACCCAACAAAAAAATAATTTATAATTTTCTATTTAGTACACTGTCTAAATACTATTATAATTAATTGTACTTTCAATTTTTATTACAAAATTAATTTTTTTTAAGAAATACGAGAACAAAAAAATTATTATTAACTATACAGAGGTTGGAAAATTAAATGTCACAATTTTTGTAAACAACTTTTGTAAACAATTCTTAATAATGATGAAGTTGGCTTCAATTTAATTTTCTTTTTCATTGTGCGAGCTAAAAAAAATCAAAAGGCAAAAGTCAAAAGTAAAAAGTAAAAAGTTTTTGCATTGTGAGAGCTCTGTAATTTCTTATGCCGTACCTATATACCTACATCTATATAAACATGCGTAGAGGTAAAGCTGTCAATATTTTTGTGAACGCTAAAATTTAGTATAAAGAATGTAGATATCTTTGAGGGACTATTGTTACAGATGTTACAAACTTAACGAACTAACCAAACCTTACTGTAGAATTTCCTGTAGAAATTTAAAAAAAAAAAACATACAATTTAATCTAACTGTGATTTTGCTTTAAAATCAACAGTTTAAGTGACATCTATGTTGCGATATTATAAAAATAATAAAATTTAGCGCCTTTTTTCTATTATTTTGATCGAAATTATTGCGATATCAAGTACGTATATGTGAAGTCAATATGGAATGTAAGTTAGCGTAATGTATTGGTAGCTATAATGGCAGTAGCTCGTATGGTGGTGGTGAGTATTCAGCGGATTTAATAAACACAACTATTTGAATATTATCCTGGCTTGAATTGGTGGTGGATTATACGGATCCGCTAGTACACAAACAAAATCGTTCAACAGATATTAATAATTTAACATATACATTAATAAATTTGTTATTTAAAACTTATAGATTTATTATTTCAACAATTTTTAATGGATTAGTATCCATGTGAATGAACACCACCTTGTCCTGGCTGTACTTGTACGAATCCATGGCCTGGTTGTACGAATCCTCCACCATGTCCTGGCTGTGCTTGTACAAATCCTGATCCACCACCACCATGTCCACCACTGAAACCATGACTGCCACTATGCCCACCACCGCCACCATGATGTGCACCACCACCATGTTCCCCACCATGTCCACCACCGTATCCACTATGATGATAAACCGGTGTTCCAAAAACGGCTGACATAAGTGCCGTAAGTAAAATAAGAGCAATTGTGTACTTCATTTTAATTCGATTTGGGTTTAAATTGTACGTATTTCCACTTCAAATAACGATAACTAACTGTAACTATTTGGGATGATATGGTTGTCTTTTTATACCGAAATTTATTCTGTTATCTGGTAACATATAGTCCGCATAAACAAGTGCAAACCAAAATAAAAAATTTTCTTAGCTGTTTATGTTAGATGATTAATTATTTTATTTCTTGTTTTAATTAATTCTGTTTAACTGCATAATTATTATTATTATTATGCAACAAATGTTTTTAAAATGAGATTGGATTAATTCGAGTAAGTACGCATTATGTGCTGATTTCAACTAAATAATTGCAAGTATAAGGTGCAAGTTCAAGCACAATCGCTTAGCCAAAAAAAAAAACCACGTTTAAACGACTATGACGGTTCTTGCACGTTATCGTGTCATTAAATTAAATAGCAGTAATTATAAAATGAAGTTTTTGTTCACTGTTATGAATTACAAAAATTTATAATCGTTTTATTTAAACAATTATGTTTTAGTTATTTTTACAATTTTATGCACGAAAGTATTTAACTAGCTGATAAACGTTTAAGTGGTAAAATTGTTTTTCAATTTACACCGAAATTCAATTCAATTTAAATTTCTTTTGCACTTCACTGTTAAATATAAATATTTCCTATCGCTGCAATTAAAAGTAAAAATCAAAATAATATTGGTCGGTTACGAGGGGTGTTCAATAAGTTCGGTAAATCTATATGAAATAACGGTAAATTTTATTCAAAACTATTTTTAATTTTCAATATCATCTCAGCACCCAAGCTAATGCACTTATTACACCTGTCAATTAATTTTTACAAACCATCAAAATAAAATGAAATCTCTTGTTCTTCAAAATATTCTTCTACAGCGGACATTACCTCACTGTAATTTGAAAATCTTAGCTCTCTTAATTTTTAGCGGTATTTTATTGAACTTGCAATCTCAAGGCTTGTTGTGCAACATTCGCCTTACGAACTGGTGCATTGTCATGTAAAAGCAATATTTTTTGCTTGATTTAACCTCGCCTTTTTCCCTGATAGCATTTTTCAATTTATTCAAAAACCCCGTATAATAAGCCCCTGTTATTGTAGTGTTATGAGGTAAGTGGTTAATCATGGAAATTTCATCAGCATTCCAAAAATTTCTTGCCATTATCTTACCCCCAGATGGTTGTAAAATTTAAAATTTTCTGTGGTGGATTTTGCTGAGCTATCCATTGCATGGATTATTGTTTTGACTCTGCATTATAATGATGAATCCACTTTTCATCACCGGTGACTATTTGGTTTATAAATTTAACCGGATGGTCTCGGTTAAAATGACAATTTCGTTAGTATACGAGAGTATACTAGAGAACCGTTAGTTAAATATTTCGTGCAACCGTGGGTATTGGTATTCGAAATGGTTACTTATTGTTTAGTTAATCAAAATTATTTGAACAGTGGTCAAGCCAATTGAATTCTTTCGTGTCGTGAAAAATTATTTATTTGCCAAATTACGACAACAATCTCATATATAAAATTCTAACTTGTAATTCGACAAAATCCTACTCTTGTAGTTGCAGTGTTCAACGCCAGGATTGTGTCATGTTTGATTTATTTACAATATTAAATCAGATTTTTCATTATGATACCGACTGTTGAGCGGCCTAAAAATAATTTAAAATCAGACAAAATAAATTAAACTTCTTAGGTAGAAAGTAAAAGGTAAGATTACAATTGTTTTGTTTTTGTTTTAGATCATCGCGGTTATTTATGTGGGTGGTACCCTGTAACCTTATCCAATAAGACCAACGTCCTCATCATATTCATTCGAGTCAGATCATTTCCTCCATTTTACAAATTTTATGAAAATTAAAATAATTCATGGATGCTTTGATGCGGATTTTAAGTTGTTTTAATTTTTCCATTACAAATTACAAATAATTAATTCACTAATTTATAAAATTTTGCTTGTAAATATGTAACATAGACGAGTAGTTCGTGTGTCAACACATAAAAAAAATTAAGTAACCTTTAAAAAATATAATCCATTTTATTATATTAGGCTAATTATTTTATTTGGTACCATGTGCCATTTCATTTTCCAATTTACAACAACAATGCTGTATAATGAAATTAAAATTTGGAATTCGTCGAATTCCTTCTGAACTGATGGTTTTGCAATTCCAATTCCATTTTGTAGTTACAGTATTTGTCACCAGAGTTTATATATATATATATATATATATATATACATATATATTTGATAACGCTTAAATTTACTAAAAAAAATCTCTTAATTGAAAAACTATTAAAAACAACTAAAATGAATTCCAAACCCAATTCCAATTCCTCGGTCAAATGAAATGTCACTAAAATTGAATTCTAAGTGTAGGTTTCGACTGCAAAGTTGGTTGTTAGCTTTACAAAGCACCTCACATGGACAGTTTACATACACAAAAAAAAATGTGTCTCGCCACAAAATATGTAACCCACACAAATAAAAAAAACATTGCAAATTACAACCGATTTGTACTAATGCCTAGATATTTTTTGGTTGTTATTTTTACATCAGTACTAAAATATAAAATTTTCTCAGGGACATTTTATATGTGTACATGTACAACCCTTCATTTCTGACATGTCTCGTGTGTTCATAGACAGATTTCTATAATATGATTCTTTGTGATTATGAAATTGAATATCCGAATGATTTTGATGAAACCAACAATTCAAATCAAATTCATAATACTTTATTGAATGATGTACAGACTGCTACCACAGAGGCAAATAAAAAAAAAGGAATACAAGCACAAGCTCGTGACGACCCCGATTCGGTTTTTGATGGTGCCCCTTTATTTATAACGTACGCTTGTTTCGTAAGCACCGTATATAGGCGCCGTAGTTTTTCAATGTGCTTTGGTTCTACAATATTTTATGTGTTGGAGCCACTACTTTGTATTTTGTCTACGGCGTTTTTAAACCGTGTGTAGTTGTTTCTTAGCTTTCTGTATACATCTTTCACCAAATCCACTTTTACTTCTAAATCTTCAAACTATACTTTCATTTCATTGCACACCTCTTCCCACAGTTTGTTAACTAGGGCAGGCGCGCGCTCTTTAATTGAGATGGTGTAGTCAAATAAAGGGGCATGATCAAAAATCGAATCAAGCAGAGCACTTTCAATAATAATAATAATAATAAATAAATGTGCAATGTAATAAAACACAAAATTTAATTTAAATAAGTTTAATTTAATATAAAATAAACTAAACAAAGCCCCACTGCCACGGAACCGAACCATCCGTCATAAAATGCTCTGCGAGTACATCTCCACAAAATACTAGTAAATAGTACTTCAACACAAAATACACAAAATTTTTATGAAACGTCAAAATTCCACACAAGCAAAACCCCACGCATACTAACACAATCTCAAAAAAATTTCCCTTTGTAAAAATAACAATCGGTTTCTCGGTCGAAACCAAGAGTAATTCCAATTCCTTGATCAAGTAATATCAACTAAAATGAAATTAAATAAAACAAACAAAAAAGCTACTTTTAATGTTCGCCAATAGATGACAATACCACTACGATAAAATAAAACACAAATTATTCTGAAACACTCAATTTTAAAGTGAAAAATATTTATGAACTTGTGAGTAGATGTTGTAATGATCATTTAGACGTTTTTAAGCGAGTAAGCATATTCCTTACCATTTTTATCATTCAATCGTTTTGTCGAAATATATTGGAGCGGAGCTTTATGAAGAAACATACACATAAATGTTTACATACACATTCTTCGCAAAACTCTGAACCGCGAGCGCCGATCTAAGATTTTTATTAAAATTTGTATACTGAAATTCTCAATAAAATATAATTCGCATCAATGTATTAAAATTACAAAGTAAATAGTAGTACTAATTAATTAATAGTACAATGTATTATTTATTTTCAATTACGATTTTTGTAAAACAATAAACATCCGGTCTCATGTATACACTATACACATCATATGTTAATTAGTTTATTGTTTATACCACTCAAAATTTGCTTAATATATTTTTGAAATCAATGTTTCAATAAAATTGTATTTTAGTACTAAGTTAAGTTTCAACCAGAAATACTCGTATAAGAAAATTTAAAAAGTTTTAAAAATAATTAAAATAAATAAAATTTGGGAAGGAATAGTAAAACACCAAACACGATATAGTGAGATTGCGTTTCGACCATCGCAGCATAATGAGTGATATTACTGGATATAACTGTGAACGTGCCCCGCACATTTATAAAAGATTTTGTTAACATTTGCATACATAGTGGACCATTGCACTTTATCGGTTAAACAGGACTGATACAAAGCAAACCTAATCCATAATTACATTGTTAATATTATTTAAAAAAATGAACAAATTTATGGATTTTGAAACACAAAATATTTAATAGCCCGCGCCAATTTTGTGTGTTCTTCGGTTTGGTTTATTATTAAATCCTGCGCAAATAATTCGTATCGAGAATTTAATAGCATTGTAACATGCGAAATAGAAGCGTTCTATAATATATTTGCGTTATCTAAACATAATCAAAGAAAATGTGTTTATCAGTTATGACAGGTAATGGTATGAGGCGATGAGGATGTAATTTTAGAGATTTGTTAACAATAAAATATCGTCATTCTCCTGTAAGACTGTAATAATATACATATAAACATGCTGGTTTCGTGTACGAAGCAACGACCCAGGGTATTTTGGAAAGTAAACCAAAATATAAAATGTTATCGATTGAACATTTACGATATATACATTATATAACGCAGTATGGGTTGAACTAACAACATTTATGCGACGATAAAATATAAATGTAAGAGGTTATAGCGCTTCGTTCACCGCAGAAACCGCATACATAAAAACACGAACAAATTAAATTTTATGGCTAAACTTATTAAAAACAAAGAGTCTTTAATAAATTATGTATACGAAATTAGCTGCTTATTATAAATGTTGTTAATTGATTTGTGTATAAATATATACTTATATGCGAGGTTATGAAACTGTTTAATGGTAATCTCGTGTCTGAATAAAGCTAACGTCTTCATTAATTTTTCAATTATTTTCTTCTGTTTCAGTAATCCTTGATTGAATCTATCAACTTTAATGCGCACCAAGCTATACTCATGTATATGAAAACCATGCAAATCCATCAAACGTATCGAATAAACAACGCGATCATCGTAATCATCTTGACACTATGGAGGACGTAAACATCACAACGATTTGCTATTATATAGGAGAAGGTGGACTTTTATACAATACAACCATCGATCTAATTACAAATAAAACACAATGCTTGGAACATGCACCACAACAAACGGCGACCTCGCTAATACGGGCGGGCATTTTAATTTTAATGGCCCTAGTCTCGTTACTCGGTAATATTGCGACAATATGGAATATACGAAAAAAAAAATTATCACGCCGAATAGCACGGCATAATTGTAGTGCAGTCTATCATTTGGTATTCCATTTGTCGATCGCCGATATTCTAGTCACGGCATTTTGTATTGGAGGCGAAGCGGTATGGATTTGGACAGTGGAATGGTTTGCTGGCGAATTTTTGTGTAAAATGTTTAAATTTTTACAAATGTTTAGCTTATACCTGTCGACATATGTACTCGTACTGATCGGTGTTGATCGATGGGTGGCCGTGAAGTATCCAATGAAGTCGTTGAATACGGCGACGCGGTGTAACCGCTTGCTGTGTTCGGCTTACATATTAGCTATAGTTTTAAGTTTGCCGCAGGTAAGCAGAATCACTATAATGTTATATAATTTAACCTTGACCTTCCATTGCAATTGTTTATTAATATTTTTATATATGGAAAAAGGGTATAAAGAAGATTTTAAATAAGCATATTATGTAAGGAAAGCCGGATAAATCAAAACATTATCTTTTATGTTAAGTATTATTGTAATATTCCATTAAATATTCTGAGAAGGATTGAAAATGTTTAATTTATTGGCTTCAAAGATGCATGATATTGTTAGCCTTCTATTATTGATTAAAATGTGAAAATGTTAAATGTGTATTATCAAGGTGCTATAATCCTGTTCTGTTAAAGCAGCCATTTAAGCCGCTTTGATAGTTTATTTAATGGACTTTAAAATAATATTGTAACCTTTAGCTAAGACAGAAACCATTATAGTATTTTTTGCATGTGCAAAAATTTAGTACTTGTGCGATTTTATGTCATATATACATCCGCACCGCTTAGAATTGGCTTTATATATCTCGTTCACGTAAGCGTAATGGTTTTGTCAAGCTGATCTTATTATATGAATGTACACGTAAACCATATATATCATTATAAATCGCCCATAGCACAGTTGTTGGCGAAAATTTACAACTCATACATCTGACATTAATCGTTTGTATAAAGTAACGTTTCAAAATTACCTTCGCTGCTTCCCAAGCACATACGTCGTTTAAGTGAACGATGTATTAGACAAGCTGTTTTAATTTAATGTGACAGCACTTCAGAAGGAATCCAAATATGAATTTGATCGTTAAAAATATAAACTAGGTACAATATAGGTGCGTACGAAGTTTGTAAATATTCCGACGTGCATCGCATAACTGTAAAATGAAAAAATGCAATTATATGCTGTCTGCATTTTATACCTATAAAGTGTCGTTATAGTAATCGAGAAAACGGCGCTCAACATTCATTTTGTATTTGAAATTGCCTAGTTTTTATATGACGTGACCTTATGACCATACTATTGGATTTAGTTTTAAAATATTTCACCAGATGTCAGATAATTTGTTTTAAATGGCGAATAGGGCTGCTTTTACAATTCAACAAATTAAATTTAAAATCTTATATAAATTATAAAGTTCAACGCATAAGAGCACATATCATGTTTTCCCTTTCACAGTAGGGCCAATACAGCAAAAGACGACCATCAATATGTTGTTTCGCTTCGTACGATGCAAAATAAAATAGACATTTTATTAATTGGAGGTTTTAATCTAACAACGTCAATAAATTTTCAGAACCGTAGAAAATTCTTGTTGTTGATTTTTATTCGAAATTCTCCAGTAATCGTGGATAAACATATGTATACATACTATTTTTTATAATGAGTCCGTATCAATTAGGGATGATTGTTTATAATTTTATTATTTTTTTTCTTTTTGTAGGATAACCTGAACAACAACTAACAAATATAATATAATTTAATTAATCGTAATTTTCTTAAATTCATCGAAAATTCTTAATTGTTTTTTCGTTTCTATTTTATTTGAGTATGGCGACTGCCAGAACTCGTAAAAAGGTTGTTGACATTTATACAATTAAATCAATTTCTGTCGTATTAAATTTGACATTGGGAGGCAATATACTCACCAGGGCCCGGTATGTTCGGTGGTAGAATAACCAGATTAATAATCCTGTCCTTTTGTATTTCTAATTTACAATTGCTTCGTGTGCCAGCCGGTTGATCTGGACCATGTAACTTTTTGGAAGATCGAAAGTTGCTACCATGTGTAGAAGGACTTACTTAACGTTTCAATCTTCGAGACTATCATTAATCACGGAAGCCGTGTACTTAGTTTTCGAAATTAATCGTTATAATAATTGTAACACCTGGTGCCTCCAATCCTTAGTCTGGTGCCTTTAAAATTTATGATTTATGTAAAGTGAGTTGCGATTATTGGGTGGTTCGTAATTTGGTATATGTGACTTGAGGAATCGTTAGTGTTTCCCAGTAGTACGGTTAAGTCCTATAGACCCAGATTCTGATGGATAAAGAATGGCATGAGAAGGAACTCATTAGTTGGTATAGATAAGCTTTAACTGTACACCGGATACCTGTGAGGGGTACGTAAACTCTTTTAAATTGATCAGTTGAGATTGTAATATATCTTGTCGTTCATTTAATGTTAACAACCTCTTAAAAGGTAAAAGTGTAAAACTGTAAAAACCCCTCCAGGTCAAGGCGTGCAAACAATCAATCGATTTTTTTGGTAGATTCGATTGATTCGTTTAATTTTTTGTGATCTTCCGCATACTTATTTTCAAGTTTTATTGAAATTTCTGATGAGCCGAATTTCATAAGTCGTTGTCTCTCAGACTTGTAAGTTCCCTGATTTCGAATTTCAGAGCATTTAATATGCTGAAACAAATCTACCAAAGAAGGGTTCTTTACTAAGTGGGCAGCATCGGCCGAATCCGCCTATAAATCATTGAAAACTGCCTTGTCAATCCCACCAGCCCTAGCAAATCAGGATTACAGTAAACCTTTCTGCATTCAATGCGACATCAGCACATTAGGAGTAGGCAATGTATTGTTCCAAGTTAATCCCGGCGGGGCAGAACGTCCGATCGTTTTGGTTCGCAAAAACTAAACGCCGCCCAGAAAAACTGGTCGGTTAGCGGAATGGTTGGAATGTTACGCTGCCGTGCTGAGAGGAGCACACCGATCGAATCAAGGATATAGAAACTTTACCGAATGCTTTAACCTTAAGCGAGTTCAATAAGAAAAATTTTCATTGCTCCTGGTTATGGTCTACGATAGACAAGACACGAATATACCGATTTGGAAATTGGCCTTGTCAAAGAGCTTAACTCCGCCCCGTATTAAACAAGCACACGAGCCATCATCTGGTCATACAGGTACCACAAAAATAATTGAGAGACTTCAACATTGAGTTACACACATATGTACGCCTGTTTATCCCCCCTCAAAGTAACGTGTCTGAACGTAAGTAACCCGTACCGGACTATCTGCTGTACGCTCCGATATATCTGATAGCCATACTGATGGAGAAGCTCAGTCAACAGAAATTGCCTCTACGTTGGGAAACGCGATTCATTCTTTAACCACATTTTCTTCGTACTTCTTGGTGTTCGGATAAACCCGATCGACAAAATCGTGTTCGTGATAAGGTGTTGCATTACCTGAGAGTACCTTACAAAAACAGTGCTCAACGATACAATCTGCGTAGCTGCCAGGCTCTTCGTTACATGCCGCTCTCTAGTTCCCACAATTATAACAAGCTATTTCAGAACACGATTATTCATTTATCGCCTTTTAGGCCGTGAGTGAATTAATTATCGAGGTGAAATATTTTTATTTTTGCTATGTAAATTAGTTAATTTTATTACATGTAGGACATTTTCACTATTCTTTGAGATTTGTCGTATCGCGAAAGAAGGCTATGGTTTTATGTTTTTAACATCAGTTGTGAAAATTTATAGACGATCCCTATTGCGTTAAATTTGTTTTTTTTTATTTGTGTGTGAGTAAATAAATAAAATAAATTGATTTTACTGTCAAAATTTTTTGTGTTAACCCTATTTAACTGTTTTTATTCAATTCACTTACACGACCCGCGGTTAATTAAGGATTAAACCAAACATAAAAGTGGATGTGAACGACGTGTAATTTACGAGAATTCAATTGATTGTTTAGAAAATTGCGCATACTGTTAATTCACGGGTTTGAACATGAGTTCACTGTGGGATATTCATGGTATTCAATATTTAATTACTTTAATTCATTATGGACTAGTGTAGATTTAAACAGTAGATTAATTATTAGATTACCTCGGGTGGGGTCTAATAATTAAAATGAGAACAACCTAACTTTGGTGTTGTTGAGTAGGGTGCCGGATTCAAGTTGTACATCGAATTCAAGATGAGGCTGAATTAACATTGGTTCTGCGAGCCAACCAATAATTGGCGACACTAAATTTGGGTATACCTATACAATGATGCGAGACGGATGGACTTCAGAAAAATGATAATACAAATAATTCTCGAATTAATCAACAAAACAAGAGGTGAGAATAATACAATCCAGTTCTCGAATCTCGAACCTCAACAAAACAAGAGGCGATAATAAAAAAATAAAAAAACAATTCTCGAAACTCGTTCCTCGACAAAACAAGAAGGGAGAATAATACAAACGATTCTCGAATTTGGAACCTCGCGTTTCTATACAAATGGTCCCCGCGACCATTTGTAAAAGAGCGAGTTCACAACATACAGTCGCGGAATACAACCGAAAGACGAGAATAATCTAAATAATTCTCGAATCCGGTGTCACGAGAAACAGTCACGGGAGATCTACAAACAACAGACTCAACAAAATTGCACATCCACAGTCAATGAAAATGGAGGATCTATCAGTTCTCGAATCTCGTTCCTCGACAAAACAAGAAGCGAGGATAATAGACAAACTAATCTCGAATCTCGAACCTCGCGACCACTACAAATGGCCCCAGCGACCATTTGTAAAAGCACGGATTCATAACAAACAGTCGCCGAATACAACCGAAAGAAGAGAATATTCTAATAAATTCTCGAATCCGGTGTCACGAGAAACAGTTACGGGAGATCTACAAACAACAGTCTCAACAACAGGCACATCCATACAGGCAATGCAAATGGAGGATTTATACAAAGCTCAATGTGCTCGTCTTGATCAACTTCGATTAAATCAACTATTGATTTGCACGACAAAGGGCAGAGGGCACAATGCCCACAAGAGATATCTATCAACATTCGTGTGCAAGACAACAAAAGCGATACAATTGGACCAGTCAGCGATCTTACCACCGATGCATTTATTGCCACGCATAAGCGTTAATATACGTTGTGCAATCAAACGTTGTAGTCGATGATTTAGTCTTCTACAACATTCCACTACTAAAGGTAGTAGAAGTACAGCCAAGCAACGATCAAAGTACTATTACGAATGATTTCACTTTGTGGTCCGGAAAGGGTTCTTTTAAAAAGACCAATAAACCGATGGTAATACAAGAGGCTAGAATAATACAAACAATTCTTGAATATCGAACCTCGCGTTCACGACAAATAGTCGCGGAATAAAACCGCAGGTTCACGGCTAACAGTCGCGGAATACAATCGAAAGGCGAGAATTATATAAACAATTCTCAATTGAAGTTGATCTCAACCAAAAATTGTCAATTTACATCAGTGATCAACTAAAAAAATTCAAACAGAACAAGCAGTACTAGCACGGACCGATGAATACCCAATTCAAACAACCAACCACTATGTCACAACTTGTATCAGAGCCAACAACAGTCAGGTTTGCAAATATTGCCACCCCACAAACCAAATCATTGCAGTGCAATCAATTGTCTTTAGCCACGATCAATTCCAACACAAACTGCACCAACTCGATGCAGATCGAACAGCTTCACGAAGAACTATTAGTGGATGCCACTCCAGAGGAAGAAGCCTCCGTGACCTATTTCAGTGATGACCACTACGCCGTCTTGATCAAAAACTACGAGATACTGCGACCCAAAATCACTAAGCTGCTTTACAACAACCAACCAAAATCAAGGGACCTAGAGAGATCATGAGGAGGTTATGAGTGCAAACTGAGATGAATTGAAATTCCACACTTTCATGGCAATCCCTTAAAATGGGCGTGAAACCGTCAAGATGCACCATTAAAAACCACGGTACTGGGAAGTGCGGGCAGAATCATAAGGCACTTTGAGGCTACGGGTGATAATTATAATGATGCTTGGCAGCTATTGGTAAACCGATACCAAAATAAAAGGCAGCTGACTTCCAATCATGTTAAGGCGATGCTGAGTTTTCCAGTAATACACTCAGAATCAGCAACAGCAATAAAAACATTGCACGATTTATTAATCACAAGTTTACATGTCAATAAAAACTTAGGCATACTCACAGTGTCGTCGAATTACATCATAATTCCAATTATAATGAAAAAACTAGACAACGAAACATCCAGGCTATATGAGATGTCAATGCCGGATCCCAAAGAAATGCCAACATTAGAAAACTTTCTCAGTTTTTTAGAGCGACGGTTCCAAGCATTAGAAGCGGCAAAAGCAAAACCCATAGGACGCAGTTCTGGAGCACCCACTCTACATATAGTCCGAGTCAACACATGTCGCACACAAACCTCAAAAATCTGTATATTGTGTAAACAGGGACATGATTTAACAGATTGTTGAAAATTCAGAACCAGCTTTGCAACATGTGTCTGAAGGGAGTTCACAATACATTACTGCACTCCAATAATCACCCGCAACGAACAATGCTTTCCACGATGAAGGATGAAACTTCAAAAATGGAGGCAGGCGAAAACTACATGATGACAACTCATTTAATGAAGTACGAAAATGTAACAGGCACCTTATTGGCTATGGTAATGGTCCAAGTACAGAATGGAAAACAACAACCACCTGACGACATGTCACGTTCACAACAGTATGTTCTTCTAAAAGTTTAGTCGCAAATCATTTTGACTAGTCATCCAAGACACGAACCTACAAAATATTTTTTATAAATTATAACCAGCTCATGTAGAGTCTATAATGTGAGATAAGTCTACATTTGAGACTATCTCAATTGAAGGCTCTATATAGGCTCCAGATGTACTTAATTTATGCATGGTTTAAAATTAACTCAGGCAATAATAACATTGGGGCACATTTCGTTAGTTGATAAAATGTGTATTAAAAATTTAATTGTCCCATAAATTTATTTTTGTACAATATTTACATACTTACATACAGAGGGAAGTGGTTAATTAATTGCTTAAATTGTATCGTATTTAAATTTACGAAAAATGTACAAACAGATATAGATATACTTGGAATTTTCTTTAAGATCAATTTACTTATCACCGCTCGAGATCGCGTCGCGTCGCAAATAATAATTTTTTTTTTGGTATATTAGCATATAATTTATATTTGTGGTTCTTTCCAGAAATCCGTAATTTTTTTTTAACTGTAACTTTTATAATCTTCATCATAAAGTTCAAGGTAAAAATTTTTATTTACTGAAGCGTACATTTATTTGTAATTAAATTAAGCAATTTTATTTTACTTATAAATACTAAGGTGCAAAAGTAAATAGGGAAGTACACGCCGAAAAATAAAAATAAAAATATTGCGCGCATGTTCTAATTAAAAATTTACATTAAACAACCTTGTCTTTAAACTTTGGTAAATGATTATACATCTTTTTTTTGTTTATTTATATTGCAGGGTGCAATATTTCGCCTCGTTAAAGGACCGTTCATCGAGGACTTCTATCAATGTCACACGGAAGGATTTTATACCGAAAAATGGCAGGAACAAGCTTATGTCATATTCACATTAGTTTTTATGTTTGTTATCCCGTTACTCATCATAATCACAACATACCTTTCCACGTTTCGTACGATATCGGGGAGTGCACAAATATTTAATTTAGGCCCGACTAAGGGAAGCAGTTTTGTAAACGGGCATTGTATAAACACGCGGCGACGGTTAATACACAAAGCGAAAAGGAAATCGGCTAAAATATCACTGGTCATTGTAATTGCGTTTGTGGTTTGCTGGACCCCATACTATGTCATGATGTTGATATTCATGTTTTGGAATCCGGCTAAAGATGATGGAGATTTACTGCAATCGGTTATATTTTTCTTTGGCATGTCAAATAGCCTGGTGAATCCCATCATTTATGGTGCATTTCATTTGTGGCCGATGAAAAAAGTACCGCAACGCAATCGAAGGTATAAAGATGCAGAACAAAAATTTATTTATATTTTTATATAATATTATCTGGGATATTTATTTAGAGAGCAATCGATCACTGGACATCAGACGAATTCAACGAATGGTGCTTCATTGTACCGACAGCATAGTGCAAAATATAATCAACTGAATCGATTGACACCTGAAAATTCGATACGCAAGGAGAAAACTCCAATATGAAAACTTAAATCCAATCACAAAATATTTTATGACATTTATATAGATTTTAAGGCCAAACTAAATATTGATTTATTTTTAAAACAATAAAATTAAAATATAATATAAACAGTGTTTGTAACTGATTGATCAATGAGTGGTAAGGTAAGTTGATATGTTAGTAAGTAATATTCATTTTATTTATACTCGATAACGATTGTTAACTTTATTATGAACTATGAGTTATACGATTCGATTTAAATTTTTTTAAAGTATTGCATCAATTTATAGAGTTATCTACCATCTATTATAATCGGACATTGAAACTGACTTATTTCAAAATGTGAAATTTCGATATTTGTTTTCAGATTATGTCAAAAACTCAAAATGTAAATGTTTAAATAGTGGTTATTCAAAGTATTTAGAACTTTGTGGTATATATGCCCTATATTTGTTTTTAGTTTCATACTTACGTATTGTGGTTAAAATATTATAAAGATGAAAATCTTAATCCCGGTCCCAGTTACGATTTTTTTTTCTTAATGAAAGTTTATAATAAATGTTGTGGTTCGGGCAAATAATTTGAACTAAATGAAATGTTAAGTAAATTTTTTGCTCCAAATAATATTTCAAATAATTTTCCAATGTGCTATACCGAAACTAAACTAAGTTTAGACGATTAAAAGGCCCAACAGATAATACAACTTTGTTCGTCCAACCAAATTTGTGCTGCATACAGGCACTTCAATTTTTGATTTCTAATTTGGTTGGTACAAGATTTTGACGTTAGTTTTAGTTAGTCGCCTAAGGAAATATTAAGATTACGTATATTTGCGTTAGTCAAATATAAATATTATGTTTTTGTTTTTAGGGAGGGCGCATAATTTAACATACATTTCTCCTTCATAATTTAACATACATTTCACCAACTGACTAAAGAAAATTATATAGCGTTGCTTAAATTGCTTGGAACCCACTTCATAATTGGGGGACACTTCAATGCTAAGAATACATACTGCGGATCGAGGCTATCAACACGTAAGGGTAAAGACCTGTTTGCAGCAGGGCAAGAACTGAACTGTGAGTTTTATTCTGGGGTAAACCAACATATTGGCCTACCGATAATAACAAAATACCAGACTTAATAGACTTCTTTGTAACAAAAGGAGTATCCGAAAACTACGTATTGATAGAAAATAATGAAGGAATATGTGCCTAGAAAACTGGCCTAGATTAAAAAACAATAAAACAAAATGGGATGTTTTCCAAACGCTGATCGAAGAAAATACAGTATTAAACTGCGACACAACTCGATGACCAATTAGAACTATTAAATAATAATATATTACAAGCAGCGTGGCAGAGTACGCCCGCTCCCTAGTAAATATGAAATATCGAAGTGCAATAACTATTCATTGCAGAAGTGAGAGATTTGGTTAATGAAAAGCGGAAGGCTCGTAAAACCTGGCAGAGGAATAGAGCACCGCAAAGTAAATCGAGACTTAATTACTTAAGCAACAAACTGAAGTGGCTAATCAAAGAAATTAAGAAGAATTCATTTAGTGAATATCTAACCGGTCTTTCCGGCCAAAAAGACACAGACTATTCGCTCTGGAAAGCAACAAAAGGACCTAAAGGACCGAAAATTCAGGTGCCGCCTATTAAAAAGGATGATGGAACTTGGGTAAGAACTGCTAAAGAAAAGGCTGTCTTGTTCGCAGCCCACCTTGAAAATATATTTCAGTCCCTTCAGAGGCAATCAGCGGACCTACTTAAAAAAATAGATAATAAAAACATCCAACCAGTAACATTACAAGAGCTAAAATATGAGATTACTTAAAACTTAAGCTCTAAAAAATCTAATCTTAAGCTCTAAAAACCTAATTTCAGGACAAATAGTTAAATAACTCCCCCAAAAGCGTTTACGGAAACTGCTCCAAGTAATAAACGCGGCGTTTGACTCAAATACGTTCCATACCGGTGGAAGGTGGCAGAGGTGATTATGATTCCAAAACCTAATCAACCTCCTAACTTTAAAACCTTATATATACCAATTTCACTACTTAATAGAAGAAAGAAAACTTATTCCTTCACATAAATTTGGCTTTATAGAAGGGCATTTTAATATAGACCAAGTTCATAGAATTATCGACTTAATTGAAAATACACTGGAAAAGAAGAAAATATGTTCAAGTGTCTTCTTGGATGTAGCACAATTGCCTTTAACAAAGTATGCCAAAGCAATTTTACCAGATATTAAAATCTTATCTAGCTGATCGATATACTTTCGCGTTAAATTTGAATATGAGTGCTCTGATCTAAAACAAATATCGGCTGGAGTTCCACAAGGAAGCGTCCAATATTGGATTTACTTTATACAAGAGATGTGCCAAATACAAAAGGAACAAAGATTGTAACATTTGCGAATGATACTGCAATCCTAGCAATTGGAGATAGCATAGAAAAGTCAACTGGTAAATTATAAAATACCACTAATGCAATATGTAGCTGGACAAAAAATGGCGCATTCACCTCAACGAAATGAAATCGATACACGTCAACTTCACTAACAAAAAAGGTAACTTCATTCCAATCCATCTGAAATCACAGCAAATCGCGCATGCAAATATGGCCAAATACTTAGGCATGACACTTGATGCTAAATTCAAGTGGAAAGAGCACGTGAAATGGAAAAAAGAAGAGCTCAAATGTACTGGCTCTTAGGTAGAAAATCCGATCTAACAGTACATAGTAATCTGATATTATATCGGCAGATACTTAACCCTATATGGACATATGGTATACAACTGTGGGGTTGTACCAAGAAGAGCAACGTATCAACGCTGCTAATGTACCATGGTGCGTTCACAATGCCACGTACAACTTTGTTTTGAAAGGTTTGAATTATATCAATAATTCAAACCTTTCAAAACAAAGTTATACGTGGCATTGTGAACGCCCAATAGTACATTAGAAACGACAACCTTCATAAGGATCTAAAGATGGAATACGTTACCGAAGAAATTAAGAACCATACAAAGAAACATGTACAGCGACTCGGTCAATATCAAAATCCAGATATTAGATTAGATAAATTATAATTCAGTTGTAATAGATACTAAATAAAAAATTAAAAAATTAGAAATTGCACAAGTACTGATGTGCGGATTAATAGCAATTGCGGAATCGGCGATGTTGCGTCCGGTTTCTCCGTAAATTAAATGCATTCTAAATACTGATTGACTAAGCAATGAACTCATGCAGAAATAACGAGCAAAACTATTTAATTATTTCTCACTCTTTTCGCATATTTTATTTACTCGCTTAGATTAAAATACTATTTGATACCCACTTATAAATACTTAACTATCCCTTTTATTTTCGAGTTGATAATATAATTTAAAAATTTGGCCCTTTATCCAGCATCTCAGTGCCAGATGTATGTTAAATTATGCGCTAACAAAAAAAAACCTTAACATAATTTTAGTTTATGTCCGTTATTTTCAAATTATTCACTTGTTCAACTTAAATGAAACCCAAATTGGTTATATGTTTTTGACATTTAAATACAAAAACATGTTGTTTCCATTTTGATGTTTCTGTCATAAACCTAAAAATTTTCTGGACCTATAAAAACAAACCACCCATATTAATAATCCTTAATAAAATTTGGATAAGAATTTTTAAAGAGGACTTCTGTTTGTTTGATTTAATGTGGCTGATTTTATTAAGATTTCTTCTATTAGGTCTCTCTAAATAGTTCATTAAGGATACATTTCATCGTGGATCAGGTTGGAGAGGTTTTATAAAACTTGAAATATACTCGGGCTGAATATATTTTATGGTAACATTTTCATTTTTATAGTAACATTTTCTCCAAAAGAAGACAAAATTTGATGGAAAATTTTGCATGTTTATATTGCTGTTTTTGTCATTCAAACGTAAATTGTAATAAACTATAGTGTCTTCTTTTTTGCATGGCAAACATTTTTCTACATCTAAATCGGACTTAAGTATTAAACGTATTCGTATTCAAAAATACCAATGGTACGAATTCCTACAATTTTTATTCGAATTCGTATTCAGGAATATGGGCCCTTGTTTAAATTTCTATTTCATAATAGTTGAATATTCAAGCAGGGTCCATATTCCTGAATACGATACGTATCGTTGCTCGATACTAAAATGCTATACGAAACTAAAATTTATTGGGATTTTTGGATTCGATCGGATCAAATATTTTTACAGTCATGTATGATCTATTCATTGGGAAATTTATTTTGAAGGTTTTACCTCTACAAATTTTAAACCTTGGATACATATTTCTGACGTTTGAAATTTGAATATAAAAAATATGTAGTTAGTTCATTTTGTTGTTTGTGTCATAACACAACCAATTTTTGCGTTTCTACTAAAAATACACCTCAGTTGCGAATTACTTGTATCGTAATTCAAAATTAAGATTCACCTATTTGAAATACATCAGTTAAGAAATTTGATCTTAAATTAAGCTATTTAGGAAGACATGAAGAGAATCTGAATAAAATCTGTAATCTAAAATTAAATGTACAAAAATTGTTTTGAAAAATACTTATTTTAATTTTGAGTTTCTTGTATCGTAACTTAAGCGATTTATTTTTATTAAAAACGAAAAAACTGTATTTTGGCACAAACAATAAAACAAAACTACATATTTTTTATATTCTAACGTCAAACATGTAACCACAGCTTGAAATTCATAAAGGTATAACCATTCAAAATAAATTTTCAATAAATACATGACAGTGTAATAATATTTCATTCGATTAAATTCATAAATACCAATTTATTTTCGTTTTGTATAGCATTTTGGTATTGTGCACTAATACGTATCTTATTAAGGAATAGGGACGGACTTATACGTTTATAATCGATTAAAATTGGTTCGAATTTCGCAACGTAGACACGAATTCGTATTACAATTATTCGAATTCGTATTTAAAAATACCAAATATTGCAGCTAATTTGTTAAAATTTCGGATAATTGACTAAAAAAGTGTGGAATTTTTAGGTTTTTAAAATTTCAAGATTCAAAATTTTAACTGCAATCCTAAAATATTTATAAGAATTTTAAAATTTGCAAGAATTCTGAGGATTTAAAATTTCGAATCCAGACAGAACTTTTACATTTGCAGAATCTATGTATATTCTAGAACTTTGACTTCTGGATTTTAAAAATGTTTGTTTTGTATAAATTTTTGAATTTTATGTTTTGAACATTGGAGTATCTAAAATCTAAGAGCTGAAATTCTCAAAATATGAAATCAGATATTCTCCATTTTTATAGAACTCTGATGTTGATATTAAGAATTTTAAAGTTTTATCACAGAGTACTTAATTACTTAATTAAGTACTCTGTGGTTTTATCTTAAGTAGAAGTTAAAATTTTGATTTTAGTATGTATTCAGTATTGTGAAATTATAGACGTCAAGAACGTTTGGTCGTAGTATGAAATTTTTGGAATTTTTTCATCCCTTTGTACAATTTTGAATCACACTTTTCTTATACAAAGTATAGTGTTTACACATTTTCAGTGCGAGATTTATTCCATACAAATTGAGCGGTATATAGCAAATAGAAGTATATGTTAAAAAATTGATTATTTCTAGAAAATGTCTGTATAATATGTATTTATATGTTTATCTATGCAAACATTGCCATCGTTGATTTGAAATTAAACGAATGCATCCCTGAAAGCACTTGCATCATTCTAAAGGATCTCATTTTGCATCGCTGCACATATCGTGGATGCAATTATGATTAAAGTTATGGTGTTATAACGATAAATAAAAGTTATATTGCTGCTTGCATATACATACACTCGACGCTATCATAAAGTTTACGCAATAAATTCATGACGAGCATTCATGAGTTTGCAGGATTGCAAATTGTCGTTCGTATATATAATGAACCATAATTTAATGTAAAGTGATGTTTGAACTTATGCTGTTAAGTTACAATTTGCACACAATTTTATTATTATCGCATCAAGATACCAACACGGGTAATGTATTGATACTGGTACGAGATTGCGGAGTATAAAATATTTTTATATTTTTTATATACAATTTCATAATCCTTGACAGATTTATAATCGGTTTTTGAAAAATTAAAAAAACAATTCGTGGAAAACATCACCTCAGCATCATTTTGTATGTAGGTATGTACGTATTTGCAATCAATATTCTTGTCCTAATTTTACAGGAAAATTATAAAATAAAATTGCCATGCAAAAATATTCCCATCACGCGCGCGATCATCATTAAAATCTTATGTATAGCTATATAATGTATACCGTACCGCATCAATTATGCTGAGCACCGTATATTCAAATTTAAAGCAGAAACACACAGGTCTAAAAAAATATAAAAAAATTTAATTAAAATAAATTCGCGATTTAATGCTGTCTATAATTTTCGCGGCGTATATACTCTACATCATTGTTTTCACCTTGACATTGTTTTTGATTTAGCTAATCGCAGGTGCTAGACATATGCCATAATATACGAGTATATACATATATATATATATATATATTTATATATACACCAACTCGAAATAGAAATTTGGAGAGATATTAGAACGTTTTTGGAAGAACGGAAATAAGCACCAATAAAAGACAGAAAACAAAATTAAAAACTAAATAAATAAACTTAAAGTGGTTGGGTAATGTTGGGGTGATTGTGATGGCTAAGCGTGGGGGCGGACGAACGACAAGTTAGCAAAATATAAAAATAAACCAAAAGCGATGTTTTTTGTATTCCAACACTTGACTCAAGGAGAGTAATTAGATCTATTATTTATAATCAACTTGCTGAATTGTATAATATGTATACATAGCAACGATGGTATATGCGGTGCGAAGGGACAGAGTGCTGCTATTGTTCAAAGCTAGCAACGACAATAAATAAAATTATCATCAGAAATAAATCTAGAATGATTTATTTTGTTTGCGTTTCTGTAACACTTGTTTAGTACAGACAGACGTAATTTATGGAATTGAATGTGTACACAGTATATACATCGTTGATATTTTGGCTGATTAAAAATTAATTATTTGATTTAAGACAGACAGTTTTTGCTTTAATAGATGACCACCGGAGGTCAATGTATTTTTCATACTTGTTCTATCTTTATTATAGACACGCTTTAGAAATGGCACTTGACTTTTCAGCAGGAATTTGCAATAGCTATTGAGATAATTGAAAAGAGTTAAGAGTAAATAAAATATAAAGGGAGTCGTATATGTAAAAGAACTCTTGTAAATTGTAAAAATTACTATTAATTTATCCGGATTTCGAACAGGGTTTGATTTGTCGTTATTTGATAAATGAATAAGTTAATTCTATCTCTTTATTATTCATACTTTAGCGAGTGTGGAGAGTTTGATTTATTAAATTTTCTTGTTAATAGTTTAGTAGTAAAACGTCAAAAAATCGGCCCCAATGAAGGGAAGCATAACTAAAATTCTGCTTTGATTTAGCTAAAGCTAAACAATTTTTTGCTGCAGCTAAATTATATTTTGCTTTATACAATGCGATTGAGCTGTAAATTGAAGAAAGCCTATATTGCCACACTCTATACTAAACATAATATTGCAGAAATAGTGCAGTACAAATATTTTGCACACAGAAAAATGTGGGATGAAATAAAAAGTCAGGGGTCCTATTTCTGAATACGAATTCGTATAAAAATTAACTTAATTTTTAATTTCTTGTAACGTAATTGATGAGATTTATTTTTATTATAAACGTACAAAATATTTGTGTTATGACACAAACAACAAATGAAATATGAAAATACCATATTTTGAATATTCAAACGTCAAAAGCATTTACCCAAGGCCTAAAATTCATAGAGGTTTAACCATTCAAAATAAATTCCCCAATGAATACTTGACAGTGTAAAATTATTTGATTCGATCGAATACAAAAATACCAATTCATTTTCGTTTCGTTCAGCATTTTCGTATCGTACAAAGATACGTACCGTATTCAGGAATTGGGGACCCAGGTTTTTCGTGAAAAATAGATTGCTTTCTTTATGAATTTTACTGTACTTGAGCACATTGTAAGAAATTTTATTCTTATTGATTTACAAATTGAAATATTGTATTTATTGGTAGTGCCGCGCCGACCAACATAGAAATCATGCATTTTTAATGACTTTGTCTGCAATAATATTGTCTTATACGATATTTTTGAATCCGAAATCAATAATCACGATTTTATTTTCATTCTTAAAAAGCGCGTTTGAAATTTCTGTTTTGTGATTATTCTCGCTGCGAACTTTTTTTTGCGATTTTTGTTTTGCAAAAATACAGTATAGGGAGTCCAAACTGAGTAGTTAGTCTTCTGTACAATGCAAAGTTACGCTAAGTTATAAACATAAAGTCTATAGAATGTTTCGCTCACTCATTTTAGGTTATTGTGTTCTGTAACATATTTTGACGATCTAGAAAAACACTATACATCCAGCACCCACAGCGGCTCAACATCTTTCTGAGGTATACTCGTATACACCGCATCAATCTATTTTAAGTTATAGACAATTTCAGAAAATGTGTTTGGGAATCCTTGATCCCGATGTTCGTGTGAATTTAATACAAAAAAAAGAACATAAAACTGCGTTAAATTTGGTTACGTTTCCAATTGAAATTTTATTTATACGAAAATTAGAATTTAAGTTGGTTTGTAAATTTTGCGCGATATAGTTTGTAAAATTCTGATGGAATTTACTAATTGCATCAAAAGTAAAAAAAAATAATTTATTTGTCGGCACTACCATAATTGTTTAGTGAGTATATATAAAACGAAACGGATATCTTAAATTTTCACAGTTGATAAATTTTCCATTCAACATTTGGTTTGAATTTCGTTTTTCATGATTTCATCTCCTTCACCCCATATAGCGCGATGTAAAAATAGATCTGCCATATGATGCGAAAATTAAATTAATTTTAATTTTTTTCAATTATAAATTGAGGTAAAATTGGGAAAATTTTGTCGCTTGTGACGAACCAATGATGATGAAATTTGAAAACATATACCAGAAGTCTTATAATATATTTTGGAAGAATATATGAAACACGCGCGTAATGAATTGGCAATTATATATTATAAATTCAAGGTTGTACGCGGTGAATGACAATTTCAATAAATTACAAGTGGTTTACTAATAAAATTAGTAATTATTACATTAATTAAATTAATTTTCCCGCGAGGTTTTAGTTGTACAATAAACAAACATTCAAAGTTCATGATTACTATATACATATATACAGAATACAGTCATCAACCGCGCTAATTAATTAAACATTTATATGCGGGCGAATTGATTTAAAGTGATTGTCGTTTATTGCCAGTTTTAATTAAAATATTCACAAACATGACATGGTGTTAGGTAATTTAAATTATCTGGTTGGAACTATGAAGATCAACCAAGAAATTTATCTGTAGTATGTGCGACGTGTCAAAATACAGTTGAATTGTATATGACAGTATAGATACGCGGTTATTATACATTTTTTAAATGATAAACCCGGATATATAAATTACAAAAATATTACTTAGCTATAATTCAAAAATTTAATAAATTATATGATTGCACTTTTGCACTTGTGTATTACTTTGCCAGATTTGATTTAAATTCATTCAATAAACCATTTTTAAGTACAAAATACGAGTACGTAACCTGAGGCAACGCGATGGTGTTCACTAATTAATAATCAAGCCACAAATGGCAAATATAGCTGCTTGTGTCTGGCTCTTACAAAGCAACTAGTTTTTTTTGACTAAGTATAACAACGTTTGACTATGACAATATAATAATAAAGCATCCCTATGTATTCTTTCCATAAAGTGTTGTTTTGGTTGATTTTGCATTATGCGGACTATTCCGGTAACTAATCCCTCTGAGACCTTTATTTTGAAATCGTTGAACTATCTGTTGATTGCTGGTTTTTGTGCATCCCCATAGTTGAATACGAAAGACCGGCTTGAGCACTTTTTTATAAAGCATAAGTTTATTATAAATGGATAAATGAGAGTTTCTACCAATTCACCAGTATATTTTTCTATATTTTAACTGCAGCTCATCTGCAGCTTTCTTTTTCACGCGTACTTTCCACTTTAACTTTGCATCAAGGTTCATACCAAGGTGTGTTGCTTGATTTGCATGTGGTACAGGAATATTATTGAGAATCACAGGTAGTGGTTCTATATTGATCTATTAGTGAAGCTAATGTGAGTAGACTTCGATTCATTCACTTTAATTCTCCACTTAGCTATAGCCAACCTTGTATATTATTTATTGCTATATTTGTAGTTTGAATGTGACTTCACCAACAGCTAGAATGGTAGGGTCATCTGCAAACGTGGCTGTAGTTATATTGTTCGTCTGCGGTAAGTCACTTGTTTACAAAACGAAAAGGAATTTCCCTAAGACACTCCTCAGCGGGATTCCTGATTTAGCTTCTTTTATGCTGGGGTATACTCCTTCCTGGTTAGCTCCAAAATATCTTCTTTTCAAGTATGACTTTAGCAGTTCGAAATACTCAAATGGCAGAGTTTTCTCCAATTTAAACCATCTATCCAGACTTTGTCAAATGCCTGCGCTATGTCCAGAAATATGGCTGAACAAATCTTTTTTTCCTCTAAGGATTTTTATATTAAATCCGTTATTCTATGGACTTGGTCGATTGTGGAGTGTTTCTCTCTAAATCCAAACTGATGGGACGGAACGGCTCCTAGTCTTACAACTTCTGGTTTAATTCATTTTAATAATAGTCTCTCAAGGGGGTTAACTCGCTTGGTGGCATAAAAACTAAATGAATATTGAATTTTATGAAAATCACGTAAAACTCGACCAATTTAATTGTTAATTTCCTGATTTTTCCATAAAGTTCAATATTCATTTAGTTTTTATGTAACAGGCGAGAAGAATTCAATAAAGCTAAGACCGGATTCAAAATATTCTAGTTAAACCAGCAGCTGTAGCCAACTGGTATGGAACTAGATCATTTCTCAACCGATTATGTTGAGATTAGACATATTAGATGGAAATGGGATTATAAAATGAATGCTAAGTTATGTCCTGGACCATTTCCATCCAATGTGCCGAGTTTCAACGTTAAGAAAATAGCAATTTAATGTGCAATCTAATCTAAAAACTTTTGTGAAAATCACGAAACAGTTCTTCTTTCTGCTACATAAAAAATAAAATGAATGTTGAATTTTATGAAAATCACGAAATCGAAATTAAATTTGTCGATATAACCGACGACAATATAATTCGATCCAAACAGATGAATCCCTCTGACGGAAAACCATTACGCGAATATTACTCAAATTTATTTATTTGTCTTCATATATGTAGGTCGGTACTTTCTTTAACAACATCATATCAGAACCACAATCAAATTCAAGAACTGTGTTTAATAACTTCTTTCTTAACCATTAACAACCATTTTTACAGAATGCCAAGTCGATTTTAGGACCAAGTATAGCTTCCAACATTTAAAAAATATCGTTTTTCGTTGAATTATAACAATAATCGCAGCCATCTTAAAACAAATCAACAACCAAATATGACGTAAAAAAAATTATAAAAAATTTGGTTGCGAACAGATCTTTAAAATATTTAAATTGAAGCAGTTGCTCAATATGAAAATGTTAGTACTTTTTTATTTATTTATTTATCGCATTGATGGTGTAGATCGAAAATGTATCTTCTATAATTTACTTAGACGAATTAAAGCGATCGGAAATCGATTAGTTCATTACCATAACTGTATATATGTATATGGAAAGAATGTTTTCATATACATATGTATGAATGACTAATATGTTTAGTAAATTCGCTAAGCACGGTACTCACAGAAAAACCATTAAATTTATGCCTCTGTATATACTACCACAATGCGCGACAAATATTTTCGGAGGTTGTGTTTATTTTGTATCGATCGTTTTTGGTAAATATTTCGCGTAGTTATCGCTAGAGTTTTGAATAGTATAGTCGTGAGTCGAACATTTCGAACGGCAACATGTTGCTACTACTATTGTTGTTATTTATAATAATTATTTCAATCGGTTTGTTGTATGTTTATATAAAACGTAAACTAAATTATTGGATTGAAAAAGGTGTCCCGGGACCAAAACCAAATTGGACTGGAAGTAATCTATCCGGATATCGTAATCGAACTAGGAGTTTAACGTACGAAATGGATGATATGTATCGGTAAGTACATTGTGCTAAATTATTTTATATGTACGTGTATTGATCCTATAATAATCGATTTTGTGTAGAGAATTTAAACATCATTCATATATTGGATTTTTAAATCTATTCAACCCGGAAATAATGGCTATCAGACCGGAAATTATCAAAACTGTGTTGATAAAAAATTTTAAAAATTTCCACGACAATCAATTCAGTGATTTGCTGGACCATGATAGTGAGCCAATATTGGGACAAAATCTCGCCTCTCTTATAGGTGACGAATGGAAAGAGAAACGAGCCGATATGATACAAGCATTTTCATTGGGACGGGTAAGATTAATTGAGTCGTTTTTTTTTTTATTAAATAACCACTCGAGTGGAACCAAAATATTAATGATGTAATCTATTTTATATATAGATCAAGGCCATGAAATCGATCTTCCAAGAAGTAGCGAGTCATATGATTTCGTATATAATATTTGAGTTGGAGAATAGTGAAAATTCGGGTGGTTTCGACGCACGAGAACTCTCATCCAAATACACCTCGGATGTTGTAACCAGCTGTATATTTGGGTTAGAAGGCAACTCGTACAGTGAATATCAAGAAGATACTATTCGAAAAATGGGCGCCAAAATATTGGCCCCATCCACCAAAGTGATTATATATTTCATGATCCGAACGATGTGTCCGTTTGTAAAACATTTTTGGAAAGTTCCGTTTATCCCGTCCGAAGTCGAATCATTTTTTGTCGATTTAACCCGCAAAGCAATTCAGCATCGTCAAAAACATAAAATCGTGCGTGACGATATCCTAGAACATTTTATCGGAATAAATCGTCGTCGCAATTTAACGGACGTTGAAATCGCCGGCTATGGCATAACATTTTTTATCGACGGATTTGAAACGTCGAGCGTCCTAATGTCGCATCTATTTTATCAACTAGGCCGCAATCGGATAGCCCAACAAAAATTGTACCGGGAAATTGAGGAAGCGATTCAGCGAAATGGTTCATCAAATTTATCGTTCGATGACATTATGGCATTACCGTATTTGGATCAAATAGTACACGAGACGCTACGTCTCTATCCGCCAAGTTCGTTGTTGGTAAAAAAATGTACGGAAAATATTGAGCTGCATGACGACATTAAAGGACATCCGGTCACAATCGAGAGTGGGACTATAGTGCGAATTCCACTGTACTCAATCCATCGTGATGCCGATTTTTGGAGCGAACCAGACAAATTTATTCCGGAGCGCTTTGATGCGGCGCATGGTGGTGTAAAACGGTACCGTGACCAGGGTGTGTTCTATCCATTTGGTGACGGACCACGGATATGCGTTGGTATGCGATTCGCAATGGCCCAGGTAAAAATTGGCGTCATCGAGCTAATTCGTAATTTTGAAATTTCGGTTAATCGTAAAACAAAACAACCAATTGTTTTGGACCCAACCTCAATTGTTACTGTAGCGGAGGGTGGAATTTGGATCGATTTTAAATCACGATCACATTAAATTGATTTTAATAAAAATTAATATTCTAAATAAATCAAAGTAATTATCCGTAATTTGATTTAATTGACTTTGGAAACTTTTTTTTTTGTTATTTCGCTAATTGATGGATGAATAATTGATTCAATTTAGACTTGCGTGTACGAGTATGTACAGAATATATAAGGCAAGTCTTGATCAATTTGTGCGACAGTTGTGTAAAAATGAAATTTTTCGAAATATCTGATTCATTGGGCAACATTCCGGATATATTCCGGCTCAATAAAAAAACGATGGTGATTTTTGGTAAATCTTAGGTTTCGCGTTTATTCAATTTTTTAACCGGAATTTATTTCTCAGGTTTTGGCTACTGGATCCGGAACGTTAAATATCGAATCTACTGTAAATTCGTACTATACACCGTGACCACATTCATCTTCCTAATCCTAATCGATTTGTTTCAAAGTTTTTTCAACTCCATGAACAATGTAATCGAAAATCTGACGACCGCCACTATCCATTTCCTGGCGTTCTATCGATATTGCTTGCTAATTATGAAGCACGAAAAATTCCTCGAAATTATTGATTTTTTGAATGTTCGAAATAAATTTTATTCCAAATCCAGCTACTCCAAACAATTAAAGTGGAAGAACTACAAAATTAATTTCACATTTATTTGTATCTCGTATTTTTTGGCCCATTTTTGTAGCATATTCTGGTTTTGGTTCCCTTTAGTGGAGCGCGCCCAAGGAAAAATAGAATTTCCAAAACCACAACTCATCTATTTGCCGGTTGAAATGAATGACAAGAACTTTTATTATCTGTATTCGATTATGTGCTTCATAATTTTTGTGTCGTCGTTACTTGTGGTTGCCACAAGCACCCTGTTTTATACGTATTTTATTTTTATTGGCGTTGAGTTTCGAATTCTGGGTCAGTCATATCGGGAGATTATACAAATTAATGGGAGGCGATTTAATTTTTGGTTTATACAGGATGCAATGAAGCGGAATATTCAGCGGCACGTGGAACTGCTAGCGATGACCAAAAAATTTATGAATTTGACGTATGGGCCGTTATTTGTTCAGCTTGCGTTGAATGGGCTTCTGATCTGTTTCGCGACGTATAAAATGTCTAATGTACGTAAGTGTATATATAAGTGCGCAGAAATATATCAACTGTTTATATCGTTTGTTTGCAGGTCGATTCAAGTTTTACATCAGAATTCCTGGCCACAGCATCCTTTACAACATACTCGTTATTCGATTTATTCATATACTGTTTCTTCGGTCAGGAGATAACATCGGCGGTAAACTTGAATTCAACTTGACATATGGTAAATCTCATTAAATTTCATTACTCCACAGAGTTTAAACATTTCAACCGAAGTATACGCGTCCAACTGGAATCATCTGTATTTCGAGCAAAATCATCAACAAAAAATTAAATTTCTTAAACCATTGATTCTGCTCACGATGGCTCAATCCCAGAAGCCAGTCGTATTCGAAGGGGCCGGTATGCTAACCCTATCCCTACCAACATATCTCAATATTATCAAGATGTCGTACTCACTTCTAACGATTTTAGTCAACTACAATTAAATGTTCTTTATGCGCGCACTGTAATTTTCGCTTGTTATCTAAATAAAATTTATGATCTTCATCTTGATAGATATACATATAGACGAGCACGTAACTATAGATATCCAGTATTTTTTGTGATTCAAAGTCAGTTATTTGTGATAAGAGAACCTATAAGTATAGCAAAACAAAAAAATAAAAATAAAAATGCCGTCGTTCAATACGACTGCAATATCGGTCAAAATGGCTACGTTTACACTATACGACTATTTGATGTTTAAACTAATGTTGTTAGCCTGTGCTGCAATAGGGCTTTATTATGCACTATGCTATAAACTGCAACGGGCCAATGAACTACGCAAGGTTGAGAATATACGACGGAACTCCGTGGAGATCGAGTATTTGGTGGGCGATCGTAAAATGAAAATTTTTCCGATCGCAATGTCACTAGCGGCGAGTTGGATATCAGGAATATCATTAGTTGGGATACCGACCGAGATATATTTGTACGGTATTGGATATTTTTGGATCGTGATTGGGATCATTATTATGGGTGTGGTGGTGCATTTCGTATTTTTACCTGTGTTTATTGAACTCCGGCTGACGTCAGTGTATGAGTATCTGGAAAAACGATTTGATCGTAAAGTGCGCATGTTTGGATCGGTTTGTTTTTTTATTACGATCGTAAGTATTTCGTGTATGCCTATAATGATTTATAAATATAAATTAACAAAAATGTTTGCAGCTCATCTGGTTTCCGCTCGTCATCTATATACCCGCACTAGCGTTTAATCATGCCACCGGAATCAATGTGCACATCATAACCACAATCACGTGTGTCCTCTGCATTTGCTACACGTGTATTGGTGGTATACACGCCGTCGTTTGGACAGATGTCTTTCAAGTGCTCGTTATGATTGGCACCCTTGTGGTCATAATAATTAAGAGTACGATCGATGCGGGCGGCATACAAGATATATTCAAGAAAAATTTTGATCATAATCGAATCCAGTGGCCCGAAATATCGATTGATCCGACTCATCGATACAGTATCGTATCGGTGAGTATTGGTGCCGCATTCTTTTGGACACAATCGGTGATCGTACATCAAAATATGGTTCAGCGATATTTATGCCTGTCTAGTGTGCGAGCAGCTCGGATCACTCTATGGTCGTTTATCGGAATTGTGGTCATTATATTATCGCTGTCGACTCTAATCGGGCTGATAATTTACGCGAAGTACTTCGATTTTGATCCGATCGCAATGAATCTAGTCCAATCAAGCGATCAATTGTTTCCACTATTTGTCATGGATGAATTTAAAAATGTTCCTGGAATTTCCGGAATTTTTATAGCGGTAATCTTTAATACGGCTTTCGGTACATTATCATCCGGTTTGAATAGTATTTCGGCTATCGTATATGAGGATATAATTAAGCCGCACGTCCCCATTCCAATGACGCAGTCGCAAGAGAATTTAATACTGCGTATTGCTGTTCTAATATTTGGAATTGCAGCGTTGCTGTTGATATTTTTGGTTGAAAAACTCGGCACCACAATCCTAGAGCTGTCAATTGGGCTGACGAGCCTAACAAATGGCCCACTTTTAGGCGTATTTTTGATTGGTGTTTTGATACCATGGATTAAAGCAAACAGTGCATTTATCGGAGGAATTGTAGGATTAACCGTAATGAGTTGGATCACGATAAAATCACAGATCATGAATCCGATGACAACAGATGCTGTCATTGTTACTGGATCAATATACAATATGTCATATCTGTTCTACACGTGTTGTGGAACTCTGCTTACAATACTAGTCGCATTCGTGTCATCAGCCGGATTTGGATTTGAGAAATCGGAAAATATTAACGTAAATTTGGTAGCACCGCTAATCCGAAAATTTGTAACCAATCAACCGCAGCATTCCACGGAGAACGACACAATCGAATTGGCCGAAAATATTCAGCTGGAGCACAATTGAAATAAAAATTCAAAATATATTTTAAAATGACTTTTTATTACTCATAGTTACGATCATCTAAAAATTTGTGTGTGATTACAACGCGATCTGCATTCATGTTGATCATCTCAGTATTGGACAGACTTGCAAATTTCGAATTTTTGTAATACGATCGAGTGAATGGGGCTAGCAGTTTCTCATCGACAGGATTCATGCGGTTTAATCCGAAGAATATTGTATAGAAGTGCGCAAAAATTAGTGTTGTTGTTATGCCCAGGAGAACAATGAATAAATATGAGATGTGAAATAATTTTAGATCATCAGTTTCATTATCGGATTGAATATGAACCATGGACGATGGCTTAGAAATTGTAAAGTTGTACGAACATCCGGTTGTGCTTAAATTTTTCTCGGGTAGCTTAATGTCGCCTTTATATTGCGCCATTTGAACTTGGTACGAGAACAAGGCCATTGTAATGATTCCGGATATTCCACCATAAAAAGCACATTGTTCATTGATCCACGGCATTGTGATACCCATGAGAAACACACTAAATTGTGGCCCAGTAAAAATCCCCTCTATGCTCATGACCAATTGAAAAACGGTTCCCATTCTTTGCACAGCATAAACCATGACAGTAAATCCTGCGCCAAAACATACGACTGTGCCCCGCATGATCCAATTTGTAATCCGTTCAGATAACGGTTTTTGCGTAAAACTGTTCACGATATTTTTTAAAATTATGGCCGATAAGCTATTAAGCCCCGTCGACAAAGTACTGAGTGCCGCACTAAATACTCCGACTATAAAAAGTCCTGGTACACCTGGAATATCCTTGGCTATATCCATCACAAATATTGGGACAAGTTGATCTTTAGCCGACGCCAATTTGGTCGTAATTGGATCACAATTCTGATATTTTGTGTAGATCAAAAATCCGTTATAGTAGCAGATTCCCTGGAGCGTACAAATTCCGATCGTAAACATGATAAGCGCTTTCCTGGCCGAATTTAAACTGGGAAGTGATAAATATCGCTGCATCATGCCTTGCCCAGCACAAATCGCTTGTATCCAATATACTGAGCCGCCGATCATTAGTGAATAAAATGAATGCCGAATGGTGGGGTCGAATTCTAAAGTGGGCATCTCAATTCGTCCACTGTCGTAATTTGCACTCCACACTTTTGTAATGCCACCCACATCAAGTGTTCCTTTGAAGGCAATAAAAAATACAGTTCCATACATTAAGCTTGTCTGTACCAAATCTGTCCAAATCACGGCTTTCATACCACCGATGCAGGTATACGTTACACAAACAATCGCAATTATTGGGGTAATTAGATTGATACTGATTCCGGTCACCTGATTGAATGCCAGGGCTGGTGTATAAATAACGATCGATCCATACACTAGAATTTGCATACTGCATGCAACCGAACCTAGCATTTGAACACGTTTACTAAATCGTTTTTCTAAATACTCATAAATCGACACTAATTTGAGATCCATGTAGATTGGCAAAAATATGTTGTATGTGACAAATGATGATACGAGAACGCCAAATAGTATTAGGCACGCGCCAGATCCATATAAGTATATTTCCGTTGGTATGCCGAGTATTGATATTCCAGACGCCCAACTACAATGCAAATTATAACATATTTGTTTATGCGCGAAATCATTAAAAATAAATTGTTATATAGGCAACCTACCTTGCTACCAGCGACATCGACACCGGAAATATTTTCATTTTTCTTCCACCCAGCAAATAATTTACCACCATCGAGTCTTGACGTTTATCGGTCCGACCGGCCATTAACTTTTTTTCCTCATACCCAAAATATAATCCCATCGATAGGCAAAGAAGCAGCATAAGCACAAATATTGCAACATCGATGTGCCCAAATTGTTGTAATGAACTGCGCACCTGATCAACTGTATCCATGCTGTAATGTCTACTAATCGGTTTATCTGATAACTAACTAATTTCTGTAAAAATAAAATACGACAAAACTAACATTTTTTTTAAACTAAGTATTTGCTCAGTGTATACATACGAGAATATAGCGATAAGATAGTCATCAAAAAGATAAGTCGTTGTCGTTTTGTTTCAAGTAGATAATGAGTGATTTCTTGAGTTGAGTGTTTATTTGTAACAAATTTGAATTTTTGTTACATTGATAAATTAGGAACGGAAAAACTTAAAACGCCCCACGCTGGGCGCCATAAAATGTACGCGCAAGTTTGATGTACTAGATATGCGAGCAATTTTGATTCTGTTTAATAGGAAGTTTAGTCAATAGATGTTTAACCCAATTGAATTAAAACAAACTGAAAAAACATCTCAACCTAGGTACAATTCGATATGTCCAATACATATACGAATTTAAACTCAAATATTTCGTTTGTTTATCCAAATACTCAAGATTGCTGGATGCGATAACGCGCATCAACTGTCTAAATGTCACTCTACCATATCCAGAAAAATTTAGTAAATCCATTCAAGGTAAATCGTGTGTATGATGCAACTCTAAATTAGATTATCGTTATAAGCGCGCGATATTCGCAAAATCACGATACACGCTCATGGAAAATTTCTCCGATGTCATAAATTTGTCTATATTATGAAGGAAATGTACACAAGAATTTTTTTTATTTTAACTAATTAAAACAGAATTAATCTCGCATCGCTTCAGTCGCATTTTAATCATATGGATAATCAGACGTATCTAAAAATCATGAATCGTACAACGGTCGAAGAAGTTGCCCAATCTTTACAATATTTTGGCATTGTGGATTATGGCATTTTTATTCTTATGTTGGCATTATGCGCCGCCATCGGAATATATTTCGGTGTGGAAAGTAATCGCTTGCAAAAGCGTAGTGATCGACGACGAGAATCGTTGGAATTAAATTATTTGGTTGGTGGACGAACGATGAAAATTTTTCCAGTTGCTATGTCACTGGTGGCAAGTCGTACCAGTGGTATTATACTGCTGGGCGGACCAACCGAGATATATTTGCATGGGACTGAATATATGGCGGTATTCGGTGGCATCATAATAGCTGGAATCATTGTCAATTATGTATTCTTACCGATCTATATCGAAATGGAGCTGACATCGATTTATGAGTACTTGGAATCGCGATTTGATAAGAGGACGCGTATGTTCGGATCAATTCTGTATCTTGTATCAACGGTAAGTCTGCCTGAACATACCTTATAAATCGATATAAATTTAATTTTAATATAATCGTGTATATATATAGATTATCTACCTACCGATCGTAATCTACGTTCCGGCCCTCGCTTTCAATCAAGTGACCGGCATCGATATTTACATAATAACACCAATAACATGTCTTGTGTGCGTGTTTTATACAACAATCGGTGGAATGAAAGCGGTCGTCTGGACCGACGTTATACAAACGGTGATAGTTTACGGTACAATTACTGTAATTTTGATTAAAGGCACTCTAGACGCTGGTGGTTTTGAGGCGGTGTGGACAAAAAATTGGGATAGTGGTCGAATCGAGTTACCACCATTTTCACTTGACCCAACTATTCGGCATACATTCTTTTCATTAACATTTGGTGGACTTTTCTTTTGGATCCAGGCCATTTCGGTGAATCAAGGTATTGTGCAACGGTACGTGTCGCTGCCCAATTTAAGAACGGCTCGAAAAGCGCTATTAATATTTATAATTGGAATTTTGCTTATAAAATTCTTGAGTTGTATGAATGGACTTGTTCTGTATGCTATGTATCATGACTGTGACCCATTACAAACAAAATTGGCCAAAGCCAAGGATCAACTGTTCCCGATTATGGTGATGAATATATTCAAAAAAGTACCTGGAATGCCTGGATTATTTGTGGCTGGGATATTTAGTGCCGCGCTTAGCTCACTTTCAACTGCACTAAACAGTTTATCAGCAGTGGTGCTAGAAGATTTTGTAAAACCGGCTGTCAAAAAACCGCTCACCGATTTTCAAACGAATCTAGTAATGCGTGGTGTCGTCGTCATCTGTGGTATAATGGCTGTTACCCTCGTTATACTGGTGCAACATTTGGGCCAAGTGCTACAATTATCGATACGAACTGGCGGCGTAGCGAACGGCCCATCACTCGGAATATTTGTAATGGGACTCATGATGCCGTGGATAAATTCAAAGTGTGCCCTGTTTGGTGGCATATCCTCACTACTCGTCATGTTCTGGCAAACGTATCAATCACAAATTGCACTATTGGCTGGTGCATTACCGTCAAACGAGAAACCATTATCGATTGATGGTTGTGAATACGATTTCATTGCTACGAATAAAACTATTCGAACAATATTCGACGAGGATAATCAACCGGCCGCTGTATATCGTATGTCATACATGTGGAGCACGATATTTGCATTCACACTCACCCTAGTATTTTCGCATTTAGCCATTTTGGTATTTGGCCGGGAGGATCGTGAAAATATCAAAATTGAAATGATCGCGCCTTTCATACGCAAATACTATAAATCGTCAAAATTCATCAAGGTGCAACAACAAGATGACCTTCAGTCAGAAGATGATTGCATAAAATTAGAGCTGAACGAGAATAATTTAAAGACTTAGATTTATTTATAGAAATGAATTCGTTTGATTTAGTTTAAGATAATAAATTAACTGATCTTATACGATCTAGCACGTCACCACATTGGTTTAAGATTACCTAATATAATATATGAGCTGTTTATTTGTTTTGATGATAATTTATTTCTCGTTGTATCTGTCATGTTCGTTATTTTTGTACAAAACATGATAACCATCAGCAATTTCGGTGGTCTGGGCCTTCGATGTAAACCAATATTTTCGTATAAAAGGCGCAATCAATTCGGGATCCACGTCATCTGTATTGTTTCGCCCGAATACCAGAATGGACGCAAATGAAACAATAAGAGTAATGTTGGTTCCGATAAAAACGTAAAATAAGTACGAGACATGATGTAACGGCGGTAATCCATCGTATGACTGAGTCACACTAGTCGCGTTGATAGCTTCCGGTGCCATAAAATCGTATAAGCATCCATCGGTGGAAACCGGTTTTTCTGTATACACCAATTCTCCATTTAATCTAGCTGTTTGGGCTTTAACTGCGATCCAGATCATGCATATCAGGCCTGCAATTCCACCAGTCAACGCATTTTTACCGTTTATAAACGGCACCAGTAGGCCCATCAAGAATATCGCAAATAACGGTCCACTTGCACAGCTTCCAACCACGATCGACAGATTAAGAACTGAACCAAGTCGCTCCACAACAAATACCAGCAACACACAAATAATGCCCGTCAACACAACAATGCCGCGCATCACAATATTTATTGTTCGACTAGATAGCTCGGTTTTTGAGAATCGCTTAACGAAATCTTCTAGAATCACAGCCGACAATGAGTTAAGCGACGTGGAAAGAGAGCTAAGGGCCGCACTAAAAATACCAGCAGCAAATAAGCCGGGTAAGCCGGGAACATTCGCGAATATATCCATTACAAGCACCGGGACCAATTGATCCTTTGCCTTGGCCAATTTAGTCGTAATTGGATCGCAATCATGATAGGTTGCATATAACACGAGCCCCGTACACTTAAAAATAAGTGAGATTAGAATTAGTGAACTACCAAAAATCCATAGAGTTTTTCGGGCCGCCTTCAAATCGGGCAACGATAAAAATCGTTGAATAAATGACTGTTGAATAGCCATAAATTGTGTATAGTAAAATGTCCCGCCAACTAGTATAGCCGGTAGAGAATGCCGTACGGTAAAATCCATCGTCATATCCGGATACTCTAAACGTCCACTTGCCCTATTCAATTCGAGTACAGTTTGGACACCACCTGCATCGATCGTACCTTTCACCAAAATTAGTATACTTGTTCCAAACATCATAACCGTTTGGATGACATCCGTCCAGATGACCGCCTTCATACCACCGATGCTTGTATAAAATATACAAACTATACATGTAATCGGCGTAATCCAATGAATATTAACTCCAGTTACTTGATTGAACGCCAACGCTGGCGCATATATCACAATCGGCAGCCACATTAAAGTCACCAAAATATAAATGACGCTACTTAACGAGCGCAGCCGATTATCAAATCGTTGCTCGAGATACTGGAATTAGATATATAAATCAACCAATTACATTATGAAATTATAAATGGCTGAAAGCTTCATACCTCATTAACTGATGTCAATTTCAATTCAACATAAACCGGTAAAAACACATAATTGTTTACGATATAGCATAACGCCATCGAGATGGACATGTACATAAATTGTGTACCATACACGTAAATTTCCATGGGCACACCAAGTACACTAATCCCGGATATCCAACTGGCTAGGAGCGACATAGCCGTTGGAAATATACTCATTTGTCGTCCGCCCACTAAATACTCCAATTCGACTGATGCCCGCCTACGTTGAGCATTACGCTTCTTAATTCTATCGATAAATCCAAAATACAGTCCGATTGCCAAACACATCATCAGCATTACAATAAAAATTGATCCATCGATTATACCAAATTTTTGCAAACTTTTCGTTAATTGGGTAACATTTAACCGCGGTACTATTGTTGCTGTTATATTATGATCCATTTTGCTCGACTAACTACTAGGTAATGGTTGCGCATTAACTGCAATTCGTCATTGTAGTAAATAACTATATATAAGAAAACATTCGATTCTTATCGTGTACGGTGGATTTTGTTAGTAAATAGTAGGTACATAAATTAATTGGACATTAAGTCAACGATTATTATCTCGACGAATAGCTATTAGCACTCGTTTAATGTATGTATTCTTATAACATTGAGGTTACTGGGTCATTACTTTGTTCATGGGATTTGTAAGGCTTATGTTTCTATTTGGGTGAAAAACGGTATACCTTGGCCTTGCCGTTGTATTTAATTGGAATATAAAGAACATTGTATAATAATTTGATAGTTTTAAGTATGTACTATAAATAATAAATACTGCCATAATGAATTAATTTAAAATTAAACGTGAAAACAGTTCGATTTATGGTTATACTTTGATTTTTAGTATGTATCATAATTAGCAAATACGTGTGATTATTTTTCCGTGACGCAACTTCGATTTAGTACTAATATGTTTAGTACAAAAATGTGTATTTGGTGGCTACTTCGATACATTTCCGTATGGTAGAAATACTTTATTTTTAGCTAATACACAATTTTTTTATTTTTTGGTTAGTCAAGAAATACATTTTGAGCAACGACGATGAAAATTTTCTCTAGTCGTTGCAAATATGTAGTGTTTTCTTCAAAAACTTTCATATATTTGGTTTCATTGGTAGATTCATTCAAAAATAAAACAATATTTTGGAATCACCACACATTTTTATTTAGTATAACAAATCTATATAAATAGAATTGATATTAAATTTCTAAATGGATTAAGCTGCAATGCTGCCATTGTGTACCGGAGTTTATTTTTCTGGATCCTCTGTAACACAAACATAATATCGCACCTTCTTAAAAAGTTCACCCAAATTTCATCGTCCCGCACACATTTATTTAATTTACACACATTTGTAGTTCAACCAATATCCACCATTCGGAACGGCAATAAATTCAGCTGGATCCAGAACTAGTGGTTCGCGAGTTTTTGTTTTATCCACAGATATTTCAAATTTTTTTATAATTTCGACAATGCCAAGTTTGACTTGAGCCACCGCAAATCGGCGGCCTAAACATACGCGTGGTCCCATGCCAAACGGGAAATAAACACCTTTCTCTTCATACGTCTTGGTGCCACCGTTTGAATCGGCGAATCGTTCCGGATCGAATTTTAATGGTTCTGGATAGTATTCGGGATCGGTGTGTAACGAATATAGCGGTAAAATGACTATTTGCCCTTTTTCTACTGTTACGCATTGATCATTCCAACCTTGTAACGTAGCCTTTTCAGTACACACGCGAGACAAAACTAACGCGGGTGAACGAAGCCGTAACGATTCGGAGAGGACCTGTTCTAAATACTTCATATCGAATAGTTTTTCAACCGAAATATTTCCGTCTGCGTCCATATTTTCGGTAATTTCTTGTCGTAAACGTTGTTGAACATCGGGATGATTGGCGAGTTCGTATAAACATCCGGCTAGTGCGAGGCTTGATGTTTCAAACCCGTCGATGAAAAAGGTGACACTATGCGCTGTCATATCCATATCAGAAATTCCCTTTTTTGTTTTCAAATTGATCAAATGCTCGAGAAAGTCGGCACGCGTCACATTGTGTTCGCGTCGATAGCGTTCGGCATTTTTCATAAGGGTAACGAAAAAATTCTCAATTTCTTTCGGGATCACTTTAAGTTTGAATAGTTTTGGTATTATCGGGAAAACGGTTGCAGCAGCAATATACAAAAGAATTCGTAACGAAGGTTTCATCAGTTCTTTACCATATCGACGAATATCTGGAGTTGTACCATCGTCTGTGAAACATTGTGCGTCGATCGCGAATATACAACTTGACACAACATTTGTTGTGTATTTGGCTGATAACTCGCGAGTTTCTATTGAATCACAGCCCTTATCAATTTGCTTCTGTATATAGTTCGACATTGTTTTGCCCACATCGTTGATAAGCGGCGTTAATGCTTTAATCTATGTTGTAATTTATTTATATTTATATAGATAACGAGTTTTTGGAAAATTATTCGCCTTTGACTTACCCGTGACGGTGTAAAACCGGGTGTAATTTCGGCTCGTTTATCTTTCCACTGCTCACCTTGTAGTACGAACGGATTACGTGAGAAAATCGGCTCGGACTTTTCGTCTACCTATAGATGTGTATATAAATTGTTTTTTATTAATTAATTAACTTATCATGATATGTGTATGCATAGGGGTACTTACAAATGCGTTCACTTCATTATCATGAAAATCGTTAAACTTTCTAACGAGAACATCTTTATTCAATTCCGGATCGATAAGCAAGAGTCGTGGATCTCGTAATTGGAATACGCCGGCAAACGATGCACCTTTAATTTTAAACTCACGATAAATTTCATCGATCTCGTAGAACATATGCCGCTTTTGGGTCACCATACTCGGAAAATTACCCAAAAATTTAGGCTTGGGACCGGGAACACCGGATTTATGCCAAAAATCATGATAGTATGTAAAATAATAATAGAATCCGAATACAAGGGCAATTGCGCCCGACAAAAGATATTCTAACATTTTTTGGCTCTGGTTTATTATTCACTATATATATTTGACTTCACTCACTGATTTGTAACTCAAGACTGATTATTTTGGTTGGTTGCCGTCGCGCTTTTATCTGCCAAGTTTTTATGCTGAGTAATTATTTTTCGGTTTTTTATGTTTCTGATAAGAAAATAACAACAAAACATCAAAGGTGAACCATTTTAGAATCATTTAGAGAATTAAGTATTATATATGCGATAAAAGTGTATCGAGTAAATTCCCGCGATAACAATAACATGTTTTGTAAGTCAATAAGTACATGGCTTATAATTGCATATAAGCTGGAAAGTTCATGGCTGAATTTAAAATTTGTGTTCCACAATAATTGTATGCCGGTCACATTTAACCGAACCTATCTATTCTATCGAAACTATAAAGTTATTGCTTCTCTGGTATCACGCACGGATATATATTCAAGTTAATGAAAAATGAAACTCAAATTTAGAAATTATCCTCAGCTTGACTCATATGCATTTCAACAGTATGTGAGATGTGGCGACATTAATTGAATGAAGTTACATGTAACGAAAATTGAGCTGATCGTTATAGGTGTGATATGTTGACTTAGAACATTTTCATCTGTCATCTCTCTTTGTGTTACAGATAGCAGTCCCTAATTCATTGCGGCTTCTATGTTATAGTCAACAAAGTAGAAACTTCCAAGTATCTTTATGGATTTTTCGCCGACTATATATACTCTTCCCAAATGTATTTTTGCCTATTTGACTGCTGAAGTTGGTATGAACTTCCAACCTATTTTGTATTTCAACAGCGCTTTAGATATATCGAATGTCTTATAGCTTGCAGGGATTGAAATAGATTATATTGTATGACACTGCGGCCTTTCCGTAATATGAATCTGGTTAGCGCTGCGAGAAAACTTTCTGTCGTGAGCTTGCCTACTGTCTCTATGTGCACCGCCTTAGTAACTCAAGCAGCCAAATATACCTTATCTGATTTTCTGTTTTCAGGTTTTGCTTGATACAATTGATGCACCTTTTCGCTGTCGTTTTATAGACATCCTCTAACTAACCAGAAATTTCGTCGGACAATGCTGGTGAGTAAACTTACTCCAGGATTGTTATACAGCAAATGCCATTCCCTAACGATACATTTGACTTCATGATGATTGGTTGGCAGTATGATTGGATGCTCCTACAGTGATGATGCCTCCTTCGTTTAGGAAGGGATTCAAACTGATTAGAATGCTTTTTCGCGGTAATGATTTTTACTTTGCAATGCATCTGTAATAGAAGCAAACACCAAAGCAAACTCTGATTTGGAATTTCCAGTAATAATAAAGTTTGGTCCTGTGTGCCACGAATGTGGACCAACCTCTCGAGTATGGGTCAACAACTAGCGCCTCTTCATGAATCGGCAAATTATACACTTTTGGTGATGCCCATGGTTAATGAGTTCCACCAGCTTTATCAGATTTACCAGCAGCAAGCACCCATCAATTCAAGCCCACGGTAAGCTTGAAATACTATGCGAGATTTGGATTCTCCATCCAAAATCAATGTTTGGAGGAAGCTCACCATCCCAAGTTTGGAATAAAATATTTATTTTTATTACTATCACAGCCAACCAGCCAAGCGGATCGAACGTTCTGTTAACACCCGACAATAGAGTTCGCTTCGTATGTTTGTCGCTATCAGGCAGGAGGACGATGAATTTAAATACATCTCTCTTCGAACTTCATTGTAGGCTCGTCAATATGTTTGCTCTTTTTCTCCATTCAATGATTAATCGCAGCTCCTCAACGCATTTGTTATATTCGTCAATAATTGTTTGACCTGCACTATGCAGGTGGGCTCCAGTCATTATATCGTCTTATACGGACGACTTGGCTGATCCTCCTGTTTGTTTGGATGGTAGCATCACTATGAATTTGTTGTCTTTGGCCTTATTGGTATATATTTGGAACGATTCTTCATCGATTGATCTTACGTAGAGATCTCTCGATGTCAAGTAGCACGTTAAAATGTTTAGTTATGAACATACCTTGATCGTTTTCAGCGAGTCTCACCGCCACTATATAGCCAACAACTGTGCGAACCGGTGTCAATTCACTGCCCAATTTCAGACTGATTTATTCTAGTGCCTTGAAAAGGATTTCAACCACCAACAATACGTCAATATTAGACCACGTTAGTTGAAAGACAAGCTGTGACAGATTCAGTATTTTAAGATCAGCTTCTATAACAGGTTAAACTCATTCGATACACCGGACACCCTTGGAATGATCAACGCCTAAGTTTTGAATGCTGTTATGTAATTATCAGATGCTATTGTGAGGCATCCCCCAAGTTTTCTGTCACAAGGATGCTCGCATTTTTGCGGTTCATCGGTATATCCAGCATGCACGATTTGGATATGAATGATACCTTTATCATGTCAAATTCTCAAATTTTCTGCCGCTTCTTAACTGATTGATATAGATCAGTTTTATGAACGCTTGGATTTGCTTGTTGACTATCGTTAATAACCGTTCTTGTTCTGTTTAAAGACCCTTGCAGTAATGTATAATGTTTTCTGAGGCAGTATTGGCACATCGCCCTAGATCTACACTCTTGCACTCTGTGCCCTCCATTCAGGCAATTGAAGTATTTCTGCCTGTTTAACAGCTCATGTCATAGCCTTGTATGTATTGCATTCGTAAATACTCGAGAAACATTCTGCTTATATATATGCTCGTCCTATTGGCTGATTTGAAGTGATCTTCTTTGACAAGCCTTTTCATATCGATTCGTTTTACCACTGGAATGCAAGCAATTGTTCGATTGTAGAAAACTATCACTTTCTGCTGTCTCTTGTGTGCCCAAAGCGATCAGGTTTCGTTATCAAGTTTATTTAGCGCTAGGTATATTAGCCTTGGATCTCGTTTTTCCGCATTAGAATCCAACACTTTAGGCTCTCTAAGCGACCAGTCCAGAGCATTCGTCAGGTTTCGCATATGATATTGGGATTTGGTTGCACTATATTTGGTTGGTCCATACAGTTCTGATGCTAAAGGCATTGACCGTGTGCCGCTTCCTGTAATACCACTGTACTAGTTTCTGGAACGCCTCAATATTATTTGCGCCAGTCACGGCAAGATGCCGAATAAGCGATGATGATTCTCCCTTTAGCAGTCCTCTGAGGTACTGAGACTTTTGTGCGACCATTAAGTTATTTCTGAACTATAAATATCGAAAAATGGCAGTCATAATGGTAATCAACTACGTAGTCCCCGGCAAATGTAGGAATATTGAATTTTGGAAAGCGTACTACAACTTTTTGGTGCTATCATGTTTTCATATTGTATTCTTCAACTTTTGTGCAGAAACGCTGCGCTTCGAGCGTTCAACCCTACTAACACTGCGAACTGTCCTCGAAATTAGGAAGGTCTGACTAAACTTCGTCCAACATGTCTCTTTCTATGCTCTGGAGTTCGCTTAGCAGATTCTCACACATCTGTGTGCTCTTTCTTGGTTTACGAACATTTCAACCAGACTAGTATTCTCCATGTTGCCTTGTATGTATGTGAGCAACTTTGTCATGGACCCTGACTATAGCCCTTTGCTTCTTTAAACTATCCATGTTAGCATTTTAATGTTTATTTTAAAAAAAGTAAATCGATTAAATGAACTGTTCGTGGTTCTTCTGTTTATTTAGTCTTTTTGTTCACTATACACTCTACCACACTTTAACTATTTATTATGAACACTACCGTTTCCGCTAAGCACACTCGTTTTCGTAATTTTATCTTTATGCCCAGGTCAACGCAATTCGACCACCCACCAATTTCCTGCAAACCTCGCTTAATGTTCCTGTTGTTATAGATTCTTCAAATTCTCCACATAATGGAGAATATCTTATCCCTGCTCGAGTGCCAAATGTTTATATGAATAGTAATGTTATTGCTTCTCTGTATACTGTATCCCACGTACATAATATTCAAGTTAATGAAAAATGACACTCATTTCAGGTCATGCCTTATTTTTAGGTAGATTGCGATTTAAGCGTTCAATTCATTGTCAACAGTAGTAAAGAATTGAATTTTCTTTTATAGAAGTTCTATTCTAAAATTAATGAGTCTTTGAATTAAAGGATTTACTGATTTTCAGAGCTTAATTAAACTACATAAAATTTCGTAATACTTGTTCAGAAATACAGATCAATGGTTTTTCCAAATGAAAACACATTATACAAACTAATTTTATTTGAAAAGTTCAACCGCATTTAAGTTTTTAAATCTCAAACAGTTAAACATGCTAATTTATGAATTTATTCTTGATAAAGAATGAATTTAGATGTTATCAAAATAGTAATCCTATTAAATATATAATATTTTGTAATTAAAATCAATTACAATTTTATATTAATTATTCCAAAGATAAATGATTATATAATAAACGTAACAAAAAATTAGTTTTTGGCAATTCTACTTTAGATCAGTTTGGCGCTGTACGCATTGAATGTAATAAATTAATGTATAATTTAATTCAAATTAGGTGTGAAACCAGGGTTAACCCATGAGATGAATGGTTCAAACTAAATAATATTGTTTCTATGGCAGTATGGCACGCATTGCGCAAGTCAATTTCTCCGGAAAACATATTCGCATTATTGATTAGTAATTTGGATAATCATATTAATCGACTTGCTGTAATAAATAAAAGTTTGGGAATCGCACATCCAAAAAACACATGGGGCCAATGTGTTTTTATTTTTTTATTATATTTTATCGCATCACACGACACACGACCACGACGTCCGACAAGCATCACATTCATACTACAGTACGATTTCATTGAATAATAAATGTTAATTTATATTTTATAAACTTCTCCACTCCAGCTACGACAAAAGCGAAAGAGAACAGAGTACAGAGCACTTTTTTACGTTATTTAATATTTATTTTAGTCGCTCATTATACTTGGTGGTAAATGGTTGTGTCGCACAAAAATGTTAGAAATACTAGTGCTCGGTGCCTCAATCGGTATTGGCCTATTCTTATACCTAACCTGGTATCATGATATATGGCGTAAGGCGGGTGTACCAGGCCCTAAACCAAATGCATTTTATGGTAACACGCCGAGTATGTTTACACAAAGTCGTAACACACTGTACGAATACGACGATATTTATCGGTGAGTATGAGTTTTTGACGTTTCAAATCTCAATGCGCACTCTATTTACAAATTTGGTCACGTGAGTTTTTAAAACCTTTATTTTTCATATGTGCAGTGATTATAAAAAAACTGGAGCATCGTTCGCCGGGTTATTTCAATTACGTGAACCGCGACTCTTAATTATCGACCCAGACCGGGTGAAAGATGTGTTTATACGAAAATTTAATAATTTCCATGACAATGAATTTGGTGATTGGTTAGACGATTCGGCCGATCCATTACTCGCCCGAAATCCATTTTTATTAACCGGTGAGAAATGGAAAAATATGCGAGATGAAATTTCACCTGCTTTTACACCGGCACGTGTAAGTATATCAAAAAAAAAATCCTTACAAGTAGATCACATTTAGTAATCCTGTCTATATAAATAGATTAAAGCACTATCGCCGCTGATGACCGATATCTGTAAAACGATGGTTGCGTACATAAACAAACAAATCGATCAAAATGTGGAGATACTTGATACAAAAGAGCTGTCGACTAAATATACGACCGGTGTACTGTCAAACTGCATATTTGGTTTAAAAACGAATTCATTCGCTGATGAGAATGAAAACAATGCAGTTGGTATCCGTGAAATGGGCAAACGACTGATGGCCCCGTCATTTAAAACAATCATTTATATGCTGGTTGCTGGAATATTTCCGGTGATTAAAAAGTTCTATAAACAAAAATTGGTGCCGCACGATGTTGAGAAATATTTTACCAGTCTGATGGAGAAGGCAGAACGATATCGTAACGAAAATAATATATCGCAGAACGATTATCTCGATCATTTAATTCAGCTGCGCCATACAAAAGGCATTACAAATTTGGATATGGCCGCCCATGGGGTAACATTTTTTAACGATGGATTCGAAAAAACGAGTACAGCCCAGGCTGGGTGTCTCTATCTACTCGCTCGGAATCCAGACATTCAAACCCGGCTACGAAACGAAATTAACCAGGCTACATCAAATGGAATAATCGCAGTGGAAAAAGCGTTAGAATTAAAATATTTGGAGCAGGTGCTGGCCGAATCGGTACGTTTATATCCATCAACCGTATTTTTGACGAAATTATGCACGGAAACGGTCGAACTAACCGGAGTCAAGGATCATAAATTAAAATTGGGCAAAGGTAAGATAATCATTGTTCCAGTGTACTCAATACAACGTGATCCTGAGCATTTCCCCGATCCGGAGAAATTTGATCCGGATCGATTTGGTGAAGAGAACGGCGGAACCAAAAAATATGAGGACAAAGGCGTTTATTTCCCTTTCGGAATGGGACCTCGTACTTGTTTAGGTATAGATAATATGTCCAGATTATAAAAACAGGTTACTAATTAGCTTCTTTTAATATTTCAGGTCGAGGATTTGGGGTCATGCAAATTAAGTTAGGGATTGTTGAAATTATTCGGCATTTCGAAATTAGTGTCGATTCGAAAACAGAGGAGCCCATTGTGATTGATTCGAGAGAGATGGGATTTTTCTCTCAAGGTTTATTATGGCTGAAGTACAAGAAGCTATGACGGAATCAGCATTCCTAATAATCCTTAGTATTATATATTTACATTTTGATAAATTCATTATCATTCCAGTACTTACAGTTAATAATAAAATTATAGCGTCTAATGTAGGCTTTTTAATGTAGAAGTAGTGAAACTCTGTGCTTTCAAAATGCAATTCTGTATTCGGGAATGAAGTTTGACTATAAAGACCCATTTATATTTTTATTGCTCAACTGCAATAGGGGAATGCTAAGATTTTTAGAGGCGGAAGGTGATTTAGAGAAAATTAGAGTATAAATGTATTATACTAACCGCGCAAAGCAAAGTTTTATAAACGGTGGTCAATATTTATATACATATTCTTATAAAACCACTACAACTACAATCTAAAATAAAATAAAAGTATTTTTAATCTTAGTAATTTTAATTCGTATTTAGTTTAGTTGTGAAGTAGAATTGGTGGGAGTCGAATACGCCTTAAGCGATCTCGATCTTTTAAAATGATTATAATTCTATTAGTAGTGGCGGCAGTTTGCGTTGCATTGTACAAATACATCACCTGGCATAATAATGTGTGGCGCAAAGCTGGTGTACCGGGACCAAAGCCGACCATAATGTTTGGTAATATGCCGAGTTTGATTACACAGAAACGTCATACGGCATATGAAATCGATGATGTCTACCAGTGAGTATTGAAATTATTTCATAGATCAAACTGTCTAGTCTAGATCCATTCTGCTAATCACCAATCTAATTTTGTTGTGCATACGCTACAGAGAATATAAAAAACTTGGTGCACCATTCGCTGGTATGTTTCAACTTCGCGAACCTCGTCTACTAATTATCGATCCGGAACTGATCAAAGATATATTCGTAAGGAAATTTAATAATTTTCATGATAATGAATTTGGTAATTGGGTAGATGATACTTCTGACCCGTTACTGGCACGCAATCCGTTTATGTTGACCGGTGAAAAGTGGAAGGATAAGCGAGCTGAAATTACGCCAGCATTTACACCATCACGGGTAAGTGAACTTCACGCACATATCTACATTTTATCGCGATAAATAATTATGTTAATCTCCGCGATTAGATTAAAGCGCTATCGCCGTTGATCAATGATATTTGCAAAACGATGGTCACGTACATAAATAAACAAATTAATGGAAATACTGATTCGATTGAGACAAGAGAAGTGAGTATACTTATAATAGGTTGTTATACCCGAACACAACTCTTTTCGATTTTATATAATTGTAGTTATCAGCTAAATTCACAACCGATGTGGTTTCAAATTGTATATTCGCGGTTGATGCAAAGTCGTTTAATGATGTGGATGGTGAAGGAGTTATACGGAAAATGGGGAAACGTTTAATGGCACCCTCGTTCGCAGTAATGATCTATATTGCGTTGTCTGGAATATTTCCGGGCCTTAATAAAATGTATAAACTAAGTTTTGTCCCTAAAGATATCGAGGCATTTTTCACTGATCTAATGGTAAAGGCGGAAAAGCATCGCAAAGAAAGTCAAAACACCCGCATCGATTATCTCGATCACTTAATACATTTAAAAGAGCATAAAGGTATTTCAAATTTGGATATGGCTGCACACGGTGTTACTTTTTTCATCGATGGATTCGATACATCAAGTGGTGCTCTAGCCACGTGTCTTTATGAAATCGCCCGAAATAAAGACATCCAGGAACGGTTACGCAGAGAAATTCGAGAGAATTTCGGGTCGGATGGAAGTATAACGGTTGAAAAAATAAACGATATGAAATATTTGGAGCAAGTATTAGCCGAATCGTTACGATTGAATACAATTGCATTATTTTTAACTAAAATGTGTACCGAACCAATCGAATTTAACGGAATTAAGGAACATAAAGTGCAAATAGAGAAAGGCAATGTTGTAATCATTCCAGTGTATTCGATTCATCGTGATGCTGAACATTATCCGGATCCTTTGAAATTTGATCCAGAACGATTTTCGGAGGAAAATGGTGGCGTGAAGGCCTATGAGGAGAAGGGAATATATCTGCCATTTGGATTCGGGCCCCGAGTTTGTTTAGGTAAGTATTTAACTCATGTATTTCATTTATAACACGGCTTTCATATAATAACTAGCTTATCAACCGAATGCCATGCTTCATACTTCACTAAACCACCACTTTTCTCAGCCATACATTGTAATTTGAAAGGTGTTATATGCTCTTATATTATGATATGAGGTTTTGAAAATTGTTAGGTTCTAAAAGCTTTACTTCAAATTTTCGAATTTGATAGGCTTTCAGATTTTGATTGAAAAGGAAATTATTTGAACATAAACCAGGTTAGGTTAGACAGCATTTTAATGAAAACGTACTTGCGAAAACGTATAACACTGAATTGGTTTTATATATGCGTATTTGACTGTATTTTAAAATGTACAAAAACAATTACAAAACATTTGATAAACTAAAACCTTACAATTGAAATTTTTTTTTATTTGTTTAGGTCGCCGTTTCGGAGTCACCCAAGTTAAATTCGGCATTGTTGAGATCGTAAACAATTTTGAAATCACTGTTGACGTAAAAACTATACAACCATTAGAACTCGATCCGAAAGAATTCAATTTCATACCAAAAGGTGGAATATGGCTGAAATACAAACGTCTGTGAAAGGTTTTTGTTTTTTGGTAGGAGTGAACACATGAAATTTATAAATTTTTTTTTATTTCTATAATTTACAATAAATTATTTTGTTGTCACATTACATTTATACAATAAAATATCTTGACTAGAATTTTTGTATTTTTGACTTAAAAAAATAGATTTTTTTTGATTCTTTGGAATGATGGTTACACATCCCGGACATCCGGTAAGTATTTTTGGTGAGAGGTACTAATTTAACATCTACAAAACTACTCTATCAAAATCGTGTAATTTTACTCGGTGATAACGATGTTGCATACGGCTGTGTATGATGATAGTGTGAGTTGGTCTGATGATGACTCGCATATGGATTATGAAGTGCTGTGGGTCGATTTTGTTGTTGCTGCTGCTGTTCGTACTGTTGCTGATGATACTGTATATGATTCATATTATTGCCACGGCTTGAACCGCGTAACGGTAGTGTTGGTATTTCAGATGGAGATGGACATCGTTCCGGATCAGAATCATCGTTGTAATTTCGTTCACGCATTGCTGGATTAACACATTCATAGACACTCTAGAATAAAAGTGATTCCTAAAAATTAATTTTTAAGAACAGATTTTTGTGCCTGGCTTTCTAAATACTAGATTTGTGTTTTATAATTTACCTGCTCGGAAACATATTGACTCGCCTGGGCGAAGGCCAGCGAGGTCAGTGACGGTAGTGCTTGAGCTAAATCAGATCGTGCTATGCCACGTACAATTAAAAATGAGCGTGGTATGAGAATACCACCTAAAATTGCCCAGCCGGTCATCTGGGCTCCAATTGGCACGGCTATGGCACGCCATTGATGACCCAACATGCTTAATGGTATCCAAGTACTCCAAACAGCTAATGAAAGTAGTCCACCAGTCAATATTAGAATTCCTTCATGATAGTTTCGTTGTGATCGGAAATAAAATGGGGCCAGCAGGATAAGCCCCGCTAATAAGCAACCATCATAGCCGATGAGCCCCCAAAGCCAGTTGCCATAATAAATGGTGTCGCACGAGATGCTACTGTGCGCCGCGTGCATCACAACGATAAGTTGTGTTGATAACCCGAGCTGAACAAGTACGCTAAACAGACAAATAACGCCTTGAATATATCCATTGACGTGCGATAAAAATCCACCTTCACTGCCGATCGACGCCAACATAATGGCGCGACATAAAAGTATTGAAAACGTTATGCAATAGCTCAAAGTCAGCATGAAAATTCGTATAGCGCACAATGAGTTCCATGTATCCAAAACAGCTGGCGTTGCATTAATTATAGTCATATCGCCTGAATACTCAAGACTAAACGGAATAAATGAGCCAAATAGCAGTACAAGCGATAATAGTAATAGTATACTGCATACCGGATTTCCTTCCAGCACATCCTCCATACAAATTCGAGTACAAATAAAAAATAAAATCGAGAGACTCATCAAAATTCCTAAAATCGAAATAGTAAGTCCGGCTGCAATCCATGCCTCCGATTTTATCTGCCAATTCATCCCGAAACGTAAATCATTGTCCAAATCATCGATACTCGTATAATTATTCGCCTCCGTTACGCCACCTCCAGGATCAGTCTCATTAATGCCACAGTTAAATATGTGGCCCAGTTTAACGTGCGTCGTCTCGAGTGGCTGAATCTCAGATGAATAATGAAAATATGTCGAAACATTCGAAACAAAATTTAACGAAGCAATTTGACGCATATCCACGTTATTCGTCTCGTTTACAAATACCATGACTTTATGCAATAAATTGTAATTCATGGAATTCGAAATACCAGTCAACTGAAGTTGGGATAAAATTTCCGTTAAGCTTAGTTTAAAATCGGATTTGGTCCAATTATTTAAATCGTTAAGCGGATTATTACACGTCACGTTTATAGAAGTCGGACAGTTTTGAATGATCGAGTGATTTAACCAGTTGGCCATTTCCAGCAGCACATTGGAGTATTTTATTAGGTCGGATGAAATAATTTCCAGACTTTTGTCCGCTTCGGAAAAAGTTTCATTGAGTTCCGATAGCTCAACTAGCGGTTCTTCGAATGTGTACGATCCGTTTGGCAGTTCTGTGAACATAAAAAAGTTGGATTAGTTTAGTAGAGTTAAAGTATATATTATATTATATTAACCAACCGTCAATAAATGCACTTTTCATTCCATCCAATCCAATCGGTACAGCAAAAACGGTTCCATGCCCGCCATAATTTGTGGCCTTCAGCACATCGTTTCCAATCACCAAATATAAATTCTCACCATTCGATATCGACTTAAAACAGATATGTTCTTTGCGTGCCTCATCTAAGAAATGGTTCCGCATTTCTAACGATCCGGTCCGAATCTCAACACTTAAATTTTTTTTCGTTTCCCATGGCAGCTCGTACATTAGTCGAGACATCGCTGGAAACAGTATATCCTCCGACGGAGGCAGTATCCATATATTTTTATACAAATTTCTCGATATTGGCTTTATACTTTGCCAAATTCGATCGGTTATAAAAATCCCTAACGAATCTTTAACACATTTCTCAAGGTACAATACTTCTTGAATAAAAAATTCCGTTGCCTCTGCAAAATTTTTAACCTGTATCGCACGCAACCCAAGCGTAGCATTCATTCCGATCAAATTCAATTGATTTATTCGTTTAACCAAAAATTCGATTGTACTTGTCGATTCGGTCGTAAAAACTGTTATACAAAAATCACCGTACACGATTTTTACCGTTCGACTGTCCGTATCATCCGTAATGCCGTCGATCATACATACATTTTGATTGGACATTTCGAATGCATCTGGGATTGTAGTTGGTTCAATATCATCGTCCGTTGTATTTTTGCCGCTGCCAGTCACGGTTGTTGTAGACGAAGAAGAGGTCGTCGTTTGAATTTGTGGCAGTGTTGTTGGTAGCTCGGTTATATTCGGCACTTCATTCGTGTCTGTTACATTTTCGCCACTTACCAAGTGATTTGAGGAAATAATTACGATAATTACTGGAAATAAATCAAATGAAAAATTTAATTAGTTTAATAATTTGAAGGGTACACACAAATTAATTATATTCGTTTTATTAATTTTGGAATTTAATTAGCTAAGCATTTGGCATACCAAATTAGCTATTGTCACGTGTAGTGATTATTGAAATCATTAATTCTGTACTAATATACATAAATGAACTATGAGATTTTGGCACAATGCACTCTATGTCCCAACTAAATTTTAAATCTGTCGTGTGGAATTAAACGAAATATCAAATACAAAGATTTTACTTTCATTCAACAAAAAAAAATCGATTTAGGTTCGCAATTTATGCTCTTATATCACGCAACAACCTGACGACGAAAATATTAAAGAATTCAGTTCGAAATTTATTTACGACGTTTAATGAGACACGCAAAGTGAAATATTTTATTTAATGTGTTGTAAAGTCATTAATACGGTTTGACTCAATCTTATATACTTGATTAGAGCGCGTAATGATACACATTTTTTTAACTAGCGGAAAATTGTTATTTTCGATCTTGCTTACAATTTTATAAAAATAAAAACATTTGAAATTGTTAATTATGCTTGGCTTTTAAAAATATTGAGCAATTTACAAAGAGCAAAAAACGAAGTTTATTATGTTGCTCATTTTTATCGATCGATAATTAGAGCAATGGGCACTATAGTGATACGCACAACAGAAAACACCTTGAAAAAAAACTCTATTTCTTGCTCAAAATGAATAAGCCGTTAAAAAAATTAAAAAATCGTTATTAAAACGTGTTTGAATGATTATAGTTATGCAAACAAAAATAAAATTCAATTTAAGGAATTTGTGTTGTAAATTGATGATCCATACAACAAAAATAAATAATTGAAAAATTTCATAATGCGTAGGTATTTGATAACATCGTTAAATAATAACAACCAGTTTTTTAAAGGCCATTACTGGCCCCTTAGTGAGTCAACTATATGGCTCCAATGGTTTCGATCCTGAGCATGGTCTTCATACTGTCTAAGACAACCTGAAGAGACCAAGCCGTTCTCTACATCGTGGAGCCATCGTCGCCTGCAACGACCTCTGCGCCTACCGTATGGTGGCTCCTCTTTCAGAGGTTGCTGCACAATTCGTTCTGGATTTGCACGCAGAACGCGTACTTTTGAGATCTTATTTCATGTACAATATCGGGGATCTTCATTAGATCTCTTATCTCGATATTGTACAGAGCTCGGTACGTACCACCTACTTCGTGTTTTCAACGCTTCGGCATGTTCAACGCTTTGTAAAGCTTCAGCTTTAGGGCACTTGATAGGTGTTTAGATTTTAGCACTGGGTTTAGAGGATATAAACCACGACTGCCAGCTGCCAGCCGCACTTTAATATCCTCACCCACACTGTTATCGTGAGTGATAGGAGAGCCCAAATATTTGAACCTCCTCACTCCCTCAAACGTGTAGTGGCCACTATTAAAATCTGGTGTCCCATTGTCCCTATAACTAGAGATCATATCAAGTATTACCTTCACCTACCTGGACTAGCGAAATAAGATGTTGCGCTGAGTTGTTTCAGTTTTACGAAAGATGTACTCCAACAAGAAGAAGAATATTGAAGAATATCAGGCACAGAGCATCTCCCTGCCAAACACCCGAGTTAACTGAAAAAATCTTAGATAACCTGTTCTCAACTTTAACACAGCATTGAGACTGCGTCACTGTCATCCTACACAGTCGTACCAATTTTGTTGGTATTCCTAGGTATTCCAGCGCAGACCATAAACTCGCTCGAATGATTGAGTCAAAGGCCTGCCGGAAATCCAGAAACATTTGATGTAGGGGGATAGATGTCTCATAATATTTAAATAGAATCATCTGCAGCGAAAAAACCTGATCAGTGACTGATCGATTCGAACGAAATCCTCCTTGATAATCACCAGCCAAGCCCTCCGCTAGAGGGGTGATTCTATCCAATATAATGTATGACAGTAACTTGTATGCTATGCAAAGGAGAGCTATACCGCGATAATTATCATATTTCAACCGGTCTCTCTTCTTGAAGATGGGGCATATAACATCGTTAAATACGCTATTGAATAATTGCATTAAAATAAGTACTGCATAGGTTATCAAAATTATATGTTATTAAAATCAGTCCGGAACTAATAATTTCTATTGGCAAAGCCGGTATTCCATTATGAGTCTTTTTTAACTGAAAATATAAAAGGAGAAAAGTACTCTAAAAAATATGAAATTGGCTTGTTTTCAAGTGCTATAAAGTGACGTAAACCGATTTTACCATGAAAGAGACAGATACAGGAGACACGATTATTATAATGGCTGTGCATCTCCATCACGGCATCACCAAACATAAGCATATTATGAATTATTGCGTGCTGTACTACCGTGAAATAAGTTTTATTGTTGTACTGCCACCATTAATTTTTTATTTGGCGTCAATTCTAATTATTATTTGAGTATGATACGATGAGCTGCTCTCTACTTTTAATTTCCTTTTAAATAAGTTAATTACAAACCCGGATATTCCGGTTTTGAATAGTAAGTCACTGAAGGCGGTAATAAAAATCAATGATGACACATTTCACAAATTGTTAAACTTAAAATACATCAAAAAAATTATAAAAAAAATTATAAAGAACCTCCACAAAAATGTGGTAAATAAATCAATTGTAAAAGCCAATTTATTCAAGTAATTCCACAAATTCATCGAATAATTCACATACATAAAAATACACAAACAAAAACATTGAACGGTAAAATTGATTTTTAAACGAATGTCAAAAAATTTACATTATAAAAAATGTAATAGAATTTCGGTACTAAACAGAATGTTACTCCGGCATTTTAGAATATTTTTAGTACAAACTATTTTTTAAATAGTTTGTATCAGAATTTTATTTGGAGTAATAACAATATTTCTGTTTGTTATGTTGGTTTTCCAATTTCCATACATACTTGTAAATAAAATATAAAAAATATTTCATTGTGTGAGCTCAGTTAATTTTGATTTAATAATTTTAACAAATTTATTAAAATATGTAGCTATGTACATATTTGTTAATAATTTAGAATATTTAAACGTAAGTTGAGTACATTTACTCAAGAATCTACTAATCTTCGACGGATGATGTTTCAATGGTTCCTACAGCAGTGGCTCTAAAAGTTGAAGACAATTTTTAAAGATCTTATGGAAATAATTGAAATCTCATTATTTTTGGTTGAGATATATGTACATAGATAGTCTTGAATTTATGTCAAACCATCCATTAAAAAATGACAGATCCTATCTAATTACCATAAAATGCTACTTGCTGTCGGTGACGGAAAGTTATTTACTGACGGAATATAGTAAAGCAAATGAAATATTTTTGTTGTGCAGTATATTTGTTGTGGGAACTGCCCCACAGCAGTTTTTTTTATTCTTATTAATCGTGTTCTTATATTAACCGTGTGGCAGAAACAGCGGATAGCAGTAGACTATTTTAAACGATATTGAACGATATTTTAGGTCATCCGAATTCACAATTAATAAATTTGTTTGACATCATAAACTTTTGACAACAGCTTCATCAAAAATGGTATAATATACATATATATATATATATATATATATCAGCTATGGTTGCGGATGGAATGGGATTTGTCAAAAAGACATTACTGAAAATAATAAAAAAATAAATTACAAGAATTTATACTGAAGAAGAATTATATAGAATTCTTACGAATTTCAATATTGAAAAACTCAGCTGTATCTGTAATCCGTATCTCTCCAATTACTTTGAAATTAAAACTGTGATTAAATTAATTGGGCTCTATGGTGACACACAAATCACGGTTGGGTGTTTTTAATGTGTAAGTATTTGTGTTTGTCCGGGTGCTGCACCGTGGGCCCATTGTGGCATTGAGTGCTGGAGTAATCCGCCCAATTTTAATTTTTTTTAATTTTTATGGTGACACAATTTTTAAACTTTATTGACCAACAAAGTTGTGTTGGTAATTGCTGCTTTTATCATAAAAAATTAATAATTACTGTTTGATTTAGGAATCGAAGTATTTAAGCCGAAAGTTGGGTTACTATCCCTACTACCAGTACCAAACAGCTATCATATTCTACCATGCTCTCACGATTGATTTACATTTCCACCGCCGGAAAATAGTGTAAATTATAGACTTAGCTTTTAAACAGAAATATTTTATTAGAAGGCTTGTTTTTGAGCAACTAACGTTTTCAATAAATTTATGAAATCGGTCAAATGCCGGGAACCACCATTTGTATAGGATATCTCGCATCATTGCTAAAATTGAAACTTATGCTGCGTTCCTGATACGAAAATCTTCTAAATTACCAATATTTCAATTCAAAACGTCATTATAATACTTACCATCAGGCGATTAGCTAAAAGCCATCTCGCGAGGTTTATGTTCCAATTTAGTTGTTATTTTATTATACATATTTAAAAAGATTTAAAGTTTACAATAGTTACTTCATTAGATTGGCATTGCGATCCGATTTTAATTTTTGATAATTTATCGTTCGAAAAGTTACCAATTTGATCACGAATTGTCAGGCATGGCTTGAATTATTAATACTGTTGCCATCTATTTATGACTGTCAGCAACTAACCATCAATTTAATTTAGTCGAAAAACATCGGTGTTCACACAGCACTTGTCTATTTCGTGTAGCATGGCTGATCCATTTATTCAAAACTGCCTTTAGTTAATATGTTTTGTGCAGAGCCTAAAAAAGCTACTGCGGGAACTTAAAAAACTAACTTTGAAAAAATAATAAAATATTTACGATGAGGCCCGGATTCTAAAAATTTTTGAAACCAAGTCCCCTCATGGTTGAATTTCAATTTCCGCTTTTATAGTTATACGATTGAAATAAAGGTTTCGAGACTCCAAATAGTTACAGAAGATTTACTTTAGCTGAATCCAAAAATTTTAATTATCTTGGTTTCCAACTCGTGTTTTTCTATACTGCGCCTACTTGGAAATTGCTTGAAATAACAAAATGTTATTGTTTGGCTTTCTAAATTTGCGGATCAGACATATTTCAATTTTCTTGATTGTTAACTTGCACTCTCTACTGGCGTCTGGGTTTGAAACTTCCAAACTGTTTGTGAACCAGAAAATAGGAATGGATTCAAATTACATAATTCTACAAATATATGAAGAATTAAATTAAAAATACGGAAAGTCCTTCCAAAACCAGACGTCTGGCTGCCTTAAATTATAGATACAATTCTTAGTAAAATTATATAAATCGATTGCCTTCCTTGAATAGTATTGTTTAATTTAATAAATTTATAAAAATCGTGACAAATATTAGCAACATTCAAATTAGTTGTTATATATAGTACAGACCACAAATAAAAACAATATAAGACATTAATTTCATATATACATTTAGTCATAGACGACATACTTACATATTTTATAGAATATAATCCGAATAAATCCAATTTTGACCATCGTTAAACTCCAAACTGAATCACCATTTGTCCAAAAAAAAATTAAAATAAATTTTTTTTTGTCACAAACAACAAAAAATTAATCACGATAAATCTTACTGTATAGTACGTTCAACAATCGTTATTATTTCAAAACTATATTGTGTGCACTATTATTATGATTACTAATTCATTCTTGTAACATATTTGTATATTATTTTTATTATTCTTATGACTTATTAGTCTTCATATACGTATATATAATATTATATTGATTACACTAAAATACAAAAACAAAATATATAATTGATTAAAACTAATAATTAATTTTAATTTATATTCAAATCATATATACACGAAATTGTGCAAAAAAAAAACACTTTAAACTATTTATTTTAATTAATTGGCTATAGTCTTTTAAACGTGTGCGCCTCTGCAGTTCTTTAAATCCAAGGTGCAGATCTACTTAGATATAGCTCTCAATAAACCATTACTAGTCGTTATTTGTTTAAATTTAAAATTGTAAATAAACGGAAAAATAAATCGTTCTTGCCTCAGTTTCTTATTTACATGTCCATAAAGACGAATAATGTACAAAACAAGTATATATTTCAGTCAGAGATTTGTATGGCCTCTCAATTCACATTAGAACAATATAAAATACTAATTACACTACACCACTAAACATTATTAATTTCAATTCTGTTCAAACTTTACTCACTAAAGCTAATTGTAAGGAGGTTGATTAATGAATGAGTTAAAATAAAATAAAAATTTAAACGGTGTGCAGTTTTACAGCATGTCACCAGGTACATACATCATAATTGATTTTATACACAATTCTCGGTGAAATCATATAATTGACTGTCTACGTATATAAAGAGTCAGGGTGACGAAGATGTTTTACTGGAATATGCGAATGTCTCAGACTATATACATAAACGAAAATGTGAAATTTGCATATAATTATAAACAATAAATAGTTTGTCACAAAACCGCAATATGCAGTTGTCTTAAATAACATCAAAGGTCATTATGATGTCGCATTTCGATACAGTGAAAGTTGTCAAATTGTAAAGCTAACTAATTTTGTTTTTTGAGGAATTCTCTGTCATCCTACTCTAATTCTCTAACATCCGAGATGTCTGTACGCAAGAGAGTTCGTATACAGACAGCAAAAATAATGAGCTTGTGGCATCACCAGCAAATATATTGAAAATCCCGCAAATGTCAGAAACGGAATAAGAGCTCTCCAGCAAGAAATTAAATCGATTTTAAAGATCGATTCTAAGACGCCAGCTACTCGTTCTACCTTGAGTTAGTCAGCCTTTAAGGCTGACTATAGCAGGAAGCACGGATATATAGTGGCAACACTAGAATTCGGTAAGGTATTTCACGCACAGGCACTGAAAAGTGAAAAAATACAGGTACCTATAGGAATACATTTACCTACGGGTGTACCTAGGATGGTCTTAGTGCAGGTTGGCGCATTTTGTTAGTTTTGTAAAGAGAAAGACCAAATATGCGGATATTGCTACGAGAGCGGTCATATAACCATAAAGTGTATCCGAAACTCACTGTGAAGATGCGATATGTGTTTGCTGTAAGAAGACACAAATAGAGCATTCAATCGCTCTTCGCGTGGTAAAGTAGGCACAGCATTCTTCAAACGGCCTTGAACCTAGTGATGCGAAAAATAATGTTTGATAAGTAAAAACTAAAAATGCCTATTTACGTCTACTAACGATTATTAGTCAAAAATTATGGGACATGAGATTAGACAAAACATTGACATCCTGTGCATGCATGTACCATATACGTGGTTAAAGATAGGATAGGGAGTCTGGCAACCTCTGCAAGAGTACAACCATAGACATTTTCGATAAATGTTTCTAGACTCGAGGTACTGAAAATCTCACAATACTGCGAGTCAATAGACTTGATAATATCATGGATGGTTTCAAGAATCATCCAATTATTATCACTGACGACTGAGAGAGGTGGATCTCTCGTAGAAATGTTTGTAGCTACAAGCGGTCTATTTATTATCTGTTCTAAATATTTTTACTTTGTAGCGCCGCCCTATACTCGTATATAATACTATGTTAAATAAATAGTGTGTCATGCACTTGCTTTTGTGTAATTGATCAGAAAGGACGTGTCTTTTATTTTTTCCTAAAATAAAATAATCCTTCCAATTGCACAGCCGATAATAATAATTTATCAACAGGTTATGGGCCCAGGGACGCTCAAGCAAGTTTAAAAGTAAAATAAGTTTTACATTAAAGCAAATAAAAAAAAAAAAAGAAAATAGTGAATATTCGCATTGTTCGAGAACGTTCGTTTTTGTTTTTTTTTTTTTCTGTTGAGTCATTCAATCGAGTTGTGAAATTGTGTTTCGGACCAATAAACGTGTGTCGTTTTTGGAAATAAATAGTCAAAAATTGATTTAAACACAACGAAATTAATTATAGTTCTAAATTCCTGTGTCGATTTAAAACAAGAAAATTAATTAAAAATGTCGAATGATAGTGCGTGGAATGGAATTGAAAAACTCAAGGGTAGTGAAAATTATCATACGTGGCAATACACAATCAGAAACTTGTTAAAATTAAGTGATTATGAAAAGTGTATTGTGTCCGGTACTGGTGCAGAAACTGATGAATCTAAATTACGTCGGGCGAAGGCTAGAATTGAGTTGAGTGTTGATCCATCAGTATATGTTCACATAGAAAAATCAACAACAGCTGCTGAAACATGGACAAAATTACAAGAATTGTTTCAGGACAAAGGCTTATCGCGTCGTATTGGACTATTGAGGAAATTGGTGACGATTCGATTGGAAAGTAGTGACTCCATGAATCAATATATTTCTCAAATGTTTGAAACTGCAAATAAATTGAACGGTATCGGGTTTCCAGTTGATGATGAATGGCTCGGTAGTATTTTATTGGCCGGTTTGCCTAACGACTTTGCTCCAATGATTATGGGACTCGAAAGTAGTGGTACTAAGATTACGGCAGATCTTATTAAATCTAAATTACTTGATTCGGAGTATAACGCAAAATCAAACGGTAGTGGTTCGGCATTTTATGGAAACGGTGGAAAAACGAACAATAACATAAAATGTTTTTCGTGTAATAAACGTGGTCATAAAGCAGACAAGTGTCCACAGAAATCCGGTTCCAAGAAAAACGGTAAAAATCCTAACAAGAACGGTAAAGACAATAAAATAGGTAATGCTACAGAAAAATCAGCATTCATTGTAACTGCCGAAACGAATATTAACACAGCGTATTACACCAAACACTGTCATGAGGACGAATGGTTTATTGACAGCGGGGCTTCTCAACATATATCACCGTTTGAAACATTGTTTGCAGAATTAAAGTCAACGCCAATTAAGCAGATTTCGTCGGCAAGTTCGAATAATATTGCAGTCAAAGGAGTCGATAATGTGCCGGTAGTAATTGGTGAACGTGAAATTGACTTTAAAGAAGTTTTGTGTGTCCCTGACTTGACTGCAAACCTATTGTCAGTGGCGCAAATTGTTAAAAACGGGAATACGGTCACGTTTAATCAATCAGGCTGTCATATTTACAACGAGAAGAAACAATTGGTCGCTGAAACCAAAGAAATAAATGGTGTATACAAGTTAAACGTTCAACGTTCGAAATGTTTTTCGACGATGGCTCAATCGAAGAGTGGTTTAATGTGGCATCGTAAATTAGGCCATATTAACTTCGCCGACATGTGTAAAATGAAAAACGGTCTCGTAAACGGTATATTTTTCAACGAACGAAATGAAATTGAAATAAAGAATTGCGAGGTTTGCAAGGAAGGAAAGCAAACGCGTCGACCATTTCCGATTAGCACAACGCGCTCCGATCATATATTGGATCTCATCCATTCTGACCTTAATGGATCCATGGAAAATCGTTCGATCGGAGGTGCTAAATATATCCTAACATTTATTGATGACTGCTCCAGAAAAATTTATGTGTATTTTTTGAAAGAAAAATCCGAAGTGTTTAATCGTTTTGTTGAATTCAAAGCGATGGTTGAAAACGAAACAGGCAGAAAGCTGAAGGCTTTACGGTCAGACAATGGCACCGAATACATAAACAAATCGTTTGAAGAGTATTTCAAAAAACACGGAATAAAACATCAAAAATCCGTTGTATATACTCCAGAACAAAATGGTATTGCGGAACGAGCCAACCGCAAGTTAGTCGAGAAAGCTAAATGTATGTTATTTGATGCAAACTTAGACATATCATATTGGGCCGAAGCTGTCAATATGGCCGCATACATCTTAAATCGCTCTGCCAATGCAACTTTGGATAAAGTTACACCAGAAGAAGTTTGGTTTGGTAAGAAGGTCGAAATTGGTCATCTAGAATTGTTCGGAAGTAAAGTGATGGTCCACGTACCAAAACAAAAACGCCGTAAGTGGGACAAGAAGTCAAAGAAGATGGTCTTTGTTGGTTTCCAAGAAGGCGTTAAAGGTTATCGTTGCATTGATCCAGAGACAAAAGAAATTCAAATCAGTCGTGATGTTGTTTTTCTTTACGAAAATGGTTTCGAGAAGAGTGTTTCATGGAAAGATCCAGTTGCAGTCGATGAATCAGTTGTATCAGCTGAAGTGAGGGATAATGTTTTAACATTATCAAACAACGACGATAAAATCGTTACGAGTACTCCAACAAAAGCTTCAGGTCGGGATGATTCGTCAAAAAATGAAAATTTCAGCGATGATGATCCGACAATAAATGAGACTGAAACTACGTATGAGGATGCTAACGATACAACGTTTGTCCCAGACGACAATGTTGAAGCAGTTCAAAAATTACGACGATCCGAACGAGTACCGAAGCCGCGAAATTTTGATGGGTATGTTATGTATAAGGCCTATGGTTTTCTTGCTGTTGAAGAACCGTCTTCATATAATGAAGCAATTAAACATGAAGAAAATTTAAAGTGGAAGGCGGCTATGAGTGAAGAAATCAATTCCTTGGTGGAAAATGAAACCTGGCAGTTGGTTGAATTACCGGCAAAACGTAAACCAATAAAGTCTAAGTGGGTCTACAAAATCAAACATGATGAATCCGGTAATCCTGTACGTTACAAAGCCAGATTAGTAGCCAAAGGTTGCTCTCAAATTTATGGAATTGATTATCAAGAAGTGTATTCACCGGTAGTTCGATATTCGTCAATTCGGTTCATTGTAGCGTTAGCAGTTAAAAATGGACTTAAAATTGAACAAATGGATGCTGTGGCTGCATTTTTGCAGGGTGATTTAAACGAAGACATTTACATGGTCCAGCCAGAGGGTTTCACAGACGGTTCACAAAAGGTTTGCCATTTAAAGAGGGCTATATATGGTTTAAAACAAAGTGGACGAGTGTGGAACATTAAGCTAACGCAAATGCTGAAATCATACGGTTTGAAGAAGTCATCAAGTGACCCGTGTGTATTTTTCAAAAGTGATCTATCATTAATCATTACGATCTACGTCGACGATTTTTTAATATTTTGGAAAAATCAGGAAACTTTGAAGAGTTTGAAAGTGGCGTTGTGTAATGCATTTAAAATGAAAGACTTGGGTGTTGCGACGTCATGCATTGGTCTACATATCACATACTTTGATGGGGGTATTGCTCTTGATCAAAAAGCCTATATATCAGAGGTGATCGAACGTTTTGGCATGAAACATGCAAATCCAAGTGCAACTCCGAGTGACACAAATCAAAAATTGTCAGTGTCAATGTGTCCGGTATCTGCTGAAGAAAAACAAGATGTTTCTGAGGTACCATATCAGTCATTAGTTGGCTGCTTATTGTTTATTGCTGGGGGCACAAGGCCTGAAATTGCATTCGCAGTGAATGATGTGAGCCGATTCAACACTAATTTCGGTCGGCCTCACTGGGTTGCAGTAAAACGAATTCTTCGTTATTTAAAGGGAACGATGAACTATAAATTAAGGTTCAAGAAATCCAATGTCAACGATGAATTATTTGGTTATTGTGATGCTGATTGGGCATCTGACGTCGACAAAAGACGTTCATGTACTGGATATGTTTTTCAATTAAGCAACGGCGCTATCTCATGGAATAGCAAACGACAAGATACCGTTGCTTTATCAAGTACCGAAGCGGAATATATTGCTGTCTCCTGGTCGATTCGTGAAGCAATATGGTTACAAAATTTCGTTCAAGAACTTGATAAAAAGGTAGCCAAGTCAATCAAAATTTGGGTTGACAATCAAAGTGCAATTAAATTGTCAGAGACGGATGGCTATAATCAACGTACAAAACATATTGATGTGCGTTACCATCATCTACGTGAGAAGATTGAAGATGGTACAATTCAACTCGAGTACGTGCCTACGGAAGAAAATGCAGCGGATATTTTAACCAAAGCTGTTAGTGGTCCCAAGACGAAACTGTGTTCGGTAAAAATGGGGTTAATAGAGATGCACTGAAAATTAAATGAAATGTATTTAAATTAAATTTAATATTTAAATGAGTGAGGGTGTTCTAAATATTTTTACTTTGTAGCGCCGCCCTATACTCGTATATAATACTATGTTAAATAAATAGTGTGTCATGCACTTGCTTTTGTGTAATTGATCAGAAAGGACGTGTCTTTTATTTTTTCCTAAAATAAAATAATCCTTTCAATTGCACAGCCGATAATAATAATTTATCAACATTATCTCATTGAAATATGGCCAGCTAAGCCTATTCACACAATGGTGAAGGAAACATTGATCTCACATTAATGATGGGTAGTCTGTTGAAAAGAGAGCCTTTGTCTTCACTATTATCTTTAATGAAAACACACAACGATAACCAGCAATCAAGCAAATTCCAGCGAAACTCGATAAAACATGCAAATTGAGAAAACTTTCAAAAAAGAAATCCAAGTGGAGTGGATTGATGCGGAGAACCTACATATTGTAAATGAAACAGATGAAGATAGAGTTGAGCACAGAGAATTTAACAAGTGCACTCATCAGTTCCCGTAATGAAAGTATACCTAAGAAACTAGCACGCAAGACCAAATTGTCATGGTGCTCTTACGAACTGAGCACCAAACGTAAAACAGTTCAAAATCTATGCAAGTTCTATGCTAAAAGTAAGCTTTAACCAATAACAAGGAATTGCAAACGATTAATCTATGTCTAATGTAACGCACATTTTAAAAGTATTAGTGAAACAAGCCAACACAGCTGGAGATTTCATTAGTAACCATACCAAACCATCCCTATATAGTAAGCGAAGGTGGACAAACAGCCACGTGTTGGGAAGACATCACAAAATGTTTACTAAAAATAATGCTACTCGATGATACACCAAATGAATTGTCACCATCGACTGATGTTGTTATTGTATTATCTGGAGTAATCCCAATTGATGAATTATTGAAAGAGAGAGTAACAATATGCGAATATACATTTAACGTTCCGATTTGTATTAGTACAAGCAAAATCTTAATAAAGCTTACATTTAGCTTTTGAATAAAGCTGTCCCTGAAAGCATTTTGACATTTTAAAATCAAACAATTTAGGCTGTTTAATTATATGTATATTAAAATGTATGCATACTGGAATACCTACGGTAGTATAATAATAATAAAAAAGGTTTTAAAGGTACATACTGCCTTAGGTAATCTGAAGAAGCTAAGTCGTTCTCTACACCGTGAAGCCATACACCGTGGTCTACAACGACTCCTGCGCCTACCATATGGTGGCTCTCCTTCCAGAGATCGCAGTAAAATTCGTTCCAGAACAGCATGCAGAACGTGAATGAGCCAGCGTACTCGCTGAGATCTTACATCACATACAAAATCGGGGATCTTCATCAGATCTCTGATCTCGATATTATACAGAGCTCAACTTTCACATCCAAACTGATCAACGCTTTGTAAAGCTTCAGCTTCACGGCACTTGATAGGTGTTTTGATTTTAGAAGAGACCTTAGAGGCAATATAATAGGCAAATTAAAATGAGTTGATTGTAGTCGCACATCTGCGTAAAAATTTAGGCGTAACAAATAATAATTTTGTTTTCAATATTTTTTTGAGCTAAATTCAGAATCCGCATGTCGTTTTCATTCTTAAACAATATTACGAGAAAATATCTAATACCGCGGAATAGAACAAACTCGAGTATTACGAAGATCATACCCGTTATATTAATATCATGGTTAACGCATTGAGACTCTCACCGTTTTAATGAAATTTTAATCACTAAAAACAAAGAAACATAACATATAAAAATATGTTACGTTCCTTTGTTTTTAGTGTGACCTCAATGCATTGGATACGCCCAATGTATCTAGCTCACTGATGTTTACCTTCTACATATTCTAAAATGTAGAAAAATCTACACAATCTACATATTAGGTTTGGTTTGTGTCTTAAATTATTTACCAAAATCGACCAGGCTGTAGCTCTAATTAATTATTTTTATTTGCCATTCTGAAATAATAAATTTTTATGTAAAATAGATTTAAATTACAAATGATTAAACTACTTTTATACGTATTTTCATTTCATTAAAATTTTGACGTGTACTTTCAAAAAAGAAAACACGTTTAATCAAAAATATTACAAGGAAGTGAAGACACAAACCAAAAAATATCTATCCACATGTATATATACATATAGACACAAAATGTTTGCCTCCCTAAACAGTCAGACTATCTACAATATTTTAGTAAGATATTTTGCATTCAGCTCATAAGATATGTGAGGTTCAGTTTTTTTAGTTAGGCCTGAATTTGCTGGATACACCCAATCAAACACACGCTGAGATCGCTATAAAAAAAATTATTTCGAATGAGGAAACAAGTGTTCAGATTTAAACTTATATTATATTTACGCATGTCGGAGTCAAGCCGGATTGAACTCGAGTTAGTGTTCACGAAAATATTGGTTGGATTTGAGTGTAATGTATGTTTGAACTCGACGAAACTAATAGGATTGAGTCGAGTTGAAAATGAAAATGGCGACCACTAGTTTTTATTTGTAGGATATTTTATTAGAAAGTGAAAAATAAAAATGGCGTCACCCGTCAACTATAGAATGTTTTGGCCAGAAAGCAAATTAAAAGTTATATTAAAATTTATTAGGTAAAGAAATAAATATATTAAAAATTAAAATAATTAGATGTTTAAAACTCAACGTGACTCAACTATCTGGAAGTAAGAGCAAGAGAAAGGAATACCCGTCAAGTCAACAGCATATTTGAGTATAAGTTGTTTGGTTGAGGAAGGTTTAATCTCTGCGGAGTAACCATTCCAGATGATGAGCTTTTACAAACATACATTTTCTTATGGGAGAGAATGAAACTATTTTTTAATAATATAAAACATGGAGAGCGTGGCCACAGATCACTAATTTAAGAGTGGAACTCATGTTTGAAACTATAATAACAGCTGGAAACTATCATACTGTTTACCATACGGCAATCATATACGACATTTATTACAAGAAATGGAAACGGTGTGATGATCTCTATTATATAATGGCATATTTAGGCAAATTTACGTATAATATAATAACCAACACATATCACCTTGAGCATAATGTTTCAATATTCATAAATAAAAACATGCGCGAATTCGAAATAAAATGAAATCGCTATCAGTTTGCTCTGACCCATTTATATACGCGCACACAAACACACGGTATACATGTATACAGTATCTATTTATAGTGATTTAATCATTTAAGGTGTAGTTCAAATTTATTGACAAATTATTGATATTCACTGGACTGTTTAACGTGTAATTGATGTCATTTAATAGCCTCATGATTGCATCGAAACCATACTGTATATGTACATACAATACGTTTGCAGTTTGCTGCTGTCTTATTTTATTGCTATGCTAATTTTGACTTCTTGCTCAGTCAAACATAACAATATTGTATTATGTATGCGTATACTTATAGGTCCATTATAATAAATACACGTTTGTATTACATATATTTAACATATTAAGTACCGTAGAAATTATATTCGTGTGCCCCAACCCAATTGAAAGACATGGTATAATATGTGCAACAGGATATTTATATAGTATATGCGAACGAAAGCTAATCGACATAATTAGGCTTGGTTCTCCATTCATACGGAACAAAGTATATAATCGATATATACGAGTATGTATATTGATAGATTTTTGGGGGTTAATTTCGATAAGAATTGTATATCGTTCGTTTAAGTTCGTTTATATAAGAAAGTTCAAAATTATCATTTTCATTTCCTTTCCGCTTAGGCGTCACACGACACAAGGCAACAAAAAAATATGGGAAAGGTATATATAAGTATGTATATATTGAGTTGTACATTTTTTAGACTATATTGTTATTCTTTTTGTTGTTGTATAGTATGTAGATTAGAAAATATTATTTCTAATATTTTTTATTTATATTATTGTTATATGAGTAAATTAAATATGGTTTGGTTGAGTTAAGGTTGAGTTATTTAGGTCAAGACAGTTCTTTTGGTTTTGGGTATACTGAATAATTGTTTTGTTCGTTGTTACCTGATTGGCTAATCATAAATTCATAAATTATTTTTTCTTTGTCACTGCGGTCACTATATGCAGTGCACGAAACGAGTTAGACACCGGGTGAAACGAATCAATTATATTTATGTACATAGGTAAGTTTAAAGGTCTTGTGTGGTCGATACGGTGATTTACTTAAATCGAAATTGTATGTGTCTTATATATATAATATATGTATAATTCAATTATGCCTGCGATGCGATGCGGAGCGAATCGAGCGAGAGTTGCATAAATAACTACAGTACTAATTTCATATTATGTCACAATTATATATGCGGACATACCTAATATACGAGGTGTGCGAGAAATTTAATCAATTATATATTATTTCCATTCATTCGTGAATACTATCATTTAAGTGACACGCTTATATGTGACTATAACAAATTGTCAGCAATCAAATATTACACGTCTCTTGTACTAAAATTAGCTCGATGGTTTGTGTACTAGATACAATTTAAGTTAACATAAAATCAAAGCAAAATCCTATTTAATTGTAAAATAATTAATATAAAATACTGATATATTCGACCTAATATTATTCATCACTAGCCCGAACAGAACATACAAAAGTTCATCTTTTGGCTAATTAAAGAGAAAATCTGTAGATTTGCTTTTAAGTAAAGTTTGGTTTCTTTTCAATATTTTATATTAAATTTGTCAACTCTAGTAATAACTTCAGGCCATACCTCTTCAATATTTTCCGCATAGATCGACAATTAGGACCACCTGATTATAGGATGGATTAGCAATGTTAATTTTCATTTAAATATACATTAGAAAACTGTTGCAGATGTGATTTTTTAAAAAACTATATTCTTGTTCATACAATTTTTCAAAAACGGTGTGTTTTTGAAACGTATATTACATATTCGCAATTCGAACGCACACTCAAAGACTGACGAAACAACTTGCCGATTGGAGCCGTGATTTTAGACAATTTATTTGCTGGTATTAAAACTATAAAACATTTTCGCTGTAACAATTTTAAGTATTAGCGTGAGCGCTGGTGGTCACTTTTTCATAGACTCACAGCTTTATTTTATTACAGACCCTGGGTGTTTGCAGAACAATATGGCAATGGTATGTTAAGTTGCGGACCCATTCACAGATAAAAGTCGACTTTTACTTTAATTTAATGCGTAAATTAATTTACCATACCCTATCAAAAAGTAGGATAAACCGAGGACAACATAATAATCTACGGATTGAGTGAACATAAATAAATAAAAATATATTTCAATACGAGCATAACAAAAATGCTAAAAATCGAATTTTACCTGAGTAATTGGTTTACCTGCGAATTGGTCTCCAAACTGACACTAACATTTAGGATACATTTAGGACAAACTTCATGCGTCTGTTTGTCCTAGCAATATAGGTATCGTGTTCTCTAATTTTCCAATCGTCACGGTGACGTAAGTCAGCCAAAGCAATCAATTCTCGGGCCCTTTAAGAAATCAAAATTAGTTATTTATTAATAATGCATAATCATGAAAACCCTCAATGTTTTAAAACCGGGCCATAGGCAGGCGAGATATGAAAATTATGGGCAAGGTAATATTCAACACACATATGTTGCTTATCCTTACTCAGAAATGGTTCTTATATACCCAAAATTTTCAAGTAGCTTTGAAATTTGGTATAGAAATTAAAATAGTACGCAAATTGACAGTCTTAGTTAAGTAAATTGACAGATTTTTTCTTAAAGGACTTAAATATTTCTGGCTCAGTAGTATATACAAACATTGAGAAATAAATATTTTTTATAATTGTATTTTGCTCTAATTTCGTATTAATAAAACATTTTTTCTAATATACAAACCATTTTATGTGCTTACTTTAGTACAAAATATCCATGATCCAAACCAATACTGTGTTTTTCGAGCTCTATATATACGAATAAAATAAGTTTCCAAAACTATCTTCGAAACAACAAACTGAAACAGTCATATCACCAGATCAAGAGAGCACCAGTGATAATGTTAGTCATATTCTCGACTTATGGAGAATGTGAATAATTATGAAACGTTGGATATGGGTTAACAACTGTGGAAGAAAATTGAATAGCGGAAAATAAATTATAGAATTGGCTGAGTTGGAAAAACGGAACACAAATATTGATGCTATTTATATACATATAGTCACGTGTAAAAAATTTGGATAATCGATATTAGAAAAACTTTACAAATTTAAGATTGAATTGGTTCACGCAGTTACTAGACCAAAATTATTTCATGGTTATGTATTCCCCAGCTGATTGGCAGAAATCAAAAAGTTTTAATTAATCCGGTTTCTAAGAATATGGAAGTAATTGCGATTGTCGATTGATTCTCGAGTAAAAGTCGATTTTTACTATTTTGGTTTTATTGAAATAAGTGTTTTTCTATTTTAAACTCACTCAATCCGTTGATCAATAAAAAATTAACAACCTAAACATCACATTGGGCTCATCTAACACTTATGCTAAGTTTGAGGCGTCCTAACAATGATTATAACAGAATTGAGCCGAAATTGAGAATTGAGCAACGTTATCAAAAATTGTATAAAATTTCAGAGAAATTTTTAAACATATAAATGCCCAATTCTATCAATTCATAAAATTTTGAACCCAACAAGCTACACAATTCTAGAAACTATTGGTCCAAATTTGTCAGCTTGAAGATAAATATTGAACGATTAAAAATATAATTTAAAATTCAATTACTGAATTGTAAACCTAAAATTAGGATTGAAATTTGATACGAAATATCTAAAGTTTAAAGATTTTCAAAAATAATAATAAAAATTCGATTTAAAATTTTAATTTTTCAATTTTGGTACTATCCGCACTGTTCTATAAAGTATATATAACTCATCACTTGCTGTATTATTTTAAAACCATCCAGACGTATTCGGTACACACAAAACTGCAAAGTGTTATTATTCTAAATCCATACATTGTATGACGGTGTCTCCCATCGAATGCATTCGACCCGGTGTCTCCCACTATGCTTTTTTTCAAATCGATTTCTGAGTTTAAAAAAATTTAAGAATGATTTATCGAGTTGAGTCGTGGGGTTAAAATTATCATACAATTTATGGATTTTCTTATGTGCGGTATTTTTTTTTTTGTTGTTGAATAACTAGCCGTCTTAATAAATAAACTAAATGTAGTTTCTCTAGTTTTTATTAAAATAAAAATCGAAGGACGAATAATACGTTAATGTCTTGGGTCACGATAGTTTTTTTTCCAGTTTTAGTTCCGATTAAATTTTTTATTCATCAAAACTATTTTAGTTTGGGAATGATTACTCAAGTTAATAACAAAAAAATTAGTATGTGCCTATAGTGTATATTCAAACCAATACAAGTTCTACAGAACGATATTACGATCGCACATTACCTCCCCCTCACTAAGAATAACAAAGTAACTAACTGTATTTAATAAGTCTATTGCACCCCGTTGCACAATCAATATATAAACATAAACAGCTGTTGCTAAGGTGATATCGTACAGTCGTTATAAATCCAATTGGTAAATCTCCTAATATTTTCCCATGAACAAATTATAAATGCGGCAAACAGTATAAGTTGACGACTGATCAATATTAAATGAATATTTGCCACAAAAACAAAACATAAAAAAATTAGGTCACACTAATTATATCTGACCATTTGCCAGTATACACATAGTATAAACACTTGTCCACTTATAACAAAAAATAAATATATCACCTTGCTTAATTTAAAACTATTAATTTTTGTTTAACATTTGTTTTTAATTATTAATTAATTCACCAAAACTAGATATCAATATTTTTTTTTAAATAGTTTCGTTTGTCACGTTCAACTGACTAAAGTCACTAAAATTAAATAAAACAATTTTACTGGGCGCAAGTACACACACGAAAAATTCTTAAAAGTTAATCCAATTTAAATATAAAATAAAACTATTAAATTAATAAATAAATATCGATTTAATAATTATGCGATAGTTTGCATTATTTATTTTTGTTATTGAAATAGTTCATTTTTCGTAACAAACAAACTATAAATTTTTTAAATTAAAAATTTCAGAGTAGTTTAAGTTGTAACAACTTAATTGTAGCGAAAAATATTTAAAACTATTTTACACTATATTGTATCGCTTTGTAAGAAAATAAAATTAATAAAAAATAAAAAACTCAGCCAACCAATTTTTTATGTTTATGGTTCGCTTAATAATGGTTTTTGTGTATAGTTTTTAGTTTTTATTTTATTTATTTAGCTAGGTATTTGTTATACATAGCTAAGGTACACTAGATATTATACTACAGACTACACTATTCTACACACGATATAGTGTGTGGATTTGAGAATTATATTTTTTTTTTATGGTATTAGTACGTTGCTACGGGAGTTATTTAAGTGCACAACAAATAGTTTTGGATTTTGTGGTTATGGGAATAAGAAATAAACAAATCGAAATTGTAGTTTCAAATATGCTGATTCGTGTCGCTTTGCTATTACATAAATATTAATGTATGTATGCTTGTGTCGCGAAACATATTTTGTATTTTTCGTTTTGCGGCGGTCGATTTTGACAATTTTAACGTAAATAGTTTTTATTAAATTGTCGGTTAAAGGGTGATGGTTAATCACAGTTAATCAATTAACTATGAGAAGTATTAATATTTGACTGTGGAAAAAAATCTGATTTTTACACAAATTTTCACAATACATATCTCAAAACAGTTAAGAGTTACGACTGTGGTCATAGTGATGTAATATTCAGAAAGCTAATTCAATTTACCTACATTTATCGGAACGATTTTCAAATAACAAATAATGAAGCGCCTAAATGTTACGTGAATGCAATTTTATTATGTAACCAACATTTAGGCGCTTTATTTATATCCCTTTAAAATAAATAATATTTTAGCTACATATTAACATGAATCATACCAATTCTGATTGATCAATGCATTCATTATTTATTAATTATTACTATTAAGATAATCTCATTGTACTATTATTACTAACAATTTTTTAAAGACACATTTTTAAAGATGTTGTCTTAGACAATCTGAAGCAGCCAAGTCGTTCTCTACACCCTGGAGCCATCTACGCTTGTAACGGCTTGAAATTGCTGCACAATTCGTTCCGGATCTGAACGCAGAACGTGATTGAGCCAGCGTACTCTCTGAGATCTTACTTCATGTACAATATCGGCGATCTTCATCAGATCTCGATATTGCACTCGGTATATGTCCCATCTTCTCTCAAATGTAAGGGGCCGTCTTCCGTACTCGTTCGTCAGCGTCCAACATTCATATCTATACATAGCAATGAACTTGATCAACGCTTTGTAAAGTTTTAGCTTCACGTCACTTGATAGGTATTTAGATTTTAGCTGTGGCCTTAGAGAATACAAAGTACGACTGCTTGGTGTTAGCTGCCCTTTTATACCCTCACCTACACTGTTGTCGTGAGTAATAAGAGAACCCAAATATTTGAACCTCCTATCTCCCACAAACAAGTAGTGGCCACTGTTAAAATCTAGTGTGAATCATTGTCCCAATTACCAGAGGTCATGTATTTTGTTTAGGCCTCATTGATCTCAAGTCTAATAGAAGTTGAAAACTACAAGCGTTGCTATGCGTCCAAACGATTTTGATTGGTGAAAAATTCGGACGATTCGGATTCGTTTGTCCACTCCATATGCATCGATATTGACACAGAAGTTTGGATTTTTATTTATACGAAAATTGGATTTTGTGCTGTTTTGTAAATTCAATTCCGTCGATTCTACAACTTGCTCATGGGAATTAAATTTGAATGGGCTGTTACATTTTCACAAAATTTAGAATATTCGTAATTTTGACCGATTTTTAATATTTCCTACAGATTCTATATAGAGATCTCGACGGTCGTCTGTATTTTCACGATGTTTAAAGCAACTAAAATTGGCAAGCACATCCCATAATTATAGAACTTTTACTATGAGTTTTTACAGAATTTTGAGTTCATTATTTGGAGCGGATTTTACAATTTTGTACCGCCGATCCTAGAAATATCCACGAGGTTGTTCATCTATATTTTCGGATAATTTAGACTACTTTCCAGGGTTCAGGAAATTAAATTCTGAAAAGAAACAAAATTTAACAGTGTATTTTTTCTTATATGTTTTAAGTCTTAACGTCCCTGTTGATAAACCCAAACTCCAGATTCGAAATCGAAAATGCAGAATTGTCGATATCGCAACACAAAAACTCTGCTAAATTTGAGTCTTAAAGACTCGAATTGTGTTTTCCCTAAAATTGGGTTTCAAGTTGAAAGTTGAAATTAGCTAGAATCCACAGACAATTGAAAAACAATGTCAAAACAAGACGGTAAAAACTTTAAAAATGAAACTTTAAAAATAAGCGAAGATTCAATGAGCCTGGTGTTAAACACAACAACCAAAAAATTATTATTGGATTTTCAATACCACGTTCGTGCACTAGGCATGATTACCAAATTATTGAATACATATTTTATATCAAAATTGAAAGTAAAGTTTTAACAATTGTATATTAATTTGTACGGAGATGGCATCTCCGTACATCAGGTGTTCCTGGATTTCCGGCAGGCCTACGACTCGATCAATCGAGAGAGTTTGTGGTCTGCCCTGGAATACCTAGGAATGCCAACAAAATTGGTACGACTGTGTAGGATGACAGTGACGTAGTCTCAATGCTGTGTTAAGGTTGAGAACAGGCTATCGAAAATTTTTGCAGTTAATTCGGGTGCTCGGCAGGGAGATGCTCTGTCCCCGATACTCTTTAGTCTCATGTTGGAGTACATCTTTCGTAAAACTGAAACACCTCAGCGCAACATCTTATATCGCCAGTCCAATCAAGTGCTTGCATATGCAGATGACATATGCGTGATTGGACTGAATAGCAACGGAGTGAAAGAAATACTTGATCCGCTTGTAGAGTTTTCAGCTTTAGTTGGACTCCAGATCAATGAGTCCAAAACGAAATACCTGATCTCTGGTTTTAGAGACAATGGCACTCCAGATTTTAGTAGTGGCCACCACACGTTTGAGGGAGTGAGGAGGTTCAAATATTTGGGCTCTCTTATCACTCATGATAACAGTGTGGGTGAGGATATTAAAGTGCGGCTGGCAGCTGGCAATCGTTCTTTGTATCCTCTAAGGCCACTGCTAAAATCTAAACACTTATCAAGTGCCGTGAAGCTGAAGCTTTACAAAGCGTTGATCAGGCCCGTTGTTATGTTTGGATGAGAAAGTTGGGCGCTGACGGATGAGTACGAGAGATGGCTCCTTACATTTGAGAGAAGAATCATGCGTGTGATTTACGGCCCTAAACGAGAAATAGATGGTACATACCGAGCTCTGTACAATTTCGAGATCAGAGATCTGAAGAAGATCCCCGATATTGCACATGAAGTTAGATCCCAGCGAGTGCGCTGGCTCGGTCACGTTCTGCGTGCTGATCCGGAACGAATTGTGCAGCGATCTCTGAAAGGAGAGCCACCATATGGTAGGCGCAGAGATCGTTGCAGGCGACGATGGCTCCACGATGTAGAGAACGACTTGGCCTCTTCTGATTGTCTTAGACAGTATGAAGACCAAGCTCAGGATCGAAACCGTTGGAGCCAAATTGTTGATTCAGTAAGGGGCCAGTAATGACCTTTAACACTGTTAATTATTTTATTATATTAATTTGGAGATGTTGTAACGATTCTCTAGACGGGCGAGGTGGACACAAATCATTTCTGAATGCAAGTAATACCCAGAATCGTTAACAGAAATTAATTATCTTCGCAGAGGCTTCAATGACGGACTGTTTTTAGCTTGGTTATGGCTCAGTGGTTGTAGTGGGGTTAATTTGAAGCATGAGCAGATCTTGCATTGATGTCTTAAAACTAAATCAATCTTTTCTTTTCTATGCTTCCTTTTGTTATTACGAAATTAATATTATCACAGTGCATAGTGAACAGGCAGTCAAACTTTACAAACCGTCTCTACTTAAAATGGTCACATTCTTCATAGCGATCTTACTGCATCCTGAAAATTACAACTTAAGTTGTAATTTTCAGGATGCAGTAAGATCGCTATTTGCGAGCGAATCAAACTTGCAAAATTTGCGAGCGAATCGAACAAATTAGCGAACAAAGACAAACATTTCATCTATCGAACTTAGTATAAAACGCTTAGGATTATTTTATTTAGAACTAAATCCAACCACCCAACTTGACTTAACATTAAAATATTATATGAAATATTCATTTATCTGTGGCAACTTATGAAGGTTAATTAATTTAGGTGGGATGTCATAGAAAATATGAAGTTGTAAATTTAAATTATATTAATTACTACTAAAAGGCCGGCTTTGTGGTTACTCCAAATGTTGATTGAAGAGTTATAATCATCATTTTTAATCTTAAGTGGTTTAATGTTAGTTATTATATATTTATTCAGTTATATAAATTTATGACTCCAGATCTATGAGTCCAAAACGAAATACATGATCTCTGGTTATAGGAACAATGGCACACCAGATTTTAATAGTGGCCACTACACATTGGGCACTGACGGATTTATGGCCCAAAACGCGAAATAGATTGCACATACCGAGCTCTGTACAATATCCAGATCAGAGATCTGATGAAGATCCCCGATATTGTAGATGAAATAAGGTCTCAGCGAGTACGCTGGCTCGGTTACGTTCTGCGTGCTGATCCAGAACGAATTATGCAGCGATCTCTGAAAGGAGAGCCACCATATGGTAGGCGCAGAGGTCGTTGCAGGCGATGATGGCTCCTCAGTGTAGAGAATGACGTGGCTTCTTCAGGTTGTCTAAGACAGTATGAATATGAAGACCAAGCATCTCGATCATTCGATCAATTACTCCCATTGCCTATAGCTGGGGAAATTAATATGATTTTTTTATTATTATTTATAATGAGTAAGATTACCGCAGGCATGGATGCCCAATTGGCACGTCGTTGTAGCGAATGTTTCGTTACAATATCTAAGCCGATATCTAAGAAGTAGGATTCATATTTCGTATCAGAATTCGAAGAATTTTGGTATTTGTGACATATTATAAAGGCTGGAAGGAAGTACATCCGCTGAAAGGATGATTCTATCCAATGATGCTCGAACTCATATAGTATTAACCGATATGAAAGACTTAAAATAGTTTTTGTTATATAAAATTTAATACATGCGAGAAAATCAAAACATTGTAGGCGTCACACATATTTGGGGCTATATACATAGATACAATGAAACTTACTAAATAATTTAGAATTTTAGATGTGTTTTTTGAAATTTTAATTGTTATTTTCATTTCAAATAAATTAATCTGTAAGATTTGTTGTATGGTGTACAACAAAGAAGAATGATTTAGTCGTTGATTATAAAATCTTCCAAAATTCAGAATATTGAGCTGTCAATAACGACGCCATTTTGATTGGGAATCTAAGACACAAACCAAAATTAAAATGTAGATAAATATTTTTTAATTTAAAACTAGTGTTTTTAAAACAAGAAAAAAAGAATTCGAGAAATTAAATCAAATAATAAATTTTTATTTTAAAAACTGAAAACGTTGTTTTCTAAAGCTTTCATTTCAAAAGAATTATATTTGAAATTAAAACTATTATTTTTGTTTTTACAATTTGAAATATTTTATCTCAACAAATGTATGTCATTTATTTGAAATGGTAAGTAACAGTTGAAATACATCGTTAATTTCATTTTAAAAACATTATTTTTCGATTTAAAAGAGAAAGTTTGTTGAAATAAAATAATCGGTAATTTATTATTCAAGTCGAGTTCAATTAAAATTTATTAAATCAAATACATATATAATAAAACAGTTTTTAAAAGGTCATTATTGGCTCCTTACTGTGTCAACAATTTGGCTCCAATGGTTCCGATGACACGCAACATTCTTTTGTCAAATATAAGGAGACACCTCTCGTACTCATCCGTTAGCGCCCAACTTTCACAGACATTCTGGGTCCGTATGTTAAACAAATATTTTTGAATGAAAACCCAAACTGGGAAGCAGATGTCAATATATAAATTTATTGACGCTTTGACAATGTTAATATCACCAATAAAAATTATAATTGGTTAAACGCGGGTTTTAATTCTGCCACGTACTTTATATTGTCTGAAAGTATAGTTATACATAATAAATATTTTCTCAATTTTCTTCACATTTTCTCAATATTCAGAAAGTTAATAAAATGTACCTACCTACGTTTATCGGAACTTCGATTTGTAAATAACAAATAAAGAAACGCCTAAATGTTACGCTATTATTTACAATAAGACACATTTTAATTAAATACGAAACATTTAGGCGCTGTATTAATACATTATTACATCGTGAATATAAGCAAGCTTTAGGCTTGCCAAAACCAAATCAAATCACAGTTCATACACAGATTGAAAATGTTTGTTTAAGCCTAAATACAGATAATTCGAATACATTCAGCTCGGTTTCTATTGACCGCAATAAGAAACAAAACCCCACTCTAATACTATAGTACTATAGAATTTTGTTACTCAATTTGGGTGGAAGTGTAGGGGCGGGTTTCAATACATATTTAAAAAAGATACCGCTATTTCTCAAAAAAATTATTTCGATTCGGCCGGACTTCATAAATTAGATTTAGATCTGATTTTCTCTTCTGTTGGAAGTTCAACTTAAAACAATGACATAGGCGTTTGAAATATCGTTTTCTTTTAGATTAAAAATTCTTTTTCGTAGAATTTTAATCTACATTAAAATTAATTTTTATATGGGGTAGCTATTTACGCCCAATTTCCCAAATTCCTTAGTTGAAATAAACCATAAGATTACATACATAATAAAATACACCTCCATCAAAAGAATTTAGCGCAATTTCATTAGATAGAATTACCGGACCCCACTTTTTGTTCAACAGCAGAAAGAAAATGAATGGAAACACAAAGTAAAACGAAAAATGCAAGGTTAAAGTGTTACACATGAATTGTGCTATCTAGAATTATTGCAAGTAAACATTTAGGAGATATAAATAAAAGATCATAAATAGCTGACATTTAATCTAATTTGGATAAACCACGGGTTCTAAATTTTGAAAATACGATTGTTTTAAAATCGTCATGCCCGTTCGTTGAACGGTGCCAGAAATAAATTTCAAATGAGTATATTATCAACTGGTATCAAAAAGGAAAGTAAACTTTGTAACAATTTTGTAAATAAAATAAAATATGTAAAATGATTTGAGGTTCAATTCAGTGTGGAAAACTAATTTTATATATTAGAAAAGTTATTTATGTAGAAAATAAAAGGGGTAGAATAAAAAAATAGCCCCTACAAATATTAGACGAGGGCTATATAAAAGCTTGATAAAACAAAATGATAAAACAACTTCGTCATAACTTCTACGGTTAATCCATAATTGCAGACTTATTATATTTATGTTGCTAAAACTGCATAACGACATACCAAATCACCATCCAGATCAATTCGAATTCATCAATTTAAACTTCAGTAGTCTACTTCCTTCATCTATTGGATTAGTTATCGTTTAACTTGTGTTGATTGCTTTATTCGAATGCTCAAATATAAGAAATAATAAATATTTCTTGATTTCATGGGCTGATCATTATCACGACCAATCAAGCAAGCTAATTCTAGTCATAGCTCTACTCATCCTCAAACCAATGGCATTGCTGAATGGGGCTAGAAGTGATTGAGTGAGAAGTTTTCTATGGACCAACTACCAAGTTATCCGGTGAACGGGGAGTTCTTTATAAAAAAACTTTATCCTTTTTCACTTCAACCCAACAGCAACACAGTATTATCGATACACTTCGCATAACCATGGAAAACACAATACCAATATGCCGATTTAAACAGAATGTCATATATGCTGTCCAAAATCTCCGCCTGCAATACCATTTTGTACTCATAGGTTTATCATCAATATTGCAGAGATGCTACAATTAATGATCAATTAATGTTGATCGCCTGCTGATCAATTCATATAATACAACAAATTATTCCTTTATATCTCGCACCATCTCTCGTGCAATAGTGAAAATATTTTATATCGATGTTTTTGAACACAAACAGATTACGTTCTATAAATGTAAACGGATTGGCAATAATTCTAGGATAAAGTGCACAAACTTAAACTATGGCCGAACATTATACTCAAATATATATTATATATATATATAGCTTTATTATATATGTATATATTCAACTACATAATATGGAACACTCACATTATCATTTTTATATTTTTAAAGCTGCTAAAGTAAATCAATCCAGCTTATTGTTGTTAACCACCCACAATCTTCTTCTATCATACTACCTATATGTATATGTATGTATATGTACTCTAGATTTAAATCCTATATTTCTATATAGCGAAATATAAAAAAAAATTAAAATCCTTAAATAAATCCATGGAACGTATGTACGAGTATATGTACAGATCTAGTATAGTGGTATATACGCTTCTAGTATTCACCGAGGTTGTTGTATATAAACGAACGAAACGTCCGTACGTAGGTGGAATTGAATTGAATTGATTTAAAAGTTTAATTATTGTATCCCGCCCATTCGAAAACAAAAATGTTTTATGTACATATATGTATCTAATGTTCTAATAAATTATGTATATATAGACACGTCAGTAAATTCATAAAATAACAAATAGCGTTCAGTTTTACGCGAGGAATTTCTAGTGCTTAAGTATAGAATATGTACATATATACATAATATAATATGTGACAGATATCCGGAGAAACTATTAAATACAAAAGAAAAACTATTGTCGTGCACTGTACAATAAATAATAACCAACAATTAATATTGTTAATTTCCGTAATTAGCGTGTAACTAAAAATTCTAATTAACAATATAGTATAGTATAGTGCAGTCCATATTGGCCTTTCACTATATGTAAATATGCAAATATATTACATAATCTCTTATCCAAGTATGATTGTGTAGTAAAGCTCAATGCACTAAAAAAGTACTCATGCATTTCAGTACGAGAATGAAAAATGTGACAACAATTACGATAATTTTTGTGTTGTTTTGTCGTCATGACAACTGTAGTGAAACTAGCATTGTATATCGTTATAGTATAATACGGTTTAGTATAATAAAATATGTACTAACATGCTGCTACCTCATAGTATGACGTATACTATAATTTAATATTATTTTCAGGGCCAGAAGTCATAATCGCGGGTTTCGCTACATAAATCATGGCTATATAATAGTAACAATAAAATATCGAATTTATTTGAATGTGAATCACATAATGTGTAAGCAGAATCTTTCATATATGAAAGCGAAGGGAATAATTTCTTGAAATTCTTAGTATTTACTTACTAAGCGAATTAGTAAAAGACTCGCCGGAACTCAGAATCCTGAAATTTGTTTGCCTCACTAAACAATTAGTGACACTATCTGCATAATTGGTTCTTTATGTTAGGTAGTTCTGCATCTAGCACATGAGATTTATGAGGCCTACCGCGTCCACGTTTCCAAGATTATATAAACTATAGGTATTTGGGTATTAATTTCGATTTATGAAATTCTGGTCCCCATTAGTTATTGCTAACATCCGCATTCTTTATAAATACTATATAGCAATATTAAATACTAAATCTCTTTAATAAACGCTGGATTGTGCTAATTTATATGGCAGATATTTTCCAGGAATATGTAATCAATTTAAAAAAAAAACATGATCGTGTGTTAGAACCCATCAAAATTTATATGTATATGCAACAATTTTGCCCTTTTAATGAAAATGTAGGATTCAAATTATGTCTAATATTTTGGAATCCATTTATTCGATAACTGTACAAAGCTTCCTTTGACACACCTACAACTAAACACCAGTGTAATGTTAATGTTTATTCATTAGAATAGCTAAACACAATAAAGGGTGTTTTTTTAAGCCTGATAGAACTTGAAATTGTAAAAAATAAATTAAAAAATTAAATTTTTATGAAAAATATACTCCAGCAGATCTCAGTATATACTCTGGCAAATCATCATGAATAGTCTCACGCTTGAACAACGCTACGTAATTATTAAAATTTACTTTGAAAATCAGTCGTCAAATCGCGCAACTTATAGACGACTTCGTGAGTTGTATGGCGCACATAATCGTCCATCTGAGCAAGCCATCCGTCGAACTGTGGATAGATTTCGTACCACATACTCTCTAGAGGATGCAATAACAACAACACGTCAAAGGAATGTGCGTACTGAAGAGAATATAAATTTGGTCACCCTACCCTTTGGTTTAGAACTAATTGACAAAACCACTCTAGGAATTGTCTACATTATCGACGTTGTCTACGTTGTTCACGTTACCTACGGGTTGTCGACGCGGCAATGTAGGAAATAATAGATGACGCATAAACGACCATCCCTGGTCACTGGTTTATGCTGATAAACCAGCAACAATTAACGCCTTGGAGGCTAGCATTGTTATTCGATACATGCGGCCGCAACAGTGCTCGAAAAAGTAGCCCAAAATTGGACGTGCGCGAAATCATTTTCAAATATTAATGCCATGTACTGATCTTTCGAATAAAAAAAAATGTTTGATTACAATTTAATTTTTTGTGGTATTCTGTACAATTTCAATTCTATCGGTCTTAAAAAAACACACTTTACTTCATAAAGCCGACTTATCAATTTGCAATCCGTTAAATTGTATAATACAAAAAGGTTATGTAAATGAAATTTTTAATAATTATTTCCATTAAGAAGAAATACTGGCGACATTGGATCTAACCTTTTATTATTATATCAGCAAGGCAACACAACATAACCACCCCCATGACCATAATTTATATTCAAAAACATGAAACATATTAATTTGGTACACCAATTTATTGTATATATACCACCACCGTGTTGTGTTGTGTATATATAAAAGTAAGGGTTGAACGAATTTTTTTTATGTTTTGTATCCGGCTAAACTATATATTATATCTTTTCCGGTCACCTGGATTTTTCTACATATATTTGTATTTGTATTTTATACGATGAAAGAAATGTTATGTTAATTTCACATTTTTATTAAATCAATACAAAATTAATTTTCAAATATAGCACACAAACAAAAAACCCCAAATAACAAATTTTAAATAATCGATTTAGTGCATAATTGGGTTATTGAATATTCAATTTAAGAATTTGAGATGAAACGGACTGTGTCGGCCGCCAAATCATTATAATTTTTTTTTTTTTTTTGCAAATATTGCGAACATTTTATCGAATCGATTGATTGAGTTTTACTTATTTCGTTATTTAATTAAGAAATAGATGGAATTAATTGAATTGTTTAAGATTTTGTTGTGTGTGCACAACCGCCGGTGAATTGACTGCAGTTGTGTGATGCAAGGCCGGATTAAAATAATTATTCATTGTACTGATCCCCATTTACCAAATTTGATTTGAATTGGGGCAGATTCTGGTGGATTCTTAAGAATTTAAGAAATTTGTGTGAGCTGAAACACAAATAAGTATAGAATTTTACCAATATTTCAATTCTGTAAATTCTGAATGTCAAACTACATAGATAAACAGGTTAGGCCGCACGTCCTCGTATTTTTTATACTCCATCTGTCTGCAGATCGCTTTCTTCGTCTCGTTTGAACATTTTGGTAGTTATGAAAACATCACAGTTGGTGCTACTAAATAATTGTTCCACTAACTGAATTCAAATAGACACACTCCTTCAAAAAATTGTTTGTCGACACTAATTAAATAGTTTCGCAAAAGAGGAAATGTCACCGGTGCAGCGAAATAAATAAAAATGTGCTAGGATGTGTGGAGATGAACATGTATCAAAGCGTAAAGAATATTTCTGTTTCATCTGTGCTCCTTCTTCAGTACATCCAGTGCCCGATTATGGATACTCCGCGTCCGGGGATTAGTATGAAAAAAAGGGTTCTCTAACAAATTTCTACCAAAAATCAAGTACAACCTTGTCCAACACGTCGAATTTGATTTTTTTTTACTTGGTCGGCTAAAGTCTTTCGCAGTTTGCTTCGATTACACGTCCGTTTAAACTCGAATCACTTTTGTAGTAGCCTGCCTCTATTGGGATTCTAACCCAGTACCTTCCGATCCAAATGGCACAACTTTAACCACTAGGATATTTGCTCGGTATAATTCGAGTGATTATATGCCGAATTTCTATAAATCATTTTAATTTCGAATTCCAATTCAAAATTACCCGAAAATTTTAGTTAACTTTATCTAGATTTGTGAATTTGTAAATTTGTTTTTCAAAGCCTAGTAGAAATTCAGAACTGTAACCGTCAAATTTGATGTCGAAGTTTAATTTTAAAATTAATTTTACAAAATACACAATTTATTTTTTAACTTGTGATCTACAAATGTCCTAGCCATCAACCACGTCTGAGTCATAAATATATGGACGGGTATATCTTGGATTGGAATCAATAAATCAAAATAATCATCGTTTACAACTAAATTTAAAAATTATGATTATTGTTATATTGTTGTATTCAACGTTTTCAAGTTAAAACAAGCAAGGGGTTGGGTTTGACATAATATGACAACCTTAATAAAATTAGTTCTTCTAAAAAGTTTCTGAGATCAACTAAAAATTATTTTTCAACATTTTAAAAGTCACTCAATCTTAAATCATATACAAGACGTATTCAAACAATTCTCTGAAATATTCTAAACTTTAATACATTCCAAAATTTGGATTCTGCTTAATTTTGAAAAAAAATTGTAAGATTGAAATGATATATTTTTTTAAAATTGATACATTTTTAAGAATTTTGGGAATTTGAGAAATTGTTTAATATTTACAATGGAAGATCGCCAATTTTTTTAAACCCGAGTGATATTCCGAAATTAAAAAAATCAAATGCATAATTCAATTCATTCATTCATAAATATTTGGAAAATATCCTAAATTCTATCTAGTTAACTTTCTCTAAATATGTGAATTTAGAATATTGCAAATATTGAAGAAATGGTCTAAAATTCAAAAATGTCCGGGTACGAAATTTTAAAATATGATTAAGAAATATAAAAAATTTTAGAATATAATATTTTGAGATTAAGTTAAGAATTATAATCGTCAAATTTGATTTCCATTATAGGTAATCTAGATTATAGGTAATCCCCATTTCGGGTCTAATCGTAATTCGAAATTTAGAAGGTTCAATGTGTGGAAATGCGGTAATTTAGAAATATAAATTTTTATTTTATTTTGTCATGCCGATCAACCACGTCTGAATCATAATGATTAACTAAGTGGCAAACGTAAATGGTCGTTTCGATAGTGAGGAAAAAAACCAATTCGCTTGATACAGTAACACGGGCCATGGGGCCCAAGTTCCTTAAGGAATACTATGATCCGGCATTGCATGCATTCTTTTATGGTTGGAAGTAATAATTTCCTATTTGATCGAAACATATTAATGGTTTTTCTTACTATTATCAGGTATGGGTTACACCAAACCCTAAAATAGCCTACACTTATAATCGGTTTGTACCTATTTCCAGCGCCATCAATCATTCTTTCAAGTTATAGATAGACTATATCAGATTAGCAAAAATTATAAGATGTCATTATTATGTTAGGTTTTTCATAAAAACAGACTTTAAGATTATCAGTATTTAAGAGTACACTGTTGACAAAATGTTTGGGATTAAACAAAGCTTGAGTACATATGTATATGCCTTAAGCTCAACATAATTTGAAATTAAATTTTAAAATATTTAATTAATTAAATCGTCTTAATTCAATACTATTAGTACTTTTAGTTCGATATGGTCTGTACCTGTACAACGTAGCATGAGCTTAGCTTCACTGAAGTTCTCTTCAAATATGTACATAAGTCGAAACATCAATGTTTGCGTGGATTATAGTGCACGCCACACAATTGCACATGCCTGCGTGAAAATAGTTACGGAGGTGTGAAAACTGAAATGCAAAGATGTGGTCACGGATAACTTATTTCCCTTTCATTTTTTTTCTTTTTATAAATCAAAAACATATTGACAGCATAAGTTTTCTTTTAAATAAATTACCAACAACAGCAAAAACATAATTAATCGAAAACTATTAAGTGAGAGTATAAGAAATGGTAACAACCCGTATCGTTTACTAGAAGAAAAAAAGTAATAGTAGTAACAAATAAAACACACGTGATCAACCTATAAGATTCACAAACCATTAAATTTTCTTTTCATGTATCGTCGTTACATACATCTAATTGATTATTTATGATTAGTTAAGAATTATACATGTACATAATATATTTAGTTAATGTAATCAAACTGTTACACGAACCAAATAAAATAGGTAAGCAGATAAGCTGAGCCTCTTAAAGACGTACATACAAAATAGTTGTTTCTCTTATAATGGCTCATCACCATAAACATGATGATATAAAGCGATATACGTACGTACACATATCAAAATAGTTGGGTGCAGTACTTTTTTGTTATTATTATTAATACAGTTTTTATAGTATTCGTATAATAGTATGTACATATGTATAACAATAATTCATTCATTGTGATAAATTAGTCAAATAGAAATTTTTTCCGTTAATTTTAGTTTTTTTTTGACGGAAGTTCATATATTTACTGTACGACTATATCATGCGGCTGTATATTAAACGAATCAACTAATTAATTTACTTTTTTATTATTGTTGTACATATATTATTGTTATATTTAGATAAGTAAATAAACTATAATATACATCGAAATAGTTTTAACGATAATTATAGGCTAGCATATTATACATCACAATGCGTAATTTTAGGCCGTTAGAAAATTGTATATTTAGTATAAACTGATGTTCAAATTCATATAAAATTGATAAATTTTAAAAGCGAGAAAGTGGGACGCTAAAATTGAATTTAGAGAAAAAACTATTAGAAAAAAGCGATACATTTTACTTTTTAACGTTAAAACACGATAACTCTAATACCTCTAAGCCTTCCAAGGCTTCTCATCTCACAATTCAAGTACATATATGTTCCAAACTTTTCGGTGGCCATCAGCGACTAATAATAACACCAATTGATTTGCCAATTTTTTTTGTACTCGTATCACAGAATTTTAACTTAAATTTTTGTTCCATAAGTTTAGTTTAAAAATACCAATGTGTTGCTCTATGATTAACGCCATGTTTGTAACGCCATGTTTGTGAATATAAAAAAACAAACACAAAATGTAACATTGACACAACATTTAAATCGAATACTACTTCGATCAAAAAAATTTGAATTTTGTTGGAAAAGTAACAGTTTTTCGGGTTATTTGAATTTAAATTTTCTGTTATAATATACACTATACACATGTATTTACAAATACATTTCTACACACATATACATATATATATATACATATTTGCTGATTAACTATCCTCACAATTTTATTGACTATTTATGTACATTACTTGTTCAATTTTTAGCGCATGTATTGAGTGAGGGGAGTATAATAAATTTTGTTTGATTCCGAAAACGTGATAAATCGTAGAGTAAAACTTGTTTCGTGGGTGCATAACAAAACTCTGGAACGTGGGATTGTAACACTCAGCGTGGAGCTTCTGGCCACCTTAACTTGGTACCACCCAAAATCTATTGTCGATACAGTGCGTTTATTAAAAAAAAATTTCTGGTTGTGATTAATATTAGGACAGTTACGATTTATTTAGATGAATAATCAGTAATCACCAAAGTTTATTGTAATAAAGCTTATTGCAAATTGTGAGCAATAATTTGTTAGTTTATTTTATGATGGCTAAATTATCTAGATTATGCAAGCGAAGTAAGTTTCTTTTATATATATTTATAAATATATATATACCATAGTATATATGTATATTGTATATATATGTATATATATATATATATATATATATATATATATATATATATATATATATATATATATATATATATATATATATATATATATATATATATATATATATATATATATATATATATATATATATATATATATATATATTTATATATCATATAAACGCGAATATTTCGTCTATAGCTAGACATATATACAGACTATAATTAAATCATGAATACAAGATTTTATGCTTTTCTTACATTTTAATGATATAATTTGGTTTATGGTTGCTCATAAATTTGTGAGGAAATTTAAAAAAAAAATTGATAAATTAGAATTACATGCATCGATATACCTGGATGGAGATCTATAGATAGGTATATTTGAATGTATATATATACGTATATACAAGCATATTATAAAAGTTGATAGTTTAAAATTATTACAACAACTAAGCGGAAAATTATCGTTATGTTCACAATGAAGATGAACCTCTATATTTGTTTGAGGAAACGAGGAAGAACTATCTATGTGAATCTATAATCCAAATTGTTTCTTAACATTTATCTAACCAAGGAACTCTAAATACATACACATTCAGTCATCAAATTAGTATAAGAAAGGAATTTTAGTTAAATTTCTCAGGAATTTTAGTTAAACTTTTTTAAACCTACCAGACATTGTTGAATTTTGCTCAAAATTTTGTCTATTTTGTTTAACATTAGACATTAGACCCTATAGACATTAGATAAATGTTTCATTTTCAGTTTGCGATTAGCTTTATTGATACCAAATTTGTTATTATTGTGTCTTTTTAGATTTATTACACTTTTTTCACGATCTTACGATCTTAAACGAAGACCAAATTCACAATACTCATTTATCAAAATAAAAGAAATTATAAGTTTTAAATAATTTTAATTAGATCGGGTTAAACCGTGTACGTAGAACGGTATATAACAGAGAATTGATCAAATATATTCTTTAAAATTTTATTGTTAGTATTATTTTGTGTTCCAACATTCTTCGCCTCCTTGAAAGACGCTGTTCTTTCAACATCCGATGATTCACGTGGTAAAAGGCAGATAAGACTATTAGCTCTCTTCAACTGACCATTCTGCGTACTCAGCGTCACAAGTCTACAAATTCCATCTTTTTCTGCGTAAAGCTGAATAATGAGACTCATTCTCCATTTGAAAGATGGCAAACTACGGAATAGAAGTATAAGAGGTCAGCCACTCAAAAATTGGCCAGCCTTTAATGCTTTCGAGTCATTTGGATCATTCGACAACTGATATAGTGCTCGTTCGAATTAATGTGAACATAGAAAATGAATGAAAGAAATTATTTATTATACATTTTTTTTATTGAAATTAATATTAATAATTTGTGTGTCCACCTTTGGCCTTAATGACATCTTGCACACGGTTAGGCATCGAATTAATTAAATTTTGGCCATTTTCCGTTATTTGTGGATCCCGGATTTAATCGAATCGAATTTAATCGAATATAACATAGCTGTTATCGAGTTTTGGTTCCGGGATCGACAAATAACGGAAAATTCCCAAAATTTAATTAAATCGATGCCTAACCGTGTGCAAGATGTCATTAAGGCTAAAGGTGGACACACAAATTATTAGTATTAATTTCAATAAAAAAAATTTATAATAAATAATTTCTTTCATTAATTTTCTATGTTCACATTAATTCGAACGATACTGTATAAACCTGCACATAATTCAAATACATTACCTAACACCAAGTAATGAAATGTTTATCTCGTATTATTTCCCCCAGATATGTACATACATATATACAAAATTTTGTTCGATATCATTAACATCGCAAACTGATTACATAAAATCCAAAATGACAAAAGTCAATTTCCCTTATCTCTTCTTCCGATTTTTTCGAATTACCACCTAATTAATTTGAATGTGTCATATAAATATGTGCCACGTTCACATCTAACTAACTTCCCCATCACACATTATGATCTAATATCATTTCACCATCAACAAAATTCCTATTATACTCGTACATATATTGTATGTTGTATGTATGTACGTATATACTTATCAATATATAGCCGAAAAATCAAAAAGTTTCTGTGTGTTTTTCCTCTCGATATTATTTATACGACGTATTCGGTAATAATCATCATTCAAACTAGTCACGTCTTTGGCATTAGTCATAACATTTCCATATAACGTAAAATAAAGCAGCAAACATAACAATAACACCAACAACAAAAAATCTAAGTCATTACCATAATCCAACCAAATCCAGTCATTTATTGTAATGACGTCAAATATTACAACGACATTTTTTTTTCGAGTGTGTGTATATATTATTGTGTTTGGTTTGTGTTATGATGCGAAAAAAAATGAAAAGGAAAATTTTGTGCCATACACACACAATATCCTAGTAAAAACATCAAAACACAATAAATCATAGCACAGGACACAGAACACGAAAAATGTGCACAAATACTGGCAAGGCGAAATGAAAAAGCCGAAAAATCAATATCCATATAACAAAACATCATACAAAAAGTTTCATGTTAACCAAACATTATTTTCAATACCATTAACGTCATCAATAAATTTTCCATTCTATTATAGAGAGAGAAAACCAAAAAAAAAACTATTTTCCTTTCTATTACGTAATACATATTATTTTAACCGGTATCTAGGAATGGCAATAGAAAATATGTACGTTTAGCCATAGGCGAGACATCTATTGTCCGATGGCCGCACTAAATTTACGCAATATTCAATGCAGATTCGATTTCAACCCGTTTTTTGTTGTTACATACATATACACAGTACGCACACACACGATTCAAGAAAATTATGTTGTTTTTTTTTTGGTTAGAATATGGCACTAAACAGAATTTGTATATTGAAATGTGGTTATCTCATGAAAATCGCATGCGTTAGGAAAATGGTGAAAAAGCGGAGAAACTATTTGTCTATATATATAGAAACTAGTTCAGATTGGTATTTTTGGGTGCGTTGTATTTGTGTTGGTTAGAATTTCATTTTTCCCTCAAAATTTTCGACTGTGTAGTAAATAATATGTTATATAGATTAAAATGTGCACCTCATGCTCATACCTTCGCTATATAGACAGAAGTGGAATCGGGTGATTTTATGCTGGACGTATTCCAGTCATATGTACATATATAAATCATTGCTGATATTGGTTTGAGTGCTAGAATTTTCCGTTGAAAGATAAAATAATTGAAAGACGTTTAATCCGCTATAGTGATATGCAATATCGAAAGCTCAATCGACAACTCAATGAAGTACAGATTTAACAACCTTATTTTCAGATATTACGTGTTTTTACAATATCGTATACATGAAACATTTAAGTTTTCATTCATAAAATCTATAACATAAAATCTATAATATAAAATCTATAATATAAGCTCGATAAAAAACATAGCGGATCCTTAAAGCTCTCTCTCATTCTAAAGAATATGGAGCCTTTGAGTTCATCGTTTAAGTTTTTATTTTTATTTTGTTGTAATTTTCGGATTGATCGTTCATTACAAGTATACTCTTGCAATAGCTGCGGTAGATGCAATGATGGCACAATTTCGTTGGCGGTTGATAATTTATCGGTAAATTTAGATATACATCTTTAGATATACATCAAGCAATAAAATAAATAAAGATAAATTGTTTGGTGTGGTGTATAGCATTTATTGTCATTCGTCCATCATTGTTCTTGCGAATAACATTTAAGATTCTAACAGTCACACGTCACACCTGAGATGATTAATCGATTATTCGATTTTACCGTTCAGTTTGACCTACCGAAATACCGGTAAAAATTATTTTAGAGAAATATCAGAAGAAATTACTAGGAAATTCACAATTTTCTGATAAAAAATGTGGTTTTGTTGCTAAATATCTAAGTTTAAATTAAACACACTCATAAGATCATCGCAGATGATGAACCCATTGACCATTAAAATATTTCGGTATATATACTCACGTGACAGCCTGTTAGGGCAATAAGGTATACATTTGGTTAAGTTAAAGGCTTGTATGAATAAGTTATATACAGGGCTTGGTATGTACCATCTATTGACGGCATCCTAAATATCGTATCCAGGTACTTGAGCGGGGGTCCGGTGTTTTTTTGGCGGTATCCATTTTTCTTTTTGTTGACTTTGTAAACAGTTGATTTTTTTTATGGATGCGGGTCGTCAGCCCAGCGATCCAACCGTTTAGTCGCCTCCTACGACAAGCAAAGGATACTGTGGTAGTACTCTTGGGAATCATGTTCGTGCAATTTAGATTAACGAGACATATGAGTAATTCATATAATTCTAACAAAATGGCTGCTCACCGAACCCCAAATACACAATCAGAATTCAGCAACAAGTGTTTTTTCGATTTGCCCTAGTCAATGAGATCATCCGACATCCGATTTTTACTTTGGGATATTTGAAGGGAATACTCTTTGCGTAGTCGTTCTGGTATATACCATTGAATAACCGGAAGACCGTATTGCGTTAAGTTGAATTAGAGTTATAATTAATAACGAATTCTAAAAAATTACATATCTGTACTTAGAGTAAATAAAAAATTTGGCTCGATTTAAAGCATTTTATTCGAGTTAAAATGGATAGTTTAACATAGCATTTCCACTAATTTTTTACCGAATATCTGGGAAGACGATAAAACATTAATTGGATATCTCGAATTAAATGGGTGCTCTCCCAATTTATCAACGGTATGCCATCTTAAGTTGTTATGTTTGGATGTGAAAGTTGGGCGCTGACGGATGAGTACGAGAGATGGCTCCTTACATTTGAGAGAAGAATCATGCGTGTGATTTACGGCCCTAAACGCGAAATAGATGGTACATACCGAGCTCTGTACAATTTCGAGATCAGAGATCTGATGAAGATCCCCGATATTGTACATGAAGCGTTAGATCTCAGCGAGTACGCTGGCTCGGTCACGTTCTGCGTGCTGATCCGGAACGAATTGTGCAGCGATCTCTGAAAGGAGAGCCACCATATGGTAGGCGCAGAGGTCGTTGCAGGCGACGATGGCTCCACGATGTAGAGAACGACTTGGCCTCTTCAGATTGTCTAAGACAGTATGAAGACCAAGCTCAGGATCGAAACCGTTGGAGCCAGATTGTTGATTCAGTAAGGGGCCAGTAATGGCCTTTAACACTGTTATTATTATTATTATTATGCCATCTTAAATAATACTAGCAGCCAGTACCGGATTATCGGTACACCAGGCCCTGCGGCCAGCATTACATAATTCCCTAAACAATTTCTACCAAAAAATAATGAACTATCATGTTCAACCAATATGTCAAATTTGTTTCTTTTCTACTTCATCTGAGACTCAAGCCTCTCCCAGGACTCTCACAGTTTGCTTCGATTACAGGTCCAATTTAATTCGAATCTATTTTGCATCTAACTCAAGTATGCTGAATTTCGTATAATAAATCATCTTAATTTCGAATGAAACATGAAACACACCCTGAAATTCCCAAAAGTTGACTTTCTCTATAGAATATTGAAAATTCGGTATCGAAATTAGAATTTATTATTAAATTAAGAAATTTAAAGACTGCTGTGAAAGTGTAGGATTAATGAATTTTATTTTTTCAAAACCGATTTAAAATTCAGAATTGTAAACATTAAATTTAATTTCGTTTTTTGATTTTCCAAATTTTTGGAATGTTGGAAAGCTTACAACTAAATTTAAAAACTATAGTTATTATTTTTGAAATTTTGCCATTAAGAAAAATATTTTACCAATGGACTTTTCAACTTTATTCAAATTGAAACTTTCGTGTATGTATTGCGCTCCAATAAGCGTCTTATATATCTATACAAATATGATGCACAGCTACAATACATCAAAAAAAAAAATTGATACATTTTTAAGTATTTTGGGGCAGCTTTCTAATATTTAAAATGGAAGTTCGAAGATATTCATGGCATTTTATAATTTTTAATAAATATTTGAAAATCCGATGAAACTTGATTAGTCGAAGTTTTGACACCTGAATGTACGAAAATTTGTAAAACCTCTAAAAGGTTGTTTGAATCTCTTATAAATCGAGTAACATTCTGAAATCATCTTAATTTCGAATGAACATTGAAAATTTGAAAAATATCCCAAAAATGTATAATTAACTTTCTCTAAATATAATTGCAAAAATTGAAGAAATGCTCTAAAAATTTTAAAATGTCCACAATAAATTGAAGATTTTCATGAGAAACACCTCTGAATCATAAGTATATCTTTATGATTAGTATAGCAGCCGTAATTATTGTGTAAATATTGTGTTGCTATCCGAGCCCTACACTAAGGGCTCGGGTCCCTTTGGGGCGCACTATTTTCCGGCCCGGCTACCAACAGCTAGTGACCATCGGCACACGTCACAGCAAAATATAGTCAACGGTATTCAGTGGCCTCCGATACACAACTATGGTATATAAATTTAATATAGCTTTTTAGTTTTCTTCGAGCAATTGAATATGAACCGTTTTAGACTAAAAGCTACGATAAACTGAAAAATATCTATACATAACTTATTTATGCAAGAGTCAAGAAGGTTATATATAGATGGATCTAATAAAACTATTATTTTAGTTGTTTTAAAATTTGTTTGCGAAATTCCAATTTAATAAATCACAACACCAAACTATATTAGCGCGCATTACCGCCCTGTTCTTTTCAATCTCATTATGGATAAAATTAATTTCACTGCAATATAAATAAATCGACACGCGACCTCACCCATTCACCCAGTATAAAAACCCAAAGTGTTGACATTTTTCCTGCAATTCATTCATAATTTCAAAATTTTGCGCCCTTTATCTGACACAGTAGCACGACCACGCTCAAACCACACGCGCACATAAATTATATATACCCCTCTGATATAGATCTAGCATCTATACCTATACCAATACCTTATTATATGTATATTTGCTTGAAACAACAAAACCATCATCTCTATATACATATATACGTACATACATTTTAATTCATCAACGATTTACGTCAGTATTAGTTTATTTTCCCATCGCGGTTGATAAAAATCGGAAAATTTGTTTTATTTTTCCTCAATATATTTTTTAAAAAAAGCATACACACATACATATACCATATACACGTATACGTATACACACAGCATATTTTTATCGAAAATTTTCATTCATTGAAAAGAAAAATATACATACAACGTAAAAAAGAAAATTACAACAACTCGGGAAAATCATTTTGTTCTGAAATCAAAAATTGAAACATACAACAAAGTCTAAAGTAACACACATAAAGTATATACACACTGCGAGAGAGAAAAATAGAAAAGCTTCTGAATAATAAAAAATTAAAAAAAAAAAGGAAAATGGAAAAATTTTATTTTATTTTCAAGTGAAAAGTGTTTTTTATTTTATTTTAATTTTTTATGTATATAATAAATATAAAGTGAAATGATTTAGAAAATATATAGCTTTTATAAAATATATAAAACACAGTAGTTTTCCAAATTACCAAGTGAAAAACGAACGAACGAAAAAAAAAATCTTTTTCCTCCAAATAACAAAATGGAAATTTTATGAAAAGAAGACATTTTTATTTTTTACTTTAGTTTAAAACAAAAATAATATTTAAACTAAATTATAATTATTATTGTGCACCGTGTATGACTGTGTGTGTGTGTGTGTGTGTGTGTGTGTTGTGAATATTTATATCACTTAATTAAAATTCAACTAAAAATCGGAAAATTAAAAAAGTGAAATTGTGGAAAATAAAAAAAATAAAAATTATAATTTTCTATACTAAAGTGAAAGTGATTTTTGAGTTAAGATCATTAAAAAAAAATAAATGAAATGGAAAATAATTTAAGTTTATTGTGAAATTATTATATTATTAAACATAATTGTGTGTGTGTGTGTGTGTTTGTCAAGGCGTTGTCAATATTCGGGAGAAAAAATTATAAATTAAATACGGGAAACAAATTTAATTTTTTTTCTAAATAAACTCTAGGAAATATATTGAATGTTATCAGGGACATTGCCGCCGTCATCGGCGAACGTAATTCAACGTCCAAAACTATTGTGTGAAGGTAAATTTTCTATCAAAAAATTTATTAAATTTTGTGTTTTTTTTTTTTTTTATGTTGTGCGGTATTTTGGCAAACAAATCAATACCCATCGACTTTGTCTAGTCGCGCAAATTATTAGACATTTTCCCGAATATTAGTTTTTTTTTCCTACTTCCAAATTACATCATCGTAAAAAAATTAGATTTTCTCGCAACCAAAATTACCATCCTCCCATATGTCTTATATATGTATGTACATATATGCATGTACATAAATACAACAAAATATATATTTTGGCGAATACCAGTCTAATCTGAATATTAAATCTTTTTTCGAAATAAAATTGAAAATAGAAAATTCCGTCATCATTATACCATATAGTATGTATGTATATAAATGACAACAACAACAATCAAACAATACTAATAATAATAATAATGAAACAAAAAAAAGGATTTTATTTGGTTTTTAATTCAATAAAACATGCGACAAGTTAATTTAATTCTCCGTATTCGATATACGGTGATGATATGACGATGACATTTCGGTATGCCGTATCTCGCATCAAAACCATTTAACATACCAGAAAAATTTTCAATTTAAATCAATTTTTTTTTCATTCTAAAAAAGCTCAAAGTTTATATACCTATATAGCAGCATATCGGAGTATCCTTATATATAAAAGCACAACAACAACAATATTATCATCATCATCATCATGATCAACATTGATACCATCGTCATGAAATAATACGAATATACAACAAAAAATAATTCGATGTATAATATACAACATCGTCAGGGGAAATTATTGATCGTATTGCTGGTGGCATTACCATGAAAATTGTTCATGTCCTTTTGTATACGAGATATATGTATATATGTATGTAGATGTACGTATGTCACCCATACCAACACAATATTATATATAATTAGACCAATTTTATTTATATACATATACATAATATAGTACACTCGTAATAAATTTATTAAATAAAAATTTCCAAAACTGTCAAAAAAATTCCAAATCCGCCCTTTATTTTTTTTTTCTACACACATTCAACACCCTCTCATTCATTCATTTATTCGAACCAAAAATAAAAAATGTACGTATATATATACGAAATGAAAATTTTCCCACCCACACATCTATACAATACAAATCATGCATATATATATATATATATATATATATATATATATATATATATATATATATATATATATATATATATATATATATATATATATATATATATATATATATATATATATATATATATATATATATATATATATATATATATAGTGTATATATACATACATATATACAAATACAAATTCAACCTTCTGTTGTTACTTTTCTATTTTGTGCCGATTTTTCACACAGGGAAAACTAACATATAAAAGAGGCAAAAAAAAAACAAAAACAAAACAAACAAAATTACAACAGAACAAAGTTAAAATGAAAAAATATTGTTTTGACAATCATCAAAATGTGTTACGAATTTTCTTTTTGAATTTTGTGTTATGGAAAACGATTTTCCGAATTTTCTTTACATAAAAAACAAAAAAGAAATACAAGTTTTTATTTGGTTTGTCTCATACCTAACATTTCTATTTTTTTTTTTGTGAATGGGAAATACATGAAAACCATTATGCTGAAACAAAACACAAAAAATAGAAACATATAAATTTATCGGCAGAAATTATATGACAAATAAATTATATGACAGAAATTTTGAGGAAATTTTTTTAGACACATTTTAGTTTCCGTTTTGTTTTTTCTAAGCAACAGATTGGTTTCTTTACATACATATTTTCTTATTCACACTACAAATTACAATTAGGCGAAGTATACTCTGGTAACATATTTGCGGCTGACCTATATTATTGTTATTCTAGTGAATTATATAGGCCCACGAAAGAATGCTAAATTTGAAAATGATTTTTCGGTTATCGGAAAAATCCAGGCTATTACGAAATCAGTTTCGTAACCAACGAATCAGTAAAAAATTTAAGTAACATGGCGAAATCTGTTCCATGTATGTTAAATGACATTACTGACGTTTTCGTTAAATTGAATTGTCAGTTTCACAAAAAATTGTATTATTTTATTTTTTAAAACACCTTTATTGGTATGGCTACTACAATCTTAAACATTATTAATTCGTTTAATTCATTAGTAAGGTTGACATTAGTACTTATGAGATAAGCATAAACTTGTGTGGGCTAGCAACACCAGTGTCCAGTTCCCCTGAGGTATGATATTTATTCGGTTATATCATGTGGTTTGGTTCGTTTGAGACGCCTTACTTCGTTTGTACTATCCAATATAGTTGTACGGCCTCAACGTTGGTGTGGATGAGGATCCTCTTTTCATGTTTGATGGCACATTCGCGGTTGACGTCATCTATCAATTGTATTTTTGTAAATCATTGTGTATTTCCCTGTTAGTCACAAATCGGTAAGCGTTGGTGACCATATACGAAGAAATTTATTTTGGCTACGTTGGATAATGTCTCTATTGGATTTATGAGTACAACCCCATAGCTGCGCACCATACATCCATATTGGTTTAAAGATAGTCTGGTAAATTAGTCTTTTGCAATACAGGTTCATTTTAGAATGATGCCCAATTAACCGGTGCATTATTGACGTTGGTTTAATCGTATCTGTTCAGCTTTTTGTCTTAAGTGATGTTTCCAGTTTAGCCTTGAGTCTAGATGCAGACCAAGGTATTTGGCCGATTCAGCCAGCGGCACTTTTACCCCGTTGATGTATATGTGCTGGTTGATATTTTTGGGTCGGAGCGTAAATGTCACATGGGTTGATTTACGCTCATTAAGTGCGATTTTCCAATCAATCGTCCATTGCTCGTTGAGGATTTTTTACTGCCCTTTGTTGAGATTTGTCTATTGCCATAATAACAGTGTCGTCACCAAACGTACCGATGAATGTTTTGTTCGTTGTAGGTATGTCTGCAGTGTAGAGAAGGTAGAGGAGGGGTCCTAATACGCTTCCCTGCGGAACTCCCGCTAGCGTCGGATAAAAGTGAGAACACGTTTCTTCATTGATGACTCTGAATTTGCGATCAGAGAGGTATGATTCAAGCAGCTGGCAATAATTTTGTGGTAACATTTTGCTCATCTTGAATGTTAATCCCTCGTGCCAAACCCTGTCAAAGGGCTGGGATACATCCACAAATACAGCGGGGCAATATTTATTTTCTTTTAACGCTTGCTCTATCACCGTAGTGATTCGATGGATTTGATCTATTGGAGTGGTTACTTCTGAATCCAAATTGAAAATCAGGAACGTTTTCCATTGGCTTCACCCGTTTCAGAAGTAGTTTTTCAAACAAAAGAGGTAGTTTAACAAAATTTAACAGAGCGAAAATAAAGCGTATAAAACAACGATATTTAGGCTAATCCTCTTCATTTTGTATACAACGCCATAAAATGGCGAATAGTTAGTACAAAGAACAACTACATTATAGTACTGATATATTTAATAAATATTTAATAGCTAAAGACAGTTTAACTCTTGTTAACTGAGATGAATATTACGTTTACTAATGCTTCAGATTTGGTAATAATACAATTATGTATCATCAGATTCAGGGTCACCTTTCACCATAAAAGAACGTTTGCAACTATGATGATCAAATAATAAAATGATAAAAGAAGTTAAATGAAGTCGCGAAAGGCGAGGGTAACTATACCAGCACCTTTTAAAGATTAAACCACAAAGCGTTGAATTCGAAGGTGCTGCTTATGATTCATAATGTAATGTGCAGCACATTCGATTTCAACAGTATTAAAGTTGCCATCCAATTGTCGACAATTTTGAAAACAGTATTGGCCCGAAAATGCTACATTGCGGAACTCTACAACTAATTGGAAGTCTGCTTAATTTTGTGTTTGATGTACGTATAGTCATGAAAAATGGTAGCGGTTTCATCGACTTCTGAAAGATTCTGCATTGAATGGCCATGCTATGGTAGTACTTTAGACTTAGCTCGAAAACCGTATTGTTGTTTACTGAGCACTTTATTTTTCTCCAAATCGTTGGATTTATCCGTACTTTGACCCTTTTTAAAAATAGGCACAATCTTAGTAACACAATCGGTAAATTTATGGTCCCTATTTGTATGTGTTTTTCTCCGAACGAAGAACTAATACTCACCAATCCTATATAGATCGCGGTAGTCACAGAAATCAATCGTATATATAAATATATTCGTAGGTCGAGTTGTTTTCGGTATTCCGATCTCGAACTAAGAGATTGATGTTACCGATGTATCGGGTTTTCCATTTGGGACTTGACCACTTTGAACTTTCACTGTTAACGCATCCTTAAACAAATTACCAAACTGTCAGTGTCATAACATTTAGTAAAGATAACCTTTTCATCATGGTGAAGCACATGAACGAACAACGTTGACTAAAAAAATTCCGAGTCGTTTACTGAGACTTCGAGAACGTTAATTCCAATTTTTGGTCAAGCGCATTTTTGGCTAAACGGCCTCGTCAACTAAAAGAATATGCGTTATGGATCGCATGTGAAAATTCTCATTTGCTTCAAAAATCACTACTTCATCTACAAAAAATAGCTGTATGGTGTGGTTTTCATGCTGATGATGTCATGGACCATTTTTTTCGTGGATGAAAATTGAATGAGCTAGACATTAATGATATGTGGTTTCAACAAGACGGTGCAACATGCCACAGATCGGGTCTAACAGAGCCAATATTCAACGAGAGATAACGGCCGTTACCGTCGAAATGTGTGGCCGAGTCATCGAAAATTGGGTTCAACGAATCGACACCTGCAAACGTGCCCGTGGTGTTCATATAAACGATGCCGAATTCCATACATAAATGTGTTGATTGTACTTCAAGCCAATAATACAATTTTCGAGATAACTCAAATGATTTGCGTTTTATTTACTGTTTACGAATATTTAATCTGGGTTAAAGTCTCTGTGTGCAGATCGAAAAGTGCAAATTGATATTTTCGTGGTTACTAATCTGTAGAATAGTATCTTCTATCTCTTGACTGTACTATTATTGAGGCTCTACAATCCGATAAAGAAGCTTTCCTCGCATTTACTTGAGTGATGACAGTTTTGTTTCACTTATTTTGAACTGTAATTTTACGGCAATGTTGTTGATCCGACCAGTATGGACGCGTTTTCATATGTATGTATGCGTCTATATCGAAATCATCCATGTCGTTTTCACTCAGTAAGCAACAGAAAGTCAACTATCCACGGCGTTGAGCTTCGAAACAATTCCATAAATTATATAAATATTCGCAGTGTTACCAATAGAATAAAATGAATAAAAAATTAACGGTTATCATATGTTTAACCACTCTTCTGAATTTAATTAGAGCTCAAATATAAGATGTGAGTAACGCCGCACATCATAGTCGGATACGTGTACGTATATACCACACATATGTTTATATATATTCATAATTCATATCCATTTTTATACATCATCCTGATATTGTATTTATCTCTATAAATATGTTGATTAAGTATCATCAAAATAACTAGATATTATATTTTATGTATAACAACATCAATTTTGGTATAGATTTTTGTTGATTAGTCATGTTGCTATATATGTACACATAACGTATTAAAACATATCTTATATATTAGTGTAGGCGACGACGTCGTGTCGTCTCCTCGATGTCATGAAAGGATGACGTTTTCAGCTATTATGTCTGTCAACAAGTATTTTAATTTTGACCTTCGATTTCCAGTTGAGTCATTTACTTATACTTACATAATATATTTTTATTCCGCAGTCAACCGCGTCATCTATATAACGTCATAATTTCGGTATATAACACATTATGTAATTATGACGAATGGAATTTAAAATTAATTTCATAAATCAATAATCGATTTAATTGATCGATACAATGAACTCTAGTATTTACATATGTTATGTACATGTCTCGCAAAGTAATGAACATCAATCATGTGATATGGCATTCCTTTATGAATGAAAATATATGTATTTTCAAGATGGGGTATATTAAGATTCTGTCCATATCTTTCGCATATATTTTCCCTCCCTGTATATACATATATACGAATTAGGGTCAAATGTTATCATCTTATCTTAGTATGAGCATATATATATATGTACATATATATTCAAGTATATATCTTGTTTTTTAATGAAATAAATCTTCATATGAATAAAATTATTATGGTTTTAATGATATGCATGTCTTTTTTTATAATAATATTATAAAGCAAATCTATGTATCTATATATGTACTATATATGTATATAGTTCTTATTAAATGTACACTCGTCTTATGGTATACGAAAAAATGGAGGCGTATAATAATTATAAGTTTATATCGCCGCAGGGAAATTACAAACAAATTTGAAATATTTAAAAATGCTGTGTACTCTTAATATAAAAAAAAAAGTTTCGCGAAGAAAAGCACACAACTAACTATGTATATGAGCAAAGAAGGATTTAAGAGAGATAAACAAAAAAAAAATCGTTGTTCTTATATAACGAAAAGTATACGAGAAATGAAAAATCATAATAAAAACATCGTGGGTGTTTTATTTATATTGCTTATGCGGATCCAGTTAATTTAGGAAAAGCAAAATCCCACATTCCGTCTTAATTATCAGTCGGAAAACCTAATTTTTGTGCTTTTTTTCTAAATGAGTTACTAATGATGCGGCGAGGAATTTCTAACACTGTTTTTTTCGGTTGGTATTAATTCAAAAAAATTCTTAATGAGATTAAACCGAATTACGTTGTGGATGCGGCGTATATTTTCTATGGGCGAGAGCGTAGGTTTAGTATATCTGATATCTAATCAAATTCGATTTCTATTAATTGGTATAGAATAGAATATGTATATATTTATGCTAAAGGATATTATTGTATATATAGTGTTGCACGGAATTATTATTTGGATATTTAAAACATCAAGTGAAGTATTAAAAAACAAAAAGGAAAATTATCCTGTCCAAAAAATTTAAATACGTACTATTCTAACTTAACTTTGTTCACTCTACCCCAACACTACATTCCAAAACGAAAACTTAGTTACTTATATATGTAACATTTTCTTAATTACAAAGCTTGCGGAATCTGGTTTAAGTCGGCAACAAATTATTACCAAAGGACGGTTGTGTGACCCTATATGTTCGTCTTTTTTTGTAAAACTCGACTAGCCAATGTTTAATCTATTGCCAATATCACCATCCTTATGAGTCGAGTGGGTGGAGGTGCAGTAAAGCAGTAAGACACACTTATTCTTCTTTGGAACAGACGACAGAATGGTCACATTTCTTTAATAGCGAAATATTTTTGATTTGAGATCGCAACTTTTCGGTATCCTGTGCCTTGGAGGTATTTTGTTATGCGTTGTATAATTTGATCCGCGGTTTGTTGCAACAAATATATATGCATACTGATGCCTAGAAAAATTTTCATATTTCCGTCGTCAGATACCTCCAATGTTTAACTTAAAAAAAATAATCATTGGAAGCTGCCTAAAATATAATTAGATTAAAATTTCCATAATCCACAAAAAAAAATCTATCTGACATAGTTTTATCAATTTGGAATGATACGGTTTTGCCTGGCATTCAGAACAAGCTTATGCACTTCTCGGTCGATTTTTACAAGTGCCAGTATAGCTTACGACTATTATATAGTATCGTCTTTGTGAGCAACCCAACTCAACGCAAATGGTGTATTTTTCCTGCATATTTTTCTACGATCATCCTCCGTATAGTACAGGTTTTATTTCTGCCCGTGACTATACTGTGAGTCAACCCTCATATTATATAAATCTAAATTTCAGACTAATTGATGCAACGTCAAAGTGGGCATAAATTATATAAAATATAAAAAGATTTATAATTTGACAAAATTTTATACATATAAGTGCCAACAAATAATTTAAAAAGTGGGAAAGACACCACCACTGGCTTTGTGCGCATAATATGATATAATTATTACTTACCAGAAATTTTTAAGAAAGAAAGTTAAAAAAATACATAAAAAACTACCAGTTAACATAAACTAAACATATTGGAAATTTACCCATCTAATTAAATTTTTACAATTTGAATATTAAACGCTCATGAATATCTCCAATTTATGGCGGAAAATGAATTTAAGTGCATTTCAGCAATTTTTACAATATTCAAAATTCACAAATTTATAGAGAAAGTTAACTATAGATTTTGTTTCAAATTTTGAATACTCATTAGAAATTAAAATGATTTTCCGAATTTTGGAAGGCCACTCGAAATATAAATATTAAAATAAAATGTTGGAGATTTAACAAATTTCCGGGAATTTTTAAAAGTCATACCAATAAATATATTGTACCTAAACTTTCACGTGCCAAGTCTTCGATGAATCTAGTTTCATCGGATTTTCAAAAATTTATCAAAATTTAGAAAACTGTATGATTTTTAGAAAACTTCCATTTTAAATATTAGAAAATTTCTCAAATTCATCAAAATATTTTTTTTTTTTTTTTTTTTTATTTATTTTTTATTGAAACTAGTCTTTTCAGACTAACCATCAATTTACATCTGAATTCTTAAAACTAAACTATAATTAGGTCACTGTAGATCCAGCGATGCTCCAATGCCTGTTCGTTGATAGGTAGCTGCTCACATACTAACGAGCTCGAAGGGTTTGGTTCTCTTTAGCCTCCTAACCAAATGTTCATTATCCAGTAGCCGAGAGGCTTCCGCATTAACATGTTGCAATAGCCTCGATTCATGCTTCGTTGCAAATCTTTTTATTTCGTATTTTACATCCGGTATCCCCAAGTCTCGATGCAAATCCTTATTTCGAATGTACCAGGGTGCATTCACTATACTCCGAAGTACCTTATTCTGGAAGTTTTGTATAGGTTTGATGTTAGCATTTTTAGTACAACCCCAAAGCTGAATACCATATAACCAGACCGGTTTTAGGATTTGATTGTAAATCAATATTTTGTTGTTTATGCTTAATTTTGACCTTCGTCCAATTAGCCAGTACAATTGTCTATACTTAAGATCGAGCTCCTTTCTTTTCTTCTTCACGTGCTCTTTCCATTTGAGCTTAACGTCCAGTGTCATTCCCAAGTATTTAGCGGAGTTCTCGTATGGCACCATGACATCGTTTATGCTAATTGGCGGCGGATTAACCAATAGTTTGTTCGTAAAGTTGACATGAGCAGATTTTAATTCATTAAGTTTGATTTTCCATCGCTTCGTCCACTGATGAATTTCTTCACTTGCATATTGAAGTTTATTCGCTGCCTCTTCGGCAGTTTGCGCTGTTGCTAGTATAGCAGTGTCGTCAGCAAACGTTGCTATGCTTACATGATCGGACTGTGGTATATCACTTGTATATAGTAGATATAGGACTGGGCCCAGAACGCTGCCTTGTGGGACTCCTGCCCTTACCTCTCTCAGTTCAGAATACTCATCTTCTTGTCTTACTCGGAAAAGTCTTTCAGATAAGTATGACCTCAGAAGTTCAACATATGGTCCCGGGAGCATAACTTTTAGTTTATGTATTAATCCCTCGTGCCATACCTTATCAAAAGCTGCTGCCACGTCCAGAAATAAGGTAGAACAGATTTGCTTACTTTCTAACGCTTTTTCTATAATGTCTGTAATTCTGTGAACCTGATCAATTGTTGAATGTTTACCTCTAAATCCAAATTGGTGATCCGGTATTAGATTTCGACTTTCTATTATTGGTGTCATTCTTCTCAGAAGAAGTCTCTCCATTAGCTTTGAGATGATAAGAAGCAGGGATATCGGACGATATGATTTAGCTTCATTTGGCGGTTTACCTGGTTTCGGTAGCATAATAACTTCCGCAACTTTCCAGGCAGAAGGAAAATGCCGTAATCTAATAACAGCATTAAACAAATGGGTTAGTTTAACAATAGCTTTCTTTGATAGTTGCTTTAGAATTTCACCTGTTAAAAGATCATATCCTGGAGCCTTTCCGGTCCTCAGATTGGATTTTATTTCCCTATTAACTTCTTTCTGGGTTATAAGAGGGATTCTGCCCCCATAGTCGTTGCTTCCGTTTTCGATTATAATATCCGATTCGGTCTCATTCGGTTGGAAAATACCAGCCAGGTGATCAGCAAACACTTCGGCTTTTGATTTATTATCCCTAGCCCAAGAGCCATCACTTCGCTTAATAGGAGGGATCTGCATAATTGGGGTTTTTATTCTTTTGGTTGCCTTCCATAATGAGTAGCCTGTATTTTCATCAGCCGTCAACTTTTCAAGATACGAAGAAAACGATTTTTCATTTAGCTTCTGAATTTCACGCTTAAGCTGTTGTGATTTGTTATTTAAGATCTTCTTGTCAGATGGACTCCTCGTTTGTTGCCATTTTTTCCTAGCTTTCCTTTTTTCTAAGACCAGGTTCCTAATTTCTCTTGGGTAACTTTTACCAATAGTTTTGGATGCTGTTCCTTTAGTGTTATTCCACGCGGCTAACTGAATGATATTTGTGAAGTTTTCTATCTCTTCCTCTAGTTCCGTTACCGTTTTTAGTCGTGTTTGTAGGTTAATATTGCTTTCTAATTCAAATCTGAAGCTCTCCCAGTCAGTTGTTTTATTGGCAAGAGTTGGTCTTGTTTCCTTTCTAATTATTTTGTCGCTTATGGTAAGTATCACTGCAGAATGATCAGAGTCCATATCTAAATTATCCTCTACTTCAATAAAATTTGATGAAACTTGTTTTGATATAAAGAAATCCAGTAGATCAGGAGTTTTAGCTACGTCCGTGGGCCAATATGTCGGCTTGCCAGTGGAATGTATGTTACATCCCATTTCGTTTATTGCATTTTTTAGCTCGTTACCTTTGACTGTTGTAAGCCTAGAGCCAAAGTCAACATGCTTTGCATTAAAATCCCCTCCTAATATAAATCTACCATTGAAATGATGTAGGATATTCAAGTAGTTCGATTTCTTCAGGTTGTATCTAGGTGGACAATACACCGCTCCTATCTGAAGACGTTGCTTGGTTGATGTAATTTCTACAACGGTAAGCTGGGTTTCAGGTGATTGATATTGCTGGCATTCATGGTGTTTAATATAGTTTTTTATTATAACAGCAGTTCCTCCTCTTGCTTGGTTATCCGGATGAATTGTTTCGTAAAGTTGGTAACCCTGAATTGTTAAGTAAGATTGTCTAGTTGAGTGGGTCTCAGATACCAGACACACATCGATATTTTGCATTTTTAAAAAGGCTTCAAGTTCATGTTTTTTATTTTTAATACCGTTAGCATTCCATGTAGCAATCCTCAGGTTTTCTTGATATATCATTTTGGGAGAAATAATTAGTATAATATAGCAGAATTACCCTGCTCCAATCTTTGTAGCCTTTCAGTGAGGTTGTTTACTGCATTCATAACATTCTGCATCATTTCCATCATAGTATTCGAATGTGTAGGATTCGACACCGGTCCTGAGCTGACCTTTCCTGTCTCAGCCACCTGCGCATAAGATATACCACTTCTGACATGATGACTAACGGATTCTTTTGGTTGACTCTTTTGTAAACTCGTTGGTTTATTTAGATTATTTCTTCTTTTTTGGAGTTCTCTCGCTACCAGACATCCTCGGTAGCTTGCAGGGTGGGCCTGTGCACAATTTGAACACTTTGCCGCGGTGGTCCTGGGTTTCTCACAAGCAATAGTTAAATGTTTCTCAGCACATTTAACACATCTAGGCTCGTGTTGGCAGAACTTTTGAGTGTGGCCATATCGCTGACAACGTTTACATTGCGGAATCATACGATTACTTCTAACCGCCTCGATTTTTACTCCCATATGGCACATATGTTTTATTTCATAAATTTTTCTTATATCTTCTTTGTTATCGAAGGTCAGCATGAATAATGGAAGAGGAATTCTTATTTCTTCATCCCCTTTCTTAGACTTTTTAATTTTATTGGCGACTTCAAGGATTTTAAAACCCTTTTCGCTCAGTTCTCTTTTAATATCTTCTGGGTTGCATGATTGGTGTAGATTTCTAACCATAACCCTTATCGGACGCGTATGTTTATTTTCATATGAATGCCACTGTTGCTGCGAACCGTTTAAATATTCTGTTAGATTTCTATAATCGGTCTCGGTATCTACATTTATTTTCAGTTGATTGTTGTTCATCAATTTAGCTTGAAAATTGATGCTGTTGTCCTGTAATGACTTGTTAAAGACTGAGTAGTTTGTCACATTGCTAAGTATTACCGGGGGAGGATTTTGCTTGCTTTTATTAGGTTCTTTAATTGTTTGAAAAGTTGTATGCTTTCCTTTGGTGTTATTTTTTTCGGACTGAGCTTTCGTTTTTGGACTTGGATATTTTTCCGTTATGTCTGGTGTAGTACCTGCTTGATTACCTTTTTGTGATGAACGCTTCCTTTTTTTGGATTTTGGTAGTAGCCATGCTGTTTCGTGTGCTACTATTTCTTCTTCTTCGCTCGAATCAGGTATATTATAATCATTCTTTTGTGGCTGACTCTGTTCTATCATCAGTTTTAGTTTATGAATCTCGTTTCGTGCTTCCTTTAATTCGGCTTGTAATGTTTGGATTATTTTATCATTTAAATCACTCCCAGATATTTGTTGAGAACTACTGTTACTCATCTGCTGGAGATCTTTAATTTTTGTTATATTTTCCACAGAGATACTTCGTGGCCTTATAGGAGATCTCATCATTAACTTGCCCATTCTGAATGGATTGTCACTAGTGTTTCCGCTCATGAAATTGTCTGAGCCGATTGCGTTCACATGTTTGTTTTGCAATGATTGACCCTCCCCAGAATCCATGGGGTCAACCTCCGAAGAGGGTGGATTTTCCTGCAGTGCAGGTCTGCCACCTGGGGTATTATTTCCTAGTGTTTCCTTCATTGCTGGTTTATTTTCAGGGTGTCCTTCCCATAGCCTTTTTAGTCTACGGCCAGACTTTAAATACTGCCGACCGATTCGGTGCAGACGCAGACCGAGAAGCCGCTCAATATAAGACAGACGCTTCCTGGATTTTATTTTGCTGCTGTCGTTCGTCAACTAGGTGCCTACTACGCCAGAAGTTCACCATGTTTCCATAGCTATCCTGACCGTTTAGCTGCCATAGCTGTCCAGGGCGCACCGCGAGGATATTATTCAATTAAATATTTAATTTATAATTTCCTCTACGAGGTGGTGACAGTCAGGCTCCCCGAAAAATATTTAAAAACTATTAAATTTTTAAAAATGTACTTTGCGCTGAATATCTGTACCTCACTATATTTTTCACAAATGCATAATCTAAATTTTGTAGAATGTATTCAATTTTGAAATATTTCTCAGAATTTTGACGGATACTTCAATAATTTTTAATAACACTTATGTTTTCGATATATGTACATACATATCTCGTATTTGAAATTGTTTAAATTATACTTGAATTTAAAATTTTTAAAAAATTCAAAACCTATTTTATGCCAAATAAAATCCCTGGCCAAATTTGTTGGATAGGTGAGAAATGTCTTAAAAATATTTTCATTCCTTTTTCGAGTTAGCTCATCCAACAACAACAGTTTCCGTTTTTATAAAGTTCAAAAGTACATTGGTAAAATACTTGGCTTGATTGCAAAATTTCGAATAACAAAAACTATAATTTTTAAATTTAGTTGCTTTCAAAAAAACTTGGTAGCCTGTAGTTTTGATTCAATTTGCCATCTCATAACTAATGCATCCCGCATTCAGAATTCAGCCCATGACATTGTATTTATATAAAACGTTTAAAGTTTCGTCAATTTGAAATTGATATAAATTTCGAAAAAATTATTCAAACGTGGGATTTGTAGATCGTATATAAGGTAAAAATAAAAATTTGGTATTTTTGTTAATTTAATTTATAAATTGAAATTTCTGAATTTCGAAAATTAGAATACAAAATTAAATTTGACGTTTACGTAATTCTGAATTTTAACTCAGAAAACTTAAAAATATTTGAAATTGATCAATTCACAGTAGTTTTTAAATTTTTTAATTAAATTTTAGAACTCGACAAATTTTGTAACTGAACTTCACTTATACGATTCAGAAGATAAAATTTAACATTCGAATTCCTCCAATTTTTTCAATATTCGAATTTCACACATTTGGAGAAAGTTAACTATAGGGAAATTTTGAAATATTCCTCAAATTTCGAATTTTCACTCGAAACTAAGATGGTTTATAGAATCTCGGCATATCAATAGAATTATACCGAGCAAATAGTGTTTAAAGTTGTGCCGTTTGGATCGGGAGGTATACCAATCCAAATAGATGCAGAATGCAACGGGACTCTTCATCTCTTATTTCGATTAGGATTATAATATGTAAAATTCATGGGACGAACCATCGTTCATGTCAGTACAGATTAGCTTAGACCTACACAATGTGCCAATTAAATTGATCCAGTATAGTTGTGCGTCCTCGATTTGGCTGGTAATGGAGTAAGAAAAGAAAGTAAATAAGCAAAAGACTTGGTAGAACTTTGGTTCATAGCGAATATAGAAAAATAAATTCAATAAAGAGTAAAAAAAAATGGAACGAATTGTACAGCGATCTCTGAAAGGAGAGCCGCCATTTGATAGGTGCAGAGGTCGTTGCAGGCGACAATGGCTCCACGGTGTAGAGAATGACTTGGCTTCTTCAGGTTGTCTAAGACAGTATGAAGACCTAGCCCAAATATAAATTTTTTGTTAAAATTTTTGATCACGCCACTTGTAAATATTTTGTACGCTATAAAATGCAGGTTTTTTTTTGGTACTTTGACAGGACCTCAATTAAATTTTTGTATTATTTGCACAAACTAGGCAAAAATTTATAAAGCCTTTGATCATTTTAATGTTTATAAGATTTCAACTTTATTTTAATTCACGAATCTTATATTAAAATGAAATTATAAAATCACGAAATTGCGGCGACTGTAAAAATTGTTAAACGTCATAAATTTTAACTGGTTCCAATTGGCACAGCAAACCAATTAAAAAGTGAGGAAACTTTTTTTATTTTCACCACAGTTAAAATATTTAACTTTTTAACTTCGATTGGCACACACACTTAGTATAAAAAAATTATATCAGGGACACAATATTACTATACTATAAATGTAATATTTCATACTTTAATTATTATTGCACGGATCTTAATTATATGTTCACGACTCTCAACCAATTTCTGGTAAGACAACTATATAATACTATTCTAATCATTACGTTCACCACATGGCACATCATACATATGTATATAAATAATTATGACATAAATAACATTAATTTGCCATGCCCTTAAAGTTCCGATAGGACCTGTAATAATTAAGACTGTATTGTAAATGCAACCAAACTATGACTAATAATGTTGACACATGCGAATATTGTCTGTAAACGAAACCCATAAGTTTCGGTGTACCGCTTTATCAACCCCTATTTGAGTGAAGGCAATTTCATAAATTTCTAGATTGTTTTCAAGTATCAATCACTTGCTTAACTTTTTTTGTAGGAAATAAAGTCAATACATATTATATTTGTTAAATTAAATACGTGCTAAAATACTGGATATAGATCAAGTAGATGTAATAAATTTTCCGGTGAATTTTCATTCTTGCGAAATTCTAAGAAAATACCAAAGTAATTGAAAATAAAAAGAATTTGCATGTACATTATATAAAAGAATTTCAGGCTAATTGGTGCGGCATACCAAAGTTTCCAATAATGAAAATCATGCCATATACATTTCAAATGACATAGAGACGATTTCAAAGAATATATTGTATACGAAACCTACGTCATAGCAAATATTTTCATAGTTTTATAACTAAAATCATAGTTCAATTACACATTTCATTCCAAAAACCACAAAAAAAAAATGTATCCTCTTTGCTTATACTCGTAATTTATTTATTTCGCCTTCGTCGTACATTATATACACAGCATTTATTATAGTTTCGCATTATTTCATGGGGAAACAAAAATATTTTCAATGCTTTTATTACATTTTTCCCAAAAGTAGCATAAAAAAATCCATTACACCCACGTATTTAAATCTCTTTTCTTTCTTCCGAGTATATTATGGTATTTCGGAAAATTAGTTCTTAAAATCAATTTCGCTCCGAAAACCTAAAACATATACATATAAAGATATACACACACAACAAACAGAAAAACAATACAATTCTATGAAATTTGAGTGGGTGTCTTAATATCACAGTATATATTATGTTGTGTGCTGTACTTACAAAATCTATATAACTATACAAGACAAGAAAAAAGTTATGTACGTACATAAAGAAAATGATCTAAATACGCTCAGATTTCAGAATACATGTATAAAATTATCATCTGGAATATTATATACGGATAATTCCTATTAATCACCCTCCCCGCCCCCACACCCCTCCCCCCTCCCTTATTCAACAAGTACTTTGGTGATATCGATTTTTGGATTATTAATGTCAAAGATTTTCATCATATTGTGAAATATAATCTTCAATCTATTGAACTACATTGAATGTTAATAGAATTTTCTAAAAATCGAATTTTCGTTCGAATAACCAAACCAAAATTTATATACTGGCCACCGTACCTTCTTGGTTCTAACAGTTTTTTATAACTAATGTGTTCATTTCATTAATCTCCCGTATAGTTTGTTCGGCAATGCAGCTTACCAACATTGTTTATAAAAAGCTGTAGCAATCTTTTAGCTATATATACTCTAGCATATTGGCTAGAATCGGCCATAGAATATCCTGAAAATATCACATTTACGGTTTTCTGGGTAATAGTTGTATGGACGATTTCTGGAAAAAAATTTCAATTGGTTCATGATAAAAGTTAGGCTTTCTGATGTACCGAGCAAATAGCGCTGTGGTTAAAGCTGCGACGTTTGAATCGAAAGGTACCGGGTTCGAATCCCAATAGAGGCGGGGATGCAAAAAGGGATTTTTCATCTCCCGATTACGATCGGTGATTAAATTGAAAACATTTATGACCCTCTGTTGGAATGTAGAACTCATGGGCCGACCCATCTTCCACTGTACAGGGTGACATGGAGCTATGCAATGCGCAGGTGGTATACTGTACTTGTGTGAATGGGATGAATGAATGATTGAATGAATGTTGTGTGAATGTGGGTATTGCACAGTGGGCCCATTAGAGGCATTGAGTGCTGGAGTCAAATCCGCCCAATCTTAATTTAAAATTTTAGGCTTTCTGAAATCTTTTCTGTGACTTGATCATAAAACATTTATATTGAGTTATATTGCGTTTACAGTTGGCCGATTTTGGCCTATTCTAGTTATTGTATATAGTGTGTTACAAAATAATTTAGTGATGCACAATGTTGTACAATTGAAATATATTAAGAAATGTAAGTAATATAATAAAGGAATAATATGGATAATCACGTCATAAAACCCTTCGTATTTCTTAAAGTATACTATGCACAAATTTTTTAGCGAAAGGCACAAATTGGCACAATCAAATCCAAGTATAAAAAATATAATATTTGGGTTCTAAAATGCTTTCTTTTCTAAAATGGGATTTTCGCAAAATAAAGTACATATACAGATTTGCAATAGTTAGAATGGCAAAATTTAAGATATCCACTTCTTATTAAGTTCTTAAGTTCTAACATTCTAAGTTCCAATCGTCAAATTACTTCTTAATCTGATTCTTGTATACTGTCAGTTATTTTCTTGAGGCACTATTAAAATTAAGCACCTGTAACATATGGATTATGGAATATAAATGTCTCATCGCGGTGGATACCAAATATCTCATTGGAAAAAAAGGTAAAGCATTCACTTTGTGAGACTTTTAAAAATTCTTGTCTCAGTAAATATTTTTGCATTTGAATCTTAATTTTTATCTAAGGAACAAATGTATATAGGTTAGGTTAGGTTAGGTTGAGTGGCTGCTCCAGCACACTTAGACCAGCGGCAGTTCGTTGTGATACCACAGGATCTTACTTCCCTATTACCCTTATGAGAACCAGTTTGAGCTACTTATGTAGCGTGATATATCTCGCACCTTACAGTTTTCGAAATCAGAGAGGCAGTCCATTAAGAATTTACCCAAATATTTATGTCTTTTGCGTGCCAAACCTGGGGATGAGCATAGGAGGTGGACTACCGTCTCTTCCTCCTCCTTGTCCATACAGCTTCTGCAAAAGTCATTAGCTTCTAGACCTAGCCTCCTCGCATGTTCTCCAAGTAGGCAGTGCCCTGTGAGTATCCCCACGATCATTTTTAGTTCACGTCAACGTAGGGAGACCAGTGTCTTTGAGCGTTTCAAGTCCAGCTTTGGCCAAACTTGCCTTGCTACACTACATGAGAGAGTGTTCGTCCACCTTTCATTCGCTGAGGCTACTGCCTCCTTTTTAAGCACAGTCTTGAGTGCCTTAATGGGCCTCCCCAACATTACCCTTTCCGGTAGCAGTTGGAGAGTTGTACTATGCCTCGCTAGTTCGTCCGCCCTGCAATGTATATAGTAAATGTATATAGAATTATATAGAAGTGTGATAATGGAACGAAACCCGATAAAATTGTTATTAAATTATTACATTATCTATTAATTGGTTACTAAAGATTTATTTACCGAAATAATACACCGATTTAACAGATCCCAGCAAAAATCAAAATTTAAATGTATATAATTCACAAAACACATACGCATACATATATAGAAATTCTGAAAGATTAGTCTACATATAAGACTATCTCAATATTAGGAGTTGGGACTCTCCATGCGCTGTATATACCCATATATAGTTTAAATATTTTAAACAAAACAGCGAAATTCAATAAATGCGAAGTAAAAAATATTTCTGATAAAATTATGTCAAAATAAATAAACGATTGGTACAAAAAATTATTGTATTTTGACACATGTCAATAACATTAAATTAAAGTAAAAATCAATTCAGAATAATAAAATCTATCTATATGTGAAAATAAATTCTCGATTCGATTTACGTAACAGAATATATTTTCATTTTGTTCTTTACTCACAAATCAGTTCAGCAGAAAAATTTAATTGGAAAGCGAAATGTTTGTCTGTAAACATGTTAAGTATAGTAGTTTTTTTGAGAAACTTTAAATAACAGAATTTTTGACGATATTCAGTTATGAATGAAAATAACCACCCCAAAATAATTGTACTTAAAAAAAATAAACTATACCTCTTGTTTGTTAATAAAACTAATTATCTGCATATATCAACTTTATGTGGATTAAATTCTGATACACCAAAACAGGATATCTGCCATATTTTCAAATTGCAGCTTAATACAACTATTTTGATGTAATATGTTTATTAAAAGATGATTTCTACCAGCTTCTTGTGTTAAATCATTTAACTTAAATGTGATTTCCCAAAAATGATGTTTTTCCAGTTGACTAGTTCTGAAATAAACCACAGATATATTGAAAATTAATCGCAATTAAAGCGAATAAATCTTTTAAATTTTTTAAAAATTGTTTCCCACCTGAATATTATTGTCGATATAAAGTTCTACTACTTTTCATTTTGTTGTTGTCAACAAAATATTTGACTTTGTGCCACTTTATCGTTCCACTTATCTTCATCAGGCAACTTTACTCTCAGGGATGGGCGAGGTAGATTACACCATGTAATCTACGCGGTTGTCGACACGTAAAATATAATGTAGATTACTTGGCAGTGTTTTTTGTCAACGTCGACAATTAAAATAATGTCAACAACCTACGATATTTTAGCGATTTGAAATCGAATGCGCCAGTTCGCGGGAGTATTTTGTAAAAGCGTTCATCTAGAGGTGATTTTGTCATTTGTGTCTTTTTGCGCTTAGACCAAGTTACGGTTGACATAATCGACCTGTCGAGACCACTATTTGGAATACCACCGAAAAGTTTGAATCCCAGTTTACAGTATTGGATGATACGCGACTAAATATACGGTTTGGTGTGGTTTATGCGCCTGTAAAATCATTCGTCATGTGAATAGTGCTCGTTGTTGCGCCATGATAACGGAATATTTACTGCCTGAAATTGAAGCCCGACCTCGACGACATTTGGTTCCAAGAAGTCGGCGCTATTTGCCATATAGGGCGCCAAGCAATGTGTTTTTTAAAAAAATTCTGATGCCGAGCAATAAATTTCACAGTTCGGATCGTTGAATTGGCTATTTAGATCGTGGGATACCTCTATACTCTTTTCTTTGGGGCTACGCAAAATCCAAAGTCTATGTGAATAAACCAGCTAGATTTGAGGGGCAACATTACTCATGTCATTCGTCAAATACCACTCGATATTTTCGAACGCGAAATCAAAAATTTTACTTTGAGAAAGGACCATCGCAGTTGCGGCCATCATTTGAAAAAGTAATCTTTAAAAAATAAATGGCAAAAAATATTCTTTCGAATGATAATAAAGTTTCCATATGATTAAAATGAATTTTTTGAGTTTATTTAATTTTTGCACAAATCACCTCTATAGATTTCGTTATTACGGATAAAATCACGCACATGTTGTTTGATGCTCCCTATATTTCTGGCATAACTGCCGGTGTAACTTTTGCACTTCAGCACGCTTTCCACTATACCCGAAAAATTGTCGATACATCGAAAACTTATGGACTCCTTGAGATATCATTGATTTGATTAATCTCGTGCAAATTGATTGCTTCTGTTGGAATTAGAGTCGTGTGAACCAGCTATATGGCCAAAACTTTACTACTCGTGGTAAAGTAATCGTGTTGTAAGGATTAGCGGCAAAATACGTCGTTATGTAAAATGTGACAAAAACCTGGTTCCACAACTGCAAAAAATTGCTGGCCAAATCATACATTTTTTTGCAAATGTATCTAACTTGAAGTGTTTCAAAACCAATTTCATGTACGTTTCGTCATCCATCAAAACACATCCACTAAATTTTGTGAAAATGTTGTCAGCAGTCTGGCACATATTTTATCGAACAAGTGTTGGTTATCTCAACGATTTGGGTATTTAATAACTCGGTAGCACTTATAGCCCTCCTGAACTCGAATTCGTTTTATCATGGAGTTTTAAATTTTATGGCACGGTCATAGTTAAATTTCCCCGGATTATTTTTAATGAAGGCTATAAGTTATAACCTTTTTGTAAAGATTTCCATCAGTTGTGTCATGTAAAGATTTCTATCATTGTTCAGCAGCTCGTCAGCGCCAATACTTTTTTAATTTAATTCCTGCTGTAAAATTGATTCTACATTTAATTTCTGCAAGTATAACAGCCATCTCTTGTGTATGATCGTAATGAAAATATACGGTAATGGTCAAATAAGCATAGTCCATTCCTGTTGCTAAAATTTTCAATTTTCTTTATTGAATTGGCAAATATAAAAAATTTGTATATCATTATGTATATTCGGTGGTGGTGCAGTTAACAGTCATTGCCTTTGCAATCGTGGACTTGAGTTCAATTCTCGTCAGCGTCAATACTTTTTTAGTTTTATTTCTTCGGCAAGTATAAGAGCCATCTCTTGTGTATGACCGTAATGAAAATGTAAGAGCCATCTCTTGTGTATGATCGTAATGAAAATGTAAAAGCCATCCCTTGTGTATGGCCGTAATGAATTGTCCATTCCTGTTGCTAAAATATTCAATATTCTCTATTGAATTGGAAAACATAAAAGATTTGTATAGCACCAAATTTATATACGCCGGTGGTCCAGTAAGCAGAGTCGTTGCATTTGGAATTGTAAACTTGAGTTCAAGCCTCGGTTTTGGAATTGAATAATTTTTAATTTAATTTATTTAATTTCTCCCTTCAATTGGCAAATATAAAGAATGAGTATATAGCGGGAAATCTATATATGAAAATGGTGAGGTGGTAAAGTAAGCTGTTTCATATTATTTGGAATCGTGGATGTTGTGCAGTGTTCGAACCTCATTGAATTAAAAAAAATCGCTTTTTGATTTAAACATGACCAATTTGCAATTAAAATAAAAATATATATTATTGAGGCTTGAACTAGATTAACATGATTAAAATCCAATCACACACCTTCTTTTACCACCTAGCCACCGCCATACATATAAATAGTGATATTCCTATCGTTTATAGCTTCCAATTGAATAAAAAATTGAAAATTTTAGCGACGGCAATAGACTCTGCTTATTTGATCATCGACGTACAATTTCAGTACCGCTCGCTCTATACCCATATACCCATACCCATCTTTTATACTTGCCACTTTTTACATGGAGAATATTAATGTTTTGAACAGAGCTTCTGTTGGATTTGAGTAATTTTATTTCACCATCACCAATTTAACAGGAGAAATTAAATCAAAAAATGTTTGGCTCGATCGAGAATCAAACTCCATAAATCCAAAGTCACTGATTTTGCTTACTGGACCACCGCCGCATATTTATTTTATGCTATATAAATCTTTTATATCTATCATTTGAATAGAAAATATTGAAAATTTTAGCAAAGTGGCAATGGACTCTGCGTTTATTTCACCATCGCTATATACCCATCTTTTATACATGCCTCTATTTGAAAAATATGAAAATGTTTAACAGAAGCTGTGTGTTAAAACAATTTGAATACAGAAGAAATTAAATTAAAATAATACCGTCGCTAATGGAACTCGAACCTTGGTCCACAAATCCAAAGTCAATCACTCTACTACCTCGCCCACCAACGTATGTATATTTGATGTTATGGAAATGTTTTATACTTTCCAATTGAATTGAGAAGCTTGGGGAAATTTTTTAACAGAAGCTAGTTGAACCAAAAATGTCCCAACTTTAATATTGTTTGAAATTTAACTGCGAACTGCATTGTGCTAGGTGCAACATTCCAAGAAGTGTATTTCGAAGAAGTTAAAAATCTGACAAGTTATTCCTCCTCTTAAAAATTATAAAACTTCCGTTCCAGTCAATGATGCTTGATGCGATTTTCTAAGCGGGCCACAATATTGACCACTGACCATACAAGTTTAAGTCAGTACATGAACAACGTCCAAATAAAAAATTTCTTTATACAAACTGAAAGTATAACAAATATAGCTGAGTTTAAGTTTAGATTAAAACTAAAAACAAATTTAATTTAATTTCTTACAAATTAATTCAATTCAGATTCTATTAAATTTTCATTTTTCTCTATTCAAATGGTGAGAAATTGGACGGCAGTGGTCAAGTAAGCAAAGTAATAGTCAGTTCTAGCGGCATTCGGGTTAACATTTTTTCAATTTATTGATTTCATCTTGCAAATTAGTTCAACTCAGCTTCTATTAAAATTTCAAATTTTTCCAATTAATTGCCAAGTATAAAAGAGGGATGTAGCAGCAATGAAAATGTACGGCGGTGGTCAAATAAGCAGAGTCCAGAAATACTTTTGGTTATAAAAAATCGATCAGGTCAGGTATTTTTCCTGGGTGAGTTGGCCAATATGTTGGTTTTCCAGTTGAAATGGATTCACATCCATTTTCTTTAATGGCAGTAATTCTTTCCTTTAGTTGTAGTTAATCTAGAACCCCAGTGAGTATTCTACACATTGAAATAACCACCTATTATGCACCTTTTTCCCAGACGCTTGAAGAACTCTGAGTATTGTTTGTTTTTAATAGAATGTCTTGGTGAACAGCAGAGACCTGCACGGGCTCGGGTTAGGCCCTCGGGCCGGCCGGGCCGATTTTTAGTTATTTCATTCGGGTTCGGGTCGGGCTCGGGCTTAATTTTAAAAATTAATCGAAAGTTTTTGTTTATGAATTTTTAATATAAATTTATTTGCCAAATTGATGAATCCGTTATATTTTGAATTGTTGGCAAGAACAAGAGGGACAATATAAATATTTAGTGAAAGTCGCTAGGCATGTTTTATGTATTCCGGGTAGTAGTGCTAGAAAGAAACTTTAGCGTAGCTAGACAAGTACTGCAAAAATGCCGTACAAATTTAAAACCAGAAATTGTCAATGCTATATTATTTTTAAATAGCAACATGAAATAAAAACCTAATTGAATTTGAAATGTAAAAATACATAAATGTATGTAGTATTAAGATTAAAATCGTAATTGTGGTTTCTTTAGTAAATATCCTAAATAATTTTAGATTGAATTTCTTTTTTTTCGGGTCGGGTCGGGTTCGGACCTTAATATATTATGAATAGTCGGGTTCGGGTCGGGTCGGGCCATTTCAGTTTCGGGCCGGGTTGGGTCGGGTAAACAATTTACTGGCCCGTGCAGGCCTTTGGTGGACAGTACAATCCTGCCACAATAATAGGCAAATTGTTGGTTTTTATATACATGAACAAGTGTTGGTTATCTGATCGATTTGGCTTTTTAATAACTCGGTAGAACTTATAGCCTTCCTGAACTCGAATTCGTGTTACCATCATGTGGGGTGTATTAAATTTTATGGCACGGTCATAGTTAAAGTTCCCCGGATTATTTGTAATGAAAGTTATAACCTTTCTGTCTGATTTTTTGTAAGCCGTTTTTCCCAATTTTTCTGTGAGCTGTTCTATACCGTTCCACGGTTATAAAGAAGACCCGACTCTATATAACGCTATATATCGTTGTTTTGGGTCAATTTAATAATTTTGTAATGGATAAACATGACGCTGAAGTAGATTCATGGTATTTGAGCACGATTAGTTTAAAATTCCGCTCTTTTTGAAAAAAGATTTCAATGCATTGACGGACATTCTATAAAACTATCACCAAATACGCATTGTTCCTAAAGAAAGTTGGTCACCCTTTAGTGTAGAACTAATTGACAAAACCACTCTAGGAATTGTCTACATTATCGACGTTGTCTACGTTGTTAACATTATCTACGGGTTGTCGCCTTGTCAATGTAGAAAATAATAGATGACGGGTAAACGCCCATCCCTGTTTACTCTATACCAATAAAGTTTCAAACATTTAAAAGGTGTTAATCCTAGATAATTCCGAAACTTTATTTTACGTAACGCGTCATAATAAATCACAAAAATCACTACATTTTTACAATACATATTCCCTTGCTTAACACCATTATGATGCCTATAGTATATAGGGTATAAGAATTTCATAAACATACTTGTTGATCAGTTCCTAACCCGCACTATATACACACACATGATAATATACCAATCTATAGTTAGTTACACAACATTTAACCAAACTTAAATATAATGTAAAAAAAAAAATCCTCCCCTAAGCGTACATAATATTCAGATTCACACGAACCTTAACCATTTTTTTCAATTATTGACATATCAACATATTACATTATTATGCCTCATATATATGTATATATATATATATATATATATATATATATATACATATATATGAGCATATAAGTATGTTTATACATAGTATGTACATATATACAAAAAAAATAGATAATTATCTTTAATATAATTATTATCTAAAATTAACATCACTTTATAGCAACAACAAAAAAAATTATATATTTTAATGAAATTATGATTTTATGTCTCTCGTATTACGTCTAATAATATAGTATGTTACTTAAACTATACACATGTGTGTACCTAACCTAACCTAAACTATACACATGTGTGTATAGTGTTTGTACATCGTATGTAGGATGCTGGATGGGCTCCTTTCCACATATTATTGTATGTATGGGGGATTATATTATACGAGTATTTCCAAACATCATCCTATAATATATCGACCCGAGAACACAAAATAAAACAAAATAATAATTTTTTAGGATTATAAATTAATTATAAAGGATTTGCTGAACTATTAAATTTATTTTTTATTTTTTAAATATTTGATTAAAACCAGAGAAGAAAATATAATCTCCAAATAGTTATAAATATATGTATACATATATGTATGTACATATAAATTTTGGGGCGGTTTATTTTTAAGGATTTTATTTTTAATTATATAATAATAATTAAATTATTTGTATAATAAATGCTGTATAATATAGTTATAACGATTTAATGCCTTTCGTTGTTCGTTTCGTATCTATATAAAATTAAATTTGTATGTGATATTAATTGGTTATGGCATAAATACTTTTTATGTATACGCGGTCGAGTTTTTACGTCGCGACATATTTTTGGAAGAGAAATAGATAAAAAGGCATTCACACTATATACATAATACTATGTTATTCGAAAATTAAAATCGGAATCAAAATCGCAGGTAGACGAGCAAAAATATGCGGGTTTAACCAAACAAAACGATTTTTGTTTATTCAAGTCAAGTAAAAAGCGGTATTCTCTGTAATATATTTTCAGTTTTATGTTTTTAAAACTTATATTTATATAAATAAAACGACCTTAGAATATGCTACTGATTTATACCGCATTAACCCTGTACATAATAAATTTTTATCATAAGTAACTCAAGCTATATACATATAATATAAACAATTTTTCGGTTGGTTATTGTATAAGAGAAGAACGTTCGTTTTCTTACTTTTGTATAGTTAAGTTTTTGTTTGTATATATTTAAATTGGAATTTGTAACAAATTATATCCAATGGAACATCATGCAATTTGATTTAAATTTATATTTTGCCTATATAAATTTAAATTGCTGCAATACTCTGCACTATTAAGTATTAAAGTACTTTGACCTTTATTTTATACTTCAATTAACATATTTGAGATTGCATATCCTTGCTCGGAACAACTAAATAGTTATTTATTTGAATATTGTAATCTACCACCATATATAGTAGGCGCAGAGGTCGATGCAGGCGACGATGGCTCCACGGTGTAGAGAACAACTTGGCTTCTTCAGATTGTCTAAGACAGTATATGAAGACCAAATTGTTGATACAGTGGGAGCCAAATTGTTGATACAGTAAGGGGCCAGTAATGGCATTTAAAAACTGTTATTATTATTATTTATTGTCCATATGTTCGGTTACATATACTAGTATACAAGTTCTTAGTATAATTTTGGCATGTGCATAGGTATCGATAAGGGTGGGTTATATCTCGGTCGAATATTCCAAGCGTGTTTATAGATTTAAGCCTGGCCGCGATGTTTTGCATGTGCATAGGTATCGATGAATTTTTAGCATTATCTTGCATTCAAATTAATCCTGAACTATATTGTTCTACAAAAATCATGACACTGCGGGCCTGATAACATGTCTACGAAGTTAGCACGAAGAGTTAGCACGAAAAAGACACTGGGAGCTCTAGTGGTTTGTGTCATGGATATTATATATCCTGTACTAAAGTTAGCACGAAAAATGGATTGTGCAAATAAGAAAATTTTTAAGCCAGCACGAAATCAAAACAATATATATATAATTAAGTTTCAAAATATTTAATCTTTAATATTTTGTACATAAATAAAATATTATAATAATTCAGTTAAATATTATTATTCACCACAAACATCGAATCAAAAATGGCATAGAAAACGTCAAAGGGTTGTTCTTCAACCTGGAATCAAAACGAGACTTGAGCTTTAAAAATTAAGGCCAAATTGAGCTTTTAGTACTTTCACATGTGCCATAGTAAATTTTTCAATTTGATGTAAATTTGAATAATTCCAAACTCGAAAATGCGTCATAGAAAAATTATGATCACAGGCATGGATAACGTCAAAGGGTTGTTTATCAACCTGGAATTTTTCAGTTATATTTGATATATATTATATTTATATTCAGATAAATAATATTATACCGATTATTACAATATTTTTATTTTTATTTAAGTTTAAAATATTAAGAAATAAAATTTGAAGTTAATTTTTTTTTCTTGGATTTCATGATATGTTTACTCTTATCTAATACACAATTCATTGTTTTAGTACAACAAACAAAATATCCATGTTACAAACCAGTAGAGCTCCCAGTGTCATTTTCGTGCTAACTTCCCACCGGTCTGAAAAATTGGTTAATTTCCATTTTGTTTCATCGATGGGTTCACTTCAAAGCCACTTAATTTCAAGGCATTAAAATCAGACATATATAAAAACTCTACATGATCTAATTTCAAGATGCCGAAGACGATCATGGGTGGTTTGACCTGAGATTAACTAATTATGTATAGAATGATAAACTCATCTTGAAACTTGAATGGACTTGCTAATTCTTTTCCCATCCCGAACAGCAGCCATTAATATCCTCCTACCTTCATTCAGTGTTACAGTTCCTTTTCTGCCCGATTCAAACTTTCTATTGTAAGATGTCTTTTTACAAGAGTGTACACGTACATAAATTTTACAGAATTTTGAATTTGACAACATTAAAATTTGAAATCGATTAATTTAGTTTGTTATTTAGTTGCTATTTATTTTTATCTTTGGCCTAGAAATTATTTTTATTTTTTATAAAATGAAATTAAATAATTATTATTATTTATAAAGAAAAATAAAAACATACGTGTTCTTGTTGCAGTCCATCTTGAATTTTATTGTAAAAAAATAGGATAAAAAATCATTATGAACTCTCCACAAAATGGAATAGGTATGTATTTCTGACAATTGGATCAGTCGAAATATTTAAATCTTGAAAAATAAAAAGTATTGAAAAAGCATAATTTTGTAAAACAAATAAAAAATTTCACTAAATCCTATGGTATTCGGGAGTGCAACGTTCGATTATCTGCGGCGACCAAAACTCCTTCGTACCATTTAGCGCTGGACTTCTTGGCCCAATTTTAATTACTATTTAAAATTTGTTTATAAGATCACAACCGAATTCTGAATGCTTTACGAACTACGAGATTACAGTATTTTTAAAATTGAAGCATTTTTTACATCCTCCAATTATACAATTTCAGAGTTGTGTTCGAAGATGTCTATCGCAGTAACTAATTTGTTTTGTAAATAACCGTCATTTTGGGACAATATTACACACATATCAATGTTATAAGAAGATTGATGTGATAAAGATTTTAAATTGGAGCAATAGATCATGAAGAATTCAATACGTCGTATCTATATAATAAACACTAACAAACTAATTATTATAAATAAGTTAACATATTTTTGTATAAAGTATAACGTCTCTCGGTGCATATTATAATTGATCATGTCAACAACTATATTGGCTATATCCAACACCTGACGACCGAGACTTTTCAGTATTCGAATGTTGTCCTTTCACGTAACATATTTTCAATTTGTTAAAGTAAAGTAATGAGCTTGTAATTTTAGATCTTTCATTGAAATTCGTTACATACATACATACATATGTAATATACAACAGATAAACCTCATGTAATTTATACTACATCACTTATTACAGCTTAGAGCAATATTGAAAGATGTTTCTAGGCAAGATTATTTTTGTAGTCTGTTTTCCCAATAACTGCATTCTTTGATCGAGCAGCATTCCATGACAGCTAATATGTACTCGCGCTGAATATTTCGCAGATCAAACATCTATAGCGACACGCAATATTGAATTTGCGTTTTAAATTTTCTTATGAATTCCTAGAGCGATTTATGCCTAGTATATTTGTATGAGTTTGCCGCAGTTTAAAAAATAAAAATTAATTTAAAAATAGAATTTTCCTAGGAGTTTGATTGAATTCGCATATTCTTCTTTTCATATTCTATTTCATTTATTTGAACTTATAAAGCCAAAAGAATTACTCAAATTTATATTATCTATATACGTATAACATTTAGGACAGGGCAATTCCATAACTGTAGCAGCCGGATATCTCAAGTGAAGGTTTTGCAAACCTTCACTATAATGAACATCACACGCCATCATACTAATAACACTTGAACATACACGTAAGTCACATCAATATTAACGATCACGTTTAACGTTCCTGCGGCATAAATCAAAATTGCACCTGATCGGCATACAATCATACAAATGGAGTATGCTGCTACCACAATATATTTGGTGCAGCCACACGGAAATGTCATAAGATTCGAGAAATCTATATCGACCGTAAACGTATCGAAAAAAATCGTCTGAAAAATTGAATAGTAGCGCCGAAGAACGCGGCGAAAATGACAATACTACAAACAACTCGCCGACTTTACTTTCTAATAAGAATTTACCTTCTGGTTCCACATGTTACGCTGGTTCATTTATGAAACAGACCTTTTTAAACTACCTGGCCTCCAAATGATCTACGAAATCTCAAATCAGCGAATTAAGTATTTTTTATATATGAATATCAGAACGTTCCTATTAAACTAACTTGATGTTTATCCAAAATAATAAAATTACACCATTTGACAAGGTATATGTGTACCGTATAGTGCAAACAGTTGCCACTTCTATCCTAAATATGATGGCGGAGTAATAATCGATTATCTTGATATCATGATTACATCAAAAGTTACAAAGTGGTGGTGCAGGTTCAATTAGAAGTTACACCGCCTGATTTGTCTGGTGCAACTTCAAGGCCCTATCAATATCATATATCAAACATTTTTATACGAAAAAACATTGAAAATTTCAGAAAGATAACAATAAAAGACACACCCATAAAAATACCTCTATTAAAAGTATATTATATATATGTACATATAGCTTGTGATTTTTATTGAATTTAACGAATTTTCCCATTTATACTATACCACAAATTTTATTTGCTGCATTGACCTGAATATATTTGCAATAAGCTAAACAAAAACAATTTTGATTAATAAAATTTTTAAATAAATTCCTAAGATTTGTTTAAAACAAACTATAAATGTACCAAATGCTACATCGAGACGATAAATCTATTTATTATACGTATACTACTATAATATGATTATAGTATAGTATATATATTATATAGGTATAATACAGATAATACTCGTGTGTGTTTTCCCATTTTGTTTACCTTTACTTCTTGGTGCACAGCACAACTCAAAACAGAAAGAAAATTCTGCGTGGAAATTTTGTATTTTCATTTATTTCACATTACTCTTTTGACCTATATATTTCAAAAAATTTCTATACAATGAATGACCTATATAAATATGTATACATTATATAGAAAACTTGTGCTATTTGCTCTGCTATTTCATATACATAGTACATAATATGTATAATAGTTGGATAGGTTATATTTAGAAATATGCATATTGAATTTAAATATTTTTAGAAAAATCGATAATTTTATTTTATAGATATTTGACATGCGGAGATAATAATACAACGAATGTACTGTAGTATAAAAATTATCGTATTAATCTGGGTCAGGCAATCCATCCACATAAAGGATGCGCATCTATATACTTGTTTACTAAATCATAATTGATCACGATTGGAAATTGTTTACAAACAAAATGAGTTGCTTCTAGTTCAGTTCAATTATACCATATACATATATACATATTATGTTAATTGTTTTTGTATATTGTGTTTGTGACTTCACATTTATATGACAGTAACGCGCCCTAATTATTTTGTAGCATACTGAATTAAATATCCAAAAATATAATTTAATTTAAATAGATATCATTGAACCCGTATTTTATATATATATACTGAATTATTTATAGGTCGACGGTTTTTTGCAGATATTCAACGAACAGGCCCGTGCAGGTGCCCACAAAATTTTGAAACGAAATATGAAGATATGTAGTATCTCAAAATATCATAAGATTAATTCGTAGGAATGTGGAAAGATGGATGATCAACTAATGTCAGCTTTTATTAAAGGACCTCTATTTCATTTAACTCAGAAACTATTTTTAAACGGGCATATTCTTAGACGAACAAGTCATAAAATCAAGAACATTAGGTTATCTGCTTCATGTAAAACTTTGCCAGATAGAATTTAAATCAGCTCGCACTAGTTTCGATGAGTTTATTTATATATGGATTCACCGAAACACTACCTTAATTTGCGTTTGTAAAATAACAAAATTTCATGAGTCTAAAGAAAATTAAAAACAAACTAGAAATTAAAATTAGAAATGTATGTTGTTAATTTTAGAGAAAGTATTTCACCACCAATAAGTGAATTTCTAACATAAATTAAAATTAAAGAAACTTTTTCCAAATTTAAATACATAATACAAATAACAATTGCGCCACCTCATCGATCTTTTAGAATTTGGAACTTTAGCTAAAGATAAAAATGTATTAGGGTCAACGATGACTCAAAATCGACTAATCGGCATAGAACTGGAATTAATTGAAAATAAATTAGAATTATGAAATCATGAATTCTATATAGTCTACAATTTATCTAATAAACATTTAACTATATTTTAGGGCTTAAAGTACCTATATAGTACAACCCCAGGGTACCACCATCCACCAATCTTTTTGCCTTTTTTAAATATTAAATAAATTCTTTCGTTTCTAAAAAATTTCATTAGTTAGTATTGGTTACCTACATTTCACTACAAATCACTTGAATATAAGGAATATTCAATGGTAACCTTCTTGGATATAGAGGGGGCCTTTAGCAACGTCAGACCGGGGGCAATCACTCGGTTAGTATTAGTTAGTTAGTATAAGTTAGTATTGGTTACCTACATTTCTATATTGAAACAAAATAGAGTATTTCTGTGTATATATACGAGACACCCTATTAAATAGTTGCACAAAAATCTTTCTAAGTATTAACTAATGATGGCTTGTAATGTAACTAGTTTATATATAAAAACTACATTTAAATACATTTCTTTGGCAAGTATATTATATCAAATCTTTAAATTTAAATAAAATTCAATCAAATACCGTTTTATGAAATTAAAATAAGTCAAACCTCAGTGATTCAAACCTCATCTAAATTTTCTTTCTAAATAACATTGTTTTAGTACTGACAATCTGAGTATCATTGATTAGAAATTTATTTTTAAATTTTACTAATATTCAACTTCAAAATATCTCAAATTCTGATATAGTCAGTTAGACGAGAAAATGTTGCACGCTTTAAAAAAATTATCAAGCTTGAACACTCTGACACAATAAAGTCAAAATCATGATTCTCTTAAACGATGTTTTCAAAAATAAAATGAATTACTTAACTATAAATTTAAATATATATTATTATTTACAAGAACTAAATTTGGTTTCATGAATTCCATTTCCATTCAAGAAAATCTAAAATAAAAAAATCCAACCCAAACCAAATCCCTCCCCAAAAATGTTTTCATCAATGAAAATTATTTTTGTTTCCTATAAACATAAACCAACTCATTAAATCAAAAATAATTGAATCATGATGTTTGCCAAAATACTTTAGGTATATACTCGCATTACTCGCATGCATCATATGTATTGTATATATATAAATAACATACATTTTTGATTATATATATTTTCAGATGAATTGCAGATCCGACAAAATTCAACAACATCAAGTGCAACAACAGTGTCAACTACTACACTGTTATCGAATGCAAGTGGTACATCCGTTGCTAGTACATCCCAACAACAGAATACTAGTGAACGATCGAGATCCGACTCGAATGGTCGATCGGCTGCATTGGAACGAGCGTACGTACATGATGTGTATGAAAATTGCGAGGAGCCGGTGGGGCCAATTAGGCCACGTGTAGCACAATTTTTAGCTGGCCTTGATGCTGGATCGCTAGTATGTGATGTAGGATGCGGTAATGGACGATATTTAAATTCGTGCAACCCGCTAATTTATACAATTGGGGTGGATCGATGTTATAGACTGGCCAAATTTGCACGCGGTAAAAATAGCGAAGTAGCAATTTGTGATAATTTAGAATTACCATTTCGCGACGAATCATTCGATGCAGTATTATCATTAGCTGTAGTTCATCATTTTGCCACAACTGAGCGGCGAGTGGGCGCGATTCGAGAACTAGCAAGAATATTACGAATTGGAGGGCGTGTGATTATATCGGTATGGGCATTAGAACAACGACATAAACGATTTGAATCGCAAGACGTACTAGTTCCATGGCAACCGCCTAAAAATCGTAACTCAAATATATCAGATGACGGTAAGTAACCAAATTAACCTAGAAAAAATCTCTAAGGCTACACATAACTAAAAACTATTATTTTGTAGAAGACGACGAGGATTTTCTACCACCATACCATGCATACACAGAAGACTCAACAAATTCAAGTCGATCGGCTGGTGATGGTGACAGCTCAAGTTTATCATCGTCATCACCTGGCGAATCATGTTACAGTTTTGTACGACGAGCCATACAAAAATTAGCCGGTGGCAAAAAACATCCATGGTTTCTAGAATCATGGAACTCAAAGGATACAAAACATGGCAGTAGTCTAGATTATGAGGATGCAAAAGATTTACCAATCGAATTAAGGCGACTGGAAGATTTTGACGATTTACCCGAACCTCCATTATCAGCCGGTTTAAAAAGTCGTAGTTTAGGTAGTATATTAAACCCACCACCACGGACAATTGTTCGGTCACGTTCGAGTGTACCAAGTTTGGGGGCGCAAATACCGGAACCAATACCACCGCCTGTCGTATCCGAGGCATCAACATCATTACGTCGACCAAAGCTAGTGAAACAAAAACAATCGGTCTGTGATGATACCGACTTTCCATTATCCGAATTCCCTGCTGTTATAACTAAAGAATCTCGACTGTTGCTACGAAAACAGAGTTCGTTGAACGAAGAACTAATGGCTGAGAGTCGACTACGCGAGAAAGAACGAGTTCGTAAGCGTATACAAAAGCAAATGTCACTAAACGAAGCATTTTTGTGTCGATCTGTATTCACAAAGCGGTTACAAGTTATTCGGGAAGGTTTTACCACAAAATTAAAATCATCAACTGGGAATATAGAGCGGGTGACAAAAAATGGTTTTGTTAAAATTATTCAGAATATCAAAGGTGGTCCTCATCAACAATCACCCTATAGTTATAATTACACAATGAAAAATAGTTACAGTAGTTTATCGGAGCGAAATAATTCGGTTCCAGCCCCATCGACCTCATCGTCGGATGGTTCGAATTGTAAACAAACGAATGATACAGATAAAAATAGTGTACATAATAGCAGTAATAGTAGCAGTAGTTGTAATAGTGCGGACGACCAAAAAACAAGACGACATTCACGTGAAAGTGGATCCGATTCGTCGAAAGATAGTAGTTTACAAAGTGATACAAGTATCGAATCGGAGGATAGTTTCGCGTCGGTTATATACATACCAAAAACCGAATCAAATGTTAGTACGACAATGACAACAACAACAAATTGTGATTTACATTTAGCGACTACATCGAGTTCAACGGTGATGGCGACCACAACAACAATCAATAATAATACATTTAAAATGCCATCAGTGCCAACATCACCATTAATAATGGCATGCCCAACACCAGCACATTCACCAGCACCACCTCGATGTAAATTACAAGCGAACATAATTGAAGGTTCACGATTCACATTTGAAGAAGCACAAATTCAAAAATCTGACGATCAATCACTAACGGCACCAACAGCAAAACCAACACCACCCACGACGACAACAACCAAAACAAAAGTGGCGAACCCAACAATATTAACAAAAACTCATCATTCAGCATCATCATCCGTAATCAATACGATAAATAATAATGTTAGTAGTAGTGCGGGTAAATCATCTCCGTCGTCGACATCGAAACGATCAAAAATCACGAGGCAACAAATCAAAGATTTACCACCCATACCCAAATTTAGAAAAGCACCAAGTTTTCCAATCGTACGCCGTACAACAACTGCACCAGCTGTGCCAAAACTAATGTCACTTGAAATTTTTAATCCGGAAACCGATGATTTAGATAGTGATTCAAGTGAACCCTCGTCACCCGATTCAATCGATAGTGTAATAAATGCGTTACTACCAAAATCAAATAATGATGATGATGTTGATCTAATAGTAGTAAATAATATTGAATATGATGAGGATAATAGTAGTAGTCCTAGTAAAATGCATATAAATGAAGATAGTGAATTACTAATATGTAATGATAGTGATAATTGTAATAGTAATACAAGTAGTAATAATAATAGTGAACAAAATCTAACACAACAACTAAAAAATGTAGTTAACATAAATTTAACAAATAGTGATGATAGTAATAAATTATGTGATAAAAATAAAATTCAAATTGGTGATAATAGTAATGATATTAATAATGAACTAAGGAATGGTGATGTTGTGGATCATCAGCATTTGGTGGATTTTGCAGAGAAATTAAGCGCCCAGTTGTTAAAAGAGCTGGATGAAAAGCATAGTAACAAAAAACATAGTTTTAGTCGCAGTAATAGTATTAATGAGGATCAATACAATAATAGTAGTTTGGATAATGACGCAGATGATGACGATGATGGCGATGATGATGATGATGATCCATATTTGAAAAAAATTAACGGGGAAATACGCGACTTGAGTAATTTACGCGAAGAGCTGCGAGAACGTCGATTAATGCTAGCTAATCTAAATATAAATAGTAATAACAATAATAATATTAATTGTAATAATAATAATATTAATAATAGTCGGACAACAAATCAATCGGATACAATTCACGAGGAGGATGAAAGTGATCATATAGGTAGTTTGTACGAGCATCATACATCGTACGATGACATTCGTATATATAATTTAAATGATGATGATACTAATGATGATTCATATTCAGCAAATAAAGAAACAGCCTTATTAATACAGGAAGAGTCTGTTGATGAAAATTTAGATAAAAAACTATCAGAACATAACTATTATTATAGTAGTAACAATAATAGTAATAATAACAACAATAGTGTTGTAAATTCATCATCAAATCAAAGTACAGCAGCAACGACATCTACATCTAATAACAATAGTAATAGTATTACCAATCATCATTCACACAAAATATATCAAAATAAATTAAATAATAACAATAATAGTAATGAAACTAGTGGTAGTAATAATAAAACTAAATTAACAAATCAACAACAAACATCAAATGAATCACATCAAAGCGTTGATTCTGCATCATGGGAACATTCAAATAGTACAGGTTCATTAGATAGCCCATCGGTTGGTGGTTCAGCCACCCATCATCGTTATTATCATGTATTTCGGGAAGGTGAACTAGACTCGTTGATCAATCATCACGTAGCTAGTTTGCATATTGTTTCATCGTATTATGAACGGGCATCATGGTGTGTGGTCGCCGAAAAAGTACAAGTATGGACAATTTGAGGATTATTTAAGTATTTTAGTTTCTAAAATAATTTAACTTAAAACAAAAAAAAGGGGGGGATGCACTCTCAAAATTTATATTATTGTAAATACTCAAATAGTTATACTCATTACATAAAACAGTTTAAACTATAACTCAATACTGATATTATTTCAACACATTCCAATGAACGAACATTATTTTATTACATTCCCTTGTGTTCAGAAGAAAGTAAAAAACAAACCTAACCTATATATTATAAATTAAAAATAACCTAACCTATAAATTATTTTAAACTATGTATTTGTTAAATTATAAATACAGTTATAAAAATAAAATTATCCAGACACTTTCAAAAAAACACATAAATACATATTATGTATATAAATTAATATAATAATATTTAAACATAAATAAACAAAAAACAAAAATAAAAGGGTGCTATCTTTTGACCGCACTGTAAATAATTATAAAACAATATTAAATTATATAAAAAATTAAGATAAATTTAAAATTAAAACAAATGAACAAGAAGCTCAAATTAAATTAATTAACAAATTATAAATAATAAATAATTAATGTATTTATTTATGAAATCAGATCAAGTTTAAATTCGAATTTTACCAAAAAAATTAATTATTTCTCATAATACAATATACTCGTATATTTACATATATAATTGGCTCGATTTGTAATATATTTAAAAAATATGGTATGAACTGAATATTTAATTTACTTTTTAAATTATTATTATTATTAAATATATTAATTATAATAGTCGAAATTTTCAGAGGAAATTTATGATGTTTACTAAAAAAAAATAAAACTAAAGTTAACATAAAATTATTAAATATTAAATGCTTTTATAATAAAAATTATGTATATTTTAAAAACACCAATTTTAAAAAGTATATAATATATCTACTCGTATACATAAGTATTTACTATACTGACAGAAAATCGATATCGAAGTATATTACAAACATTATTAATATACATATGTACATGCCTCGAATTTCACCATAATAAAATACAGTCAATTTTTGAAAAAAATAATTTTATTTTATCCCTTTGGTTTTAGGTGTTTGTCGCTATAAAAAAATAACGTTAAGATTTCATCTTTCCATATAATAACCAAACTGTTTTATATAAATCAAAATCTTACACGCATGATAAGACCTGACAGGTGCATTATTATCGTACTACTCTTACCTTGGTTTAGGCAAACAAAATCTGCGATCACTCGATTAGGCTTTGTATTAATTTATTTTATAAAGAACTAGCTATTTTCAATAAACTAAATTAATAAAAACAGACAGTAACTTTATAACAAAAAGAATTTGCAGAGTAAATGGCATAGTTGTGTCATAGTAAGATAATATATTATGTCTCTCGATGAAAACCTATATACGGATACAGGCTTATACGTCTTTTTTAGTTTAGCTCTATCGTCGATATAACAAACATCTGCAAGTATTACGTCATTTACTAACACCATCTAATATGGATTCGACCACTATACACTAAATTAATTAAACATAACAGACTTTAAAGACACCTCATTGACCCACACGAAGACTTCCTATATCGTGTTATAATTCAAAGATTTATTGAAGGTATTAAATTTTGATTAATATTCGTCCACGCTCGACAATGTTTTGTCATTTAAGTGATCACAACCTGCAGGAAAAAACAGAGACGAGATTGAACGTTAAAAGTCCTCTGTAACGATGGATATATGTCAGAAATGTAAACCTGAATGATATACACATATAAAAACTATATATACATACATAAAAACTATACGGTTTGTATAGTTTTAAACCGAGCCTGTCGAGAATTTATACTAGATCGTAATAATTACATTTAACCGGTGTTACTGGTGATTTGATCCATATACCATATATGTTTCCTTTGGGAGTTCTGAACTAATTAATTTACGAAGATTTAAAGAATTTTTGAAATTAGTAATTTAAATATTTATCTATATTAGATGTGCAGGAATCTAGTTGCCTATAATTTTATGGCAAATAACAGCCACAAGAGCGCAAGTGCCACTAAGATGTTGCTCCATTTTGATTGAGTTTTAAAAATTCGATTTTAATACATTAAATATTACTAATATTGTTCGGCTAAACAACAGTAAAATTTCTAATTAAATATGTGTGAATTTTTTTCCAAAAGAAATTATTACAAAATGATAACCAATCCGGTTGTGCCCATATGCCATCAACAGAAAATCTAAGCCTAAGTGGAAGGATGACAAAGACCAGATTTGTCTCGTTTTGCTTTCTTGATGTACAAATAGGTAAAGACATTCTATTAGTATCTCTCGTCAACGATTAACAATCTGTACACTAAAAACAGTATACGACTCAAACTAAAACTATTATTAATCTTAGAGCATTCAAAATGTAACTTATAATCTTTCTCACCAATGAAACTCAAAAGCTAATATGTATACAGAAACATGATTATGCATGTTCAAAATACGCATTACAAATTTTTCAACGTACATCCATATAAATTTCATTTTACCAAATAAACTAAACTATATTACTAACTATATTCTATATATGTACAACATAATTAACATTTCATCTATCAATTTTAATCACCTTTTACACACAAAAATAATAATATTTCACTGCAAAATTACAAATTTAAATGACAGAATTGAAAAACAACCGAGCTCATACGTACGTTACATCTCATCTAATGTTAGTACTTTTTTTAAAAGTAAGTGTAGAATAATAATTCCATAAATGATAAACATGATACATCTAGGCAAAATAAATTTTATAATTTATTTTTATTATTATTTTTATATAAACTAAATAAAAACAAAATTAAGCACATGCGAATTGATATAAAAACATATTATTCATAATTTATTTATTATATTTAAACTTTAATCTATATAAAATAAAATCTCTACATAAATTATAAAACTCTCCAGATTATATGTTACACACACAAAAAATTTCCTCTGAATAATGAATTAAAAAAAGAAAAATTTAAAATGCATACATTAGTTGCTTTCCAATCGATCATCACAAGTCGGTTTGTGTCTATGCTTAAATAAAATACTCGTAGCTTTATTTCTTAAAATGTGAGTAGTTTATTTTAAGCAAAGAAAAATCTAAGTACTTTTATCAGTGGTCCGATTGGAAAGCCACTTATATACTTTTATTAAATTAATAAATGTAAATGAATAATATTTTGGCCTAATAAATTATAAATAATTAGAAAACTCATTTATTACGATTATCATATTATTATTGTAAGTTTAATTAAATATTTTTTTATTATCGTACTACACACAAAAAAATATAAATACAACTTTTGCTGAGAGCCTAAAAATTTAACAAATTTCATTATTAATTATTATCAAAATTATACGAATATTTAAAAATAAAGTACACATTATAAAAATACAAATTCCTATCTACAACGAGAATCAAATATCCCGCATAATTTATATAATTTCCTTCCGTCATTTTTTTTTTCGATCATTTAATATACACAAAATATGTATTTTTATGTTAAATCAAATTATATAAATTAATAAATAATATAAAAGTATTATATGTTTAAAATAAATAAATTAATTAAAATGTAATGTTATTTTTAAAAAAAATATTATTATAATTACTAAATTTTCTATTTTGTATTTGACGTTTTTCGGAATAATAAATTTTTTTTTTAGTTAATTAATAAATGATAATTAATGTTAATTGATAATTAATATTGATGTTATTTTCAGGATATTCAAGCAGAGATATAAAAAGTACTACATATTAAAAATCGATTTATGAAAAATACACTAATCCTACTTGTGCCTACTATTTATGCTAAATTAATTATTATATTTATTTCATAAATTAATGGTCGAAAATTGGGCTAATAAATGGTATCGTAATTTGTATTATATAATTTTAATATATTTAAATTTTAATTATGCAAAGATTAGATTTTATTTTGACGTTAATGACGGTTATATACTCAGAAATGGCGACCATTAATTTTAAATTTAGTTCTTTTATTGAATGGGATCGACTAAAAAATAAATAAAATTATATAGAAGCGCTTATTAAATAGAAAATTTATTTCTAAATTAAATTAATAAAAAGGACATTAAAAACTCATATTTTAAAAGATTTAAAAAAAATGGAAAATCTAACAATCAATTTAAAAAAATAATTAATTAAAATTTTTAAAGTAATTATGTCATTTATATATAATATATTTTTTTGTATTTATATTAATTTAAAAAAAAAAAATAACTAAAAAAAATAAAACCAAAAAAGATTTAGACAATTTATAAAAATTAATTAATTAAACATAATATATTGATTTTTATAAATTAAGCAAAATTTAAAAAAAAACAATTTGTTATTAATTCTCTACATAATGAACAAAAAGAATTGCATACATTATTATCAAATACAACAAAACTAAAATAAATCATGTACATATACAATTTATTATATATTAAATTACAAAAAAGATCATTAATTAATTTAATACTATTATATTATTATTACTATATACTATAAAATATATAAAACTGTTATAATTAAATAAATTTCACAAGGAACAAAATCCAAAAAATAAATATTTGTTTTACTTAAAAATATAATAATTTAAATAATTAAAAATATTTAAAATTATTTGTAACAAAAAACAAAAACTTCGTATTTCTAAAACATATAATAAATATTATTATATAAATAAATAAAATAAAAATATACATATTATATAAAAAATAAAATAATAAATTGTATTTAATAAAATTAAATTTAAAAAAAAATTATTATTGTTATTTAAATAAAAATAAATAAAACTATAATTAATAAAACAATTCAGTTGCGTATAAAAAATCAAAAAAATCATTAAATTAAACAAAAAGTATATTTAAAAATATTGTGTTTTATTTTAGAACAAGGTGATAAATATTTTTAAAATGACGTTAATTGTAGAATGGCACCCAATTAAAATGTCGTCACAATAGTTGTCTACGTTGCCTATAGCTATATTCGTCTATAGGTAAAGACTGGAACGATTCATAAGTGTACCAAGATTATTCAGACCACGTGTCTTTCATAACAGAAACTAAATTTGAAAGGCGCTGCTGTTAAACATTTTAATTTTTCAACCATTAAACTATTCGAACCAAGTCTGCAAATTATGATCTTGGGTATTGTTTGAGACCAATATTTAATCAGCCAGGGATGCGATATTTCGATCAATCAATTATTAACACGTTCAGTTGGACTAAAAACGCATAGTACAGTTATATGGGTAGTTTAAAAAAGTCTATGTTCGATGAGGGATTATCAGTTGTTGTACGGTGCTCAAAGGACGAAGGTGTCTTTAATGGTACTAAAAGGAGTTTGCAAAATAGTATTTCGTACGATTTCTATTTACTTGCATTTTTATAATTACCCTAAATATTGATTAAAATATTTATATTAAATACAATTAATATTTATCTTCATAAATCATGTATTATTTTATTGATAAATACGACCGAGCAATACAAAGATCGCACCCATTGTTATAATAGCGTGGCTTTTCTTACCAAATATATAATATAATAAAATTATGTTTAACATAATTTAAATTAAATAACATTTAATTATAAAAATAAAAACTATGATTAAAAGTAGAATAATTTGATATTTTCTACAACTAAGTTTCATGTTTACAAAATTAAATCGACGGCATTTTAATACGCCATTAATTTGCCATAATTTTAATCCGCATACTGTACCATTAAATTTTTTATTTCTTCTCTAAAACTTTGAATATTAGTGTAAAATCCATAACTTGGTACACTACAATTCGCGGCTGTTAAACTTAGCACACCATACAAATAAAATCGCAAACGATTATTAACCAATTTTTCAAAAACCAGCCCGTGTCCGCTATCCCCGGAACAAACAGTAGAGTAATCAAAATTTCCGGCACAAAATTTATCACTCGTCAAATAATTAATCTCATTAAGCCGGCCATTATTTCGTAAATGTGATCGGCAATCGTCTACGATCGGATGGGACGTATAAATTAATTCCTCACTCAATTGACCATTTTCTACACTTCCCCATCCAGCTATGCTTCCGTGATCTAAGTCGAGTAAATTTTCTTTTATTTCATTGGATTCGGTTTCATAGTCGATACAAACGGGTTTTATATGCACATCGAAACGTATAAACTTTGTCAGAACTATGACTATTATATCATTTTGATAGTACGTCTGTTCTCCTATATAAGCTCCCAAATATTTTGTATCACTTATTTCGTGCATTTGTACATTTTCGTTTAAATGCGAATGATGAAAGTGACGAAATTTATTGCCGACTCCAAGTAAGTAAATCGTATTTTTGGTGAAGCAATGTGCAACCGATATAACGAGCTTAGGGCTGATAATATTTCCGCCACAAATATATTCATAACTTGGCGGAGTTTTACGATAAAGTGCGGCAACCCAAGGATATATATGTGTTGAGGTTGGTATTCCGTTTGACATAGACGGAATCATATATCGACCACTTCGTTCTCCACACACCATTGTACATTTTGGTATTTCACCGCCCGTCCATTCTCCATTTAAATCACACGTTAGTTCTGTGTTTACTTCGCTATAGCTGTAATATTCTGGAGCGCAGACAATTTTAACTTTTGCACCAGCATTCATTGTACCCCAGCCACTAGTTATCGAGAATGTCTTAAAGTTATTATTAAATATTAGTTGTAGGCTTGCTTTGGTTAAGGATTCTGTGCTGCAGGTAACATCGCTATTATTATTCGAATTTGATACACCTAGATCAGTATAATAACACTCTGGATACGTTCCGGTCCAACTCCCGTTTGCATCACATTTAATTTGGGTAGTTAACGAGTTGTCTTCGCTACAAACCATTTGAACTGTTGTACCCGGAAATATATACGGCTCGGTACGACAATTAATCGTTTTTCTGTTTTCATCACGACACATCTGCCAATTATCATTTTTATCCTTCAAAGTTTGCCATTTATTATGCCTATCATCGTGAAAAATAGTTTTTGGGCATGTTTCTATATAAAAATATAAAATAAAATTATTAGTTATAAAATTGGTTTTGTTAGCAATATGAAGTCGTACTTGTGCATCCAAGAAAAGTTTTGTGTTCCCACTCTGCTATTCCATTTTTACCCACCTTACAATAATTCGTTCGCCATGATTCAGAAATTTCTGTATACCCGTCTGTACAATTGTACTCAATAAACAAATCGTTTGTATTGAACACTGTGCCAGGAGCCGCTTCCAAGACATCATTGTAAACGAACACTTTAGTATTATTTGGTGGCACATTCGGTAGCACACAGTGACATTTCATTTCATCTTTATTATTCGCACAATCGTTTATATCGTTACACACGTTAGATTTATCAATACAATGATTTGGGGGGCCACAGAAAAATTGGTTCTTGCTGTGTACAGTTTAGATATTAAATATTGCGAACATAAAAATAATTCAGTTTACTCAACTTACGAACAACATTCCATCTCATCGGAACTATCGAGACAGTCCACTATCCCATTGCAGCGACTTTCAATCGCAATGCATGCAGCATCAAGGCATTTAAATTGTAATGCACTATCACATTTCTCATCATTAGTTATATTATTTAATTCATTATCACGTAGAGTCGAATTGGCAAACAGGACGCCATTAAACATTAAAATTATTAAAGTCAAAGTTTTTATTACGATATGCCTCGCCAATGAACAATTCATTTTAGACTAAATGCGATAATTCTGAATTTAAAATGTTTAAACATTTTGTAAATGTATATTTATTTATATAATTTCGGGGTTATCTGTTAATGACCTAATAATATGTTTTGAAGATTACGTGCACAACCTGAAAAAATTCTATTTTAAAGAATTAACAAGTTTTTGTTTGCATTTGATTATTTTAATACATGATATCACTAATCTATATAGATTTAACCTGTGCATATTAACTAAACTATTAATTATGAATCAATGTGTCTGTAGTTACTTATTATACATAGCAGGGTATAACATTTTCGGATAAAACCCAATTACATAGGTTGAGAGGATTCAGAATGAGCAAAAAGTTGATTTGATTTTAAATTTTAAATTGTGATGTGAAGTGTTCAATCACAGGTTTGAACATGTGCACGGTGATATTCAATTTCACTTCAAATATTTTGTCTTTCATTATATTTCATTATAATTACTTTGAGTCATCATATTATATGCATTTCCGCCAGAGAAATATGTAGTATACTCGTATGTTTAATTATGTGTATACAACAAAAAATTAGTATGTATATAAGAAAAAATAAATAAATAAACCAGTATCTAGTATAACGATATTCAGTTCAATTCATTTAATTATTAGACCCCACCCGTGGTAATCTAATAATTAATATTGGTCCTTCGAGCCAACCAACAACCGGCTATACATATATAAACAACTATAAACAGTCATGACAAAAAACAATGGTTGCAATTCGGCGATACAATCTAGTGGTCAATCACGCAAACATAAGGCACAAGATGTTAAGCTACGTTTATGCCATAGATTAATAGCCGACGCAGAACAACTGGTAGGAGCTGAGAGTGGCCACGATCAACTCCAACACAAACTGCACCAACTCGATTCCAGGGTGACACAGATCGAACAGCTTCACGAAGAACTATTAGTGGACGCCACTCCAGAGGAAGAAGCCTCTCTGCCTTTTTTTTTTGAAGACCACTACGCAGTCTTGATCAACAACTACGAGATACTGCGACCCAAAATCACCAAGCTACTTTACAACAACCAACAAAAATCAAGGGGTCAAACTGAGGCAAATTGAAATTCCACACTTTCATGGCGATCCCCTAAAATGGGCGTCCTTCTACGATCTATTTAGAAGGATAATTCACGAAAACAACAATATAAGTGAAACCACCAATTAAAAACTACGGATCTGGGAAGTGCGGGCAGAATTATAAGCCACCTTGAGGCTACGGGTGATAATTATAATGATGCTTGGCAGCTATTGGTAAACCGATACCAAAATAAAAGGCAGCTGGCGTCCAATCATGTTAACGCGATTCTGAGTTTTCCAGTAATACACTCAGAATCAGCAGCAGCAATAAAAACGTTGTACGATTTATTAATCGTAACATCATAATTCCAATTATGATGAAAAAACTGGACAACGAAACAACCAGGCTATATGAGATGTCAATAACGGATCCCAAAGAAATGCCAACATTAGAAAACTTTCTTAGTTTTTTAGAGCGACGGTTCCAAGCTTTAGAAGCGACAAAAGCAAAACCCATAGGGCGCAGTTCTGGAGCATCCACTCCACATATAGTCCGAGTCAACACATGTCGCACATCACAACCCACAAAAATCTGTATATTGTGTAAACAAGGATATGATTTAACAGACTGTATAAAATATCAACAACAGTCTTCTTTAGAGCGATCCAAATTCGTCGCTCAAAACCAGCTTTGCCACATGTGTCTGAAGGAGAACCACATAAACTGCCCATATTCTATCAGATGTTTAGTATATGCAAGGGAAGCCACAACAAGTTACTGCACTTCAATAACCCCCGGCAACAAACGATGCTTTCCACAATGAAGGATGAAACTTCAAAAATGGAGGCAAGCGAAAACTGCATAATGACAACTCATCTCATGAACAAGGACGAAAATGCAACAGGCACCTTATTGGCCACGGCAATGGTCCAAGTTCAGAATGGGAAACAACAATCCACCATACTACGGATGCTAGTAGATCCTGGCTCACAAATTTCATTTATCACAGAGGAAGCGTTCAAACGAATCAATATACCAATAAAAAAACATACGTGGAGATTGGTGGCATCAACGATAGCAAAATCACAATTGCCACAAGATTAGTCACGTTCCGCGTAGAACCTCGTTTCTCATCTAATTTCTCCATGGAAATGGATGCTTTGATCTTACCGAGTATAGCACGGTCCTTACCTGAACAAACTTTCGATAGCAGAAAATGGAGGCATCTTAATAATCTGATGTGGGCCGACCCGAATTATAATCAACCAAATAAAATCGACATCTTATTGGGCGCATATTACTATCCAAATATCTTCATGAACCAGGTTGTTAAAGGACACCAAAGAAAACCAATCGCTCCACAGATAGAGCTAGGATGGATATTCGGAAATACTTCCAACAAAACACCATCCAGAATCGAGTCAATGGTTACATTGACGGACATCGACAAACAACTAAAGAAGTTTTGGGAAATAGAAGAGCTACAGCCTCAAAAGCTTATGACAGCAGAAGAAAAGATGTGTGAAGAACATTATCATAAGAATCACAGTCGAGATACTAACGGCCGTTACATAGTGCGGATTCCTTTTAATCCAACCTTATCATCACTCGGAACATCCAAGCAGAGAGCCTTAGCAAGATTCCTTCAACTTGAACGACGCTTATCAATCCCCAGTGAGTTTTGAAGGGAATATCGAGAGTGCATAGACGGTTATTTCAAACAAGGACATTTGATTGAGAGTAAGGAGCCTGACCATAAAGGATATTATATTCCTCATCATGCAGTAATCAAAACAACCAGTAATATATACCACAACAAAATTAAGAGTTGTATTTGATGCATCAGCTAAAACAAGCAACAATGTCAGCCTGAATCAAATCCAACTCGTCAATTCTACTCAGATGGAGAAAATATAAAGTGGTATATACAGCGGACATAGAACAAATGTACCGGCAAATAAAAATGCATTCAGATGATCAACAGTACCAGAAAATACTATGGAGAACATCCCCCGATCAAACAATAAAATCATATCAATATATATCACATATCAATCATATAACAACCGTAACATTTGGGATGGCATCTGCTCCATATCTGGCTCTCAAAACATTGCAGCAGCTTGCGGCCGATGAAGAGAAAATCTTTCCAATTGCGGCAAAAATAATAAGAAGCGATTTCTATGTGAGAAAATGCGCCTCTAATCATTCCCAACTAGTAGAAGGTGTCGATCCAGGCTCAAGAGCATTTGAACCTATCATATTTAATGATAAATCCATAAAAACATTAGGATTAATTTGGAATCCAGCCAGTGATACGTTTGAATTCAAGGTGCACCTCACCAACAAAAATGCAAAAATGACCAAACGAAAAATGTTGTCCGAATCATCTAAACTATTCAATCCACTAGGATGGCTATCTCCAACCTTGATACAAGTAAAAATCTTAATGACCCTATGGATCTCTGGCGTTACCTGGGATTAGAAATATTTGAGGGTAAATCATTGCTGATATTTTTTCTGATGTTCCTACTTATGCCGATTTTTAATAACCAGGTAAACTTCAGAAATCAACTATTTATTGTGTTTATAAATGTATCCTAAAATACACTCCACCCATGGGTTTAAGCCGTTTGCTCTATCGATATAGGTTAGGTTAGGTAAGGGTGGCCGTCCTAAAGGACTAGCATAGACACAAAATTGGTCCGTAGCTGTACCACATTTGAGTTTCCTCCTTCACTCGCTAAACCATCCTGAGCTCACCAAGAAGCGTTTAAAGTCACGGATCTCGATCTTGCTAAGATCCGTGAGGTCATTCAATGGGGAAGTTCCCATAAATTTTGTTCTGCTGTACGCTAGACTAGGACAGGTGCAGAGCAGATGGAGTACGTTTTCCTCCTCCTCCTCATCACCACAGCTGCGGCAGAAATCGTGGGCTGGGACACCCAGTCTGCTCGCATGTATCCCAATGAGACAATGTCCCGTTATAGCTCCTACGACCATACCAATATGGTGTCGTCGAAGCGATATCAGTTGGTCTGATCTAGACCGGTCAAGACCAGGCCAGATCTGCCTGGTTATTACACACGAACTGGCGTTAGACCATCTGACGTTCGTTTCTTTTATAGCTTCTTCCAGAAGCAGCAGTTTACATGAAGCAAGCGGTATTTTTATATCCCGCTTACTTTGGTTTATTAGGCGTGCTGTACCCTTGCGGGCCAACTCATCTGCCATTACATTCCCTGCGATATTGAAATGCCCTGGCACCCACGTCAAGCGGATGTTGAACTGATCAGCCATCTCATTTAAAGATGCCAGACAGTTCTGGGCTACCTTCGACGTCAGGGAGTATGATTGTAGCGTTTTAATAGCAGCCATGCTGTCCGTAAAAATGCGAATATCCCTCGTAGATATTACATTATACTTCAACCAGTCCATGACTTCCATTATCGCGATCAGTTCAGCTTGAAAAACGCTGCAAAAGTCGGGAAGACGAAAAGAGAGGTTGACCCCTAGTGCCTCACAGAATACCCCGCAGCCAACCCCTCTATCCCTTTTTGAGCCATCCGTGAAGAAGCTTAGCGCCTCATTGTCCATAACCGTTTCGTTCACCCAGTCCTCTCTGGTGGGAAACTCAGTTTGGAATTTCATCTCAACAGATGGCAAAGGAATAGCATAGTCGGTAGCTTCCGGAATACCCCTGTTGCATACGATAGATGAGTGCCCTGCATTATTACAGGTCCACATAGATATGGATTTGAGCCGAATGGCTGTGCAAGATGCAAGCTGCTCGGCCGCAATATCCAAGGGAGTAAGATGAAAGAGAATCTCCAGAGCTTGAGTAGGTGTGCTCCTGAGAGCTCCACTTATACACAAGCAGGCCGTTCTTTGGACTTTCATCAATAGTTTAAGGTTGGCCATAATTTTTAACGCTGGCCACCAGACAACAACCCCATACAGCAGTATAGGTTTGACCACTGAGAGGTAGAGCCAGTGTACTATGTGGGGCTCCATACCCCATCTCTTTCCAATGGCATTTTTGCAGGAGTAGAGCGCTATAGTAGCTTTCTTTACTCTCTCTACGATGTTTGGTTTCCAGCTTAGCTTGCTGTCCAAAATTAGTCCGAGGTATTTTGCTCTATCCGTAAAGATCAAGCGAGTACCATTTAATATTGGCGGGTCACACTGAGGAAATTTGTGCTTCCTGGTAAAGAGGACCAGCTCTGTTTTCTGTGGGTTTGCGTTCAATCCGCAGCCGCGTGCCCACTCAGAGAGATAGCCAAGCGCGCACTGCATGCGCTCACTCAGCGGTACTAGGATATTTGCCGAAGACCGCAATAGCAACGTCATCCGCGTAAGCAACCACCTTAAAGCCTTGTCCTTCCAGGTTTAGTAACAGGTCATTTATGACCAAGTTCCAAAGAAGGGGGGATAAAACCCCACCTTGAGGTGTCCCTCTGCTCACGTATCTGGCGGCAGACGTCCCCCCCAGATAAGCTGTCACGATCCTGCCTCTAAGCATATGATCTATCCAGCCTCTGAGTGACCCGTCTACCCCCAGACACGCAAGGGCCCGAGTGATTGCCCCCGGTCTGACGTTGCTAAAGGCCCCCTCTATATCCAAGAAGGTTACCATTGAATATTCCTTATATTCAAGTGATTTCTCAATCGGGCCTATAAGGGAGTGGAGAGCTGTTTCCACCGATCGTCCCTTACAGTATGCGTGTTGAGATCCCGACAGCTCGCCCGGCTTGATTGAGCCTCTAATATGAGCCTCTATTAGTCTTTCCAGTGTTTTCAACAGAAAAGAAGATAAGCTTATAGGCCTAAAGTCTTTGAGATAGCAGTGAGAGCTCTTTCCCGCCTTAGGTATAAATATTACTTTTACTTCAGTCCACTTTCTAGGAATGTGACAGAGTTCTAGGCTGCCTTTGAAGATAACTTCCAGCCAGGGTAGGGTTAAGTCAATAGTTCGCTGGATATCCGCAGGGATAACGCCATCAGGTCCTGCCGACTTGTATGGCTTAAAGCTGTTTATTGCCCATAGGATATTCCGCCTTTTTACTATATGACTTACGGAGTCTATACCCCTATTTATCATGGGTCTCTCCGGAGCTAGTACCGAGCACTCCGGGAAATGCGTTTCTAGTAATAGCTCCAGGGATTCCTCACTACATGTAGTCCATGAACCATCCGGTCGTTGTAAATAGCCCGGAATGGAAGGACTAGAACATAGTACTTTGCGTAGCCTGGCCGCCTCCGAGGACTCCTGTATATTGCCACAGTAGAGCCTCCAGGCTCTCGTTTTGGCTGCTCTCAGCTCGTACTTATAGGTTTTCAGGACTTCCTTATAACAGTCCCAATCCGCAGCAGCATTTGTGTGCCTTGCTCTCTTGAACAATCTCCTGCATTTCACACGAGTACCTTGGAGCTCTCTCGACCACCAGGGTGGCCGAGATTTACCCAAGGGCCTACTGATAGGACATGCACCTAACATGGCCTTATTAAAAGCATCAGATAGCCTGATTACTAGAGCATCAAGCTCCTGTGTAGATGCAGGAGGGTTTGGAACCGATACCGGTAATAAGTTACCCAGAATGGTTCTGAAACACTCCCAATCAGTTTTCCTCCTATTTCTGAAGGGTGGTTTGCTAGTGGGTTTTGTATCCACTTCGTACTGGAGATAACAATGGTCAGAAAAGGAATAGTCTTCGGACACTTTCCAGTTCAGTACCCTCTCCTTAATAAAATCCGAGACAAGTGTGATGTCCAACACTTCCTGTCTATTTTTAGTAATAAAGGTTGGTTTGCAACCGATATTACATATATTTAGGTTAGTACTTAAAATAAAATCAAGGAGTAACTCACCTCGCCTGTTTATATCTGTACTTTCCCAGATTGAGTGATGCGCATTAGCATCACTGCCCATGATGACTCCTACCTTTCGTTTTCGAGCCTCCATTATTGCACTGCGCAACCTACCTGGTGGTATATCCTCCTCCTCGTATGGTAGGTAGGCTGATATTAGCCAGAGATTTTGCCCACCCATCTCAATGTTAGCCACCACTACATCAGCGTTGCTGTAATTTAGTAGAATAAAAATATTCAGATTATTTCTAGCGAGAATGCAGGAACATCTTACCTTCATTTTTCGCGTGTAGTAATTTATATTTGGGAGTTCTGAGGCCAAGCACCCGGTCACCATTGACCCAAGGCTCCTGGACCAGAACCACATCAATGGACTCAGATTCCATTTTTAGCAGAAGGGCCGCCGAGGCGGCTTTACAGTGATGGAGGTTGATCTGAAGGATCTTAAGCATTAGATATTGCTTCCCTCCACCACTGTTGAGTCAGACTCCTCTGACGTCGATTCGTCCGTTTGGAGCGCACAGCTTAGTCCCAATGATCTCGAAATCTCCGAGTCCAGGGATAGTGTCTCCTGAGCGTCCTCCGGGATGCCGCGGACTTCTGGGTCACCAACACCAGGCGGGACATCACAAGTGGTTTCCCCCCCTGCTGCAGGTGCCCCAGCTCTGTCAGCCTCATCACGCTTATAGATTTTGAGCGTAATCGCTCCAAAACCATAGCTGATTTGGCCTCCAGTTTTTGCCAAAGCACCCACGGATTCTCTGTCGATGATAATGACGGCCGATCTGTGATCTGCTACCGCCTTTACCTCTTCTAACCTGGCAATCCTCCAGGTGGTCGTTGGCAGATCCGGATTGCTGATTTCCAACATTTCCAAGATCTCCCTTGGATCACTAGGCTCCGCAGGTATCCAGGCTCGCGCCCTTGGCCTGCAGGGAATTTCTTCCCTCGTCACCACTTCTAATTTGGCCCCCGGCCAGACTTCGCCCAGGCTGCCGATCGCCTTTTTATAGAGGGCCACCGACCTTTCATCGGCACAGGCAGTCAGTTTGACGTGACCCCGATGCCACCCTCCGTCTCGGCAGGACGGAGCAGGTCCTGGGTTCTCCCTCATGATTTTTAGGAAGATGGCGGCTAAGGCCTTCTCCACCTTCCTCCAGTTAAGGGCCGTAATGCTCCCATCTTCTTGAGCCCTGTCAACGACTGCCATGAGCAGGTGCTCCTTTAGCACCTCGTTGAAGGGCTTGGTAACATTTCCTGGAACCCGTTTCTTTTTAGCCTCCGTAGGCGGTTCATCATCGGATCTCTGCCTTTTCGGCTGTGAGATCTCGGAACCCTCCTGCTTTGGCTCAGTGATACGCCTTGCCCACACAAGCGTATCCCTATCCCTATCCCCGAATGTTGCTGATCTTGGAGATCATGCGCCAGGCCCTCTTCCTGGTCTGGTAGTAGACTGACGCTGGAGGGCCAGCATTCGTGCCTCTGCCCTTTGGTTTCGAGGGGCCAGCCTCATTTGGTCCTATGCCCCTTTTTGCACTTTGGAGACCGGGCCTAAAGGCCGATGTCTCCATAGCACTGGTTTCCGGTTTTTTAAGAGCACCGGTCTCTTTTTGTTCACTATTTTGACTTTCCATAATAGTTCCCACGAGTAGCGGAGAAAGGAGGTCCACCTGTGCAGAGATCCGCAATGCACAGGTAAGGCTGCATGATCCGGAGGGCGCCAAGTATCCGGATACACCGTTAGAGACTGTGCTAGTTTTTAGACTGGGCCCCCAGCCTGGCCGGTTATCAGCACGGTACGGTTGACACCTTAACCCGGCCCAGTTGTTTAGCGCCGTGTTTTCGCCTAATACACCACATAAGAACATGTTGTATTAGTTGCCCGGTGGTCACCACGGGGAGGTAACACGCGCACTTGTGGAAGCTGCAAGATACGGAGCTGGCAACAAGTACCAACTTGATTCCCCCAAGACAGCTTCACACCAGACCACCAAGACCATCTATCGATATAAGAGCTCGCATAGATTTAGCACCCGCACAAAGTTTCTTATTGATAAGATCAATTTTAAATTAGGAGGAATATTAAATGAATAGTAAGATTTTACCAAGTATCATATCATTTTAATTAAAAGGGTTTGTTCGGCCTTCGCATACATCTGCCATAAAATAACCACGTTTTAGATTTTCTAAATATTAAACAGAATGAGTGTTCACATTCTTATGTACATCGTATTTTGGGTTGGAACCTAGGCGTGGATTAAACCATTATTGACATACTTGCATATCTATATAAGTTTAGTTGGTAAACTAAGGATTGACTCAAAATTTATTGAGCAAAGAAACATCGCAGCAGTATGGGTCAAGCCATTTATTGTCTACCACCTCTATGTTGCCCCCCATATGGCAGTATGTCTACCATCTTAATAAGACTTCTGTCTTTAATTTGGTACCCATCCGACGTCGGTTTGAGTCTCAGGAAAAAGGTTGCGTAAATTCAAATTCATCTGCAGTGAACCACACCGAGTTTGTCTGCATAGTGCCCCGCTTATAATTGTGAATAATACTCATAGTTGTACATTATAATATTTCAATTTCAACTATCTTGTTGAATCCATCAAACTTTCAACTTCATCTCTTGTTCATATAGTCAAACGATCAATTCTTTATCGATATCAATCAGCATAAGTACAAGGATTCACAACAGAATTGGATGTGCAGGGTACAGTTACAAATTATATTTACTAAAAATTAAATTTAAAATTGCAAAAATTGAACACAAAAGTATGTAACATAGAAAATGTTGTAAGCACACTAGAAGTTCGAATTCTTTTAATTGGCGATAACTATGTACTGCTAATCTGATGGATTAGCAAAAGGAGTGCTGCTAATATCATATGAATGCTGTATTTCAGCTGTTGAAGTATCTATATGCTACTTTTACAACAGTTCTCATCTCCATCATTGATAATCTTATTATATAGACACTGCGGATGATTCTATCTAAATATTATGAGACATCCATCTCCGTACATCAGGTTTTCCTGGATTTCAGGCAGGCCTACGACTCGATCAATCGAGAGAGTTTGTGGTCTGCCCTGGAATACCTAGGAATGCCAACAAAATTGGTACGACTGTGTAGGATGACAGTGACGCAGTCTCAATGCTGTGTTAAAGTTGAGAACAGGCTATCGACAATTTTTGCAGTTAACTCGGGTGTTCGGCAGGGAGATGCTCTGTCCCCGATACTCTTTAATCTCATGTTGGAGTACATCTTTCGTAAAACTGAAACACCTCAGCGCAACATCTTATATCGCCAGTCCAATCAAGTGCTTGCATATGCAGATGACATATGCGTGATTGGACTGAATAGCAACTGAGTGAAAGAAATACTTGATCCGCTTGTAGAGTTTTCAGCTTCTGTTGGACTCCAGATCAATGAGTCCAAAACGAAATACCTGATCTCTGGTTTTAGAGACAATGGCACACCAGATTTTAGTAGTGGCCACCACACGTTTGAGGGAGTGAGGAGGTTCAAATATTTGGGCTCTCTTATCACTCACGATAACAGTGTGGGTGAGGATATTAAAGTGCGGCTGGCAGCTGGCAGTCGTTCTTTATATCCTCTAAGGCCACTGCTAAAATCTAAACACTTATCAAGTGCCGTGAAGCTGAAGCTTTACAAAGCGTTGATCAGGCCCGTTGTTATGTTTGGATGTGAAAGTTGGGCGCTGACGGATGAGTACGAGAGATGGCTCTTTACATTTGAGAGAAGAATCATGCGTGTGATTTACGGCCCTAAACGCGAAATAGATGGTACATACCGAGCTCTGTACAATTTCGAGATCAGAGATCTGATGAAGATCCCCGATATTGTACATGAAGTTAGATCTCAGCGAGTACGCTGGCTCGGTCACGTTCTGCGTGCTGATCCGGAACGAATTGTGCAGCGATCTCTGAAAGGAGAGCCACCATATGGTAGGCGCAGAGGTCGTTGCAGGCGACGATGGCTCCACGATGTAGAGAACGACTTGGCCTCTTCAGATTGTCTAAGACAGTATGAAGACCAAGCTCAGGATCGAAACCGTTGGAGCCAGATTGTTGATTCAGTAAGGGGCCAGTAATGGCCTTTAACACTGTTATTATTATTATTATTATTATATAGACACAATACGTAGTTCTACTGCAAAATACTATCATTTGATACTTTGAAGCCCAACAATTTTGGGAAGGAGACCAAACTCCGATGTTCATAATCTCAAAGATAAAATTCCGAAGGTTTGAGAAAATCGGGAAGCCGTAGAATCCCGAGTGTACAAAATCCCGAATCAAAAAATCCCGAGAGTACAAAATCCCGAGAATACAAAATCAATAGGGTTCTGATCATTGTTGCCATATTACTCGTATGTTTAAAAAATCTATAAATTTAAGGAAAAAAATTCATTGCTACATTTTCAGTAAAAATATTCATTAAATTAACATTTTTATCGAAAATGTATGATTTCAGTAAAAGTGTTAATCCAATTATTTAAAATGAATATGACGTATTTCGCCATTTGTCGCCAAACCAAAACAATCTTATCAGAAAGTATATACAGCTATTTAATTAATTACTAAATTCAAAAAACAAACCGTCAAACCAAGCTTATGATTGCTCATTATATTGGTTTAAGTCTACACTAAACATCGTAGCTCAAATTTTAATGATGCTGTCCATCGTATTTTATTTTTATACAAAACGTCAACAACAAAGATGAAAGTCAAAATGTAAAAAAAATATTTTCCTTTTGTAAATTAAATTAATAACTATAGTTAAATCGTTTAATAAGATTAATTTAAGTAATAAAGTGTTTTTTTTAAATACAATGGCCTCATCACAAGATGCATGCTATATATCGTTGTTGGGTTTGGCCGAATATTTTCGCACCTCTAATCCACCAAACATAAAAAAATGTCTCCAATGTTTACAAGCACTATTTACGTTTAACCCACCGCAAAAGATGGAGGCCCGTACACATTTACAAATGGGACAAGTGCTTATGGCATACACAAAAAATGTTGACTTGGCTAAAAAACATTTGGAGCAGGCGGTAAGTTGTATTATTGAAATTCATAAATATTGTGACAAAACATAACCTCATTGTATTTCGTTTGTTTTGGTCTTTTAGTGGAAGCTCTCGGAGAATCTCAACGGATTTGATGATGTGAGATTCGATACGGCCAGTTTATTGGCGCATTTATATCAACAACAGGAACAAAGTTTATTGGCCAAACAGGTATTACGGAATGCGTTAGTTTTATCTCAGAATAATATCTACTGGCTTTGTAAGCTTTTATTCCAGTTGGCGGTAAGTCTGAATTCTAAATATGTAGACATGCCATATACTAATGCTATTTATTTGATTTACAGCAAATTCATGCGACCGACAAGGAATATAATGTTGCATCCGAGCTATTAGGTGTTGGGGCTGAATCAACGGACGAGCAACCAAACGCTTACTATGTTAAAGTATTGTTCTTATTGAGCCGTGCAATGATTTCAATGATCGAACGCAAACCATCCGATGTCCTCGCGTTGTTAAGTCAAGCCTTCACTATAATTGAAACCCATATAATGAATATCCATCTCAAGGAGTACCTTCGCGTATTCTATCTAGTGCTCCAAGTATGCCATAATCTATCGCTAGGCCAGGTAAAAACCGTCAAACCGAATTTACGACAATTACAACAAAGCATACAAACAATTATGGCACCAACATGGCCTTCGGACGAAATTATATTTGGCGGCCCGAACGCACTCGAAATGTTCATGTGGTTACCCAAAGAACAACTCTACGTCCTGGTTTATTTAGTGACAGTATCGCATTCAATGATGGCTGGGTACATGGATAAAGCACAAAAGTATACAGACAAGGCACTGATTCAAATCGAAACATTAAAAGCACAGGAAAATAAACCGATTTTGGCGGTATTTCAAATAATCTTGTTGGAACATATTATTATGTGTCGGCTAGTCATGGGGAATAAATCGTTGGCGATTAAAGAGATAGCGACTGCAAAAGAGGTATGTCTAGCATCGCCGAATAGGATTCTGCTAAAACGACACTCTGGACAACTCCATTGCCTACTCGGACTGTACGCAATGTCGACAAGTTTATTCGAGCATGCTGAGCGTCAATTTTTATCGTGTATCCGAGAAACACAGGAGCGGGATCTTAAATTGTTTGCCAATTTAAATTTGGCTATTGTGTATATACGAACGAAACGGGAATCGGATTTAAAACAAATCCTAGAACTTGTATCGACCGAAAATTCCCAATGCTTGAGCAGCCAAGCACTCATGGGCGGATTTTATTATGTGCAAGGGTTGAATTCGTTCCACAAGAGTAACTTTATAGAGGCCAAGTAAGTCAACGGCCGGTGTACAGTGCGTCAGAATACTAACAATTTTATGTTTTATACTTTCAGACGTTTTTTACGCGAGACCCTTAAAATGGCGAATGCGGAAGATTTAAATCGGCTCACATCCTGTTCCCTGGTACTCCTAAGTCATGTGTTCCTGAGCATAGGAAACACCAAGGAGAGTATGAATATGGTAACGCCCGCAATGCAATTGGCCTCAAAAATTTCTGATATTCATGTGCAACTATGGGGTAGTGCTATCCTCAAGGACCTTCATCGCATGTCGAAGGATTCATTTAAAGAGAATGAAGCATTAAATAATCATGTGACTTTCTCCAAAAGTCTACTTACGGATCAGTACAAGTGTACGACATTTGCGGAGCACGTTCTGATCAATTGGTTTAATGGAGAACCCCCAAATTTTGTTGAGATGAAACAACGATTGAAAATGGATGGTGCGGAACCATCTACATCGGCAGCAATTATAGCGGCGCCACACACTTAGCTTTGAGAGAGAAAGAAAGAGTTTTAGTTCATAATTGAGAGAGGAATAAAATTTTTATTTATTTTGGGAAAGAAATAAAGTTTAATTGTCTGGTCCAATTCCAATTTAACCTGTAGAATGAAATTAGACATATTGCCAACTTACAGCCTTTCAGCTAGTAATGTTGGTTCTTGAATCTAGAATTGATGCTATCCATCAAAGCTATAGCAATGATTTTTAAATGGACCTAGAAAAATTAGAGGTCTCATCCTTCTTAGGATGAGCTTGAAATATTGAACTTCAACAAATAATTAATAATGTACGTATATACGAGTACATACATAGTTGAGGAAAAAAAACCAAACTTTGATAGAAAATCAAATTCAAAATAATTTTATAAAAATAAATCAAAATTACTTTCTATTTCAAACAAAATTAACCTAAGTTATCTACATATCCACTTCTTCCATCATATTATCATCATTCAAACACGTTATAATATACTTTGCTCCATTAATCATTGAATCTGCTTCATTTTCAGCATCATCCTCGAAATTTCCGCCATCATCACTCATGCCTTCTATTGAATACCTTTCTGTAAGCTCCTAAAATGATTTAATCTGATTAGATAATGGTTTTTGAGATTGTGTCGGTATCCAGTTACTTACTAATTTATTTTCAACTATCTTGGTATGACGCTTCATATGCGAATGTAGACCACTGCTCTTAATAAAGCCTTTACCACATACATTGCATCTATGCGGCCGTTCACCCGTATGTATTTTTTTATGTGCTGACATATCACACAGCTGGGCAAATGATTTTGAGCATATTGGACATGAATATGGTTTTTCGCCAGTGTGCGTGCGTAAATGAAGTTGTAGCAAAAATACGCGTGAAAACCCTTTACCACAAATTATGCAAACATGAGGTTTTTCCCCCGTATGCGTACGCATATGCACTTTTAGATTACTCGTTTCGACAAATCGACGACTACAGAAATCACATTTAAATGGTTTAAATCCGGTATGTCGTCGCTGATGCAGATCCAAGCCACCGAGAGTGGTAAACGGTTTAGCGCACACAGTACAACTGAATGGCTTTTCACCGGTGTGCGTCCTAATATGTGATACAAGAGCTGACTTTGTTGAGAACGGTTTTTTGCAAGTAATACATTTAAAAGGTTTCCGCAAATTATTATGAAAATCTTCATCGAATAGCACCTCTAATTCTTCAGTCGGTGCAGCCTCCGTATCATCATTGGATTGTGTCGGTTTTTCTGTTAACAATCCATGGCTCCCCATATGACCAGAGAACTCTTTGTACGAAGAATACACAATTAAACAGATCGGACATCTGTGTAGGTTCTGGGCATCTAAATTATGAACCGATACTAAGTGCCTTTTCAAATTAATCATTTGAGTGAACCCAGCACCGCAAACCTCGCAGAAATGATTTATGTTGGCAGAAACTTTTGTCGTGGACACAGTTTCAGTTGTCAACTTTTTCCGTTTTCGCCTCTCAGCGGGTGGACCTTTTTCCGCATGTGACAAAACCATATCCCTTTTAACTTTTGAATTATCTGTTGCATTTGTTACATTACTACATGAATCATCCTCTTTCGTCTGATTCGAATTCGAATCGAACAAAATATATTTGACATCATTATCGGCCTCGAGATATTCAACATCTTCGTAATTTTCGGTTGTGGGTTGGGTCGATTCGGATTGCATTGTATTTCCATCACTCGGATCATTGTGAAATAGTTGATGTACATTGTCCTGATTTACAGTTGTGATTTCGTACGCTAGGCTCGTGTCATCTAAACTATCTTCTAATTTTACGTCGTCCAAATGGATAATATCATATAATTTAGAGTTTACACCGTCAACATTTACTTCGACATCAGATTGTACAGGCATTTCAACCAACATTACTGGCGATTCAGGAGACACAGTTGTACCTTCAACGTTAGCGGGACCATCCTCCAGTTTATTATCATTATCATACTGAGCTTGTAGCGATTCCAAAAATTCTATACTTTTGACGCACTTACGCTTAAATTTCATTGCGACCAACAGTTCTCGCGTGCAATTCTGGCAAATCACTTTCGATAAGTCGCTATCCTCGGTTATTTGGATGCCGCCACAAAATTCGATCATTTTGGCGAGTGTTTCATCATAGCCTTCGACTTCATGAAACACACTCAGCATTTCATCATCGTTATCTTCGATCCAACATATTCTACAGTTATTTTCCAATAATTGATTGGCCATGATTTAGTTTTTAAACAAATTTCTGAAGAAAATGTAATTAATAAAAAATGTGAAAACACAAACACTACGAAGCTGTCATATCTTGAATTTTGACATATACAATGTTCCGCGCTTGGAATCAAGTATGTCGATGAATGATTAGATTTTATAGTGATATTTATACATGTTATTTAATATATTAACAAATGAAATCTCAATTATAAAATTAACATTTTTAATTCGTTGTCACAATTTTGGTCACAAATTCATATTTTGTCCCAAAAACATTACAGTCCGGCCAAAGGAGGGTTTAGATGGATTCTTGTAGCTCCTCGGTGTAAAATATCAAATTTTGACATTTTTACTATTTACGTACGTTTCAATTTTTTGTTTACGCGTTTTTTTCTATTTTTCTAATATAATATACCATTTTTTGAAATAAACTAACCAAAAATGACTGATTATTGTCGTCTTTGTACATCGATAAAAGAGATTAACGAGCTGTTTAACATATTAGATCCAGTGCATCAAATATCGAATAAAGTGCTAAAATTATGCCAAATAAATTTACTAGAATTTGATTATTTGCCACAAAATTGCTGTTCCATGTGCCTAGACATGTTGAATAGATTTAGCGAGTTTATCGAGAAATGTTCGAATGCACAGGAAACACTTAAACAGGTGTTTAATATAAAAATTGAGCAAACTTTTTTTGAAATTCATGTGGACAATGCCGATGCGGATCTAATAGAGGTGACATTGACGCAGGAGGGGATTGATGCCAGTTTAGTGCAAGATGAGGAGATTGTAGATCATTCGCAATCGCCTAAATGTGATAAATTATCGAAACGGAAGGGTAAATCACCAATTAAGAAATCGATTATGAATTCTGATCAAGAAAATCCGGCAGTTCAAAAGAATCAAGATAAAAGCATAATCAACGAGGAATGGTTAGTTTGTGATGCAGCGATAAGTATCAAAACGATCGAAGTAAACGAGATTGAAAATGATGATATCGTGGACGATGATAGTCTGAATAACGAAGAACTCGATAATTGCATTCCAGAAACTCTAAACACCACTATGGAGGTTACAGTCGAATCATCCAGCCCATCGCGTGTCATTCTAGACGACTGCGACAAAAACGCTGATGGCACAATAAACGAGAAAGGCCTCGATAAACTAAACTACGACTCGTGGAAGGAGTACTCATGGAGTTGTGTCGAGTGCCAAATGAAATGCACAAGCGTAACTGACTTACGTGAACACTTCAAGACGCATCAACAGACCATAAAGTATCATTGCATCGATTGCAACAAGATTTGTATAAAATACCAAACATTTTTGAATCATGTTCGTCGACGGCATCGGCCTCATCTAAAATTGTGCTGTGATATTTGTTCGAAATTATTTTGGCATGGAAAGTTGTACCGGAAGCATCGCACCTTGCACGGAGATGATGATCTGACGCATAATTGTACGACTTGCCTTAAAACATTCCGAAGCAGTAGTGCGCTGCATGCTCATGTTAAAACACACTCTCCGGATGATGAGCCGGATTCAGGTCGTTGCGAAATTTGTGGTAAAACATTCGATTTGCGAGCTAGTCTGTTGATTCATAAGCGGATACATTCGGGTATAAAGAATTTTAGTTGTGACCAGTGTGGGAAAAGCTTTATACAGAAAGGAAATTTGGAGAGCCATCTACTGACGCACACGCCTCTTCAACCGTTTAGTTGCAGCGTTTGTAAAAAGGCGTTTAAGACTCAGATGCGCCTTAACAATCACCTGTCTGTACATTCCGGTCTCAAACCGCACAAATGTGATATATGCGGCCGGGAGTTTCGTGAGAAGGGTACACTACGCGAACATCTTCGTATACACACGGGTGCTATGCCATTTGCTTGCGAATTCTGTGATAAACGTTTCCGGTTTAAAGGAATTTTAACCACACATCGAAGACAACATACAGGCGAACGACCTTATTCATGTATTGAATGTAACCATCATTTTACAAATTGGCCTAATTTTAATAAGCACATGAAACGCCGACACGGGATTAATACAAGTGTCTCAACTCGTAGACCACAAACTATTCCACCATCGGGTATGCCACCGGAATCGAAATTAAATTTCGTGGTGCCTACTATAGACAATAATATAGAACTAGATGAAGTCGAGGAAATAGAAGAAGATGAACCCATTCCGGGTACATTTTATGTAAACGATGTGGATGAAGCCATATCCGATATGCAACAAATTATCGAACAACAAGAATTACAAGTCGAGTGTAATGGGCCGCCATCAATTTTAACTTATATACCATCCGAACCACCCGCGCTCACCTTTTATAATTTGCAAAATTAGAGCATTGTATTGGCAAAATTGCAACAATTTGAATTATTTAACTTCAGAAGAGTAATTAAATAAAACTTTGGATTTTATTTAATTTTTATTGTTTACTGATCGTACTTAACACAGCCAACACTCATCGGTTACAGTTCCAATGCAATGCAGCTATTCCTTAAATCATCATAGGAATGTTGCTGAACCTCATTCTAATCTCGACCCTATCCTTTTTTTATAAAGTTATTTAACCTATTTTTACCTGAAATAAACCGTATTTAATTTAAGAAAAAGGTTCTGGAAAAACGGTAAATTGGAGAATCGTTATAAGTTATAACTATATCTACTAGAACTATGTAGTTCGAAAATTGAATAAATATTAAATTTAATAACATTTCATTTGAAATTATATAAAGTATTGTGATTTTATGGAAATACAATAATTGTGAAAATTAAAATCGTACATAATTACTACTCTGCAAAAAGTTGTCATGCCTTTTAAAAATGACTTAGGAATAATTCGAAAACAAGTATTTACTTGGTGGAGGAGTTAAAAAACAGAAGTTTTAAGTAAATCCTTATCTTACAAGTAATCAATAATTTATTTTTAAATAAATTTCAAAACAGCTGTAAATAAATAAAGTTAATACTTACACTTCTCCCGTAAACACTTGAAATTTAAAAGGTTTATTATTTGATCAATATTCGAGAAAGCAACTAATATTGTGTGCCCAAAAGTAGACCCAATCAAAAAAAAATTCTGGCGTGATTTTTTGCTATTCCTTTAATGCCGATTTCATCATTACGACTATTGAGTTCAAGATTTTCCACTAATCAACACTTCATTTAAATTCAAACCCAAGAATCATTTCTTAACAAGTTAAAACTAATGTTTTGCACCATTATCCTATTGGAAAATCCAATTCAAACGTAGACATTAAAATAATTTTGCCCCAACAGATGGCGTAAATTACTTATTTTAAATAATGTAGTTCATGTAAATTAAACTTGCTTTCACCTGGAAACATAACGTTGCTTATCGTGTCGACAAACGCATATTATACTTACACATACATACTTACATCTCGCTGTTTAAGTCCTACTTTAGTCATTGAATAATTACATATAGAAATGACACGTTGTTATAGCGCTGCCAGCAGAGGTATCTTAGATAAATTGAAATTAAAGGTTTGAGTATACACTACATAGTACAATTTAGTAAAGATTGTTGACACCATGCTCATATGTCGCTGCTAATTTGGAAGTGTCACCTTCTATATGTAATTATTCAATGCTTTAGTAGATACATATACATAACAGTAACAATAGAAAATGCGGGAATTTCCCTTACATTGTACAAGGAACTTTGGAACCTCATTGGCAATCGATTTGCCCGTAAAACATGACCTTTTGTACTTATTTCAGTTTTTCTAATATATATTCGGGTGCTCGTCTAGTTTACAGTCATTTTTAAATTTTGACTTATTTTATGAATATGTTATGAATTAAATATGTAAATATTTATAAATATGTTATGAATTAAATATGTAAATATATAAGTAAAAGTGTTCCTCGCTTGAAGGATAAAGTCACTGTACTGAAATTTATAAATTTTTCATTCGTGTATGTTCGTCCGTCTACTGTATTTTCGATGTCGAAAATAAATGATTACTGACTGTCAAAGTGTCAAAATAATTTTTCCTGTGTTTACAATCGCGACAAAAAACATTTTTTGGTTTATTTCACTCCTGTTTTTTAAATTAATTCTAATTGAAATACACATTCAATGCATAACGTTATAAGATTTTATCGCAAAAATGACCCTTTCATTGGATAAAATATGCCGCACATGTATGGTTGAAGCTCCAGCGCTTCTATCAATTTACGAGGAAGATTTTGTTGGTGGCAACAAAAAGGATTTGAATTCGGTAACGCTTATCGATATGCTGGTTTCGTTTACAAATGTTGAGATTAGAGAGAATGATGGCTTACCTGGGAACATATGTTTAGCATGCATAAGTGATATAAATCGGGGGTTCTCGTTTAAGCAGAAATGTGAACGGGCCGAGTCAACGTTAAAATCGTATGTCCAACGGATTATTAATCAGGAACAGCAAGAGGAGGTGCTGATGGTAGAACAGAGCAGAATCCTCGAATCCGAAAATAACCAGTGTAACATAAAAGAAGAATTAGAGCATTCTGCTGTTATTCCAAACACGATTCAGACCGCAACGAGCCAAGCACTGCCCGATTTACGAGAATTAACCGAGCTGCTCAAACACGAGGATAAAACGGTTCACACCGAACAACATGAAGACGAAATACCTGTGCAGCATGAGAATCAAGATCAGGAAGAAATATGCGTTCTAATATATGAGTGCGGGATTTGCGCAATGGGATTTCCACTCAAAGACGACTACCGAATTCACATGGCCGAACAACATTTTGCTTTGTTGTGCTGTGATACGTATTATGATTCACGTGACAGTTATGCACTTCACCAAAAAATGCACCATGGAATTGAAAATTCGTTTGAAGCCATTGACGATGCTATAAAGGAGCATTATACGTGTCAATCGTGTGAGTTAGAATTTGTCGAAAAACCAGATTACGATCAGCATATGCGGCAACATTCAATAGTACTAGATCTGCCTGATAAATCAGCCGAGCAGCAAGATAAAGATGTCGAAGCATCGACAATAGTTTTCACCTGCAATAAATGCAATGCCACATTCGCCAAAGAGAAGACATTGCGTTTACATTACAACTCGAATAAATGCACTGAACAATCGTATCCGTGTAAAGTATGCAATAAAGTCTTCGCACATAAGAAAAATTTACTTGCGCACGCAATCATTCATGACGGTGAGAATAAATTCCAGTGCAAAGAATGCTCCCATGATTGTGAAAATGAGGCAGAATTTCGTGCCCATATAAAAGAACATCTCGGTTCGAAGAAACATCATTGTTCATATTGTGGCAAAGGATTTAATATGGTGTCGACGCTTAAAGATCATGTGCGCACCCATAACGGTGAACAACCGTATTTGTGTTCGATGTGTGGAAAAGGTTTCAGCCAAAGCACCAACCTGAAGCAGCATATTATGCGGCACAAACAAATTAAACCGCATAAATGTTCCATATGTAGTTATGCGTTTGTGAGCAAAGGTGAATTGGATACGCATCTACGGAAACATACGGGTGAACATCCGTTTCGATGTAATGTATGCACAGCTGGATTTACCACCTCCAGTTCGCTCGCTAAACATTTTCGCAGACACACAGGAGAAAGGCCATATGCGTGCGATTTTTGTCCAATGCGTTTCACTGCGATTGGCACATTAAAAAATCATCGGCGAACTCATACGGGTGAACGACCGTTTGCATGTCGATACTGTGACAAAAAATTCACCCAGAAACATGATATGATGCAACATGCGCGGCTGCATACGGGTGAGCAGCCATATATATGTTCTTATTGCGGAATTACGTTTCTTCACATGAGCAAGCTGAAATCGCACACGCGTAATGTACACAAATCGAGTAATTCAAAGAATCAGGATGAGGCGACTGTAGTCACGATCAAGGACAACAGTATAACATTGGAAGAGAAAATAGAGCTATAACACCACACTGTTTTTATAAAATAAAATTTAAACCTTTTGAAAAATAGAAAGCTTTTTACATTGCATTTTTAGTGGCGCCCAACGTGGGTGTTCGTCAAAATAATAATAACCTCATTAAATTATTATACTATTAGTTTTATTCCTCACAAATTTGGATTGGTGGCATAATCCCGAAGCTCACAATCGCAAGAGATACAATCCCAGTGTACAAAAATAGGACAGTACAAAATTCATTAATGCTGAATTTAGTTTACCACCGCGCGAAATTGAATAAATTTCGGAATTTCCTAAGGAGTCTACTTTATATTTGGTTTCTGAAATAAACCAATAAGCACCTTTCCTGCATCGTTTACTTGGCTCCTTAGAAGAAAAAATTACAGATTTTGTAACTTCGGGATTATGAGTCTCTCTCAGGATTATATACCTCTCCCGTCTAATTTGATATTCTTTATCATGTGTTGAAACGATTACCTAGGTACATCGTTCCAAGGTTTAATACCCCTGATTTTTTTTTGATTTTTTATATGCAAATGTGTATGTGCAAATTCAAAAGCGCGGGAAATGATTCACAACATATTGATTAGGAGAAATGACACTTGTTTGTCCGGTTATCAATTCAGGAGTGGGAAAAACACCTGTAAATGACGAGTATAAAAAGACGATATTTTTGGATGCTCGAGACCAGTAAAAAAATTTTGATAGTCAGTATACATTTTTTCTGATTGAGTGATACGATAACGATTTGTTGTTGGCGGAATAAATTTAATGTTATTCCGTGATAAAATATTTAGTTTCTTATGGTGAAAAATAGCAACTTACATATTTTTTTTTTATTTTTGAATTTTTGTTAAAAAATATTGCGATTGTAAATATTGTGTATAGTGTCGCAAATTAATTTACAAAACATTATTGAAACTAAAAGTTTTTGTGTAAAATCAAATCAAAATATGATTTAGTGATAATAAAAAACTAAAAACTGTTTAGTAATATTAAGAACAAAATTCTTATATTAAATTAAGTATAAACAATTCATAGTTTTATACACCCTCCAAATTTATAAATTATAATATAAATTAAATAAATAAATGGTGGTAAAAACTATCCTGAAATAAATAAATAAATGCTAAATAATCAATTAATTAGTGACCACATGTGAATGAACAAAAAAAAATTGTGCACAGTGTTTTTTTTTTTGGTTGTTTTGTGTTAATAATAGTTATATAATAATAATAACTAAATTAAATAATAATAATAATATTTTAATAATAAATAAATGAAATTAACTATAAAGTAAATAATTAGTTAATAATAATAACATACAAAAATAACAAAAAAATCTAATAAATGACTATAATAAAATGGAGTATCAATTATGCATAATCATCACATCGGCCGCGGCCATCTTATAATTTAAGTACCAAATTTACTTACTATATTTATATTATTTACTCACTATATTTATATTATTTACTTACTATATTTATATTTTATATTAATCTACTCTTATTAAATAACATACCAAATTATTTTAGTTACTTAGTTATTTCTTAAATAATTTAGTTAAGTTAGTTTCTGGGATGGGGAATTGAATTAAAATTAATTAAGGTTACATTTTTCTTATATAAAGTAGAAAAATACAAATAAATTTATATGTAGAACTGATTTGAATTTTCACATTTCCTTTTTAATTTCAATTTTTTTTATGGCTTTATTTCTGCTCCGCTTAGTGTGTTACTTTTTCAGAATGAGAAGCTAAATATCTCATATAGGGTAAGTTGTTGATGGATCACATTTGGGTTAGCACGGTAGGTTGATTCCTGTCCCTCTTCTTTTCCTAGTCCATATTATCCTTGATCCTCCTTTATTTCCTTTCCTGCGGTCTATCAAGACTCACTTATGTTTCGGGAAACCCCACGCCCATCCCCTGAGTTCTAGCTGGCCTCTGATGACCGCCCCGAAACCTCTAAGTGGGTAAAATTCTGCTAACGGGCCAAAACTTTTGTTGATCCCGTTACAGATGGCGCCCAACAATGATACAAGGGTCAAGGGATAAGACCGCCTTTGCTGTGCCTGGACGACCCTTGTATCATTTCACAGTCATGCCGTTCGGTCTCTGCAATGCACCACAGACCATGTGCCGATTGATGCATCGTGTGATACCATATGAACTGCACTCTCAAATATTCGTTTACCTGGATGATTTATTGATCACCAGTGCCACTTTCGAAGAGCACATCCGTCTATTGAATCAAGTTGCAGAGTTACTTAAACGCGCTAATTTGAGTATTAACATCGAGAAAAGTAAATTTTTCCTTAAAGAGGTTAAATATCTCGGACACATTATTGGAGATGGTGTCTTGAAAGTAGATCCTGCAAAAGTGGCCGCAATCAAAGACTATCCTAAGCCTAAAACAGTTCGTCAGGTACGGCGTTTCTTAGGGGTTACTGGATGGTACCGGCGATTTATTTCTCGATACGCTGACATCGTGGCACCACTAACAAATCTTCTCAAGAAGAACAAAAAATTCGTGTGGTCCGATGAAGCCGACCAGTCATTTGAACAGCTCAAAACCGCCCTATGTACTTCACCTGTTCTTTGCAATGCTGACTACTCTAAGCCGTTCTATATTCAATGTGACGCTTCAAGTACAGGTGTTGGGAGCGTGTTATTCCAGAAGACCTCCAGTGGCGATGAACGTCCTGTTGCTTTCTTTTCGAAGAAACTCAATGCGGCCCAACGGAACTATAGTGTTACCGAACTTGAATGCCTTGCTGCCGTATTGAGTGTCAAGAAGTTTAGGCAATACGTAGAGGGATATTCTTTTACCATAATCACCGATCACGCAAGTTTGAAGTGGTTAATGGGACAGAGAGATCTCTCTGGACGTCTCGCTCGCTGGAGTCTTCAACTTCAAGGTTTTAACTTCGCAATTGAATATAGAAAAGGTAAAGACAACTGTGTGCCCGACGCTCTTTCACGACTGCACTGCGATGCGTTGAAAACTATTGAAATTAAGTGCTCTCCCGTGCATGTCGATCTTAATGACGTACATTTTAATGATCCAAATTACGTAGCTCTTGTGAAAACTTTGAGTGAAAATCCAGGTGTTGCATCTAATTTCCAAGTGCGTAATGATCGAGTTTATTTCCATCGAAACACTTCAGCAATTTCTAAATTGTCGTCTGATGTGCCCGAATGGAAGTTATATATTCCTAAGCCGTTAACTCAATCTTTGATTGAGGCTGCGCACTGTCCACCGTCCTCGGCCCACTTTGGAATTAAAAAGACGCTTGAACATTTACAACGTTTATATTATTGGCCTTCCATGAACTTCGATGTGCACCAGTTCATAACTACTTGTGAAACCTGCAAGAAATGCAAGGCAACAAACATAACTCTAAGACCTCCCATGGGTGCTCACTATGAAATTCAAAGAACATGGCAAAAACTTTACGTAGACTTTTTAGGACCGTACCCCCGTTCCAAAAATGGCAATTGCTACATATTCATAGTAATGGATCATGTTTCTAGATTTGTCATGTTAGAACCCATGCGTGATGCCACCGCCATCAATGCGTGCAAGTTCCTTGAACAGAGAATTTTCTCCGTATTTTCCATTCCTGAAATTTTGTTTAGTGACAACGGAAAACAATTTAAATCCAAAACTTTTGCTGAGTTGATGGATAAATATGGGATACGACATATGTATACTCCTAAATATCATCCTCAGTCAAACGCTTGTGAAAGAGTAAATCGTTCCGTGATAGCAGGGATTAGATCCTATGTAAACGAGACTCACAATGATTGGGATAAATATCTCCATTCCATTGGCTTAGCCATTCGCAATGCGATTCATGAAACCACGAATGAATCTCCATATTTTATTGTTTTCGGAAAACATTATGTAGGTCACGGTGCGGATTACAAATTGCTAAGAAAACTTCAAGACCTAGGAGATGTTGATTTAAATGTTACCAATGCGGATAGACAGTCGCAGGTACAAAAAAATGTTGTGGAAAGAATAAAAAAGGCGCACAAGCATAATTCAAATACTTACAACTTAAGAAGTCGAAGCAGACAATTTTCTCCAGGTCAAACTGTGTTTGTACGTAATTTTGTTCAAAGCAATGCTGCGAATAAAATCTCAGCGAAGTTTTGTTTCAAATTTAGAAAAGGAATCATTCTCAAACGCATTGGAAACGTTGCGTATGAGGTGCAGGACGATACTGGCAAAAGTTTGGGTATATACCACGCAAAAGACATTCGTCAATAATTCTTAAATAAAGCAAATATTTTTCTTCCGGAAGGGGATACTCTTCTTAATAATAATGTCATTTACGTACTGATAAATTTGTGCGTAAACCAATTATATATACAAATATCATAATTTTCAAATATTTAATTTCTATTAATCCCACCCTTGCCCGGCTATTGAGACATCTCATGGGTGTGGGTCGTCCCCACGATTTGAAACGATTACCTAGGTACATCGTTCCAAGGTTTAATACCCCTGATTTTTTTTTGATTTTTTATATGCAAATGTGTATGTGCAAATTCAAAAGCGCGGGAAATGATTCACAACATATTGATTAGGAGAAATGACACTTGTTTGTCCGGTTATCAATTCAGGAGTGGGAAAAACACCTGTAAATGACGAGTATAAAAAGACGATATTTTTGGATGCTCGAGACCAGTAAAAAAATTTTGATAGTCAGTATACATTTTTTCTGATTGAGTGATACGATAACGATTTGTTGTTGGCGGAATAAATTTAATGTTATTCCGTGATAAAATATTTAGTTTCTTATGGTGAAAAATAGCAACTTACATATTTTTTTTTTATTTTTGAATTTTTGTTAAAAAATATTGCGATTGTAAATATTGTGTATAGTGTCGCAAATTAATTTACAAAACATTATTGAAACTAAAAGTTTTTGTGTAAAATCAAATCAAAATATGATTTAGTGATAATAAAAAACTAAAAACTGTTTAGTAATATTAAGAACAAAATTCTTATATTAAATTAAGTATAAACAATTCATAGTTTTATACACCCTCCAAATTTATAAATTATAATATAAATTAAATAAATAAATGGTGGTAAAAACTATCCTGAAATAAATAAATAAATGCTAAATAATCAATTAATTAGTGACCACATGTGAATGAACAAAAAAAAATTGTGCACAGTGTTTTTTTTTTTGGTTGTTTTGTGTTAATAATAGTTATATAATAATAATAACTAAATTAAATAATAATAATAATATTTTAATAATAAATAAATGAAATTAACTATAAAGTAAATAATTAGTTAATAATAATAACATACAAAAATAACAAAAAAATCTAATAAATGACTATAATAAAATGGAGTATCAATTATGCATAATCATCACATCGGCCGCGGCCATCTTATAATTTAAGTACCAAATTTACTTACTATATTTATATTATTTACTCACTATATTTATATTATTTACTTACTATATTTATATTTTATATTAATCTACTCTTATTAAATAACATACCAAATTATTTTAGTTACTTAGTTATTTCTTAAATAATTTAGTTAAGTTAGTTTCTGGGATGGGGAATTGAATTAAAATTAATTAAGGTTACATTTTTCTTATATAAAGTAGAAAAATACAAATAAATTTATATGTAGAACTGATTTGAATTTTCACATTTCCTTTTTAATTTCAATTTTTTTTATGGCTTTATTTCTGCTCCGCTTAGTGTGTTACTTTTTCAGAATGAGAAGCTAAATATCTCATATAGGGTAAGTTGTTGATGGATCACATTTGGGTTAGCACGGTAGGTTGATTCCTGTCCCTCTTCTTTTCCTAGTCCATATTATCCTTGATCCTCCTTTATTTCCTTTCCTGCGGTCTATCAAGACTCACTTATGTTTCGGGAAACCCCACGCCCATCCCCTGAGTTCTAGCTGGCCTCTGATGACCGCCCCGAAACCTCTAAGTGGGTAAAATTCTGCTAACGGGCCAAAACTTTTGTTGATCCCGTTACAGTGTTGATTGAAAGAATCCATATTACTAAAAAAATCAAGTTCGCTGCTAATTAAATCTCTGGTTTGGGATGTGTCTCTTTTTCAAGAACGCTAATTTTACGAAAAGATAATTCCTCAAACAGGATGACATACCAGATACAACAAATTTAAGTATAAGCGTTATAATGATCAGTTTAGAAGTGGCTGCAAAAGCGGTACGTCAGGTGAGGGAATTCTTACGCATATATGGCTAATGTAGACGCGTTAGTGCCAGTATTCTTCACTCTTAATAACGTTAACCAAACTTGCTGAAAAAAACAGAAAAACTATTGCAACTACTCCGGTTTAGAATATACAGCCTATACCGCAAAACCAATTCCTCTAGCCTCATCTCTAGTATTTCATCAAAATTTGTCAAGAAGGTTAACGCAATAGAACCTTACATTAGAACAATTTAATATTGAGATTTAATATCGTAAAAGATTTATAATAATAATAAATAATAACAGTGTTAAAGGCCATTACTGGCCCCTTACTGAATCAACAATCTGGCTCCAACGGTTTCGATCCTGAGCTTGGTCTTCATACTGTCTTAGACAATCTGAAGAGGCCAAGTCGTTCTCTACATCGTGGAGCCATCGTCGCCTGCAACGACCTCTGCGCCTACCATATGGTGGCTCTCCTTTCAGAGATCGCTGCACAATTCGTTCCGGATCAGCACGCAGAACGTGACCGAGCCAGCGTACTCGCTGAGATCTAATTTCATGTACAATATCGGGGATCTTCATCAGATCTCTGATCTCGAAATTGTACAGAGCTCGGTATGTACCATCTATTTCGCGTTTAGGGCCGTAAATCACACGCATGATTCTTCTCTCAAATGTAAGGAGCCATCTCTCGTACTCATCCGTCAGCGCCCAACTTTCACATCCAAACATAACAACGGGCCTGATCAACGCTTTGTAAAGCTTCAGCTTCACGGCACTTGATAAGTGTTTAGATTTTAGCAGTGGCCTTAGAGGATACAAAGAACGACTGCCAGCTGCCAGCCGCACTTTAATATCCTCACCCACACTGTTATCGTGAGTGATAAGAGAGCCCAAATATTTGAACCTCCTCACTCCCTCAAACGTGTGGTGGCCACTACTAAAATCTGGTGTGCCATTGTCTCTAAAACCAGAGATCAGGTATTTCGTTTTGGACTCATTGATCTGGAGTCCAACAGAAGCTGAAAACTCTACAAGCGGATCAAGTATTTCTTTCACTCCGTTGCTATTCAGTCCAATCACGCATATGTCATCTGCATATGCAAGCACTTGATTGGACTGGCGATATAAGATGTTGCGCTGAGGTGTTTCAGTTTTACGAAAGATGTACTCCAACATGAGATTAAAGAGTATCGGGGACAGAGCATCTCCCTGCCGAACACCCGAGTTAACTGCAAAAATTGCCGATAGCCTGTTCTCAACTTTAACACAGCATTGAGACTGCGTCACTGTCATCCTACACAGTCGTACCAATTTTGTTGGCATTCCTAGGTATTCCAGGGCAGACCACAAACTCTCTCGATTGATCGAGTCGTAGGCCTGCCGGAAATCCAGGAAAACCTGATGTACGGAGATGGATGTCTCATAATATTTAGATAGAATCATCCGCAGCGAAAAGACCTGATCAGTGACTGATCGATTCGGACGAAATCCTCCCTGATAGTCACCAACCAAGCCCTCCGCCAGAGGAGTGATTCTATCCAATAAAATGTATGACAGTAACTTGTATGCTGTGCAAAGGAGAGCTATACCGCGATAATTCTCACACTTCCAGCGGTCTCCCTTCTTGAAGATGGGGCATATCGCGGCCACTTTCCATTCATCAGGCATAACTTCGGTTCGCCATACTAATCGAATAAGGTCGAAAAGACAGTTCCACAAAGTATCCCCTCCGAATATCAAGAGCTCCGAATTAATGCAGTCCACTCCAGGTGAGCGGTTTCGTTTCATTCTCTGCATGGCCTTAGTGAATTCCTCATGGGATGGCTCCTCAGTGCAAATCTCCGCAGACTGTTTTAGAGGTGGCTCAACAACAGTCTGTGACGCATGATGAACATCAAGCAGCTCAGTAAAGTGTCCACTCCATGCGTCAAGTACTGCGTCGATGTTGACACAGAGGTTTCCATCCCGGTCCCGAATGGCGGTTGACGAAGGCCTGAAAGTATGGTGCAATCCAGTAATTCCTTTAAAGAAATTACGTGAACTACGCTCATTGCTGAGTTGTTGTACTTTCAGAACCTCGGCCTTCCACCATTCTCGCTTCTTCCGTCTACAAATCCGCTTAGCTGCCCTTCTTGCAAGAGCTGCCTTGTTTTTCCTTGCGATTGTGAGACGTTGTTGCACTTCATTATGGGCTATATTTTGTTGCTCAACTGCAAGACGACACTCGTCATCAAACCAATCATTCTTGGTTCTGACTTTCACTATACCTAAAGTCTGTTGAGCAGCACTGACAACCGAAGTTTTCAGTACCTCCCAGACAGAGTTCACGCAGTCAGACTGGTAATTAGCTCCCTCAATGTTGTCGCTGACAAGATCCTGATATCGTTTCTTTTGATCTTCATTTATCAGACCTTCACAGTCGAAACGTTCCATCCGTTTCGCTGTGTTCCCCGACCTGTACGAAAACTTCCACCGTAGCTTTGCAGCGACCAAATAATGATCGCTGCCTACGTATTTGGTTGCTGACCGATAAGTTCTCACATCCTGCACAACCCGAGCTCGCCCTTTTGAAATTAACACGTGGTCAATTTGGCTCCGGGATGTTTTGCGAGGATGTGTCCATGTCTCTAGGTGTATCTGTTTGTGAGGGAAGAATGTGCTTGCTACTCTAAGATCATGAGCAATTGCAAAGTACATCATTCTCTCACCATTATCGGTCGCAGTTTCGTGTCGGGAGTACGGACCTATGTTTTCACACAAGTCGGCCTGATTACCAATTACCATTCTAACATCGTGTTCGGGTATAGATCCCATCAGATCGTCCAAGTCATTGTAAAATGAGTCTTTATCTTGGGGCTGGCTGACTTCTGTGGGCGCATGTACACAAATTATCGACAGGTTGGCTAACTTCATGCGCAGGCGAAGCATACACAATCGGTTATTGACTGCTTGAAAATCCAAAACAGCCTTCTTTACCTGCGGCCCAAGAAGAAATCCAGCTCCAAGATTTCCGAGGTCATCTCCACTGTAGAACAACGTATAGCCCTGGGACACATGGTCTCCACTTTGAGGCCAGCGAGTTTCTTGAAGAGTAGACCCTCCAACGCTCCTGGTTTTCTAAGTGATTGCACGTTCCACGTGCCGATCCTAAATCTCGTATCCGGGTACTTGAGCGGGGGTCCGGTGTTGTTTTGGCGGTATCCATTTTTCTTTTTGTTGATTTTATAAACAGTTGATTTTTTTACGGATGCGGGTCGTCAGCCCAGCGATCCAACCGTTTAGTCGCCTCCTACGACAAGCAAAGGATACTGTGGTGGTATTCTTAGGAAACATGTTCGTGCAATTAGATTTACGAGACATGTGAGTGCCCCCCGACCACAGGGGCTAAAAGATTTATACATATGTATTTTATTTATAATACACTAAATTCCAATGGGCTGAAGAAAACATTATTTTTTAACATAGCTCTCAGTCTGGGTTGGTTTCAGAAAAATCGGATAAATACTTTACAAGTTAATATATGATCAAAGACGGACGAACATCACGGAACAAATAAAATAAAATGTAATTTAACTTAAACAAAAAGTTACAATTTTTTTGCTGATTTTTTTTTGCTAATGGTTTGCTCCGGCATTAGCAAGATCTGCATGCACTCCCCGACATTGAGAATATAGATCTGTCTTATTTCGGAAACACATTTTACAAAGCAATCCTACATAACGTTTGAAGGATATTGCGTATATCATACTATTCATCCAGATAATTCAGTCAGAAGAGGAAATGCAGACATCATAAAAAAAATTCCAACATTTTGAAGAAGTAAAGTATGAAAAAAAAAGAAATTCAGGACTCAGTGGTTTACATAAAAACCAATAACTTTACTGTCCACCAAGACATTCTATTAAAAAGAAACAATACACAGACTTCTTCAATCGTCTGGGAAAAATGTCATAATAGGTGGTGACTTCAATGCGAAGAATACTCACTGAGGTTCTAGATTAACTATACAACTAAAGGAAAAGAATTACTGATTGCCATTGAAGAAAATGGATGTTAATCCATTTCAACAGGAAAACCAACATATTGGCCAACTGACCATGGTAAATACCTGACCTGATTGATTTTTTTATTACCAAAAATATTTCTATTAATTTTATGAAAGTCGAAGAAAGCTAAGATATATGAGCTCCAATCGTCCCAAATCTAAGCGAGTATATCAGCAAAAAAGGGAATAATCGAGTATTAACCAACAAATATACGGACTGAGAAAGTTTCAAAGTACACCTTGAACAAAGAATACTTTTGAAAGTTCCTTTATAAACTAAGGATCAACTGGACATATAGAAGTAGAAAAGTTCACTACAGATATTCATCAACCAGCATGGGAAAGTACCCCAGAAATTAAATCAAGGTAAAAAGGAAATCCAATAGAAATTAAAAATCTCCTTAGGGATAAACGCAAATCCAGAAAAAAGTGGCACCAAACTAGAGCTTTACAAGACAAAAAATGACTAAACAATCTTACTCAGCAATTAACAAGAGAAATTCAGAAATTAAAAAAAGGAGTCAGTTAATTTCTACTTATAAGTAAGTTGAGGAATGACAGGATTATTCGCTCTGGAAAACAACTAAAACTGTGAAAAGGCTAATAATGGCGATTCATCCTATCAGGAAAATGGATGGAACATGAACAAGGAAAAATAAATAAAAAGCTGAACGATTTGCTAATTCTTGAAAATATATTTCAACCTCATTGGTAAAGTTAACTAATATCATAAACGCTGCGTTCAGGTTAAAATATGTTCCAACATTTTTAAAAGTGTCTTAGGTTATCATGATTCCCAAACCAGTAAAACCGCTACATCATATAGGCCTACATTGTATAATCACCAATTCGGTTTTTGCAGTGAGCACTCACCAATATTATTAAGAAGAGTTTAGAAGAGAAATAAACCTTTCGGCATAATACTGGAATCATATAATATGTACAACGGAAAGAGATTTCAGGCTTAAGCAAGAGCAGGAGTTCCACAAGGAAGTGTACTTGGGCCACTTCTGTATTTACTATACACCCCCAAGATGTTCCAATCCCACAAAACAACACGATAGCCACTTTCGCCGATGATATAGCTATCATGGCAGTAGGTGACAACAACTCAGATACAAGAGAAAAAATTACAAACCACCATAGAGCAAGTCATGTCGACTTTACGAACAAGAGATTAGTACACAAACCAGTATATTTCAATAATCAAGAAATACCACATGCAAACACTGCCAAATATCTTGGTGAGACCAGGGTTGGGCGAGGTAGATTACGCGGGATCTGCGCGGTTGTCGACACGTAAAATATAACGTAGATTACTTGGCAGTGTTTTTTATCAATGTCGACAATTAAAATAATGCCAACAACCTACGATATTTTAGCGATTTGAAATCGAATGCGCCAGTTCGTGGGAGGATTTTGTAAAGGCCTACATCTAGAGGTGATTTTTTTCATCTGTTTCATTTTAACAAATGACGCATGAATAGTTTCAAACTGTAATAATGCTTTTATTTATTCAGTCTTGTTTGCCATTTCATCATGGAAGGACTGATCCCGGCATAGCGTCTACAAATTGTTCAGCTTTATTACGAAAATCAGCGTTCTGTGTGGAATGTGTTTCGTGCACTTAGACCAAGTTACGGTTGACATAATCGGCCTGTCGAAACCTCTATTTGGAATACTATCAGTTTATAGTATTGCATGATACGCGACGAAAATAGACGGTTTGGTGTAGTGTATGCGCCTGTGAAATCATTCGTCGATATTTCTTCAAAAAAGAAGACGGCCGGGACATACCTATGAATAGTGCTGGTTATTGCGCCATGATAACGGAATATTTGCTACCTGAAATTGAAGCCCGACCTCGACGACATTTGGTTCCAAAAGTCGGCGTTATTTGCCATATAGCGCGCGAAGCAATGTACTTATTGAAAAATCATGTTGGCGAGCAATTAATTTTACGGTTCGGATCGTTGAATTGGCTATTTAGATCGTGTGATACCTCTAGACCCTTCTTTTCTTTGGGGCTATGCAAAGCCCAAAGTCTATGTGAATAAACCAGCTAGAATTGTTGTTTCGAATGATAATAAAGTTTCCATACGATTAAATTGAATTTGAGTGTTTTTCATTTTTGCACAAATCACCTCTATAGATTTCGTTATTACGGATAAAATCACGCACATGTTGTTTGATGCTCCATATTTCTGGCATAACTGCAGGTGTGACTTTTGCACTTCAGCACTCTTTCCACTATACCTCAAAATGTTTCGAAACATCGAAAACGTGTGGACTCTTTGAGATAACATTGATTTGATTAATCTCGTGCAAATTTATTGCTTCTCTTGGAATTAGAGTCGTGTGAACAAGCTATATGGCCAAAACTTTACTGCTGGATCATGTTGAAGAATAAGCGGTAAAATACGTTGTTATGAAAAATGTGACAAAACCTTGGCTCCACAACTGCAAATTGCTGGCCAAATCATACATTTTTTTGCAAATGTAACTAACTTGAAGTGTTTCAAAACCAATTCATCCACCAAACACATCCACTAAATTTTGTGAAAATTTTGTCATCAGTCTGGCACATATTTTAACGAACAAGTGTTGGTTATCTCCACGATTTGGCTTTTTAATAACTCGGTAGCACTCATAGCCTTCCTGAACTCGAATTCGTTTTACCATGGAGTAGGGTATGTTAAATTTTATGGCACGGTCATAGTTAAAGTTCCCCGGATTATTTTTAATGAAAGTTATAACTTATATAAAAAAATTTTGAGCCGTTTTTCCGATATTTCTGGGAGCTATTCTATACCGTTCCACCGTTATAAAGAGGGCTCTATATAACACTCTATATAACGCTATATATCGTTGTTTTTGGTCAATTTAATAATTTTGTAATTGATAAACATGACGCTGAATAGGTTCATGGTCATGGTATTTGAACCCGATTAATTGTAAATTCCGCTCTTTTTGAAAAGAAATTTAATTGCATTGACGGACATTCTATAAAACTATCACCAATAACTCATTGTTCCTAAAGAAATTTGGTCACCCTTTAGTTTAGAACTAATTGACAAAACCACTCTGGAATTGTCTACATTATAGACGTTGTCTACGTTGTTGACGTTATCTACGGATTGTCGACACGTCAAGTAGAAAATAATAGATTACATTACATTAGTACATTAGGTGTTCCTGGATTTCCGACAGGCCTATGACTCGATCATTCGAGAGAGTTTGTGGTCTGTCCTGGAGTACCTAGGTACGACAGAGTAGAATGCCAGTGACGCAGTCTACATGCTGTGTTAAAGTTGAGACTATCGACAAATTTTGCAGTTTACTCGGGTGTTCGGCAGGCAGATGCAGTGTCCCCGATACTTTTTAATCTTATGTTGGAGTACATCTTGCGTAAAACTGAAACATCTCAGCGCAACATCTTATCCAATCAGGTAACTAAATACATGATCTCTGGTCATAGGGGCAACGGCACACCAAGTTTTAGTAGTGGCCACTACACCTTTGAGGGGGTGAGGAGGTTCAAATATTTGGGCTCCCTTATCACTCACGATAACAGTGTGAGTGAGAATATTAAAGCGCGACTGGCGGCTTATAGTAGTGCTTTGCATTATCTAAGGCCACTGGTAAAATCTAAACACTTATCAACTGCAGTGAAACTATTGCTGATGATGAGTATACGAGAGATGGTTCCTTACATTTGAAAGAAGCATCATGCGAGTGGTTTACGGCCCAAAACTCGAAGTAGATGGTACATACCGGGCTCTGTACAATATCGAGATCAGAGATCTGATAAAGACCCCCGACATTGTACATGAAGTAACATCTCAGCGAGTACGCCGGCTCGGTCACGTTCTGCATCGATCTCTGAAAGAAGAGTCACCAGATGGTAGACGCTTATTTATGACGGAAGCAAAAAAAACCGTTTCAGTTACCATAATATAAAATGCATATTGTATGTGCATTTTGATTCATTCATTTTTTGAGCTTGTCGTTACTATTATATGAAATTATAAACCGCGGACTACGTATGTATTATAATTAGACAAATGTGTAAACAAAACATTGAAAAATAGTGCTGCCCATATACATAATAGTTTATTTAGTATACATATATGTATTAAAAATGCGATATGCAATAGTGACGTTGATTATGATAAAAATTAATTGCCAAACGCAAAATGTCAGCAAAAATATTTTTAGAAATGATTTGTGAACACAATAACCTTGAAACAAATATCGTTGGTTACAATATTTGGAAATGGTATGGCAATAGAAATGCGCTATGATAAAGTATATAAATAATGTCACAATTTATCGCAATAAGCTTAATAAAATCGCACGCTGATAGCCTAAATCGTTCAATATACGAGTATATATCTTTGCGATAATTAATTTTTTTTTATTGTCAAACAAATTTTGAAAACTCTCGCATTGCCCATATATATATATATATATATTTTGTAATCTCGCTCAGTTGTGTTTGTAACGTACGCTAGTATCAATGTCGTTGTCGAGCAATAGTGAAATGAAAATTGTGAATTTTGATAGTTTAAGTGAGATATTATATTTACTATACATATTATACCTATAATGTTTTATATCTAGAAAACTACATATGCATATACATTATATAGATGAAAATGATCAAGCGCTGATTTTAGAAGCAAGACGTGTTAAACAGAACTCCTATTGTCCTTACAGTAAATTCTCAGTTGGTGCCGCCCTCCGTACCGAGTGTGGGAAACTTTTTACTGGTGTCAATTATGAAAATGTTTCGTTTACGCCAACCATATGTGCTGAACGGGTCGCGATTGGAGCAGCGATTACCGCAGGCTATCGTCGATTTGTAGCTTATGCTGTGTGTGCGTTTCATGAAAAATCGTATACAACACCGTGCGGAGTTTGTCGCCAAACAATAGCTGAATTTTTAACCGATGGTATTACCGATGCTGTTATTTATATATCGAAGCCGGATGATACAAAAATATTTTTTACGTCATTGAACGAGTTACTACCTTATCGATTTACCGAATTTGAATAGAACAATGTAATATGTTATAATTATTAAAAATTTATATATTTTATTTAAAAGATAAGAATATATCGAATATTATAATTGGGGTTTTCCCCTTGAATAACGTGGCGTCCAAATATATTATGGAACGCAACATATTTGGCTTTTTGACCCTTGTAACGTTCTTCCGCCCTTGTAACACAAATTTCTTTATTGGAGGCCCCGATCCAATTATCTAGCAGTTAGAAACAACATAGTGCATACTTTAATGCAATCTAAATGTTGTATTGCTGTATGTTTGTAATTAGTTTGTCATAAAAAAAGCTAACTATAAGGAAATGAGAAAATGTGTAATCTAAAACTTTAACTTTGTTTTATAATTAAACATATTATTTATAATTATCTAAATGACATTGAAATTAATCTAATCATTTGCTTTGTAATGTGGTTGAACTTTAAGTCGACTTATATTTTATATATTATCGAAGAAAATTTGATAGTTCAGCGATAAATATACAAAATTTTCATTGGCGTCATACTTTTTATCAATTTTAACTTTTTAATTTATAGTTTTACATATTTATACTTCGACACTGATGCTGCACAGAATGATTGGAACATCAACTGAACATTTATAATCTAAAGCCTATTAGCTATGAAAATTTACAAACATTTTCTAAGATCACTATCAAAATTTCAAAGAGACCAGAATTCGGAATCACAAAGTGACAGAATGAAAATGTTCGCACACATACTTTTTAGAAAATGCCTAATAGACAAAGACTGTGGTCTATTTGGCGATACATTTTGTGTAGACGGACTTATTTAAAAGTCTACAATAAGTCTGCTCGTGAGGAGACTATACAATTCTAGAACTTTTTAACTTATTTGGGAGAGTTTTCGGAAATGTATCATAAAGGTTTTGACTTTGAAATTATTTATTTTTTTGATTTGAACAAAATTAATGCTTACGAATTCAGTTTAATAATATTCTAAACTTCCAAAAACACAAAAACTAATCTAAACGATGAACATTTAAAGCTGTGAACTGTCAATTAATTAGATGAGAAGTTATATGCTGGTATAAGTCTCGGTTTTAATTGAACCGGCAACTTACTTATTTCACTCTGCCTTATTGAATAGTTACATAAGTCGACTTATTTCAAATTAGTCATGAATTGGAGTACAGTCTTCAAGAACAAATACTGTACATATGCGATAACACGATCAGCTATTTATTATTGGTTCACGAGATCGGATATATATCCCAGCTATTTACATCCGAGTTCTAAACCAATAAAAATAATAAACAGTTTAATACTGGCCGCTTACTCTGTCAACAATATGGCTCCAGCGCTTTAGATTCTGAGCTTGGTCTTCATACTGTCTTAGACAATCTGAAGAATCCAAGTCGTTCTCTACATCGTGGAGTCATTGTCGTCTGCAACGACCTCTACGCCTACAATATGATGGCTCTCTTTTCAGAGATCGCTGCACAATTCGTTCCGGATCAGCACGCAGAACGTGACCGAGCGTACTCGCTGAGATCTGACTTCATGTACAATATCGGGGATCTTCATCAGATCTCTGATCGCGATACTGTACAGAGCTCGGTATGTACTTCGCGTTATGGGACGTAAATCATACGTATGATTCTTCTCTCAAATGTAAGGAGCCATTTCTCATTTTCATCCGCCAGTGCCCAACTTTCACACGATACATAACAACGGGCCTGATCAACGCTTTGTAAAGCTTCAGTTAGATGTTACAAAGCACGACTGCCAGCTGCCAGCCTTGTTTTCACCATTATCGGTGGCAGTTTTGTGTCGGGAGTATCATTGTAATATGAGTCATTATCTTGGAGCTGGCCTACTTCTGTGGGCGCGTGTACCCAGATTATTAACAGATTTCCTAACTTCATTTCAGTAGCTCGGTTATTGACTGCTTGGAAATCCAAAACAGCTCTCTTTAGCTGCGGCCCGAGAAGAAATCCAGCTCCAAGATTTCAGACGTCATATCTACTGTACGTAACATATAGCCCTGGGACATATTGTCTCCACTTTTAGGCCAGCGATATTTTTTTAGCCGATACTCCTTCATGCAAGTGATTAGGCCATCCAACGCTCCTGGTTTCCTAAGAGACTGTACGTTCGTCAGCCCAGCGATCCAACCGTTTAGTTGCCTCCTACGACAAGCAAAGGATACTACGGTGGTATGTTCGTATATTATTTAGGTTACGAGACATGTAATTGCCCCCAATAATTTAGGTTTACGAGACATGTAAGGGAGCACTTGTGCTCTAAAAGTCTAAACCAATAAACATAGCAAAACTCTTTCAAGTTAAAATATTTTATCAATCTGAAGAAACCGATTAAAAGCAAAACATAAATTTTTCTCATTTTGGAAATTGTCACAATGTATGTAAGAATTAAAGTCCAGTCCACTAACTGCCAATGGATCTATTCTTGAATCTTTATTTATACGATTCTAACAAGAAGTGTACCAAGCTTACAATGTGTTATTTAAATTCTACACCTATGTTATGTTAATTCCAATACTTATGTTAGTATGCAGGAATTAATAAATTTATGAATGCATTAGATCTATAGTGGATCTACTCTGCGAAGTCTTCTATATTTAAACTGTGTGCTTGTATCATATCTTTGACCGTTTTAATCCCAAGGTCTATATGTATGTTGCGATTTCGAATATACCACGGAGCATTTGTAATTTATAATATTTTTTAACATTTTTAATAGCGTTCGTAGCAAAAGATCTATATTTGATGCGTCTGTACTGCTCTATATGTGAGTTCCATATATCTAGAGAAAATTTTGATTTTTTTCCAATCAGCCACTACATTTTTGAAATTTTTACGTTTATTTGATTTTGCTTTGATTCAATGTGTTCTCTCCATGTCAACCTTTTATCAAGATGAAGAACCAAATATCTGACATTTGTTTGTTGAGGAATGATGACCTTGCTTAATTTTACCGCTAGACACATAAGTTTATTTAACGTAATTGTTATGTGTGTGCATTGGTTTTCATTCGGTTTTATCCGCCACGTCTTTGCCAGTTCTCAATTTTGTATACGTGAATACGTGATCTTGCAATTCTATTGATGCAGTTTAAGGATTTTTGTGTGAAAACATAATAGCGGTGACATAACCTTATCAGTTGTTAGTCGATTGGCAGTATACAGCAAATACAATACTGGTAAAGTAGCTTTCAAGGACTGCATTAAATTTGCTTGGCAGACGAGTTTTTATTTTGTATTTAAGGCCCTCAGGCCATACTTTGTCGGAAACTTGTGCAATGTCTAGGATAACTGCCGAATAATATTTATTTTTTTCTATGGCGAGTTTAACAGTGTTTACAACTCTGTGCACCTGCTCTATGGTACCGCACTGTTTTCTAACCCCAAATTGATGATCGGGTATTAAATGTGTCCTTCAGATAATATTGGCTTTAATTTTTTTAATACCATCTTTTCAAAAGGTTGCGAAATTATCGGAAATACTTATTGGCTTGTACGATGTAACTCGTGTTACGTCTTTTCCAGGCTTTGGGATCATAGCAATTAGCTATATTTTTCATGTTTTAGGGAATACTCTCATCTCACAAAGTCATAATTGTATTAAAGATATGTGAGTTATGAGTTTTATGCATTTATTATAATTAAATCTCTGATCATTTTCATGCCTTAATGGTAATAAAATCGTGTCCTGTATATCTTTCTTTAGGTTTATCCAGTTCATTTTTATCTTTTTTGCACTTATAAATTTTACAGGAATTAGTTTCGAAGGGTTCTCCATAAACTCTGGTAGTTCTTTGTAATTATTTTTTATGTTTGGTGTGAATACTTTTTTAAAGTAATTAGAGAAATTAGTCGTCACTTCTGGGCCACTGTCTATCTGGTTGCTGGATATGTGGGCTCGATAATGTTGGCCTATTTAGTTATTTTTTGTTGCCTTCCATAATGAATAATCTAATTCCCGGACGTCCATTTCTTCTCTCAATTCTTCTTTCAGCGCCTTAAGAGCAGTTTTCACTTACCTTAGTTTTTACATTATAAGAAACATGCAATGTTCACCACAAATAACGCGAACATCACCCAATGTACATATAGGCTTTTGGGTGCCCATATTCTTGGCTCTTGATTTATTGTACTGCAGGCCCATTTATTTTTTAAGGTTTCTCTACAGGGATTTTTCGATGCAGTAAATACCTCAAGTTATATATACTGTGCTTTGGTGTTATGTTTTTCTCAGATGGCTCTTCCGATTTAAAACGTTTGTAATAGAGGTGGCATGGAAGTCTTGTACAGCGAGAGCCGCCTGAATATCAGTTACATCTACGTTGGTCTCTATTTCTTTTAAAACAACAGTCAAACCATTTTGAGCTGGTAACTGTAGTATCGCATCGCTTTCCAATTTGGTCGAAATGGTTTACTAACGCTCTGAAACCTTCTGAAATTAATTTCAAAACATTGTATTTTGGTTTCATTGGTATTACTCCTTTTGAGGGTGGCAATATCAAATTTTGAATCAGTTATAGCGTGTCGATTATACTGAGGAGTTCATTTTGAGATGCTCGTCTTAAATAAATTGGTGGCGGTTTTTTCGTACTGTTAAACCAACGGCACATTCCACTTCTAAACTACAAACTTATTGCCGAGAGGTATTTCAACAGTACCATGTTCCTTAATTTTTAATTTCATTATCTACGTCTTGACCGATTTTCTAAGTTCAGTCATTTGGAATAATTGTTATCTTATCGATCTATAAAATCATGAAAAATGAACCACACCATAAAAAATAGCTGATAATTCCTCACTATTCGCCAACTACATATATATGTACTTAGTTTTATTTTATGTACTATCAGAACCTGGCTAGGGGTGTTAATGGACATTTATCATAGTGGTGTATTTTTCGGCCAAACTCTAACTTTCCAGAAAAAAATTCGGAGCAAATCTGTTTTTCGAGATAATGGATATTTTTTAAGGGTTGTAATAAATAATTCAAATTAAATGGAAATTGGGATGAATAGCTGTAACTTATCTAAATCACACTATGATTAAGCAGCCAAAACATTTTAACAACCTAAACAAGTGATTAACAACATTTTTAATTTATCGATGCCAGTGTTCCATTGGTTTATTTTTTGTTAACGAAAACAGATAAACTGTACGTAAAATCTTGAATTTCGAATCTTATTGAATTCCGAGATTACCTTGCCGCATATTATTGAGACACTACAAAAAGGCGTTTAATATCTGTCTCATTTTCTCCCTTGTTGCATATTCGGTTTTGTTTTTTAAATGCAGGTGTTTATTGAACAAAAGAGGTGTAGTTCAATATTTTCAATATTTTTATATGAAAAAGTATCATTATTTCGCCTCATATCTTCAGATAGATTGTAACGAATAACGATTATATTATAGCAATAGATGGTCTCCCCCGGAATCCTTGAAATCGAATTGCGCAGAGGACGGAGTTTGCTAAGATATTTGTATATATTTGTGTCATTGCTTATTTATACTGTATTGCACTCGCATCTGGCACCTATCCGATGTTTCAGTTAAACTTCAAACAAAACATTTTTATTTTTTAAATCAATTAATTTATTCTTATTATTTATATCTCTTTCTTTTTCTTTTGCTTTTTTTTATTTCTTTTTTTTTTAATTAAAATGACTACAACAATCCAGAAGAAATAATAATAATAATAATATAATAAACATAATAACTGTATGTATGTTTCATGTTTTTAAATATTTGTTTAATTATATTCAATTTCTTTTAAAAACTTGAAAAATAACTTGAAAAAAAAAATTCTAATGTTCTTAATTATTTATATTCATGTATTCAATACATAATTGTGTAAGTGAGCTGAGTAGTTATTGATTGTTACGGGGAGAACCGGATTAGGATAGGATGTGGGGCAAAAACATATCAAATAATTATTTTCTTCTTCTTCTTCTTCTTTTTGGAGGCAAAGCGAATTCTTTTTTACGCGGGCGATATGGAGGAAAAATATAGTTTTTCAGGTTTTGTTTTGTTAAAAATCAAATAACACAAAAAAAAACTAGAAAAATATCGAGGAACAAATTATTAATTTTGCAAAATAAAAAACGTACAAAAAAAAACGAAACAAAACGATGGTACGACTGAAATCCTAAATAAATTTAATTAATTAATTAATTAAAAATTAATATTTAATAATAATCATTTATATATATTATATAACAACATAGCAACGAGGCGTCATTATCCACAATACATGTTAGCACTATGCGATGATTGTTGGATTTTCGTTGATGATGATGAGGATGGAGATGAATTTGTTGTTGTGGTTGGGTTATTACTGCCGCTATTACTAAATTGTTGGTGACACCATTCGACGAAATCATCAATTAGAACGGGCCATGCACCTTCTGCATCATAATTTGACATGCTGTCATCGATTTGGGTGGCAAAATCCAATAATAAATTCCATGTGTCTTTTGGTATGGATCTTTTATGATTTTCCTGCAAATATAAAAATTCTTTAAATTAAATATTTGGAAGAGACTCGTTAAATGGGGGTACGGTCAAAGAATATTCGCACTTTAATATTGTTAACTTAACTAACAAATAAGGAACATTCCTCATTCACAAAATTTACTCTACTACACAATTTTACCAATGAAACTTAAATATGAATTGAGAGCATTATTCAGATAGTTTTCACATTCTAGAATTTGCAAATTTCTTAAAACTGTGATTAATATTTATCCCAGGGCTTGTTGGGGTTGGTCATAGCCTGGGAGACACTTTAAAAGCAATAAGCATACTGTAATATAAATGATGCTTAACAAATGCGCCAATAAAAATTTAGCGCTTCATCAACTTTACTACTATTAAAAGCTGATTCCTAACAAATTATACGTCAAAAATCAAGAATCACTTCGTAATAGCTTAATACAAAATCTTATACAAAACGCTCATTATCCTAAAATCCCATATTTCTCCCACATCTCTACAATCGTACTAACAAGTTCAGTGGTCACCAATGACATAACAGCACAATAAATTCTATATGTAAAAAATGATACGTTTTTGGGGTTACACAAATCTGATTGTATTTGGGACCGAAGAATATCATATCTCGTTTTGTTAAAATATCAAGGACCTAATTGAAATTTCAAATTGTTTACGTAAAATTTAGTTTCATAGTTCGATATTTAGGCTTCAAAATTATGTATTGACGAATTCAGGATAATAAAAATTAAAGAATATATTAATATGTGATACATAATTGGTCGATTGATACACAAGTACAGCAATACAACACAATCAAGCTAATTGTCTAGGTTACGCAAATAAGTAAGGCTGAGCCTCCGATAAATTGAAGAGAAATTGAATTTCCTTACTAATATTATCCTGAAATACAGAGGATATGATTTTGACACAAAATTATTTCAGAAAGTATCATACACAGAAAGACGCCGTGAAGTTACGAGATAAGTGTGCTTTTTGAAAATGGAGACTGTCTACCCAGAACTACCTACCCAGAATGATATACATATATTACATAAATTAAAAATTAACTTACCAATAAAAATTTACACCATAAATCCAAAAATTTAAATCTGCCCTGCAGTACAATATTCCAGTATGCGATTGCCATTTCCAAATCTAACCCTTTTTGCCCTTGTTCTTTAGCATAATTAAACGTAAACTGATAGAAATCCTTAAATTTCATACCATCCCTTAGGTCATTTTCTAATATCGGTAATTTTACTTTTAATTTATCTATACTATCTACACCTAAATTATAAAAACCATTTATAAATTCTTCCCGCGTAAATTCGCATTGCGTTTCGGCCTTAAATTTCCACGCAATAATCAGCACCAGACGTGATTCTGGGGCTAGATTTAAATCATCCAAAAATTTTATGACACCATCCGATCCGATTTTATTTAGATCTTGTATGTCACGATACCGATGGTAAAGGGCTTCTATTTTCTTTTTGTCTAATTCACGATAGTATAGATCTGGATTTTGGAAGTAATTATCACTAGCTAAATCCAATTTCCAGTCGTTGTGTGTCAGGCAAAATATTGCTGTTTGTTCTCCAGTTTGTGTAAGGGCTATGAATTTTTTTACTTTATCTCTTTGGGCGGATTTTAATTTATTCTGGAATAAAAATAAAATTAAAAATTAATATAATTGTGCAGGGCTCGAAATTTTGAAAGGCTGTTTCCCACGTCTAACCATCATTGGACACCACCATTCAACCTCGATATCATGCACAAAGCACACAAAAAAACAGGAAAATCCATTTCACGGATAGAAATAAACGTAACCAAACAAATTGCCCAAACTAAATAAATTATATAATTACCATTTTATTACAAACAAATGTTGAATTTTTCCTATTTTACTGTGAAAATTATGTGCTGTAAAATTCCTTACAAAACAATTTTTTTTTTTTGTTTTTGACGTACGAATTTTTTTTTGTTCGTTTATTTGACAGATGACACAACAGTACGATAGCAGCAAAAAATATGTGTAGCAAAAATCGAGTTGGGAAATGTTTTCACGATTACAGCACAATAAAAACTTATGTTGTGTATTTACAAAACAATAAATTTAAAACTATATATAGATATAAATATAAATGGTTAGTTAATAGTTCATTTTTATTTTTTTTTTGTTTTTGTATATATTTAATAATTTCGATGAAACGATAGAATTTTTTTTGTTTAATTGAATTATAAAATGTACTCTTCCATTTTTGAGCTGGTAGTTCGATAGTACCTCACCCCAGTAGACCGGTTTTTATTACATATAATAATTATGTACTTTTAAATACTGCCACTGTCAGTCAAATATAAAATCGGTACAATTTTTACCGGACAACTATCAGTGACCGAAAAAAATTGTTTCTGGATGCTTTCACCAAATTTCTCCTTTTCTCGAGTTACTTGTTCTCTATAGACATGAAGAAAAATATTGTTTTATTGAGAACAATAAAATATAAAGTTGAATTTAATTTTATAAACAATCTATGTACTTTTCTACTACCATTTCATTAAAGCGTAAAATACGGAATATCTTGCGTATCACTAAACATTTTGTCTAAGAATCAATATAGAGAGTGATGCTTATTGAAGTACGGTGTATTTCTAGGGTATATATGCATTTACATTTCGATAGGGCGGAAAATAGTAGAACTAAAAGTGTTGAGTGATATACAAATAACTTATAATTAAATAACTTATAATCAAATAACTTATAATACTATAAGGGAGATTACTGCAGATTTCCATAGTAAACTCGCGTGACTTCATGTTATCGACACAAATAAATAAAGTTATGCAGATGGCGCACCAAGCGTTTTTAACAAGAATTTTTACGTTACCTGTTATTTCCAACTTATTTCAGCCGGGTATTATCAATTTGATTTTGTTTATTTAATTTTTCTTTTTTTTTAGATTTATTTACATTATTTTTCAAAATTTCGTTTAAAAAAATGATAACATAGCGTTTATTTGACTGTGGTGCCATCTAGTTAATATAACCTAATTACGATAAACTGCCATATCTTGGTACGCAAATCTGCAGCAATTTCACTTATAGTATTATAAATTATTTGCTTATAATTCTATAAGAGAGATTACTGCAGATTTCCATAATAAACTCGTGTAACTTCAAGTTGTCGACACAAATTAATAAAGTTATATCCTGCAGAAGAATTTTTATGTTACCTGTTATTTCCAAGTTAATTCAGCCGGGCATTGTCAATTTGCTTTTGTTTATTTCATTTTTCTTTTCTTTTTTATATTTATTTACATTATTTTTCAAAATTTCGTTAAAAAAAATTGTAACTTGGCATATATTTGCCAGAGGTGCTATCTAGAAAATAAAGATAAACTACAACAAACTGCTATATCTTGCCATACGCAAATCTGCAGCAATTTCTCTTATACATATTATAAGTTATTTGGCTTTTTTGTTCATCAATTGTCGAGTTTGAATTCTGTACTGGATAAGAATTTTCTCGTTTATTCTGTAATATCTAAATGATTTTAATTTTTTATCGATTAATATAATACATTTAATGTTGAACTGTATATTTTAATTCACTATTATCGAAATAAAATAAAATTTAACTTTAATTTTCGATATACTCAATAAAATCATAATACACGAACATGAAATTTTTTTTATCGAGGACATCGAAAAATAAAGTTAAATTTGATTTTAATTTGATAATAGTGAATGAAAATATATAGTTTAACATTAAATGAATTATATTTATCGATAAAAAATTAAAATCATTTAGCTTTTACTGAATTAACGAGAAAATTCTTTTCCAGCACAGTATTCGAACTCGGAAATTTTAGAGTAAAAAACGCACCTATATAGGTGCGTAGTTTATATCCTTTTAAAATACATCCTTTTTTCAAGTTCGAGTTCTAAAGAAGGACAAAAATAAAAACTGCTTTATTGGGAGTTGAATTTAAATTTATTTAGAAAATAGTGAATTAAAATATGTAGTTTAACATTAAATGTATTATATTTGGTGATAAAATATTAAATTAATTTGGAAATTATACTAGTAGAATTCCCTCCAGAATAGTTTTCGAACTCGAAATTTTTTGAATAAAAAATACAGTTTTGTGGTATGCTGTATGAATAAGAAAAGAGATAGATTGCTCGGGTGGAATTCAAGAACACCTGATTTAAAACTATCAAATGTTTTCGAATTAGGGACATTTCCACCAATTGGAGCATATTTCATTTTTGTTACTTGGCGTTATTAATGGTACCATGCTATGAAATGAACACGTTACGTCCGGTGACTTCAAGGTAATTTTCCTTATATTATTACCAGTTATTTGGTATCAAAGCATTGTGAGATGCAGATCAAAATCTGTGCATCAGAAAAGTGAGAACTAAACTACGGATGATTCAGCTGCTATTTTTACATTTCAACCAGACCAATAAATTGTGGTTTAGAAGGTAATTTGATGTAGACTCCTTCAGCGCGTGTTTGTTAAAATGATTGGTATATTATCACTTATATGAGCACTTACCACTTATATGATGGATGCGAATATAAATGACCGTGTTGCCGCTGGCAACCAAGCTTTATATATATATGACCAATGGTATGATATTCGACTGATGACAGGAAGATGCTCTGTCGAGAGAAGAATCATGTAAGTATGATTTACCGCTCAAAATATCGATTTTTATATGAACTTGGAAATTGTATAAATCTCACTATAATATTCCTGATATTGAGCATTAAATAAAAGTACAGTGAGTATAATGTAAAAGGCATTTGGTTTCATTTGATAAGGATTCTTTAATTAATGTATTGTGAAGCATCAATCAAAAGACTTCATATACAACTTCAGAGAACAAGCGAGAAACCTTCTAATGTTTATTATTTGAGTAAAAAAATCACTGTTTGCCGCACGTTACGGTAATTTGCTTCAGTAAGATACCTTAATTAATGACCGTAAATTTAACAAAATGATTATTAATCGTTTTTAAATTATTTTGCCAAATTATACGTGACCATTAAATGGAAGTAATCGTATTGAAATTTAAACACTATTCACGTAACGGGCAACAAATGTAAATCGCGGATCTATTATACTATTTATATAATGAAAATTATTCAATGTCAAACAATTCTCGTGGTCTTAATTATTGTAAGTTATTATTATACTATTATTAATAGTTCTATAAACATTGTTATAATTTAATTTTTCTATTAATTAATAGATCGTTTGCTTCGTAAATTGTGACAGAGACAAAGGTGACAAAAAAGACGAAAAATCAAAAAACGACCAGAAAAAATGCAAGAATCATACTAATAATGGCCGCGGCAAAGGAAACGGCAAGGATAAAGGAAGCGGTGAAAATGATTGTGACGATTCGGAGAACAATTTTAGCGTAAATATACCGCTAGCTGCGGTTCCAACAAAAATTACAGTCCCTGAAAAATTAGTTAAAACAACAGAGCCCGCTGACAATGGAAACGAAAATGTAGTTGTACTAGAATCGGAACCTTTGATATTAGAATCCAACCCAATTTCATCACAAACGGAAGCAGTAACCGATCAATATGATAATATTGCTGATGTGGACGATCCTATAACAGAAGAAACATATGATTCTCATACTGTATCCAGCATCCAACCCGATACCAACAATGACGGCGAAAATAAACCGAACACCAATGAGGAGAATGATACAGAATTCACACCAACCGTAAATACAGTTACGATTAGACCAAACATTATCAAGCCTACAACACCAAAGCCATCGCGAGGTACGACCAAACATACTACAAAAAAACCATTTTCGGGAAGACCTGCTGGATGTATCATCTGTAGACATCCGCCAACGTCTACTAAAAAGCCATCAAAGCATAAAACGGTTCAGCCAATACAACCTAATGGGAGCAACAATTTCGATGGCAAACAAACTAATAATAATAAATATAGTAATTTTGATTCAGATAAACCGACAAAGGGATTTAAAAGCCAAGGATGTTTTACCAATGAGCACAATTATTGGTTTGGCATACATCTCTCTAATCGCATAAATACGTTTTATAGACCGGCTAATTATTTTAGATCTGGCCAAAATTACTGGTACGGATTATTCCTACCCAACATGCAGGCTGCCATGCCCAATGGATGTTTAGTGTGCAACCAGCTACTTGGTAAGCATAAAACTAGTAGTCCAACTGGTAAAAATCAAGAAACAAAACGAGTTGCGTCATAAACGCATATTGTCAATAAAATTTGCTGTATGTGAATGATTGGTTTTCTTTAGTTAAATGAATGTATTGTATGTAGTTTTTCTCTTCTATCGTAAGGGCTCGATTCTATTAAAACATTCAAATATCTTATGTTTTAACAAAATAACCATGCGTATGTTTCATCTTGTGTGGATTGAATTAAATGTAAACAAAGTAGCAGTTTAAAGTAGCTATAATGAATGTAACATAACATAACAGGTATGTATTTAAAAAAATAAAATTTTGTTAAGGTCTCGTGTCAGTCTGCCACAGAAACCAAACTGTGCGATGAAATATTCGTTTTCTAACACAATGTGGGTGGCACCTGGTGGATTATTTTATAACAAAACCAATTTGTAGGCGGCGAACACCTCAACTAATTTAGAAACAAAATGGTAGGTAGTCACCAACAGCACTTTGTTATTTCAAATTTAAGCGCGAATAAATTTTGATAATCTTAATTTATTTTAATTAAAGGCTTTTTGTTTTATTTATTCAATCATTTATACATAAATTACATTACATTATTGTCGGAAAAGATTTCTTGTATAAATTCCTCTGCGCGTTCCTCTTACGAACTATTGTATTTTTGTGTGAAAATTGTAAATGTAACAAAATATGGCGAAATAATACTATAACAAAATATATATTTATTAATAATAATAATAGGAGATAACCACAAGAATTTAATCGGAACTTATTTTTATTCGTAATGTTATAAATATTTCTAAATAAAAAACTATTAAAAAAGAAAAAAATGAAGATAATTCGTTAAAACTATTTAAATGTTCATTAAATATATAATATAGATTTTTATTATTATTTATTAGTTTTAGAACTATGATAACGATTATGCTGATAGTTTTTCAATTACTTTAGATATTTTCTCATGCGCGTACCGAATTTTCTGATAAATATCGTTTGGACATCCCTTAAGCAGCGTGGAAAATTTAAATGTTCTAAAATTTTTATCGTTATCGATATAGGTGAGAGCGGCCATATGAGGGCACAGAATTATTTTTATGTGATCAGAGAAATTTAATTGTACCGTTCCATTTGTTAGGTGCATAACAACGGCGCAAGTTGTACGGAACCATGTATGTAAATGTGGTACTCGAGATAAGGAATCGTTTACAGCAACTACTGCGTTTGCTCCAGTTTTCACCAAATGCTCATTCATATAACGTTTAAAGTAGGTAAGTAACTTTACCTTTTTCTCCATTGTAATGGGAAAATCATTTACCGTAAAATAGGTTTCACGACCATCCTTATCGATTGCGTGTATATTAATACCGTTTGATAACATAATCAATTTAGTAGTGTCGTTGTACATTACTCCCATGCCTTCGTCGCACAGTTGATATCCGAAGCCGTATTTATCACTGTAATCGACCCATTTTGAAATCCAGAATAGAGGTTGCGCATTTGGATCAGTCGCCTCATCGCCCAGAATACCATTGATACGGATCGGTTGTAATTCTAAAAATTGTTTTAACTGATCGTGTAAACGTTCCATCTCGGTTCGGTACGATGCATTAATATGTGGCGTCATAAGGGCGGATGCTGCTATAGTATCGTGAAGGTTTTGTTTCAGGAATGTTCCTTCGCGCATATCATCCGTTATCATACCATTTAATTCGATAAGCGGTTTACGGTTTTGATTTAATCGATCGGCCTCCTCTAGTTGATCGGCACGCGGTGCCATAGTTAAACAGGCGATTGGCAGTTTTACCGGAATATAATTGTTGGCCAGATATTCATATGTTAGTAATTGTGATATAGTTGGCCGCTTCTCCGGATCTGATTGTAACATAGCTATAATCATTGTGGCTGCTGGTTTTCTTAATGTGGTCGGTACACGATATTCACATTTCCGAATTTTGTTATAAGTTTCTTTGAGATTTTTTGTTTCGAATGGTGGCTGTCCGACGAGTAGCGTATACATAACGCATCCAATCGACCATATATCAACCTCGTACGAATGACCTTTTTTACTCAGCACTTCAGGCGCTATATAATTTGGTGTACCGCACAATGTTTTCTTTCGTTCGCCCTCGTATTCGATTCGTGCAGCCAAACCAAAATCGCCAATTTTCACGTGTAAATTATCGTCCAAGAATAGGTTACCTAACTTAAGATCGCGATGTATAATTCGATGATCGTGCAAATATTTAACACCTTGTATAATTTGATGTATATAGAAGCGACATTCGTAATCGGTGATGATTTTTCGCCGCTTGTGCAACTCCATCATTGACTAAAAACAATACAAATACAAATTCAAATTTATAATTTCGAATTTATCGAATTCGTACCGATCTCTAAATTCTTACCCGTTTTTTACACAACTCTAGTACAATATAAACATTAAATTGATCATCAAAGAAACTAAAGAATTTAACAATATTTGGATGATTCAGTGCCTTGTGTATCGATATCTCTTGGGTCATTTTCTCCTTTTGATTATGTTTCATCATCAGCTTTTTCGAAACAATTTTGCCAGCATAAATTTCGCTGGTTAAAACATCTACAATCTCGTAGCATTTTGCAAATCCGCCCTGGAAGTTAAATAGTAGGACATATTAAATTACATATAGTACAAGAATTTCTAGTTATAAATTCAAATACATTTTGGTATATCTCAAAATTTCAAAGAATTTTAACTTTTACAATTCAGAAGAATTTGAAAAACACAACATTAATTTAATAAATCCGGTCGGGACAAACACATTCAAGTTAATTAAGCGAGCATTAATTTCCATCTTATTATTTGGCGATGATTACCAGAATACCATTACTGCTTCCAAATCTCAAAACGATAAGCGAGGTTGACAAATAAAACATAATGTCGATAAAGAACGACTGAGAATTTACATTTCTGGATCAGGAATTGTAGACGAATGACCACTTGTTGGAATGGCTTTATAAAATATTATCAAAGGTTGAGTAGGAAGCGCTTCGTTCATGGGCTCATGGAATTCGCTTTTTATTAAAATAGCTTTTGAATATTTTTAAATAAATTGTTGGATATTTTATCCTAAGTATCTTGAAATTTGAAAAAAGCTTCCCATAAATATAAAACATACTACTGTTCCGTGGAACATCGGTTATATATCACTGTTTATATGTGAATGTATAAAAACGAAAAATGCGAAACTTGATTATCAGACACACATACGATCGCAAACACAATATAAAATACAAAAAGGGACATTTTAAGGTTATGTCCATTTTTCATGTTCATGTAAAACAAATAAAAATATTGTTATTTAGATTTCAGACTGCATAATTAAATTAAAAATGCATTTTTACACGTAATTACGAAAAATTATTTAAACAGAACAACTAAAATTTAAACCCCAAGCTTTGATCAACGGCGAAAACGAGTTGCGCGATTTCACTGTAAGCTTGGGCAGTAATTATGTTTTAAATTAATTATAAATATATGGATTAATTTAAATAAATTACCTTGCCAAAAAATCGTAATCTTTTGTATGAAGTTTTAGATTGAGCATCATATAATAGAAGGGGAATATCCGATTTATCTTCCTCCCGTCCTGTCGAGCTCATCTTTGACGATTTTTTTTTGTGTGATAGCTATTCGCGATATATATTATACGTACTTCTACTTGAATTTTAATTATTTATTTATTCAATTAAAACATTTATTTTATGTATATATTAAACGAGAACAATATAATTAATTAATTACTCAAAAAAGAAAAGTTATGTATTTCATATATAATTCCGACTTCTTTATAATTTGAAGAATTCACTTTGAATACATGATGGTCGTTTACTTCATTCAAAAATCGAGCGCACTGAACTGTAGTTTACCGTTTAAAACCGGTTTGCGTTATGACATTTTCCAGAATTTATTGAGTTTATTTATTGGTTTTATTCAGTCTGTATGGATATTTATTAAAAATTTCTTCTAAATTAGAAGTTTAATGTGCGATAATAAGTAAACGACTGCAAAACTAAACATTTATCAGGATATTTTCGATTTGCTATAAAAAATTTAATGGAAAATGTAGTAGATTTTTTGTGATGTTCAAACGTCAAATGTTTTGAAAAAAAAATTAAAATGTAGTAGATGTATTTTACCGTACGATCATGACAGGTTCAGGGCAGACAACTGCGATAGGGGTGAACATTTTTAAATTATTTTAAATGTACGTTATTAATTTACAACAAATTATGTACATATGCAATGTATCGATAAAGGAAACTACATAAATATTGATTTTTGTTATTTTTAAAGATTTTTTTATTCTAAATTGATTAATACGAAATGAAAATCTGATTAATCCTCAAATTTTAACATTTGTATATGCGCCAATTAAATCGAGGGCACCCCAAACGCCATAGCTTTAACCATACAGTCGGTAAACAATTCTTTATTTTATTTTAAATTAATGATTTCACACGTTGATTAAAAAATTTGCCGATAAATTAATTTAAATGCCTCAAAAATAAAGTACTAGATCACATCGTTTATTATGTATACATACCATACACATGATATAAGAAATATTATGTTTTCATAAATAATATGTTTTCTCTCTGCTAGTACTTTTTTTTATCCAGAAAAAAAAGTTGGCGCACCGAAGAAAAAGTACTTTTATGTTATCATGTAATATATATATCTTGTACCATACATACACTTCGCAAATCACAATTTCGCATTTTCTTGAAACGTCAAATATATATTTTCGTTTTCAACTTTGTTTCATAAATATTTTTCGTATTTCATAAATAAAAATTATAATTTTAGACAATGGCTGGCAATTTTTGGCAAAGCTCACATCACCAACAATGGATATTAGATAAACAGGATTTAGTGCGCGAACGACAACATGACTTGGGTGTCCTTTCGGATGAAGAATACCAAAAGTTGTTTATCTTTTTTGCCAATCTAATTCAGGTGCTTGGGGAGCAGTTAAAATTACGGCAGCAGGTTATAGCAACTGCTACAGTATATTTTAAACGGTTTTATTCCCGGAATTCATTAAAGTCTATAGATCCACTACTGTTGGCGCCTACCTGTATCTTCCTCTCTTCGAAGGTAGAAGAGTTTGGAGTGATCTCAAATTCGAGACTTATATCCACATGTCAAACTGTGATTAAGAATAAATTTAACTATGCGTACCAACAGGAGTTTCCGTACAGAACCAATCATATATTAGAGTGTGAATTTTATCTACTGGAGAATTTAGACTGTTGTTTAGTTGTGTACCAACCGTATAGGCCGCTGTTGCAACTGATTCAAGATATTGGGCAGGAGGAGCAGCTGCTTACATTGACATGGCGAATAATAAACGATTCCCTGCGAACTGATGTTAGCCTATTGTATCCTCCGTATCAGGTGAGAGACTTAACATATTAGTGTAATTATCTGTTTATAATGTACTTTGTTTCAGATCGCAATCGGATGCTTGCACATTGCTTGTGTAATACTCCAAAAAGAGCTGAAAGGATGGTTCGCCGAGCTGAACGTTGATATGGATAAAGTACAAGAAATCGCTCGCTATGTTATCGATCTATTCGAGCTGTGGAAGAATTACGATGAAAAAAAAGAGATTCAAGACTTGCTATCGAAAATGCCTAAACCAAAGCCCGCGCCGCAGCGATGATTTACCCGGAAACGTACGAGAACTCGTATTAAAGTTAGTATGTATAAAATAAAACCGAATTTGTTAAATTAGTAAAATTTTAAATGTATTTAGATGATATATTGTATAATAATTGTATGTAAATTGCGTATATTAATGTCGTGATCATTATAAATGTCGTATTTTAATAAATAATTAAAATTTTAATACATAATTTCGTAAAAAATAGTTTTTATTTTCGTAACGGACTAACTATAGTGGCCTTATACATGTTTATTACAGTTTTGGTTTCGTACACTTTTTGAGTTTTGACGTTTGATTTTATAGCAAATTGGATAAAAATGTCACAGAGTTGAAAAAATTTAGTTTCAAATTTTTATTAATTAAAATTTAACGCTTTAATTTAATAAGTTGTGTGAGCAAGTACGATGGCCGGTAATTTTTGGCATAGCTCACACAATCAGCAATGGATTTTAGATAAGCAGGATTTAATTCGCGAGCGTCAACATGATTTACAATTTTTAACCGATGAGGAACATCAAAAACTATTCATTTTTTTCGCCAACTTAATTCAAGTACTTGGAGAGCAGCTAAAATTGAGGCAACAAGTCATAGCCACCGCCACAGTGTATTTTAAACGTTTCTATTCACGAAATTCGTTAAAGTGTATTGATCCACTACTTCTGGCACCAACGTGTGTTTTCCTAGCGTCCAAAGTTGAAGAATTTGGTGTAATATCAAACTCTCGGCTCATTTCCATATGCCAAACTGTGATAAAAAATAAATTTAGCTACGCCTATCAACAGGAATTTCCGTACCGCACCAATCATATATTGGAATGTGAATTTTATCTGCTGGAGAATTTAGACTGTTGCCTGATTGTGTACCAACCATATCGATCATTGATGATCCTGATGCAGGATATTGGCCAGGAAGAGCAGTTACTAACATTAACTTGGCGTATTATAAACGATTCGTTACGTACGGATACTAGTTTATTGTATCCACCGTATCAGGTAACTTCACTAAATGTAGATTACGATGTGTGTCTACTTTTAAATTCAATATATAAATTTTCTTCAATGCTATTTCAAAATATGTTTTGAAATTTTATTCGAATATTGAAATTCTTTTTTATTTATCGGTTAGATCGCGATTGGATGTCTCCACATCGCCTGCGTGATCCTTCAAAAAGAGCTAAAAGGTTGGTTTGCCGAGCTGAACGTGGACATGGACAAGGTGCAAGAGATTGCACGGTATTTAATCGATTTATACGATATCTGGAAGAATTACGATGAAAAGAAAGAGATTCAAGACTTATTATCGAAAATGCCTAAACCAAAACCTGCCCCACAGAGATGATCTCTAGTAAATAAAACCAATTTGTATTTATATTTTTGTGTAGCCCTGCCCCAAAAGTGTTGTTATATCAGTATACTTTAGAATTTTAAGTTATAATTTAAAATACGACTGTTGGGTAAATTATGTATAGAGATTAAAGGTTACTATTTAAAATAAAGGGAGACTTTTTTAAATTGTAATGCTGAGTTTGATTTTAAATTAATTTGAACTTACTCAAAAGTACCAGTTAGGGTGAAAAATGTTTTCTAGTTTCGTTCGTTTGCTTTATGGTTAATATTTTGGTCAAATTAGCCAATCAGCCGTCTTCTACAAGGGATACATAGGTATACAGCATTAATATATTATTACCTTGGGATCGAGATTCATTTCAGGACAAACAGATTTAGAAGAAAATCAGATTTATGTGCTTCTTTCTTTCTTGCTTTGAAAAAGAATGGCAAATGAAGACCTCAATATCATGACACATCGTAATCAGTTCCATCAAGCAATAATGCCACATTTACAGGAATGTAACAACAACACACATCCTAATCAGTTTCATAAATAACAATGCCACATTTTTGTGTTGAATTGTACAATATTTTCAACAAATAGCCTAGTGACATCTTGCCGCTAATTACTGATGCTAATTGCTCATGACAATCCAAAGACAGCAATTATTACTCCTTTAGGCTTCTATTAGTTAACGTAGAAAATAGAATGATGATTGGTGTTAGTTATTCTGTCTAAATTTTAATTCTTCGTGGGTTTACCTTTTATTACGTGATGCCATTTTTCTTAGAGGGCTATATCTTGAGTAAACCGTTTAATTCGCAACTTCACTTCAGTTAAAAACTGAGCAACTGAATTAACTGAAGATGTTTTGCCTGTGTAGATATTTAATAATTAAATAATATTTTTTTCCTGAGATTTGGTAATCTCGTGCTTGTGATTAAAAAGAAAATTTGTAATAGATATATTAAATAAAAAATATAACAAAATAAAATATATTAATTTTTCATGTTGATCTGAAGTGAAGAGTATTAATCGAACGGACCATTTTTCATCAGTAGCTGAGTTAAGTGAGGATTCACTCAATTATCTGAAGTGAAGAGGAGCGCTCTTCAGTTCACACAAGCGCTCCTTATATAACATTAGAAGGTATCAGATCGACTAACAAGCAGCTATAAGACGATTTCTTGGTATTCTGAATATTTGCCACCGTTCCACAACCTCTAGATAAACGGTAATTTTAACCGACCACCTATAAAAGGCAATAATATAAAGAACGATAATAAAAAGATTAATACAATTTCCAAAAATAAAAATACTTACAGTTTAAATTTTCTACTTCTACGTTATTCACTGAGTACAAGACAACTGAATTAAACACACATTTTTTAAAATATTTTTTTAAATTTATTAATTTATTTATATTTTCATGTTTTTTTTAAATCCATTTAGTTTTTTTAAATAAAAAATATTATTATTTTTGTTTAAAATAACAAATAATTAAATTAATTAATTAATAAAAAATATATATAAATAAATAATAATATTATAATTTTGTTATTATATTCTTATTCGGTTTCTGATTTTAATTTATTTTTATTTTACTTTTTGGCAGTTAATGAATTTATAATTTTATTATTTATTTATTTGTTATTTTATTAATTTTTTAATTATAATTTATATAAATGTTGTTGTGTATTAGTTTAATTGTTTTTCTTCATTGTTTTTCTAATTTTTTATTTTATTAATCGTGCATCATAAAAATACAAATTATTAATTTTATTTATATATGTAGATATATCGTTTTGTTTTTTGGATTTTTATTTATTTAATTATTTGTTTTAAAAATTATAAATAATAATAATATGTTGGTTTTGATTAAATATAATTTTTTAATTTAATATATAATATATTTATATATAATTTTTTTGATTTATAATTTAATTACTTAATATATTTTTGTTAAATAAATAAAATATTAATTAATTAAATAAATATATATTATTATTTGTATTTATATATATATATATATATATATATATATATATATATATATATATATATATATATATATATTTCTATATATACATATATATATATATATATATATATATATATATATATATATATATATGTATTTTATATATGTATGTGCAAAACAATTTTTTTTTAAAAATTATAATCATTAATTGATAAAAATATTTTTTTTTAAATTTAATTTAAAAAGGAAAAAAATGACAATAAAATATATGTACATATATATATATATATATATATATATATATATATATATATATATATATATATATATATATATATATATATATATATTATTATTTATCATACTTATAATATTTATTAATAACTGGTATAGTACAATTTAATTTATTATTTATTTAATTAAGAAATAATAATAATATTTAGTATATAGTGTTTATATGTTGTATTTTGAGCGTTTAAAAAAATTATACAAAAAAAATTCGTCTTGAGTAATTATATATGTTTAAGACAAATTTATTGGTTTTTATTAAGTCTTTTTTTGATTTTTAATTAATATTATTATTATTTTTTTATATAAATAAATAATATTATATAATATATATTGTGTATATATTTAGGCAAGGGTTTTTTTATTTGACTTGATTTAATGTTATGTATATTTAGTTATGTTATTTCTTCAATTGCTAAAAAACGGGATATAATATTTATTTATTTAATTGTTATTATTAATTAATTTTTTGTTTGTTAAAATAAAATATTATTTTTTGATTTTCATAATAAAATAAAATTTAAAATTCGATGTTAATTTTTAATATTAATTAATTAAATTTTGTAATTTAAATCAAAACAAACATAAGATTGAAAATATTGGCACTGAATCTAAATTTAGAACGTTAAATTAAAATAAAATTATTTTAAAATTAAAATTTTTAGAAATTATAATTTTTAGTTGGGGTCGTATGATTTTCGGATTCGTTCGGTTACGGGTATACTCGTTCGTGATTAATGGCGGTGATTATTTTTATGTGACAAGCGTGTAATTTTTTTATTATTTGTTTGGTACATATATACTTTAGATAGAATTTTGTCAGATTATTTCAGTTAAATTACATTTCTGCATTCTTAAATTAAAATTGCACTAACGAAGGTATTTCTCTGGCGATTTTCAAATACCTCATTTCTTAATTGTTAAGACCAAAAATGCTGAATTAAATAATTTATCATACTCATCTTTGCTTAAGCCAAATATTTAATATAAGACTTAATAATTCACAAAACATTTATTTATGTTTTGATAAACCAATGAATGACAAACGGTCATCGCCAAATTTAATTGTGTATCTGACTTCATCCCTTTATAAAACCGATAAGAATGAAATAAACTATACCGATAGGCTATACTAAATTTTGCGAAAAAATTCAAAATTTTATTGAAAAATATTTTATATAGATTTGCTGACAAATAAATTTGTGTCTTCGATGTAAAAATGGTTTGGGGCTCAACGAAATATCGTGTATTTTTTAGTTCACCCTTACTTAATTAGATGACATACATATATTATTTGGTAAATTTCAATAGCGGAGATTTACACTATTTTAGATTTAATTTTAGGTACATTATAGGGCATTTAGATATTGACATCAACTGTGATGATGAATAACTAATGTTACAACTCATAAAACATGATAAAGAGCTAAATTGTTTATTATATTTAAAACCAATTTTTTCAAATTCTGACACACGAATACGGTATCACTCTTCCAAAGTTCAGCACAGAATGAAACTTAATTTTTTCCCACAAAACTTGTAGGAAGAAGGATATAATGTACCAATTATACTCAGATGCTTCCTAAGATGCCACTGCTATGTTGAAATTCTTAATAAGAAATTATTAAGTGTAAAAACGATGGCAGCAAATTCAGTTTTCCCTATTGCTTTACTATGCTTCTTTGCACCGCGTACTAATCCTGGATCTATCCTTTGAAATGCCTGTAGTGCCCTAATTAGCCCATGATGTCCCTATTCAGACCAACGGGCCGCTAAGCCATAACATTCTGTAAGAGATTTGGTCACTTCCAGAGAGATAAATTGCAATTTTGAAAGCGTGTGCCAGTAGTAATGCAAAATAATGTATATAATTAATTTAGTATGTAAGCGTGGTTCAACTTGGTTGGTTCTATTTCACCGGTTATTAAAAGCTTCAAGATACTTAATAATATTTTATTTCGTTTAAGCTTCGTTATTTGAAAAGTGTTCCTATAATTATGAAATTCAGTACACTAAAATAACCACCACCATCTTGCATTTGAAACTAACAAAAAACTTAAACATAATAATTATTTAATGTATATATGTATATATAATAATAATAATTCTCATCGTATCCGCATAAACATATATTAAATATAATATTTTTTTAAAATAAATAACATTTATAATTATAATTAATTAATTTAATTATATATGTATGTATATATTTTATTTTTTTTTATTTATGAATATTATTTATTTATTATAAGAGTGAGCTGATTATTATGTTTGTTTGTTTTATTATTATGATTTTATATAAATATTTTTTTTGAAAATAAATTTAGTTTGGTAAAAAAAAAAATCAAAAATGAATAATTAAATTAATCAATTAATTAATTAATAGTTTTAATGTAATTATATGTATGTATAATAAAATTTATAGAATATCAGTTTCACTCCATAATTTTTTCTCCTGTCGTTATAGGATATCCGTTTCATAGACTTTATTTGTGGTTGTTGTTGTGGATGATGATAAATTATGTTGATGGTTATTATTAGTACCCAATAGGTTATTTATATCGTTGGAATTGTTCAGCAGATCATTTTGCAGATCGTGTGATGAGGAATTGAGTAAATTTTTCATGGAACCCGAGCTACCACTGATCGACATATTTAAACCCATTTTTTGTGGTAAATTCGATTCACTTCCCGTTTTTTTCAATTGAAGCATATCGTTGGTGCTTTGTAGATTTACATTATTTTTACTGATTTGTTGGAGCCGTGCGTATTGTTCCTGTAGTTGTTTTTGTTTTTTAAGCAACTCTTGGTGCCGTAATTCGAGCGCAATTTGTCGTTGCATATGATCTTGTGAATTAACTGATTCGCTACTGCTCGAATGATTACCATCGCCGCCACCTAAATTTGCGGCTGCCAAATTAATGTCGTTCAATTGTTCTGTGACGGCGGCCAAACGCATCGGCATATTTGGGCTAGTCGGGCTAGCTAGTGGACTGCGAGAGCTGGTGCGTGGTGGTGGTGGGGGTGGAATACGTTTTGTACTATTCACCTTTGATAATAAATCAGCATTGCGTTCTGGTACAGGCGGTTTACCTGTGGTTGGTCGTGGTGGTTGTGGTGGACTTGTATCAGTATCGGAGCCACTTGGATATGAATGTAATCGTCTGAGACCGTGCGTTTGATGATGTTGCTGGGATGATGCCGAGGATGATGATGAAATCTGTTGTTGATTTTGTTGTGAATTATTCGAATCATTTGGATGATATAAACTAGATTGTGATAATTGTATTGTTACAGTGCTATTATTTTGTAATGTTTGTGAACTATCATCTGATGTTGAATCATCAGGACGTGGCTGATTTTTAGTTTTTTGATGGTCATTTTATATTTTCATTTTTATTAAGTTTTTTTTTTTTACAAATTTTTAGTTTAATTAATTACAATATATATAATTTTTTTTACATTAATTTTAAATAATTTTTTTTAATTAAAAAAATTTATTTTTTTTTCATCATAATTTAATATATTACAAAATAAATAAGAAATAAGTGATATTTATAGTATGTATATATATATAGTATCGGTATTTTTGTATTTTAAATTATTTAATTATAATTTATAATTATAATTAATTATATATAACAACAAAAAAGATAATTAGATACAATAAAAAAAAAGAAAAAAGAAAAAAAATATAAATAAATAAAAAATTATGAAATTAAATATTGGATATTTTAAATTAAATTAAAAATAATTATTATTCAGTTAATTATGTTTAATTTAATTTAAATTTTAATTAAATGGTTTGGATATAAATAAACAAATATTACAAGAAAAGAAAATTAATATATAATTTTTTAATATAATATTTTTTATTTTTTGTTAATTTTTTTAAAAGAATTGATTTTTAGTTTAAATTAATTAATTTATATTAATTAAAAAAGATTTAATTTTTTTTGGTTTAGATTTAGAGAGATTTTTTGTCAATTTTGCTAATTACAAAAAAAAAAAGAAAAGTTATCTCACCTCAGGATTACCACCCAATGACGATGGTTTAGCGAATGTTTGTAATTCATCTAGCAAAGCATCGAGTGCGTTTTCGGGTGCGATTGTTCCCCCGCCGATAGTGATCGTCCCCATCCTGGGACTTGGGATTGGCTAAAGTGGTAGTACACACATAGTAGTAGTAGTAGATTGGTTTGGTATTGTTTTTATTTTGGTTTTTCGAGTTTTTGTTTAATTTTTTATTGTTTTGATAAACTTTTTAAATAAATATTTATTTATTTGGTTATTGTTTATTATTTATATAAAAAACAAATAAATAAAATAAAATATAAACTAAATTAAACTATATAGAACAAAAAAACATAATAAAACCAAAACCAAAATATTTTTTTTCATAAATAGTAATTAATTTGAAATTATAAAAATTAAATTATAAAATTAAGCAAATAATTTCGTTTTGGTAATTTTTAAAAAAGGATTTTTGTATTTTTTATATTTGGAATTCACTTATATAAATTGGTTACTGTTTGTTGTACAATTCTGTGGCCGTGACCGAATAAAATTTCGATATAATAATTGATTGATTTGATTTAAGCGATAATTTTTTATTTAGTGATCATTTCTTAGCAACTCGTATCGTATACACCTTATATTCATAGTTTAGAATTTTCAAATATGTATGATGTATACATTTTATTGATGGAAATTTAATTACTCTAACAAATTTGATATAAATTCTAAAAAATTTCCAGTGTTTGTATTTTTTTGCAAAATTTAAATTACATTTTCTAATTTATCGAATATTCTAAAATATATATAACATTTTGTGAAGTTTTAAGTTTCTTTTGGACCTTTTTTAAATTTTGCTTAGTTTTATCTTACCAAATTTTGACACACAATCAGCTTTATTTAGGTTGTTAGTTTTTCAGAAAATTCGTATCAACCCGAAGATTAAATTCTAGGATATTTCTAAAGTTTCTATTATGGTAGAAGCTAGTTTTAATCTTCATTTGTCTAATATTTTAACATTCAGACCTCTATTGAAGTATTTATTCGCTGATTTTTAGTAATTTGGATATGACCAATTAATTGCTCACTAAAGGTTAAAATATTAAAATGTTTACGAATACATATTTTTTTGGAAATGCTCTTAAAATTTGTAAACAAAATAAATAAATAATAAAATAATTATTAATTTATAAAATTCAATCAAATTTGCTTTCAAAGCTATTTTGTCAAATTCTGAAATTTTGACTATCAACTCCAATAAAATTCAAACAAATAATTTCAGATTTGAACATAAAGAATATGTTTAAAACTTGGGCTCACAATTTTTCTGTGAACTTTGTTCCTAGTCCTACTAGGGTTAAATTATCTTATACATGACAAAATTTGTTGGGCTGGTTGGAGGTAATTAATCAGTAATCAGTTTTTATATGGATAGAAATACATATTTGTACAATATTATCGTGACATAAGGCAGATGAAACTAGATTATGTGAAAAAAATAATAATTCTGAGAACTATGTAAATATGATAACTATGCGAATTGAGCATTATTTCGCATTGCCTTAAAATAAACATTCATATTCACATATTTATTTCATACTATAACATTCGAATCAAATTAAGATGCTACTACAATTTAAGATAATTGTGACTAGTAATTTTGAATGTACGTAGGGTTGAGATTTGAGAATAGGAATTTGAAAACGATACGAAACATAACATTCGAAAATTTGTGGAGAAATTATAAAATTAGAAATTTAAGATTAAAATTATGAGACAAACAATCCTGACATCCAAAATTTGTGAAAATATATGACGAATTTGTTAACTATAATAATTTTAAGACTGGAAACTATTTCGACACTAAACAATTTTGAAATAATAAGAATTTGAATTTTGAGGCTAGGAATTGTAAGAAATTTGAATTTAACATAATACTGTTTCATTTATCAACAAAATTGAAATCCGAGTTGAATATTGGAATTTCAATCACGGTTTCTACATATACACATAATTATATGAATATTTAAATTTCAACCACAGATGTGATCCACAGTTAGTGTTTGATAGCGATTATCTTTTCATACTATAAATATCGGAATAAATGAGGTTAAACCGTATATGGTTTATGTGCACCGATGGTGCATTTCGGACGCCCAATTGCATAATATCATACGTGAAAAATTAATATGAAGAAGTTGTTCGAACGTGGCCGAAATTAAAATGCAGGGTCCAGAGCCCTATTTGTGAATTCGTTTCGACTGATGCATAAACTGGAATTTGTGAATTTGATCAAAAACAAAACTGTGAAAACCTTTTATCTAATGCAATAACCTGTATAGGCAAAATAAAAACTTTGATTTAATTTTAACGATTTGGTTTGGTGAATGGCGACATATTAATACGAAACGACATGAGGTACGAAACAACATATTAAAACATGATATAAATATATGATGGTAATTAAATGATTTTAAGGTATGTAATGAAATTTGGCTATAATTATTGGAATGGACCGCGGTTATTTCTTAACTGATTATGATGAAATCCGATGAGGCACGTAGAGTTCTATAAACCAGCTAAAAGGAATTCGCAATTTGACTTCGAATTTCGATTATAGTTAATCGCCATCTCGTACAAAAGTTAATTCAATTTTTTTTGAAAGTTTTGTATTTTAGCCTAATTTTTGGGGGAATTTGGAAATATTTTCAAATTGGCGAAGAACTGATAAATAAACAAGTTTTATAAATAAATTCAATATCGCCGGTTGAACTCTGGTTATTATAATTCGAGTGTTTTGTGTGATTATCTCAATGCCAGCCCAACTGTATCATAATCGGTTAAGCCTTGGTTTCACCGACCTCGTTAGCACAGTAAGTAGCATCCTTGCTTAGTTATTCGAGGGTCTCGAGTAGTGACTAAAAACCACGGTTGGGTGTTAGTAATGTACATATACGGTCCGTTAAATGCATTGGACGCCCGTTAAATGCATTGATTGTTGCCGTATACCACCACTCAACTTTAATTTTTAAGCCTTGGTAGTTGTGAAATTTACTGTTCCATACTCGTTCTATTGTGTACTTTATCTTGTTTTAAAATATTCTGTTTCATACCTGATGCTGTTTCGTTTCCGTACCGTATTCCATTTTTAGATGTGTAGTTTTTAAATATCATGCTTCGTACCTTATACGGGTTTTCACAACCTATTTTTGGAATCTTGCTTTTAAAATTCTATTACAAACAATTTTTTGCATCGTTTTATTAATGCATCTGGTATAATGAAGCCAGAGTCCCTTTGGGGCATACTATAATCCGGCCTTGAGTATACACCATTGAATATAGCGTGAATTTCGAATTGTTTACATTTTTAAAGTGTATTATGCATCGATACAGGCTTAGCTGTACATTAGTTTGTCTATTGGTTTAAATATACTCTTTCCTATTTTGCTTATGTTAGATTCTCATACTACGTGTTTAGCCGTTATCATTTCGAACGTACCTTCATAGTCGCCGCATTCTTGATGCCGCCAAATCAACCAGTATTGCGGCACAGATGTTAGGCCTCGGCTGATCTTGCAGCTGCACGAATTAGTATTGATTGTTTTAATTCGCACACTGAACTGGTGATTTCTTCAGTGTATCTGTCTTACGATTCCAAACCACCTCCTCCTTCTGAGGAATTTACATACCTTGTAACATGGTGTAAGAATAAAAATATTCCTTTACTAATGGGTTGTGATGCTAATGCCTATCACACTCTATGGGGAAGAATGAATGTTAACAACATGGGTGCTGCTCTGTTTAACTGTATAAGTTCCTCGGAATTTGATATTCTCTATGTTGGGTGTCAGCCAACTTTTGTTAACTCAGCTCGTAATGAAGTGATTGACATCAATTTGGGCTCCATGTCTATTACTGAGTTAATTTTAAACTGGGGAGTGACGAATGACATTCTCACCTCTGATCATAAATGTATTTCTTTTAATATCAACCTTAAAGATCGCCGCTTAAACCTTACCGTAATAGGAAGTAAACTGATTGGGATTCATTCTCTCTTGAGCTTGAATCACGTAAGGAAATTTGTTAAAACTGTGGATATCGAATTGCCTCTGCACTGTCGAAAGCACTTTCAACTGCATTCGAGAGTTCGTGTCCACTTATTTACCTTTTTGGTGTTCTTATCTTTAAAGGGTAAGGAAAACCACTAGGATGCTGAAGAATAAAGAGAACTAATCTTCAGGCTGACTGAGATAGCTTCCTAGATGCACTAAAGGTGTTTAAAAAGCTTTAAAATCTGCACAGAGGTCATCCTGGATTAATTTCTGTGAGGAAATTAATAGCTTACCTGCTGTAGCTAGACAGAAGAAAACCTTGAATAGAAATAATACGTATAGAGTAGATTCACTTCGACTACCCAATGGTGGGCATATTTCCTCTAAAAGGGAAGTAGGTGAGCTACTTCTTTCTATTCAGTTCCCTCTAAATTCCGACAATATTGTCGAAGCCACTAACGTTATTGTAGAAACTCCGGATTGGAATTTGGATTGCAGATGAATAACTCATGAGGCCTTGCATTGGAGTATATTCTCCTTCTCACCTTACAAATCTGCCGGTCCTGATGGTATTTGTCCTGCTGAATTACAGCATGGATTTCCCCTTATAAGGGAACATCTACTGCATCTGTTCCAGGCTTGCATTGCTTTTAGCTTTGTTCCATAATCTTGGAGCAAGAGTAGAGCTATTTTTATTCCGGAAATTAGCAAATCTTTAGAAAGGATTGTTAATAGATTCATCAGAGATCACCATTTAACTATCGCTCCGCTCAGTAACATGCAACATGCTTACAAGTTTGGCAAATCCTGTGAAACTGCACTACATGAACTTGTAACTAGGATTGAAAGATCACTGTGTAATAGTGAGTGAATCTACCATTGTTAAATGGATTGAATTTATGCTTAAATCTCGCATCGTTATTTTCGAGCTAAATGATAGTTCGGTTCCAGTCAAAGTGCAATGCAGAAGAAATGCTTTCTTTTATATACAAATCAATGGTTCTCCCAATGCTAACATATTCATCTGTGGTTTGATGTCCAGTAGTCAATTTAAAATCACCACTTGCTAAAACCAACGGTTTGCAAAATATCGTATGTAGGGCTTACTGGAACCATATCTTCGACTTAGCACAGCTGGCTCAGCACCGTTTCGTGTGTTGGGGCGTGGAAGGGATTCGGTACTATATCGAGACATAGATTAATTCGTAGTGTATTTAAACCAGCCTCTGTGTCAACATCGACGCAGTACTTGACGCATGGAGTGGACACTTTACTGACCTGCTTGATGTCCATCATGCGTCACAGACTGTTGTTGAGCCACCTCTAACACAGACTGCGGAGATTTGCACTGAGGAGCCATCCCATGAGGAATTCACTAAAGCCATGCAGAGATTGAAACGAAACCGTGCACCTGGAGTGGACTGCATTAATTCTACTTGATATTCGGAGGGGATACTTTGTTGAACTGTCTTTTCGACCTTATTCGATTAGCATGGCGAACCGAAGTTATGCCTGACGAATGGAAAGTGGCCGCGATATGCCCCATCTTCAAGAAGGGAGACCGCCTGAAGTGTGAGAATTATCGCGGTATAGCCCTCCTTTGCACAGCGTACAAGTTACTGTCATACATTGTATTGGATAGAATCACTCCTCTAGCGGAGGGTTTGGTTGGTGACTATCAAGGAGGATTTCGTCCGAATCGATCAGTCACCGATCAGGTCTTTTCGCTGCGGATGATTCTATCTAAATATTATGAGACATCCATCCCCGTACATCAGGTGTTCCTGGATTTCCGGCAAGCCTATGACTCGATCAATCGAGAGAGTTTATGGTCTGCCCTGGAATACCTAGGAATGCCAACAAAACTGGTACGACTATGTAGGATGACAGTGACGCAGTCCCAATGCTGTGTTAAAGTTGAGAACAGGCTATCGACAAGTTTTGTAGTTAACTCGGGTGTTCGGCAGGGAGATGCTCTGTCCCCGATACTCTTTAATCTCATGTTGGAGTACATCTTTCGTAAAACTGAAACACCGCAGCGTAACATCTTATATCGCCAGTCCAATCAGGTGCTTGCATATGCAGATGACATATGCGTGATTGTACTGAATAGCAACGGAGTGAAAGAAATACTTGATCCGATTGTAGAGTTTTCAGCTTCAGTTGGACTTCAGATCAATGAGTCCAAAACGAAATACCTGATCTCTGGTTTTAGGGACAATGGCACACCAGATTTTAGTAGTGGCCACCACACGTTTGAGGGAGTGAGGAGGTTCAAATATTTGGGTTCTCTCATCACTCACGATAACAGTGTGGGTGAGGATATTAAAGTGCGGATGGCAGCTGGCAGTCGTTCTTTGTATCCTCTAAGGCCACTGCTAAAATCTAAACACTTATCAAGTGCCGTGAGGCTGAAGCTTTACAAAGCGTTGATCAGGCCCGTTGTTATGTTTGGATGTGAAAGTTGGGCGCTGACGGATGAGTACGATAGATGGCTCCTAACATTTGAGAGAAGAGTCATGCGTGTGATTTACGGCCCAAAACGCGAAATAGATGGTACCTACCGAGCTCTGTACAATATCGAGATCAGAGATCTGATGAAGATCCCCGATATTGTACATGAAATAAGATCTCAGCGAGTACGCTGGCTCGGGCACGTTCTGCGTGCTGATCCGGAACGAATTGTGCAGCGATCTCTGAAAGGAGAGCCACCATATGGTAGGCGCAGAGGTCGTTGCAGGCGACGATGGCTCCACGGTGTAGAGAACGACTTGGCCTCTTCAGATTGTCTTAGACAGTATGAAGACCATGCTCGGGATCGAAACCGCTGGAGCCGAATTGTTGACTCAGTAAGGGGCCAGTAATGGCCTTTAAAACTGTTTTAATTAATTAATTAATTTAAACCAGCTGTGCTGGAAATTGACATGTTTAATGACAGGCTGTTGCCTGAATTTAATATTTACAAATCGTTTGACGTGGTTTACCCATCAAAATGTATGTGGTTCTCTCCAAACTTTCTCAAGCGGATATCTGAATCACTTGCATTTTTTTAGATGGCCCGCTTTCTGAACAGGGTGCTGATTTCAGTATCTACTACCCATCGATGGGTCTGAGAACTTCTGGCAGTTTGGGTACTTACTGTACTATTTCTCAAGCGGAATTACTCGCGGTTACTCATTGTGCCATTACAGCTATTATTTTCGCGGTTAATGGTAAACATATTATTTACTGTACTGACAGTAAATCTGTTCTCAACTCCTTAAATAATCCTTTAAACAACTCAAAACTGGATTGGAAGAATTTAATGAATCTTCTCTGCCGTAATAACAAAGTTGCGGTCTTGTGAGTACCTGCGCATTGTGACATTGAAGGTAATGAAATCGCAGACAATATGACAAAAATTGGCTCACGTTCATGTTTCGTTGGACCTGAACCTGCTGTTTCGTTGCCTTTTTGCATTGGTAAAAAAATAATCAAAAATGCTGCATTACTTAAATTAAAGCAAGAATGGTCATCCACCCCCACCTGCCGTAAGGCGAAATACTTTATTAGTGAGCTCATTTCGAAGCTGACTAAGTATACGCTCTTTCATTAAAAAAGGAAAACTTAAGAATACTAGCATCAATTCTTACTGGCCGTTTCAAGGGTCATATCCATCGCATAGAACTAGTCAGCAATGCCGTATGCGACGAATATCTTGGAGATGATGATGATAGCATACACTTCATTGGCAGCTGCCCTGCTTTCGACCGTATTAGATCTCATGTGTTTAATTTCAAGACAATGCCTATGCATCTATTATCCTCTTTGCCTGGGTTCAAACTTCTCTAATTTGCTAAGGATGCCGAACGCGTGTGCGTGATTTGATAGAATCCAAAGTTTGCACGATGGGCTCTTTGTGGCATTGAGTGCGTCACTTTAATCGGTTCCAGCTAAATTTAGTAATAATAAAATGCATCGATAAAATAAAAAATGTAATCGCTTTAACCAGAATTTTACGAGGCTTAAATCCGCAAACCTGTCAATTATCTAAATTTTAAAATGTTTTTTTATTTATTTAGATAGACTATTATACAATTTAAATGCTCCATTTGTTTCGTATACTCATATATATTTACAGTATTATATCTTTATTTAAAAAACGCTTCTCCAAATGACATAAATAGATGGAAAATAGAGAATTTTGCGGGGTTGTGCAATATTAATAAGTGCATTTTAGAATAAAATATTACAAAAAGAAAATTCTATGCTTATTTTATTCATCCACTGGGGAGGAATTGGGGGTATAGTGTTCGTACCTAAAGCTATTATTTTTTTAAAGCTATATATGTGAAGTCCAAAATATTATTTCAAAAAATCCTTTTCATTACTCAGTATTAATTAAAAAATAATTAAAAGCATTTAAGGCGGGCATTTCTATTCATTCCACATACTCAGTCTTTGACATGCATGTACATACATATACATATGTATATAGTGTACTAGGCTATAAGCAAGCTTTCTATATTATGATTTGCACATAATTTATTTATGATATATAAAATACTGAAAACTATGCTACAAAATAAAAGCCATACCAAGCATTAATATTTATATAATATAGCATTAAAGTTCATGCATAATTAAAAATAAATAGATTTCTAATTAAATTATAATAATCCCATATAGTAAGGTTCAATATATTACTTTTATATAATTATTTACTTATTAATTTCATATATATAGTTTTATTTTTTTTTGTGGTATAAATTTTGTTTTGTAATAAACTAAAATATAAAATTATATAAGTTAATTACAAAACCGAAATTAAGAAAAATGAAACTGAATGTTGGCAAATTATTAATTAAGAAACAAACGAAATGCAATTTAATTATAAAATCAAACTACATACTTAAAAAAATAATAATAATAAATTAAAGGTATTAAACTAGTTTTGTAAAAAATATATTATATATTTAATTTTAATTAATTGCCAGCAATTAAAATATTTATGTATATATGTATTATATATATTTAATTAATATTTTGTATTAGACATATTTTAAAAAAAATATAAAAAATTAAAAAATTTTGAAACAGATGTTATAAAATTAATTATCATAGCGTTTTAAAATAAAATAATAATAATATCGTAAAGGAATAATATAAATAATAAAAAAAGATAATTTTTAATTATAAATTAAAAATTAGAACTCATTTCCAATGTACCTTACTATATAGGGGTTTTTCATAGTTTTTATTATTGTTTTTTATTTTATCATCATAATAATTTTGTTTTTTAATTTTATTTTATTAATTATTTATTGGTTATTAAATTATCTAAATTTTTATTTTTTTAATATCTATTTAAGATTTGATTTTTAGAACATTTATATATGTATATATTTTTAAATTATTTTAAATTTGATTGTGTATAAATATTAACTATATTTATTTGAAAGGCACTCATTTATAATTTGGAGCTTATGAAGGTACGCGTAAATTTTTGTTTAACGTGACGATGAAGTTCGTCTAATGCCTGATTTTTTTTTTGCTGTGTTAAATTTTGTTTATAAGTCAGTAGGTAGTTATGAGCAGTTAAATTAAATATTTAGATATATCGGTCAAATTATATGTCCATAAATTTTAATTTAGATAATTTTAGACGAAACTGCATACCTTACTAATGAAGGCAACAAATGGCGTAGAATATCGGTGATATGTGTAATTTTAAAATACTTAAAAACTCAACGGTAATTTTCGGTCCCTTTTTTCCCTCTAACTATCAACTAATAAATGTTGGATTCTATTTAGGGAATTCAAATCGAACTGTGGGAATCATGAAAAAGCCGTAAAATTTGCTTTTAATAAGACATTTGTTTAAAATCTTGTTAAGATGTTTAGAGAAATAAATTAGATTGATTGATTAACGTAGTAATAAACTAAGAGTTTAGTAGTAAAGCGGAAATTTCACAACATATTAAATATTTATCAGGTTATTCATCTTCGGATAAATTATGAGTTTATACTTAAAATTCGTGCAGTGGCGGCATTGGTATGTTAAGATGCTGCTCGTTTTATAGTAAAAGATCATTGGTATTAAACTATTAATATTTATATGTAGGTTGTATCCATCTATTTTGAGCGTCGGTATTCCAAAGAAAAAAAACTGTGTTTAAGTATTGGTATCACAATTTCAGTCTTATTTATAAATATTTTCCTAATCTATACAGAATTTTATCTAAATATAAATTAAAATGTAAATAAAAAATAAGCCCATTTTAATTAGATCACCTATAATACCTACGTGTACAAAATTATACACAATCAAATTTATAATATAATCTTTTGTACAAAATAAAAAAATAAAAAATAAAAATAAATATTCCATTTAAAATATATTTTTTTTTTAAATTAAACATTATTATTTTTTATATTATATATATAACGAAATTGCTGTGTAATCTTATTAATTTTGTTTGTTATTTATCTTTTTATTTAGACAAAAAAAAATGTTTAAGTATAAAACAAAAAGTCATTCCACACTGAAGTCTATATATTATTTATAAAAACTATATTTTGTTTTTTTTATATTTTATATAAATCTTTTTAATTTTATTTTTCGTTAAAAACAATTTTTTTTTTATAAAATAAAGAAAAAATATATTTACGTATATAATAATATAAATAAGACATAGTTTTGCATTCAATTTGAAATTTTTTATATGTTTATTTTTTTATAAATAGAAACAGTAAAAATTATTTTTAAAAATATATGAAAAAATGTTCTTATTTGTTTCTTATTTATTTTATTTTACCTTTAATTTTTAAAATAAACAAATAAATAAAAAAAATTGCATAACCATATGTAAATTAAAAGAATTAATAAAAAAATGAAATTTAAATAATATATATTTGAATAAAAAAGAAATAGTTTTGTGTATAATTTAATGGTGATTTTATTTATTAATATAAATATATATATAATAAATAGAAATTAGAGAAATATTTATATGTAAAATATTATATAAAAAATAAATAAATAAATATATATATTTATATATAAAAGATAGAGTTATAGCCAATTGGAATTGATTTTGTTTGAGTATAATAATAATAATAATAAAAAAAAAAACGGATAACGAAAAAATGGTTGATTTAAACACTGCTAAAATACAAGATGGCGCCGCCATTTTGTACAGCGTTTCGGAATTTAATTCAGCCATTTTTATTTTATGATTCAAATTTCTCTGTTTAATTATTTTATCATAATATTATAATTTATAAGTGGGTATTGTCATTTTATTTTTATTTTTTGGTGAATGATTTGTTTTTATTTTAAAAAATAAATAAATAACATAAGACCAAATAATATTATAATTAAAATAAAAGTAATTAACTTAAATAAACAACATAAGACGGAAACTAAAAATTTACTCAGTTATCGCCTCTTTGAAGTTAGAACTCCATCGCCAGTTGAACTATAAAATATATAAAAAAAATAAAAAAAAAATTCGTGTAATTTTTTTTTGCGCTCAGCTTCAAGATTTTGAATTTTTGGATTGATTTTTTAAATTAAAGAATAGTTTTTCTATTTAGTTTTTTAAGATTCGAGGAGACACATTCATTTTAACAATTAAAACATTTTGGTGAATTGACAATTATAAAAAAAAATCGTTTAATTTAAAGAAAAATTTCGTGTATAGTAATGTAATATGTGCCGCCACGAGCGGTAGGTATGATTTATTACAAAAATTAGGTTTGTTCCATTCCAAAACCAAATTGAATCTTAGGCTAATCATAAATTTTTCTTTAAATTATCTTAAAAAAAAAAAATAATAATAATCACTAAAGTGCTATCATTTATCAAGTTGCTTTCGATTTCGACAATCGTTAGAAATTATAATTTTCTCGATGTGATCGTCGAACTTGAAAAAAAAATCGGATCGACACTAAAATAAAATAAAAATTACGTCTTAGGTTTTCTATATATTATGTAGTAATATAAAGATATATTTAAGAGTTGTGCTTTTATTTTATATATATTTTTTGAAAGTATAATTGTTATATGTTGTAACTTGTAGTTATGTTGTGATTGTTGTAGTAGAATATTGTAGATTGATTTATTACAAAAACATTTAACATTTAAATTAATAAAAAATAAAATAATAATAATAATAAAAAAATAAGAACACAACTAGCAGGATATTGTATTTTTTCGTTTCTATTTTATAAATGTATATATTTGATTTGGCTTATTTATTGTAGTTTGTATTATAGGAATTGGTCAGAATTTTTAAAATTAATTTTTCCGGTTTCGTTTTAGTGATTCTAAGTGAATCCCAATTATGTATATTTTAATACGAAATAGTTCTAATGCATGTTACTAGACCAGCGCTGTTCAACTAATTCAATATTAATGAAAATTTACAAATTGCTCAATACTATCGTGGAAGACTACAAAGTTTGTTTTAAAAATTAAAAATTAAAACAAACGGAAATTTAAGAAATTAAACCGGCATTTAATTTTTCGGTCATTAACTATTCTAAATGGACTACATTTTGCATTGGTTATGAGAAAGAAGAAACAAAATATTTTTTAGAAAAAGTAATTAGCCGAAACGTGCTCTTTTTAAAATACATCAACTATAACAGTGAATTCAGGAAATTAGATGATTCTAGAAAATTTTAGCTTTATGGATCTTAAAGATATTTAAAAAAACAACATTATGTATTTTGTTTCAACTTTGGGGGGCCGTAACTCGCCAATGAAAGACTTTTGAATATTGGTAAATTATTAAGGTAAGTTAATTGACGTTCCGAATTTACTCTTTGCTACTTATAGGCAGAAAATGAAAAAATAAATGTTTTTAGAAATAACTTTAGCTTATAGATTGATAAAATAGTAAGCGCTTGATACTCTTATTCATTTCATTACAGTATTAAATCGTATGAAATTCATTTTTAGATAGTTTAAAATTTGACAAGTGTTTAAGATTACACTAATCTTCTCAAAATTTATTTTGTTCAAATTTTCCATTTTTATATATTAAAAATAAAATAATTTTTTTCGACATTTATTATTAATTTAGTTTTAAATACTTAGCATCCTCGAATTAAAAATAAGCAAATTATTCTAGAACTTATTACATCTTCCAAAAAATTTAGAATTCCTAAAATTTTTGTAAAGTTAATAAGATTTTATTCTACATAATTTTTTGATAGTTTAAGAGTTAATTAATCTTTCCTCAGTTCATTCACATTTTTAAAAATATTCTCCAAGCTACTGTATTTAAATACCATCTGATTGGAGTCAATTGAATTTAAACTTAACAAACTCATTTATTTTATGAAAATTTTAGTTTGTTTAGATGAAGAACGGAAATATATAAATCAATTTAAAAATAAACTTTCTTCTAATGAAAGTGAAACTATAAAATCGAAAGGAGCCATAATTGGTGGTATGAATCTAAAATGCACTGGCTAATTGTTAACTATTGCATATTAGATTCATTCGATGTTGGTATTTTCTTAAATCTCTTTTTTTAATTTTATATTTGTCGGGAACTCTATAAATGATATAACATTCCTTCTGACCAACCAAAACAAAATTTAATTCTAAATTTTCCAACCATTTTCATTCAGTTATTTATTTTTGTTTTAATGAGAGTTGGTGTTAGTATAACGTTCAATTCGTCTTATTTCACATATTTAAAAAAAAACATGAATATATATGTAGGAGATAAATAGAAATAAAAATTATATAAACTATAATAATTATTATAAAAAAATAAAAATATAAAAATGATGAGTATGTAATTTATCATAAAATTAAACATAATTCGTATTAATATTTTTTTTTTAATAAATATTACATAATAAATATAAATATATACCCCAGAAGATATCATTGGAAATGTGGAATAATATAAAATTAAATAATTAAATATAATATTTAATAAATATTTTGTAATGTATATAATAGATAATTTTTTAAAATAATTGCCGTTAATTAATTTATATAATTAACATATTTTGTTGTATAAAATAAATAAACAAATATATAGATACTCAATAAAAAAAATATAAATAATAATAGTAATTTAACTAAAAAGGGATTAATTAATTTAATTTAATTTATTTTATTTTTTATTAAATTGTTATATGATAATAGTTTTGTTTTAATAAAATGAGTAAATTAAAAAAAAAATTCATGCTGTTATTTTGATTCAGTTTCGATTTGTTAATAAAATTATTAATAACTTTTATTTAATTAATAAAAAAGGAACAAAATTAATAAAATATATAATTAAATAACATACACCAACTTATTTTTACTGATTTTTTTTTGATTATATAATTTTTTATCGCAATGATATTTTTATTAATTGATTTAATCTAAGATAAATTTTATTGCTGATAAATCCAATAAAATTTATTTTACATTAAACATAAAATAATAAAATAATTTTTAACTAATTTTTTTTAATAGCTGCCAATTAATAAATACTCAATATATATATATAATTATATAATAATAATTTATTGCCAATTAGCACATACTAAATATTTTTTTTTTTTGGTTAATTAATTTGATTTGTATAATTTTGTTACAAACGTAAATAAATAAAACATAAATCAATAAACCAAACGAATTAAAAAAATGTTTAATGTGGGTTTTTATTTTATTTAACTACACTTAATAAAATAAAATATTAAATAAATAATAAAATAAATTAATTTTATATATACATTTTTTTTGTAATTTGATGACAGTTTGATTAATATTGAGATGGATCATAAGTTTTATTTAATTTGTATGTACGCTGTCTATTCGATATTATTCTCATCGAATTAAAGAATTTTATCGAATAGACCTCATTATACTATAATAAGGTGATGTGATTTATGGTGTTTGGTGCATTTTTCATTTGTCTAATATTGTACATGATAATATTTCTATATAGGCGCATTATTGTTGCTGCTATTGTGCACAAATATTATGATAATTAGCCATCTCAATATTCAAAATTATGTATATTAAAAATTTTGATTAGTGCAAAAAATTATAAAATTAAATCATAATAAAAATTAATAAAATAATAATTAAAAAAAAAATAAAAATACATTTTCAAAATACAAAACAAATAAATACCTTATTGGCTGATTGAACTTCGGACGAACGTGGTGGATCCTCTGATTGTGGTGGATCCGCTGTTGGAAGACGTTGTTCCTGAACACTTGCTAATCTATATTTAGTTATTATGGATGTTCAATTAAACAATTATTTAAAATTACACTATAGATTGGTAAATAATATATCCTGTAATTTATTAAATTTGATTTTTATTTATATACAGCCAAACTCGATTAAATACTGAAATTTGATGGTCGATAGGTGATCTCATAATTTACTAATTTCAATGGGATTTGAAACCAATCAAAACAAATAATAAAAAATACTGAATTCTTGAACTATCACTTGTTAGATTTTTTTCTGATTTTTATATAATTCTATTTAAAATAAAGTAGCACAAGAAATTCTGCGGTTCGATTAATGCTGTATATGATATTTAATGTATATAACATTGTTAAAGTGGTTGATGATGTATGATGGTTTTGAATATAAAGCACACTATCATACCATAATAAACCTGTATAGATTTTCAACAAATCGAGTTTTTACTGTATACGCCCACATCCAAATACGTTTCTTAAAGATAAAAAGTGCACATACCTTTTTAATGTAACCAATGTGCCTGTTAACTTTTTACACCGTCGCAGCGCCGATTCTAACCGCATCGGTTCATCTTTCATAAATTTCTCCTCCTGTATGATTTTTTCCATTTCATTATTTAATATACTACGTAACCCCGACTCCAAGCTCGGATATTTCATTTTTAATTCGGCTACTGTTTTACTAGCACGACTTAAAACTAAGGCCATATCTTCCACAGAAGACATATTAACGCGTGTCCGTCGATTTATCACTTCGGTACGTAAATTTTCAACAGAATTTTCTAAATCACCTAAATCTTTTTCTAATCGTATCGCTTCTTGTTTATAGAGTTCTTCTTCACGCGATAATCGAGTCTAAATACATATAGAGAATATTGTTTTATTTATTTAAGATATGTCACGTAAATCTGCGCAAATATACATACAATTGTTTCTTGATCACCCTGTCCCCAATAGCACCCACTACTCGATAACAATGTCGCCCTAATCCTCATAAATGTGTCTTTTATATCTTCACGTACGGCTACCGCTTGGGCTTGAGACAATCGTCGCAATGTACGTACCTATATATAACATAAACATAATATGAAGACTTATATTCAACAAAACTATGTTAGTCTGAAAATAATAACAAAACATTACCTCAGCCCGTAAATCTTTTGTTTTCTTTTGCAGTCCCCGTAAATGATTATATACTTCAGGCGCTAATGCTAAATCAGGTCTATAATTTTGATGTGATGGCCCTAGTCCAAGTGGTTTTGGAGGTGGTGGTGGTTTTAATCGGTCTCTTTCTGCTTAAATTTATAAAATTGTAAACATTTTAAATTGTTGCTAAACTATCAAAAATTATATAAAAAAATTGTAGTTTCTATCAATCATCCCCACCTTGTGATGATGTTCTTGGGAGTGTCGATGATTTTATTGCTGGTTTTGGAGGTTTTGAATCAGCTGGTTAGTTATAAGAGAGCACAAACATATAGGAATAATGTTATTTAGTTGATTAGTTAAATTCAAAAAAAACAAACAAAAAAAAAAAATACAAAACACTATGAAAACTCAAATCTAATCGTGCGATGGTGCCATTGTTTTAATTACACACAGTTGCCAAACATAAAATTTCTTACCTGATATAATTCAAAATGTTTAAGCAACTAAACCATGCACTATATAAAATGTGACCGATAGATAGAGAGGCACAAATCATCAAATTAAAACAAAATATAATTCCTAATTATAATTTTAATAATTTCGCATGCTTATAAATCTAAACAAAAAAAGTTATTTTAAAAAATATGAAATTTTATTTCAATATTTGCAATGTCAACTGAAACTAAATAAAATTGCTCAATATGGTTAATCAATTTTATTTTATTTTTATTTCCGGCGTAGCTTATCATGAGTATCCAATGATTAGTTTCACTTCAATACATGCATTAAGTACATAAATTAAGTATATTAACTTATATTGAACAACTCAACCGTTTCAATTGACTTAATTTTACATTTATAATAATTCATATATTGTTATAACCAGATAACAATTTATAATTAATCCAATTTTATCTAATATTCTAACTCTACTTAAAAACATTCAGAAAAATAATTAATATAATAACCACTCTTGTCAAATTTATATTCATAATAAAATATTAACAGAAACTGTTAAATGTTTATTTAATCTTTTTTAAACAATCATGGCGTATAAATAAAGCATAACACATACAAAACAAAAAAAACAACAAATAATACTAAAATCTACTTAATCTACTTAAACCGCTGTAATTTTTAATGACATTGATTTTATAGATTTACCCGGATGCTGTGGTGTATGCGATTTCTGGATACCTTGTATGTCATCACTAAATGATACCGATTTCTCGAATGAAACCGATTTATCTGCAAGAAAATTGTGAACATTATTATGATTCATAATTTTTGTTTTATTAATAAAAATAAATTAATTAAGAAAATTATATAATCTATATAAAAAAAAAAGGAAAATAAAGGATTGATCCATGGTTATCCGGTGAAATGAGAAGTATTTTCGATATAGTAAAAGAAGTTTGATCTATTTAAACGAAAATACTTTAACATCGACCTGATAATTTACGTTTGATTTATTTTTTTCAAAGTTGTGTTTAATAATTAATTAAACTTTAATTTCATCATTCGGGATAGCAAACAAGTAGAGTCAGACATAGAGATATTTTATATGATGGCATAAAAGTGACATAGAGAGAGAGAGATAGTATAATTTTATACGTAAGAAAAAAAGGTTTTTGGTGGGTTTGGGTAGTAAGTATTTTTGGTGGGGTAGTGATAGTGATGATGGTGGTGGTTTGGTGAATGGTAATCATGATAATTATATTTAAGTGTATATTCTATTATTATATATAATAAAAATTCCAACAATAAATAAATTAAATTAAGAAATTAAATTAAATAATACGAAAATAACCAAAGCAAGGTGCCTTCAAATTGAATCAAAAAAGGGTGCATAAGTAATTAAATTAAAATAAACGACAAGCCAGGAAAATGGGAAAACAAAAAACAGATAATTTTCATTTCTTTTTTCTTTTCTTTTAATATACAATTGAGAATGAATTTAACTGAATGATTTATGATTTGATGTACTTAAAAAAAGGATCGAAAGTTAATTAATTTTATTGTTGAGTGCCATCGTTTTGATAAATTTATGTCGTTACGCCCCAGAATATGGGGTCAAGGCAATTCTTATTCTAATACGTGGCAAAGTTTTATATGCATTTCTGTACAAACACGAGAAGTGGCATTCAGTTACAAAGCTTGTGAATATATAGAGGTGTCGTTAATTAAATTCAATTGAAATTTTGAACACCAACCTCAAACTTCGGATAAGCTAGTTTCAAATATAACAATTTCAACGAATATTTACCTATTTAGCTATTTCACTTGTAAGTATATTCAATAAGAAAAACAAAATTGAACACATAATTAAGAGCTTTTCATTATTGTAGATAGAAACTAAGTTCTGTAAAATTAATGCTATTAATGAATGCTAAAATATAATCAAATTTTCAGGCGTCTGATATCTATTCCACTAATAAATTGATATGAAGTAAAACAGTTACATTTATCGAATGGCATGGCAACCAGTAATTCCAAAATGTATGCGTTAAGGCAATTTAGCACAATTCATAAATACTTGACATTGTAGTGTTCAACATTTTCTAAAATATCTACACTTTTGTCATTTTATTTGAATTTTTTTTAAGTACAGTGAAATTATTTCATTCAAGTCAATTATTTTCCGCTATATATATATATATATATATATATATATATATATATATATATATATATATATATATATATATATATATATATATATATATATATATATATATATATATATACTCACAACAAAAAATTAAACAACATAAGCAAATATGTATACTATTAAATGTTAATTAGACAATTTGTTAGAAAATTAAAACAATAAGCACTCATGCATATTCCAATTTAATAAAACATAAAATAAAAGTTAAAAAATATAATTTTTTTTTTGGATTTTCACAGTGAAATTTTTAAAAACATGGAAAATTTCAGGAATTTATTTAGAAAAAAACCAAAAAATGTTTTAATTTTAAATTACTTTGTTATACAAAATATTGAGCTACTTACGACACGATGATTTTCCTAATTTTGGCGGTTTCTCACGTATATATAAATCATCTGTTCCATTTGCTTGATTTTAAACGTTAGGTTTAGGTTTACAATTTTTTTTTTCGTTTTGAGAATGAAAAATGATTTTATATGTGAAATTTGTAAGTTTTCACTTTTAATATTAAAAAAACAAAACAAAACAAAACCAAAAACAGAACACAAATAATTGTTTTAATCTCAATAAATAGACTTACCTTGTATCGATGTTGAGCTACTGCTTGAATGGCCATCCATTTCATCTGCAACTTTAGTATTTTAGTATATAATTTTTTAGTGACGTGTTTAACAAAATACGTTAAAAAAGATATAATATAAATTTGATGTATATATAAATAGGTCGGTAGCGGCCATTTTGTTCAGCCGATCACGTTTTATGTACATAATCTCAAATTTATTATATACCTTATTCAATTTAAACGATCAAAATATTTAACAATTAACAATTAACATTTTAAATGTATTTTTTTTACAAACAATTTAACGCCTTATTTACTATTTGTGATATATACTTTCAGTGATATAAAGTGAGCGCGTTTAGTATTATAACGTATATAACTTAATTAAATTATTTTTTTTAACAACCTTTAACTACTTTAGATTTATATAAAACATTTAAATAATAATTAAGCGATATATACGATTTAAAATTTTATGTTTTAATAAAAATACTCTAACTACTGTATTTATGGTTGTTAAATGTGTTAATTTGTGTGGTGTTAATATATATTTGATTAGCTCTAAAATTAATTAGCCCTCCCTCACACTTAAGACTATAGTTATAACCATTATTCCCTGAGTACTTTAACAATTTTATTGAACAAAATTTAACATTTCGATATGTGTTCTTATCGATTTACGCTTACCATTACGACATTGTCCGGGCACCCCTAAATAATTTGGATTAACAATTTGTCCACCAACTGGATTTTGTGTTAATGCTTTTTGTACAACACCAGTTAGATTAGCCAATTGACGTTCCATATGTTCGATACGAATGCGATGGAGATCTTCTGGTCTATAGAAAGAAAAATAATAATAATTTTATAATTAAATTAGAGGAAAATCATAAATTTCATGGAAAGAGAAAATATATTGAGGTTTAACAGTGACATAAAAATTAAACGAACTAAAACTTATATACTTGCTACGGTGATGATATGAGAGAATTTTCCAGCATTTAAAAAACAATGTCAATGAAATAAAAAGTAAACTTGAAGATGAAAATCAGTGGAGGAGATAATCGATATACATTTTTTATAACTTGTCAATTTTATTTGGTAAGAGAAATTTTTATTAAAAACAACTTGTTACATTTTTATTACAATTTTATTCGCAAATCAATGAATTTGCATGCTAAATTGATTTTAAAAGGTTTAAATATAAAATAATAAAACTGGATTTATGCAACGTTGGAGACATAAACTATATAAACGGAATCCATATTTTATATATTTACATATGAATGTGTGTGTGTGTGTGTGTGGGTGATTTAAATGCATTGAAACGTATTTTACATACCACTAAAGTATGCGATTTTAGGAACGGAACTGGAATACGTTAGTGATAGTGATAGCATATACACTGTTAGCCAGCTGATAAAATTAAGATTGACCTGACGTTTTGATTCGAGATGCGTATGATAAAAACATGTAACTTCTGTTAAAAAAAATAAAATTTGTTAATAAAAATAAATCTGGTTTCAATCTATTCAATTTCGAATTTTCGAGATCCTACAGTTAATTCGAAATTTCAATTATATTGTCAAAATTGAAAATATTCAACTTCAATATTTCGAGTCTTATTTAAAACATTATATTCTGAAGGTTCAAATTTGATCAAACTCAAATTCCATTAAATCTGATAAAACCCAAGTCCGAACTAAAAATTCAACAATTTCTGGAAGCAGAGCGGAATATATTTGAAGAAATTATCGATTCTTCTGCTCGAGTTTAAATATTTATGAATTTTGAAGTTACATTTTAATAATTGAAAAGCAAACTTTAAATACTGGTTTGAAAATAGCGGCAAAATATCCGTTCTCGTGAACCAACCTTGAACGTATACACAAGATGGAATTTTAGAATACATAACTGATCTCTCTAATAAAACACTATAAGATTTCTTGAACATTTTAGTTTTAAATATTTTTCCAAATCTCATCTGAAGGTAAGCCGAATTACTTTGTTAAAAGTTAATTTAAGGATGCCACATTAAGCCAGTCGTATCACAAATTTTGTAAGTAACGACCGTTGTAGAATATGTTTATAAATCTTACTTGAAGATAACAGAAATGACTCGACCTTTATTTACCCAGCGGTATAATGAATAATATTTATGCCGAGAGTACAAAGTGTTCGACAAAATTATTATCCTTCACTTTACATACTATTAATATGAGTATGTATATGACAATGTATATGTTCCGACAAAAAGCAGCGAGACACCAATATAAGTGTCACGCTTTTCTGATTTTCCCTGATAATTTTCTTCTCTGTTTTTTGTTATAATCTAACATCAACATGATCATCATTCTTCGTCAAAAGAAATGACAAAAAAAAAAATTATTTTCTACCTCTACACGATATGATGCTAACATTTTTTAAGAAATCTAATTTCTATTCTTCATCGTTGACGAAGGTTTTCAGTCTACATAAAATTGTCTAAGAAAATTGTCGTGTGTCATAAACGCGTATAAGAAAATGTCGTTTATTTTTAATGTGATAACAATAAATTTAATTTTGCTTTCGATCCGATTTACGGACACTTATAATCGTGATAGTGGGGTAATGTTAAGTGAATTGAAATATTTAAGTGAACTGCCGCTAGATAAACTATTAAAAGTGAGAAAATCGTTACAAGAAATTTCGTGCCTAGTGGATGAAAATTATAATCGAAAAATTGTTTCGGAATTAAATAATTCGAGTTACTATGCAACTGATCGGATTTTAAATTACGATTTTGGACATTTTGAATACCGGAATCGTACCAATGAGGAATTAGGTATTGAGAATCGAGAGGATTTGTCAGAAGCGGCCGCACTTACCGGAGCAAGTGGCCCAGATGAACAAAAAATGATGAAAAAAAGTTATGGTGTTGAAGAAAAACCGAGTAAAGTACAAACGATATTTCAGCTGTCAATTACAGCATTGGCGTTTTTTGCGTTTGGAGGATATTTACTGTGTATGATTGTGCAGGCTATTAAAAGCAAAGGAACAACGTATTTTCATCCATCCTTAATGCCAATGTCAACCGTGGGTACTCTTAGCGCTGTAAAAAAACGAAGACCAATGTACGGACGTAAAAGACGGAAACGAGATATTGCACCAGATTTTGCAGGACCAGGACCGGAAGATTTATACAATGCATTACGAAAATTAGCAGAAAATTATGTTCAACTACAACAAATTTAAGAACGTACCTTGTAGGATCATACATTTGATTAGCACCTCTAGGTATTCTTCCCGTAACTTTAATTCCATACAATGAGTATTGATCTTCAGCTAGTGAAGATTCACTGTAAATCAGAATAAAAATATTAATTAATTAATTAATTATATTAATTATAAATAATTTAAATTAATTATACATAATATACAAATTATCAAGCTAACCTTTGTTCTTCATCAATAATTGGCGTAACCGTTCCACCACGTGTTCCATATTGACTGTAATATGGTTCCTCGTAACCGCCACGTGTTCCACGTTCCGGTGAACTCATATAACCATCTACAAATAATTTTAGGAAAAATACATTCATTATTATAAACTTGTTTTAAGATATTATTAAAATATATATTAAATTTTCACTAATAACTATAAATTTTTTAACTATAAATTTTCCAATCTCATTGAAAATCTCAAAATGAAAAATATAAAGGTTTGTGTTCAATTTTTTGACAGTGTAAATGTGTACCGGAATTTTATAAGTAAAACGTTGTTACCCGAAACAAACAAAATATATTTTATTAATTTAATCCATAGCTTTATTTACGGTAGTAATTAAATTAATTATTTAAAAACATGTTTTATTTAAAACATTCGATAATATTGTATTTTAAATGGAGAATTTGTAAAAAATTATCAGCTTTTGTACATGGTATTTACAGCGATGGAGTATGAGACATCTGTACTTTAATAGGGAAAGTTATAGTTTTTTGTTTTTTAATTTTCATCTGACATGCTATAGTATAGTTCAACTTTTGAGTAAATCTCGTTTATTCGACATTGCATTTGAATTACTCGTAGAATACTGCATTAACATTTTTTTCTAAGGAACATAGCATACAAGTAAACATGCCATCCCAAGTAAGTTTTTGAAAATATATTTGAGTATAATTGAGTTCAATGTAGAGTAGTATTAAAAAAATATCCGTGTGATCTTAGCGGTAATTTATTATACATCTAAAACAACATAACCCCACAAAATTGAAATTTTTGAATTGAAGTGATCATATTTCAAAAATATGTTTTATTTGTGTTTGGTAGCATAACATAGTTTTTGTTTATTCAACATAGGGTAAGCAAACAGGATCATCGGGAAATTCTATGAAGGCCAAACCAGCCGCTTCCAAAGCACCGGCCCAAATGCGAACATCAGCCCCACCTAAGGCTTCCACTAAGCCAGCGGCTTCAAAACAAGTGACCTCAAAACCAGTAGCTGCTAAGCCTGTTGCTACTAAGGCTTTGGTAAAAATGCCAGCACCACACCAAGGTAAGCCCACAGCTCACATGAAACCAGCCGCAAAAACACAAGTTGAAAAGAAAGCAGTAGCAGCTTTGAAAAAACCTAGTGTTACCATATGGGCAAAAATTGAAGTAAACCCCTAAATGAAGAATTACATTCTCACAATGAACCTTTTGTATTTCTTGTAAAATATAAAATTTATTGAAATATGGATTATATTGATTAAAATATGGATTATATTGATTATAATTAATCATTACAAGAACACTTTGATCATTTTTATACCTACATACGTGGAAGTACGTTTTGTGCTTAACGAATACGAATATAATTTTATGGTTTATGGTTTTAATGTAGTTTTATGAACTATTCAATTCCCGTCGATCCTATGTCCCATTGCAAAAGGTAGGTAAGGTATCTGCAAAGACTCGCTGCCACAGATGCACATCATGCTTTTTGAATCTCTACAAAGCTTGATGCCAGGAATGTCATGCATTTTTATCTTCCTATAGGCCGTAGGCCGTTTGTGCACCGATGAGTTACGAGTGCAAAGGTTTACTAACAATTATACATATTACATATTTTTTAATGAAAATTTGATCTAATATAATAATTTCAAGAATACTAAAAAGAAAAGAAAGTACTATAAATAACATTCATGATGACCTGGTGCACCACGGCGTGTAGGGAGAGAAAACTGCATACGTGCTGGTGATGCAGTGATTTGGTATAAGGAGAAAATGCATGATGTGCGGGTGCTACAATGGCTTGGTAAAAGAAAAAAATGCATGATGAGAACTCTCAAATAGCCCTTACTGTAATATTCGCCAAAAGTTATACTAATTATTGCCACAAATGTAACGCATACAATGGTTTTATGATTCGAATGAAATGAACGACTGAAAGTTGATCAACGTTTGTTTATACGTGAAATAACCTACGAATATTATTTTTAAAGGCTGGGTCACGTGAAAGTAAGTCAACAATTTTATATTTTTGGATTCCATATTATAGATATATTTTATATGAAAGTTGTCTTGTCTTGTCAATTGCCTGTCTTATCGCCATTTAACGCAAAGTGGTGGGACATTTAGCAAAATATATTAAAACTAAAGCCGAAGGTGAATAACAAAAAATTTCTCTAGCTAATTTCACATATAAACAAATTATCACTTTTCATTCTTTCATTTCAAAGGCAAATATTTGTCCTTTCCTTTTAGCTAATAGAAATGCATTTTCAACTCTATTTGGGAGCTCATGATTCATAGCCCGCATGATTTTAATAAAACGTATAATATTTGACAATAAACAGTTCTTTAATTTTTGATTTGAACAATTTTGCCTTAATATCTCGCATAGTCGCATCTATGTTACCAAGCGTGCAAAATTCATGAAAGAAATAGATCAGGGTCATTATCGATTCCTGTAAAAAGTTACAATTTCAAGAACTTATTAAATTACAGAGCTCTGTACTAATTATACGAGCATCTACTCTTCTACCATTTCAATCAATGCCCACTAACTCTAGTACTTCCAAGCTGTCACATAAAGGTTCAGAACTTAAGGAATTTTAATCCTACAATATAAATAAACCTGACTGAATTCCGTTAATTGATATGAACTCCAAATATTTCCTCACCTGGCAATGAAACTAAGGCACATATTTGTGAACATAAGTTTTGTTTCATTCGAAACTATCGATCAATTGGTTTCGAATACAAATTGGTATTTGTGAATACTATTGAAAATAAAAATTTACACTGACAACAAACATTTAGAGTTATCAGCTGGTTTCGAATGCCAAAATATGCAGTAAAACGACGTTAAAAGATTTCCCAACAATTTTCAAGTTTCAATTTTTGTTCAAGGTAGCGTTGGGCATTTTAATATACAGAAAAAACTATATAACCAAATAATAAAAACTATATATAAAATAAATAAATAATATAATAGTTTTATTTCATTTATAAAATAAAAATATACTGTATAATTTAAATACATAATTTAAGAAAATAATAATAATGCAATATTTATCAAACAATTTAATATTTATTTCTAGATTGGCGTCGTCGGTCGCCATTTTTCATCTACTTACATTTTAAAATGTTGCATCCTTTCTATATTGGTTCCACAAACAAAACTAACATCGAACAGAAATTCGTTCATGATCGTAGAATTGTTGGTCGAAAACTGCGGCTAAAATACGTATTCGAATTCACAAATACCGATTGTTCGTTTCTTCGAATTAAAAATTACGAATTCACAAATATAGAGCCCAGGTTCAGGATCTCAGAGAAATCCGAGGGAAACCGATTATTAAAAAATTTAAATGAACCGTATTATATTTTGTAATATAACGTTTAATACGTCCATTAAATAAAATATAGGTCTGCTATTTATTTACAGAACCAATTATTTAGAACAATCTACAAATTGATGGGAAAATGCAGTCAATTTGTTTAAACATTCTGAAATTTCATCACTATCAGTCAAAATTAAATCACATTAAAAGCGCTAATATAAATTTACACAGTTTTATACAATTATATAGGAAAGTGGATGAGGAACATGATTTCAGGGGATTTTTCATGGAATATCGTATTCTAGTTGTTAGTATTTAAGACTACTTTTAAGTGATAACTACCTCATTCATAAATTGTTAGTGTTATCCTAATAATTACTGTAGTAATAGTGACCATTAATTTTACCTAGTGGATGATCTAACATATTCATGCATCACGTTTCTTAATAATTTCGAAAGTGTAATAGTATATATGTATGTATATAGTATACACAAACCAAAAACTTGAATATGTAACTTTAATTGAACACAAAACCAAGAAGAGACAAACACATACGACAGTGAAATCTGGGCTTACGTTTCTAAATTTACTAATTTGTTCTGATTTTTGTTGTAGTTGTATGTTATTTTGGAAAACTTTACCTGGAATACTGTAAAGTTGATCTGGATAAGGAAATGGGGGACCCATGCTCGAACCATATGATCTTAATGGTTTAGCAGGTGCTCCTAAACAATCACAATAAAAAAAAAAAAAAACACAAAAATAAAAATACATAAATCACAATTACATAAAAAATTTGCATATAATTTCGATTTATTTCACACCCGCACACAACAGATATATACTCACACCTACACAACACACAGCAAAATTAATTCCAAAATTAAAACTTAATTTATTTTTAATCTAATATAATTCTAATCTAATTTGAATATATAGTCCTAGCGACTATATAATATAATATACGTTATATAATTTACTAATGGAACTCAAAACATATACAAAACACATACATAATATGTACATATATTTATTAATACTTGATTAACATGGTTCATAATAATACATAATAATATTATATCATATAATATCGATACCATGTAAATCTAGGACTATATCACATTTGTAATTGATTACAAAAAATTCCATATATAAAATATTTATGTTGTACAATACATACCAATTGGATTTTTATTACGATCTGTATACATTCCACGGGGTAATGTTTGTGCCGCGCCAACATAATATGGTGCCGCTTTGCCACCCTAAAACGAGAGAAAGAGAAACAAAAATTTATAAAACTGATATCAATATTTTTTTTTTATGTTTATTCTTTTGCTGGTGAATAATTGATCAAGATGAAGAATAATTTATTTCCCATGGCGTATGTGTGTATACTGTCTTCGGATGTACATACACATACAAAAAAATATTTTTACAACGAAACAAAATTGATACAAGAAAATGTTATAGCAGATAAATAAATAAATACAAATATTAATAAGAAAATGTCTAAAGTAAGAAGTTTATATTCTTACACATATACTTATGTTGGTGAAAAAAACATATCTTCAAGTATATTTTACTACTCTATATAGATTTAGTGTAGCTTTTATATATTGTTCTTTTCAATTTGGATTTTTAAAAAATTCATGTCCGAATTTATTACAGGAATTCCCCGTATAACGCTTAATATACTAGCTGTATATATTCAAAGCACAATATATAGTTCCACTTAATTATTAAATAAGTCCACAATTTATTTAATATCAAAATATTTATGGTGTTTATTTATAATTTTTGCCTAAAATTCCAACTGAAATATTTTCAAAATAGAGGGAAAAGTGATTAGGTAATATACAGCAAACAGCAATCATTTTTATAATATCATGACATTGGCATGTGGATTTAGAAAATTAAAGAAACCATGATATACTGCGGCAACAACTTATAAAGTCCTTAAAATGCAGTATCTTAGGAGCGGAAATGGTTTTCGTGGTGTTGATATTAGTGGACCATATATGTTACGGAATAAATCTAGGATCTGGGTGCCTCGTCCCAACAAAGAAGATTTTAAAATAAATTTTTTGTATACCGCACCGAAGCTGGTTAGTCAACTACCAATGGGCATGAAGTTCATGCTCATCATCGATTGTAGTCAGATAATAATAATAATAATGTAATCTAGATAAAAATGCCATAGCTTTAAAGACTGCGCTCTATGATGTTCGATATGGTGAATGATTTAAAGATGGAAATTTGTATCGTATGCACGACGATAGCCGAATCATAATTTATGATGATGGACTGTATCTTGTTTCTATATATACATGTATTGACGAAAACATATAGTTTTAAGTAGAAATATCGTCATTTTATTTACATTCCTCTCCCACGTCAATCAAAAAACGTAAATTTAAAAATTTTAAATGATTTGTTTATAGTTTCTATATTTATATATAGGGAATGATAATGTGTGCGGTTGTTTAAGATAAACATAAAGAATGTATGTTACAGGTTAGTACAGCAAAATAAACATATACTCAGTGTTTTAAAATTCTAGGAAATACGTTATTTGTGTTATATCGTTAGATGCCAGATAATATTTCATCTTAGTGTCAAAATTAGCAGTTTTCATATATGTATTTATATACATATGTATGTACGTCAGCGATATTTCGACTAACAAGGTATTACTTGTATACTTAAATTATATTAAACAGTATAAAGCCTTTGGATTGTACGGATTGAGTATAAGTAAGGTCGAGTTCAAGCTATTGGTTTCATTTATGCTTGAGTCTATTCCAAACAATATCATTACGATGAAAAAGCTTATGTACGTATACGATCTTGCGATATTCCTGTTTCTCCTTAAGCTATATACTAATTCATAATAAGGCGCCATTTTGTTTAGCAATTTACAACAGTTTGCCCAATATTTATGTACGTGGTATTGATTATCCAATATTAGTTTTTTGTTAGTTATTGTGTTTAACACCAGGCTCATTGATTCCGTTAAATTTCATTTATAAAGTTATAAAGGTTATCGATAATGTTCGTTTTGACATTATCGGTTTGAATCGTTTATATTACGAGGCGTGAATATTTACGAGGCGTGATTGCAAAATGAATAACAATTTCAGTTAGGTTAAATAAAATGCGCCTATTGCGCCTATATGCATGTGGTTAGAGTTTATATATATTACGCCGTTATTAACACACTAATGAGTTTGAGTCTTATAGATGAAAACATCGAATTTTAGTTTGAATGCCGAAACTCGATTATTTTAACATAAGGAGAATGCCGTCATATTACGGGTGAAAAAACTGAATCTGCGTCCATAGTATGAACACTTGTGCAAAAACTGAAAAATAAATCGTTTATCGATTTTGACTTAAAATTTATAAAGATGGGATTTTACGAACGATTTTATTCAGAATTTGAAGATATTAGCAGGAACCACTGAACAATTACCTGAAGTTTTAAAGTTACCTAAAGTGTTTTGCGGAGCATATCCACTATATGATCATTGGACTACATATCGTATAATTTGCCTAAATCATATCGCACGAGAAGAAGTTGCCTGAGCAATGGATATGGAGAGCTTATTATCATTCTTTATCTCGCCCTATACAAATCTGCTCGAGAACACTTAAGATAGGTCGTGGGAAAATATATCCGAACCAGCGATACAACTTTATGATGTCTCTTGACAATAAAACCGTTACGTGCTTGGCCTGAACATCTGATGGACATGTGCAAGGTGGCGATCGTTAATCATATGATGAACGAAATCATCTCGAATATTAAACATATAAATACAAACACTTGATTAAAACTGAAAAACATTATTCAAAAATTTCTCGCTAAAATAAATGGATAACGTTAAAAGTAAAAGTGTGTATGTTCTTTCCAATAATAAACAACTTTAACAACCAAATTTTGAGACAATTATAAGCTATATACAGAAAACCGTCTCAATATACAATCTTATATACCTCAAGTAACATCATAATTATTCATTTTATTAACCAGATCGCGCATAGTAATTACATTACGCACCGTGGTAAAAGTGAAATAGTTTTTTTTATGAATGGAACAAACCGGACCAAAATCTGAAATAACGCAAAAAAAAAATCCAAAATTTTAACAAATTTCACTTCTCTATCTCAAAACATATAAATACACTTTCTGAAAAATATAATAAATTAATTAATCGATTATTAATAAAAATAAATGTAGAATATTAATTTGCATAGCTATCTATCTATATAACATATAGTTCTCGCATCGTAAAAACGGTTAAATTTTTTCGCGCGACACAAAGAAAAGCAACAACTAACTAGAGCTTATCATTAAACCTCTAAGTTGCGATTTAAATACGTGTATATATACATAAAATAAAAATTCAAATTTCTTATACCGTACATATGGAACCAAACGCAACCAACCGTTTTCACACATTTTTACTTTTTTTTGTTCATGTTTCTTTTCTTTGATTCAATTAAATATTTAAGACAATTTTAAAAATAAAAATCTACACACATAGTGAAAGTATTTTTGATGATTTTTTTTTTTTTTAACTTTAAGATGTGTTTTTTTTATTGTTAACAAACACAACAAAAAAATAATGTTTAATCTTTAAAATATCTTCAAAAGTTGAATTGTTCGTGTTTATGTGATTGTTGTAAACATTATTATTACGATGATTGTTATTATTGTTGTTAAGATTATTTACAAGCAAGTCGTGAACAATTAGATTAGTAATAATGAGTTTCTTGAATTAGGATTGCGTGCGATATGTCTGTACCGCACTTTATTGTAAACATATATAGAAAAACACTCAATTATTACTCAATTTTTTTAAAATATTATCTAGAATATAACTCTTCTATAGGGGAGTTTATTTCTACGATGTAGTACTTGTAAGTGTTTTTAGTGAAACGGATTACACAGCTAACCATGACAACATTTATTTATAAAATCGTAAATCCCTTGACATCAAACAAACATTAGTTTAAGTTGAAGTGCTAATTTGCCACATGCAGTTTGTGTATAAAATTCAAACACGTATCATAATATAAAATGGACAACAATAAATTTATTATAGAGCAAAGTTAGGTCGCGAGCTGTATCCTGTCCCTGTGTATTAATTATAGTATTGACCATTTTTATGTACATGCCTGTGAAGATTTTACTAATTTTGTTCTAAATTACATCATATATAATACGCTTATAGTACAAACTCCATCCGCCTATATATATAGGGGAGCGAAGTTTATTGTAAAATTATACAGATTAAAATTGGTAGTCCTTCAACAAAAACATATAGTCATACTGTACCATCATTGTTTGTATATTTTTCGTCAACGCAACATATAGTACGAATAGTTAATTTTTCTGATCCATTTTTAATTCAATAACCAAAGGTAGAGGACAACGGATGTATACGGCGTATATTAGCGTAGTTGTGCGCTTGATTACTAGGAGCATTCAGTTAGAACTGGTTGGAGACTGCGAAAGTGAATCGTTCCTTGCCGTTCTAAAGCGATTCGCAGCAAGAAGAGTTTCATTCGAAGCGACAGATCGACAGTGTGAAGCAAAACACAGAAAAATCTCTGAATTTGACTAATTTTCTTTCAAGAAATTCTATTGGCATTTCATACCACCAATTTCGGAGGAATTTGGAAAGCAGCAATATCAGCATAATTTCGATCTAAATAGGGTCATATACAAACCACTCTAGCAATGGATGAAATAAATACGTTATTAGCGGAGGTTGAAAGCAGTTTAAACTCCATGCATATCAGTCAATCAAATTGATCCATTAACACCAGCACATTTCATCGTTATAGGCATAATTTAGGCAAAAGTTCTTGAGTTGGAAGTATCCAAGCTTTAGATGGGTTACCTTACTCGTTGGAAAGCCGCGCAACAGCTTCATAAACATTTCTGGAAACGATGACGGAGTAAGTACTTGACGTCTTTTTAACAAAGTACGGGATGAGAGCAGATAGAAACCCCCATACAAATAAGTTCAAGTTTATCCTGCAACGGACGGAATTGAGAAAGTCGATACACTAAAAACTAAATCCAGAGAGTTGAATAGGCCTATCTGCAAAGTCTATGTTGCCAGTGTAAACTAATAAGGATAAACGAAGCACCACAACTCAGACCATTCGTCAACCAAAACGCAACAACAACTATAAAATTTCTGAACTTCCAAATTCATATAAAATTGGTAATTTTTTGACATTATTTATTTTGACACCAAAATAGAAAATTTGTAGCCTGTGTAGAATTTAAAACTGTATGGCCTTAAATAAAATAATTATTCCAGCTGCCTTCATGGCCTAGATTTTTCATAAGAAATTTCTGAACTTCCAAATTCATATAGAATTGCTAGTAATATTTAGATATCAAATCTCCACGGTAGAATATTAAATATTGAAATTTTAAAGTAAAATGAATTCTCCCGAATATATGTTATTTTATGTAAGCACTAATGCTCGGTTGCACGAAAATATATAACTAGACAGTAGCTAATAAGCGGTAATTAAATCATCGATGCTGTGTGGCAATTTAAATCAAATCAATGTCAACATTTTTTAGATCTTTTCTTCACCAACTGTCTTTACTTCTGTAGGATCATCAACGCCGTTTGTTGTTAATGACATTTATCACAAGTCGATGGAAATATTATTTGACTCTGTGGATGTTTTACCAAAAAAAATTGTGCATAACCAACAAAACACTTTCAACTTTAATAAAACTGACCACTTATTTTAAATACTAACGATGTTAATGATAACGTGAATCAATTTTATAAGATTCTGCAACGAGGTTTTGAAAATTACATTCCATTGTGCATCAAAAGAACTAGTAGCCATCCTCCGTGGTTTGGCGATTGACTCATAAACTTAAAAAACCGAAAATCTAAAGCTAAAATGATAAAAAGTGCGCAAGAACCAGATAAACTGATTTTCCTCCAAGACAATGATGAGTTCGGTGTTTACTTTTCGTTAAAATATACTTCTTATTTAGCTGATGTCCAAGATAATATTAAAACCAACACTAAATAATTTTGGAAATACTTGAGAACTAAACGAGAAACTGAGGCGTAACCAACCAATATGTCTTACAATAACACAAACAGCTCTGACGCCAAGGAAATAGTTGATATGTTTGCTTCTTTTTTCAATCTGTATATACAAATCAGCAGCCAATAACGTGCATACAGCACAAACATTGAATAACAACAACAATATATTGATCTTACCTCCTAGTATTACTAGGAGGAAAGATCAATAAATTATTATGTCTGCACTGACTGGCTTTGGCGACGGATGTGGGCCGGATAATATACTATCTTCTAAATTAAAGAAACGTGCATATTTTTTGGCTCATCAATTGTGGAATCTCTTCAATTTGTCGTTATTAACCGGCGTGTTTCCAGATAAATGGAAAATATTAAAAATCACACCAATCTTTAAATCGGGCATAAGAGATAACATTTCATGTTACAGAGGGATTTTAACGACATTATCCATTCCAAAATTATTTGAGATGGTTGTTTGCAACACCTTTTAAATTACATTGGCACGTCAATACGTCATATATCTGACAAACAACATGGATTCATACCAGTTAGATCAACTTCCATAAATTTCGTGAAATTTACTAGTAAAACGGTAAACGAAATTGAAAAGTTTTATCAGATGGATGTAATATACACGGACTTTAGCAAACCATTTGATTCTATTTGTCATCGTAAGGACCTCGATAGTCTTAATGCATTTGGATTTTCTTTGAAATTTGTAAAATAGTTCAGCTCGTATTTAACAGACCGCAGTTAATATGTGTTATAAAAAATTGTAACGTGCTCATTTTTGCAAACGATATTAAAATGTTCCACACCATCAAAGAAAGAAGCTATACTGACCGATTGCAAGAAGATTAATATCTTTTAATGGGCTTAGTGTGTGTTGTGACCGCAACTCATTGCATTTAAATACCAAAAAATGCAAGATTATGTCGTTTCACAGGAAGAAAAATCTTTTAATCAATAAAAACAAAATAAACGGTGCAGAGTGTTTTTGTGAAACTATAGATCGTGGGTCCCTATACTATTTAATTCATAACAAAAGAATTGAAAGTGTCCAAAAAAAATTCAATATCTATTAATGAAAACCAATTTGGATTAAGACTATGATTACGGTTACCACTTTATAAGGCAAGGTGCCAAGATTACTGAATCTGCACCCTTGAAAATAAGAAGAGTTCTTTTGGACGCTGCCTTTATAGGGTTTTCTCGGCCATATTGATTGGGTAGGAGGCTCCGTTTTCATCGATTTCTGGATCTTGAACACCATTCACAAATTACGGGGAGAACAATCCTCTTAATAGATTGGCCAAATCATTCAACATTGCGGAACATCAATTTGATTTCAATTTATCCAGACACAGCTATTAAAAAAACTTCAAAAGTTACTTTTTAAAATTTAATTTTTTTTTTTTAGAACTTTAGAACTTTTTTAATTCAAAATATCAGCTTCAAATCATTTCAAGAGCTAATAATGATTCTTTATAAAATTTTATAATTTTTAATTTAACAAACAGCTTCTTTGTTTTGTTTTTATTGTTAATTCTTTTCTTTGAAATCTTATAGTATTTACTAAGTCGATTTCTTTAAATTATAAAATAAAATAAAAATAAATACTAAAATTGTTTTTCATTACACAACCGAAATACAATTCAATTTTTTTTCTACTTTAATTGGAAATATTAATATTTTCTATCGATACAATAAAACGTAAAAATCAAAATACTGACAGTCGGTTAAATAACTCTATAAAATCGGCCGATTAACTTTAACTGGAGAATCGCTGGTTGAATATTTCGTGCAACCGGGCATCATAACATATTTATGTATTATATAAAAAAAAGTTAGCACAATTTTTAGTCGCATTATGTACATATAATACGAAAAGGTAGTTACCACGTTTGTTAATGATAGAAATTCATACGCACATTACAACATCACGGAAATCAACTGCTCTACACATAGTACAAGTCGTTTTCGCCAAATACATAATGAGTATCGATTAGAAAAATCTAAAACGTAATTTCGCAAAATCAGGTCATTTTTACACTTTTGTCACGATTATGTATATACATATTTTATATACGATTAGGTAGCTTCGACTCTCGGCAGTATCGTGCTGATCACATTGTCACACACATAAAAAAGTTCTGTGTGCACGCGCGATTATATAAAACGGGCAATATATTTTTATGACACAAACCTATGTATGTACATAACACAACCTGATTCCATTATAATTCAATTAATTTTTCTTTAATTTAAATTTTTAAATTAAAAAAAGTTTTCTTTTTGGATCACACAAACATTTTCTTTTGCCCGTATACTCGTACCTTACATCATCGCATCATAATTACATTATATGTATATAGATTGGTTGGCAAAATACAATCGACAAAAAATAAATGTAATGAACCATGTATGAGATGCTTGTACCTATTCGTTGTATTCCGACAATAAAAATTTCTTTAGTTCACGATTTAGAAGGTAAACTTGCTACTTTACAATGTTTTATGTTTTTTTTTTATAAGTTCCATAAATATACAAAAACGAATATGTGTTACAATTACGATTTAACAACGCGATATGAATGGTCTGTTTGTGATCCAAAATACTATAAATAGTTGATATACATATACGACAGTGCCTGTACAATAAAAATGAAATTGAATATGAAAGTAATTTGGAATCTGTTGTGTTGTGTTTTGTATGTAAGTACAACAAAAAAAAATCGTTAATTAATTGAAATGATTTGATTGGATTTAATTGGACAAGCTTGTAGCGGTTAATAATTTTTTTATATTGTGTTTTGTCACTGTGACAAGATAAAGAAATTCAGTTAAGGGATCTGATTATAATCTAAATGTAATTAAAATATTTTGACGTTGTTGGTGGGATTTATGAGTGAATGGTGTTTAGAAATTATTTGGATCAATTTTGTGGTTTGTAGCGGGCGATTTTTAACGGATATTTAAGAACTGCAATTATAAACTAATTCCACGGTTGATAGACATTTATACAAACAAAATTGTTCCAGTGGTAACACATTTAGCAGTATTTGCAGTTGATTGCGGGGGCCGGACAGAATTGAATAACAAAGATAAATATAATAGAAAAAGTCGGTATTAAAATAAATGTATTAATTTAGCTCCACATTTAGGGGGAACAGAAAATTGTATTGTTAATTTTGAACTCTCAATTAATTTTAAGTAAGGAGAAATAACATCAGAACGAGGGTATTATAGCAAACGGTATTCTGCAGGTCCTTATTATACCGGGTGTTTGTTTTAAACTGAGACGATCAAATATCTCGAAAAATAGCCACTCTGCGGAAAAAATGTCCATGATCAAAATTTAATCATACCGCGGGGGAAATACATTAGTGCAAAAAAAATAGTCCCCCACCTCCGCTTTGTAGGTGGGGCGGGGGTAACTTTTAAACTAAGATAGGAAGCCATGTTTTTTATTGCAGATACGGATTCTACGACTAAAAGTACGTATGATTTGAATGAAATATTTTGTTCGGTTCATGATAGATGGCGTTGTATACGACGAAATTCAATTTTTTCAATTTCTCCTTAGAACACACGCATTCGATTCTGCAATACGTTTGAAATAAAAAACATCACGTTTTCATTGAAAATACTCGAAATTCGTCATCAAAACCATTTATTCAGTTTTGTAAATCTAAAATAAGTGTTCAAAATGATGGCCTGCGACTTCAATGCACTTATTAATCCGCATTTCAAATGATTGTACACAACTGAGAAGTGTGTCTGGTTGAATTTCAGCACACGCATTTCTGATTCGCTCAATCATGTTCTCACGTGTTGTTGGTTTTTGTGTGTAAACTTTGTTTTTGAGGTAGCCCCACAAAAAAAAATCTGGCGCAGTAAGATCTGGTGATCTGGCGGGCCAGTTTATCGAACCAGCTCTACCGATCCAGCGACCATTGAAATCACGATCAAGTATTTCACGTGCCATCAACGAATAGTGTGCAGGACAACCATCATGTTGAAACCACATGTTCCGTCTCACTTCTAAGCTCAAATTTTCATGTAATATTGGCAGTTCATTTTCCAAATTGTTTCTGTTTGACCATTCAAGTTGCCTTCAATAATGTGGGGGCCTATGAGTTTGTTGCCAATTATTCCACACCACACGTTGACAGTCCAAGGACGCTGATGTTCAACTTGACGAAGCCAGTGCAGATTTGTAACACTCCAATAATGCATGTTGTGTCGATTAACCGTTCCATGGTTTGTAAAAGACGATTCGTCGGAGAACATTACGCAACGAAAAAAATTGAGGTTTTGTTGTATTTGTTCACCTGCCCATTGACAAAAAGTTACCCGATTTTGGAAATCAACGCCATGAAGATCTTGGTGTAAAGACACATGATATGGATGATACTTGTGCCGTTTTAAAATTCTCCAAACACTGGTAAGGGGCAATCCGGAATCGCGAACTATTTCTCGTGTACTAATATGATGATTATGAGCCACTGCTGTCAATACAGCAATTTCATTATTTTCCCCAGTGACTGTTGCTCTACGGGTCCTAAACGTTGAGCGTAAATAGCAACAGCATTTTCAAGATTTCTGCCAGCTTCTCCATAAACCAGAACCATTTCAATTTTCTCTGGCACAGTTAAACGCTCCATTTTAAAGTATTTTGTCGTTTATTTTGCAATTACGAAAAACATGAAGATAAGAAATAACACAAACGTTAAATGTGATTTACAAAACTGAATAAATTGTTTTGATGACGAATTTCGAGTATTTCCAATGAAAACGTGATGTTTTTTATTTCAAACGTATTGCAGAATCGAATGCGTGTGTTCTAAGAAGGAAAAATTGAAAAAATTGAATTTCGTCGATTACAACGCCATCTATCATGAACCGAACAAAATATTTCATTCAAATCATACGTACTCTTAGTCGTAGAATCCGTATCTGAAATAATAAATATGGCTTCCTATCTTAGTTTAAAAGTTACCCCCGCCCCACCTACAAAGCGGGGGTGGGGTACTATTTTTTTGCACTAATGTATTTCCCCCGCGGTATGATCAAATTTTGATTATGGGCATTTTTTCCGTAGAGTGGCTATTTTTCGAGATATTTGATCGTCTCAGTTTAAAAGAAACACCCGGTATATTTAAATTAAATAATAAAATGTCCAAATATCAAAAATATTTTCAAGATTAGCTTGTAATATTTTATGCTGCAGCTTGATTTGTTTTAGTTCTATAAAATCCCGCGACACGATACATTTTGTGGGGGAGTCCTGTATATGCATAAGTTTAGTGTTAAATTGCTCGTGTGGTAGATACTGGGTATACTCTGCACTTTTAGATATCTTCGATCTTTCATTCTAATTTTTATCAAAAGATAATTTTGCATCGTTAGATTAAATTTTTTTTAACTATATAGATTTAAATCTAATCCAGCTCATTTTAGGCCTATCTTTGAGATATGCTCCAATTTATGTAGATTAGTCTCTCTTGTAGAATTCTAAGCTATATGGATGCAAAATATTTTCATTTTAGTATTTGGTTTGTGTCTTCGATTCACTATTAAAATGGCATCATTGTTGATAGCTCAATTGTTTATGCGTTTCGTGTGACGTGTATATTGAATTTTATAAAATTTTATAATTATAGACAAAATCATTCTTCTTTGTTGTATGGTATTACGAATTACGAATTAATTTATTTGAAATGAAATAACAAATTAAAATGTCAAAAAATTGTAAAGGCTCAAACCAGAAAAAATATCTGCTCAAATTTTGCCTCACTAAACAATGAGATATCTACATTTATTTTAGTAAAATATTTTGTATTCAGAAATTCCTAGAAAGCCTATATAATCCAATGTTTTTTATTTTATTTTTTTTAAGGACGTGGCATAGACACTTTTTTGTGTCAATCCATTCATTCATCCCATTCACACAAGTGCAGCACCTGCGCATTGCATAGCTTCATGTGTACAGGGTGTACAGTGACATGGAAGATGGGTCGGCCCATGAGTTCTACATTCCAACAGAGGGTCATATATGTTTTCAATTTAATCACCGATCGTAATCGGGAGGTGAAAAATCCCTTTTGTCCCCGCCTCTGTTGCGATTCGAAACCGGTACCTCCCGATCTAAACGTCGTAGCTTTAACCACTGCGCTACTTGCTCGGTAATCCAATGTTAAATTCGAATTAAGACACAAATTTAAAAATTATAAATTATAAAATCTATAAGTTCCATTCAGATCCCAAATTTTTTTCAAAGTTTTGAATTAGGCAGCACTCTAGTTCTAAATTTTACTGTAACATTTTTAAAATCAGAGTTCAAACTTCTTGATTTCAAATTACATATTCAATTTCAAAAAGCATTAATTCTAAAAAATATAGAATTTTTAATATTCAAATTTCAATTTTCTGAATCAAAACTATTAATCTCAAAATTCTGAAAATTTTAAACCTAAATATTTCAAATTTCAAATTCAAAAATTTAAGATTTACAATTTTTGAAGATTCAGATGTTCTAGTTTTTTAATTCTAAATTGCTTTGTTTAAAATGCTTTGGTTTTAAATCAGCATAAAAATACCGGATTTAAACATTTCTAATTATAAAATCAAATTTTTAGAATAAAATAATTAATTCTACAAATTAGATACAATCTTCAGAAGCCTTGTTGAAAGGCACCATATTAACTTGAAGACTGTTTAATCGATTTTCAGGAATAATAAAATAGAAGTAGACTAGTAATAGAAATAGACGAGCCTTGAAAAAATTGATAAGTTCTGAAGGGGGGCCTGGCCAGGTTAGAGTGCAATAAATTTATTGTTTAAGTAAAACGAACTAAAAATAAAATATGCCTTCTCATGTGTTTTAATCAAAGTAATAAAGTTAGCAAATTTATTGCATGGGTGCATGATCGAGATACGGGTTTGGATACCTAATTTCGAAAGAAACACCAGAAAACAATCCTAAAAATTGAAAACCAAATTCTCAAAAACAAGAAACTGCCAGAAATATTTCTAAAATTTTTATTCTGACTAGCGTAAATATATTTTTAAGTTAGTTCTTTTCAACCTTTTGGCCTTAGAATAATGGGAGTCAAAAAAGGATTTCTGATTAAGGTACTCAAATCGAATTAGCACTTAAAACAAATGTCTGACTAAGTAAAAGGTTGACAAAGCATTTTATACAATCACAAATCCCAGTTCTGCTTCCATTAGGGTCTAAATCAAATTAGAACTAAATTTAAATAAAACTTGTTAAATTAAAAACAGATATTCCCGGATTGGTTTTGGCAATTTCAGAATTTTCAGATACACATCAAGAGGATACGGGTAAAAATATCCAGGAAAATAGTTGCGAAATTTTAAATTCAGTAATCGCAATCCGGAAATTTTTAGGTGCAAAACTCTGATATCTGCGATCGTATGGAAATCGAAGGAAACTTAATTAATTAAATTTAAATTAATTAATTTAATTTTCACATGGATTTTCATTCGAAATTAAGATGATTTTTCGAATTTTGGTACATCATGCGAATTAAAAAAAATTAAAATAACATATTGGACATTTAACAAATTTTCGTGACTTTTAACCAACAATTTTTAAAAAATTTACGATTACCCAAATCTTCACGTGCCAACACTAGATAAATTTTTAAACGTTCATCAAAATTTATTTTAGAACATTTTTCCGAACTTAGATTTTAAATATTAGAAAACTTCTCAAATTCTCAAAATGTATTCTGCGATGAACATTTGAATTTTACAGTACTTATCAAATTTACTAATTAATTGTAAAAGATACTACAATTTTTATAATACTTTTATAATTAGAGGGAGCCAAACTTTAATTAGTCTTTTTAGAGGGAGCCATATGTAACAAGGTTGCTATATGCCAAACCCGCTCGCTTGCCATGTATATTGGTTAAGTTAGAAAGGTATAAAGGCAGCGTCATTAAATATCTGATTCTAGCTATAGACAAGTACGAGTATGAATTAATATTTCCTTTTTCTAATCATAGGGATTGGACACAACAGTTTAGAATTTGCAAGATTGCGTTTTAATCCAATTTGTCATAACTACCGTATAACATCAGAGATATATTGACAATTCAACTCACGATATTGAATTTATTTAAAACGTTCAAAACCACGTCACATTGAAAATTGTTCTTCCAAATTTCAAAGAAATTAAAAAAAATTCAGAAATTAGTTTCCAAATTTAGAAAATCAAAATAACGAAATCAAATTTGACAAATTTCTAATTCTGAAATTTAAGTCGGTTTTGAACAATTTAAAATTCTCGAGATTAAATTTTAAAATTCGAAAATTTTTTTTAGCGAACTAAATGTATATAATTCTGAAGATAGAATTTAAAATTCGAACTATTAAATTTTTAACATTTGAATATTAAACGCTCATGAAAATTTCCAATTTATTTTGAATAATTATATTTTAATTTTCTAATATTCGAAGTTCACAAATTAAAACTGAACTAAGTCCCGAACATCGTTCATGCCAGTACATACTAGTTTGGAACTATACTATACTATACAATGTGCCAACTAAACCGAACTTATAGTCGCTCGCTTTCGATTTGGCTGCTAATAGCGAAGGACTTCAGGAATTTCTTAGGAGACTCTTTATTTAAAACTGGCCTCATGAACTTGAGTACCTATAATCTGGCTACTATATATATATAATGTTCGCGGTAAATCGATAGACAAATAGAGCATTTGATCATTGTTGGATTTTAGAAACGAGTCTAAGAGTGCTAGCAGAGCGACTGTTGGATGGGAGCAGATTAATAAATCTATATTGTTCGATTGACTATGGCGTAGGCGTTTGGCCTATATAGGTTAAAACAATAAAAAGTGCTTGAGAAAATCGATCTGATATGTGGAGGAGGGACGGATACAAAAATATGAAGTTTGTGTGAAGTTTGTCCTAAAATTGTCCTAACTTTTTTATCTGAGAATGTATTAGTAAAAATTTTAAATCTCTCGTTATTATGAATTTTTTCACAAACTAATATTAATCTTGCAATATGAATAATTGAAAATGTAATATTGCCGTAAGTCTACACAAAAAAAATGGAGTAGAAATTTAAAACCTTAAGGTTAAGTGACACCCCCAGTAACAATTTTTAGAGCTATTACAGGACAAGCGTGCATTTTACAATCCTGGTCTTTAGTACAAATTCAAAATTTAAAAAAAATCACCCTGCTGAACCAAGAATCGTTCCTTATTAGAGATATACGAGAAAAATTTCTCCTATAGTCGTACATTTTTGGTTAGCTGAGAACTATCTACCTAACAAATACTACAGATTTCTTAAATCTAAAAGATAAATAACTTAGGACAGTGGTGTTTTAACACGTTGTATGTTAGTACAAAATTGAAATTTTAAAAAATTCTCCTACTAAACCAGGGGTCGTACCCAGATAGCGATACACACTTTTGGGTAGCTGAGGACCATAGCTAACTAAAAAATATTAAAGCTTTCTTAAACCTAGAAGATAAGTATCTTAGGACATGTGTGTTGTACCACGTTGTATGTTAGTACAAAATTGAAATATTAAAAAATTTCTCCTACTAAACCAGGGATCGTACCCAGATAGCAATATACATGTTTTGGTAGCTGAAGTTTATATCTAACTAAAAATTATTAAAGCTTTATTAAATCTAGATGATAGGTATCTTAAGACGGGGGTGTTCTACCACTTTGTATGTTAGTACAAAATTGAAACTTTACACTTTTAAACAGACGCGTGAAATTTTTCTTAAATATGTCCTAATTGTTGTTTTTGTAATTTAGGACAAATTTTGGACAAACTTCACGCGAGGAGGGGTAGTATTCATTAGTATGAACTGTTTGTTATAGAGGGTCATGGTGTGGAAAATAAGAAAACAACTGTAAATAAGTGTAGCAAGCAGATAATAAAAGCAACCAAAGGAATCAGAAAATTATTCTGTAGGCTGAAAGAGAGTGAAATTGGTAGGGTGTACACCACTGAAATTGTAACATTAAATAAAATTTAATTCCCTGTCTTGTAACATTAAATAAAATTTAATTCCCTGTCTTGTGCACTAATAAATAATACAAGTCCTTTCATCAACAATGCTGCTGCTGGTGTATATAATCGAAAGCGTGATATCACAATTATGTATGTGCATTTGGAAAATGGAGTTCAAGATGACAAAAATCTTTTCTATTTTTTATAACAAATTTTTACAATGTATCTGTGTATATCGATATAAAAATGTATGTATGTATGTATATGAGATAGATGCTTTATATAGTTTAAAACAAATAATAAAATAAAACTTGAAAATTATTTTCCCATTTTATCTTCGTTTTTTATTATTATTATTTTTTTTTTTGCCTTCCTTCGTTCCATATCACATTTTCACATTCATTTTCATGAAAGACAACAATAAGGAAAAATTCTTATCTTAACCTTTTTAAATATTAATCAAATTCAAAGTGAAAAAAAAAAACGAAGAAAACGATGATGGAGAAAATAATAAATTAAAATAAAATCAATAATGGAAAATTTACGTATTTTTTTTTGTATGTACTTGCATGAAAATTTATTTATTCAATAAAATTGAAATTTAATGAAAAATGGAAAATTCATTTATATATCTGACAATCACTTTGCAATTTTCATTAGATTCGTTTTATTCCGTTATACTTATCGGTTCTATATATAAAAATCTATTTGTTTTAGGATTTAACATTTATGGATATTTGAAAAACTATTTAATTCCCGCTCTGCCCGACCTCCCTATCATGAAGAAAAACTAATTTATTTTTATTACTATTTTTTTATTATTTACTATTTAAGAAAATTTAATTATTATTGCGCTAAGGTAAATTCGATTTTATGCGGCAAACTATTATATATGTATAGGGTAAATCGTAAATCGATATCCTACATGTACATACTTCGTGTCATGTGCATAATATATCTCAACAAATTGTACTACACAATAAAAATTATTTAAATACTTAAATGTACATCATATTATATATTTTAAGGTTAAGCATGCGGTTAAGAGTAAGTTATCCAAATCTTCACTTTCGAAATCGCTTGCTTATATAATTGCGAGCAATATGTATATATGAAGTGAAAGAATGGGAAATTTTCTGCGAAATATCGTCTTTAATATCGATGCGATATTATCATTAACCTTTTGCAGGCAACAAAGAATGTAGAATATAACATAACAGTAGCTGTATATATGCTCTTATAGGTATATACAAAACCCATAATTTCGCAATTTAATGTGAAATAATTGGCGAGGTAATTTATTTGTTAATGGATTAAATTAGTTTGAACTATTGGCTTTGTGTAATATTTTTTTTATATAGAAATGGGAAATTACTTCCTCTATTTTAAGTTAAATAAAGAAATTATTTATGATAAAGACCTAGCTATTCGAATAGAGTGAAACAGATATGGCATGAAATGATTCATCGTTAAATTTAAGGTTTTTTTTAAAAAATATATCAAACATACAACATTTGTGCCACGAACAGAAGAACAAAGGTAATTTGATTAAAAAATTGTAGAAATAGAAGGTTCAACCTCCATGCAAGACGTTTGTGTCTCTTTTTTCAAGAACAAAATGATATTCTAGGTATACTTCTATTGAATATTGAAAATTTCTTCTAATTTGCTAGGAAAATTTACGTCGAACATAGGAGGCTCACGGTTAGGCTTTTAATTTTATGTTTTTGTTTACAAAAACTGTGACAAACTGACAAATAATATAAAAAGTTATATTTGATTTATTTCATCGAACCTATACCCAGGGATGTGCGTTTACGCGTCATCTGTTATTTTCTACATTGACGTGTCGACAACCCTTAGTTAACGTCAACAACGTAGACAACGTCGATAATGTAGACAATTCCTAGAGTGGTTTTGTCAATTAGTTCTAAACTAAAGGGTGACCAAATTTCTTTAGGAATAATGCGTTATTGGTGATAGTTTTATAGAATTTCCGTCAATGCATTTAAATCTCTTTTCAAAAAGAGCGGAATTTAAAATTAATCGTGCTCAAATACAATGAATCTACTTCAGCGTCATATTTATCCATTACAAAATTATTAAATTGACCCAAAACAACGATATTTAGCGTTATATAGAGTGGGGCCCTCTTTATAACGGTGGAACGGTATAGAACAGCTCTCAGAAAAAATCGGAAAAAACGGCTCACACAAAATCAGCCAAAAAGGTTATAACTTATAATAAAAATAATTCGGGGAACTTTAACTATGACCGTGCCGTAAAATTTAACACACCCTACTCCATGGTAAAACGAATTCGACTTCAGGAAGGCTATAAGTGCTACCGAGTTATTAAAAGCCAAATCGTTCAGGTAACCAACACTTGTTCAGGTATATAAAAACCAATAACTGTGGCAGGATTTTACTGTCCACCAAGACATTCTATTAAAAACAAACAATACTCAGAGTTCTTCAAGCGTCTGGGAAATATGTTCTTAATAGGTGGTGACTTCAATGCGAAGAATACTCACTGGGGTTCTAGATTACCATGCCGCTTGAACTCACGTCCACTAATCAAACGCCCATTAGAGAAATTAAATTAAATTTGTTTTAGTTTTAATCGAGACTTAAACTCAGCTATACCTATTTGTTAAAGTTTCAGTTTGTACAATGAATTTTTTTATTTAGACGTTATTCATGTACTAACTCAAACTTAACACTTGTATGGTCAGTGGTCAATATAACCCACCTAGAAAATCGCATCAAGCATCATTGACTGGAACGGAAGTTTTATAATTTTTAAGAACATAAGAAGGAATAGCTTGTCAGATGTTCCTTCTTATGTTCTTAAAAATACACTGCTTGGAATGTCATCGTATTAAATGTTTCACCTGGCACTATGCAGTTCAGTTAAGTTTTAAACGATATTAATGTTGGGACATTTTTAGTTCAACTCAGCTTCTGTTAAAAGATTTCCCCCCCAAGTTTCTCAATTCAATTGGAAAGTATAAAAGATTTGCATAACTTCAAATATATATATACGGTGGTGGGCGAGGTAGTAGAGTCATTGACTTTGGATTTGTGGACCAAGGTTCGAGACCCATTATCGACGGTATTATTTTTATTTAATTTCTTCTATGTATTCAAATTGGTTCAACACACAGCTTCTGTTAAACATTTTCATATTTCACAAGTGGTGGCATGTATACAAGATGGGTATATAGCGATGGTGAAATAAACGCAGAGTCCATTGCTTCTGCTAACATTTTCAATATTTTCTATTCAAATGACAGACATAAAAGATTTATATAGCATGAAATATATATATGCGGCGGTGGTCCAGTAAGTAAAGTCGGTGACTTTGGATTTATGGTGAAATAAAAATAATCCAACTCAGCTTCTGTTCAAAACTTCAATATTCTCCATGTAATAAAACTGGTAAGAATAAAAGATGGGTATATATAGGTATAGAGCGGTAATGAAATTGTACGGCGAAAATCCTACGACACCGCTTACTTTACCACCTCACCATTTCCATATCTAGATTTGCCACTATACTCATCCTTTATATTTGCCAATTGAAGGGAGAAATTAAACAAATTAAATTAAAAATTATTTAATGCCAAACCGAGGCTTGAACTCAAGTTTACAATTCCAAATGCAACGACTCTGCTTACTGGACCACTGGCGTATATAAATTCGTTGCTATCCAAATCTTTTATGTTTGCCATTTCAATAGAGAACATTCATTACGGTCAGACACAAGAGATGGCTCTTATACTTGCCGAAGAAATTAAATTAAAAAAGTATTGGTGCTGCCGAATCTTGAACTCGAGTCAACGATTTCAAAAGCATTGACTCTGCTTATACTTGACCACCGGCGTATTAAAAATTGGCGCTGCACAACGATAGAAATTTTTACATGGCACAACTGATAGAAATTATTACAAAAAGGTTATAACCTTCATTAAAAATAATCCGGGGAAATTTAACTATGTACGTGCCATAAAATTTAACACACCCAACTCCATAGTAAAACGGGTCAGTCAACGGTCGGATACAGAATATTTTTATATGCCTGGTATAAAATGTAACTATGGAAGGTAATTTTTGTGCATTTAAGTAAATGTGGCATTACCATGAAAAAATACCCATGATCATACGAAAAATTCCTAGATAGTGATGAGAATTCGTATGCTTCTATTCATATAAATTGCTGCATAACTTTTGGCGTTTATATTAATTTAGATTCTAATTGGATTATTATTTAATTAGATTTACCGTGTTCTAGTTCGATACACGCAAATATTACCAATGAAAATGGATGTGACACTCCAGATTACTGATAAAATTAAAAAATTCCCTCTTTAAAATGTTACGAGTAAAAATTGTCCTGGCTTCTTCCAGGAGCGAGTCTTGCTTGTGGCCTGAATGAACGATTTTCTTTTTCCAGATTACTGCAAGAATAGTAATATTTCCGTAATATAGAAGGACATCGTATAATTTACCTACCTAGTCAAAGCCCACCAGGTGGACGTAAATAGCTGGGGCTATACTGTATGTTAACTGTATCTTAACCACAAATTCCATGCACATATATTAAATTCGCCTCTCGTATACTCATACATCTCAATCTATCTCAATTTTATATATAATTTGATTCCGATACAATTTTTTAATCGATAAAATAATCATCAACCATAAAATCAATTGAAAAATTGAATCACCGCGCACATATGAGAAAGTCTTTCATATACATTATATATGTATACACAGAAACCATACCAAGTGAAATCAAATTAAGTCTTAACATCTTCATCATAATGGACCACAAAAAAAAAACAAAAACAAAACTACTGCTACATATAATTTATATATATATATAGACATATAGACACATAGATAAGAAATCGAATGAACATCGATATTAATTCACTTTTGATTGATTTTCTTTTTTTTTATTTAAATTTAATCCATTTCTTCTTGAACGTAATTTTTTATATGTAAGAACAGAACGGACCGATGAACGGACAGAGATAATCTTATAATTTTATTTATTTTTCAAATTTATTAGTTTTTGATTGATTAATCTTTTTCTTCTTCGATATACTTACATACATAATATACTCTTCTAAATATATTGACGTATACACAACATAAATGGACAAGTCTTTATAAATATGATCTTAACATTAAGATAGTAATTGAAATATCAATGTTCGTAAAGAATTTGTCTGATTGGATAATGAACTGCTTAACTTTCGATTTTTTCGTTATACGAGTATATATATAGTTATTACACATATACATCCAGTTAATGGCGAACTGATATTCTGTGGAATAATATAAAAATTAAGATTACAGCATCTGTTTACATATAATTGTATATCGTACAATCTTTCACCTTTCACTATATTTTAATATACATATGTACGTATACGACGTGGTACTAAATGTAAGGCAGCAAAAAAACCGTTGGTCAATTAATTGAATATAAGCCCAAAAAATTCTTCAAAATCGAAAGTATTTTCCATCATGCATACATAAAGAGATTGTTATATATATACATATGTATATATGTATCTGAAAATTCTTAGCATCACACAATTTGTAATGGAATGCGTGCTGTATAACAAATCGGGCATTCACCAATTTTCGACAGCAGCGAGTCTATGCAACTTTCAAGTTCATTAAACGTCTAATATATAAGAATAGTAAAATCGCGTATAACAAATTAACTAACACTATATACTTTTTGACCACGGTCGACCAAATTCGTATATATACAACATACATAATTTGACAGTTCGTTAATTTGTTAAAAAATTATTCACCTTGAAATGTATGTACATACAGTATACATATGTCTTGAAGTGGGTAAAAGAAAAAAAAAACATAAAGATATAATTATTCGAAATTATGCGATTAGTTAGACGCGGAATTATACGCGATAATTTCACTTTTATATATACGCGATGTAACAATTCCGTGTTATTACAAAAATGTATATAAGCTGTGATTTGCATGCCAAATCACTACGATGCAAGATGCTTTAAAAGAAAATTGTTGTAATGGCGCGCATTTTAAATTTAATTTAATTTAATTTTTTTTTATGACTGACAATAAAATTACACTTAATGTGTTTAATAATAAGTAATGAGATTTGTATGTGTGTCAATGAGATCAGATGTGTACGAGTAATTATGTAAAGTTCGGTATATTATTGAGTAATAATTATATGCGAAATAATCACTTGCGTGTGTAAGTAAATTTTATTGGGTGATATTAAATACTTGGCGAATAATAATTATTTCCTACTATGGAATTCGAGCCAATTATATCAGTTACACTTAACTAAACGTGCTTAGCTAAACCTGGTTTTCCTAATCTATCATTAATCCAAATGTAATAAGACACTGTAGTTTAGACATATATGAAATTTGTCCTAAAAAGCAACAAAAACAATATTCGCTTATGTGTTAGGGTGCAAAGCAAAATGTCTCGATATAACGAATTTTATCATTAAAAAAGTAGGGTATCAGCGGGTTTAGGACAAGCCTCATATATGTATATGTCGAATAAATATTATATGATATAAAACCCCTAACCTACTACTTTTGTAGCTTAGCCAAAGATATAATTTTATGTGTCATTCTGTAAGCTTCCAAGGATTTTCCCAAGAAAATTCGGAAAAATCATATAATTGGCATACATGAGGTCATATACCAAACTTGGTTGTTCTAAGCTCGTAATGCCCTACTATCAGATGTAATATAACTAGTGGTGCGCTTATTATCGATAATTTTTTTCAAATGTTACGAATGCGTATCCCAGCGACGAATTTTCTAAAGCTTGGGATACGCATGAGTGACATTTGGAAAAAATTATCGATTCTTAAGAGGACCACGAGTTATATTTGGGTGGAGAATATAATGAATTGGTGTGAAAGATAAAACTTAAATTCACAACATGAAAGATTATATTTGTAATAACAATTATTTATTATGCAAGAATACAGTTGTTGAAGGTACAATTTTCAAATCGGAATTGTCCTTCATTTTTGTTGTTAATTTTAGATGAAACGATTGGGTTTACAGCTTTTGACGGCTCAGCAGAACTTCCTTGCATCTTTTCTAGAATATTGTAGTGTTGCTCTGGCTGCATATTTAAATATGGCTGAATTGAATTAGCACTGCTATGGCCGGTTATTTTAATCAATTGTTGATCTGAAATACCCGCATTTGCCATTATAGTAACCGCAGTTGATCTATGACTATGATTGGTGATTTTATTATTTTGCACATCAATTCCAATTGCCTGGGCCGTTTGTTTGGTCCATTTTGATAATTCATTGACTCCTACAGGAAGATTTTTATACCACCTTCCAGTTGAATTTCTCCAGAAAGGATTGGGTGTAAGAAACAATCTTTCGGAGGTTACATGATTTGGCCGTTTATTCATTAATTTATTGAATAATCGTACGGGACAAACGTTGATATTATTCAAATTTTGCGTGAGCCACTTACTATTAGCACAACGGCTTGCACCTCCTTGTGTAGTTTTGGTGAATATAGGGTTATATTCAATTCGTCCCGTATCATTACCGAAATGGTCTGTAATCCTCTTAAAATAATGAGTTAAAGCAAACGCGGCTTCGTTACCACGCCACGCTAATTCTGTCGCAACAATGTTGAAGAATTTCTTTTGAAGTCTATAAGGGTTATCTTCATCCCAATACGTTTGCATACAAGTAGATTCATTTGACGTAAAAGCTACAGCACTTAATTTCCGTTTGTTCGGTTCACTTTGAAGTTGTTTCCGTTTTGAATCTCTGGCACATCTCGCCTGTTTAAACTCAATATCACGAAATGGATCAAATTTTATTTTAAATTCTGCATAACATTTTTCTTGAAGCATTTTCGCTAGCGTATTCCAAATAGTTTTAATTACAGTTTCCTTGTAATTTTCTCCGTTAGACTTACGCATATTGCATGCATAATCTTTTAAATATGACGCGAGCATATCAATTGATGTGTCTCGCTCAATTGTGTATTGACGTGTTGCACAAAAATCCATAAACTGCTTCCAAATACTTTTCTTATTTCGTTCCGTGTTTAAAGGAACACTATTGAGTATTAACTCTTCGATTTTTTTATTTGTACACTCTCCCCATCTTTGATTATCACAATTATTCATCTTTGTATCAAGCAGTAATCAATACTGATTCACAAATATTTTGTAATTGCATAAGTTGACAGATAGTTATATAAGAATTTTGTTTTTGTTGTGTGTTACTTTGATTCTAATGAATTTATTTTTATTAATAAAAATCGCCAAAAATAATAAATAGTAGGCTATTGCCATAACAACGTTTTTCCCACAGCGACAATACAACAGCGTTGTATTATCACTTATTAATAACAAAAATAACAAAAAAATTGCATAGTGAAATAGATGATTTTTAGGTATGAATTATATTCTCTCAGAAATTAAAATATTTTTTGGATAGCTTAGACCCAATGATATGTTGAAATATACGCCATTAAGGATTTAGCTTTCTAGGGTTTTCCCCAAGAAAATTTTAAAATTTATTTATTTGATATACATGAGTTATCAAAATTATTACAAAATCGGTTAAATTATAATATTTATCGTATTATCCGAATAAAATGTGATATTCTCATTTACACGTTATGTAAACATTTTTAGAATTTAAGACAAACCTCACCCGTTTATATAGAATTGTGAATCCTAAAAAAAATCCAATTTTTTTTTTTGGAATAGATGTAGAACAAAATTCACGTGAATGGAGCTTAGCTAGAATCATACCCTATAAGTAAGCAGAATCATTGGCTTTCGTTTCATGAACCTGAGTTCAAGGCTCGGTTAGGTCAAATATTTTAATTTAATTTCTTCTTTCAAACTGGTCCAACTTAGCGTTTGTTATAATTTTCAATTTTCTCTATTCAAATGGCAAGTATCACAGTAATAATATTGTACGGCGGTGGTCAAGTAAGCAGAGTCGTTGACTTGACATTTCGAGGACCTGAGTCTAGGTTGAGTCAAACAATATTTTAACTTATGACAATATCTTCAAATTTAATTTTGATTACGTGATTCGAGATTTTAATTATGGCAGATTTCGGTTTGTACAATTTAATTATAAATCTAGTCTCTAAGTAACCCCACATGAAACTTGAACTAAACTAATTTGCTAGTGATAGTTATTGACAAAACACTATACAAAATAAGCCGCCTTCAGATTTAATACTCTAGTAGAGACTTAATTTATAGACATTTTAATGATACACGAACAGGAACAACACATAGCTACATAAATAAAAGTTATCAAAATCACAGAACTGCTGTACCAAAACAATATAATATATATATATATATATATATATATATATATATATATATATATATATATATATATATATATATATATATATATATATATATATATATATATATATATAATATTTCTCAATACCAAATTTTAGTCGATCTTTCCAAGCACTCACATAGTAAAACACACGAAAAATTGTCTTACATCAGTGCTAGACAATTTTTGGTGTGTTCTACTATATGAATGAGTGGCAAGGTCGACTAAAATTTGGTATCGAAATTTTATAATCGTTAAAAAATTAATACATTTAGTAAATTCATAATATTTATTTATTAATTAATCATTGTATAATTTAATTACAACATATTTTCTAATTTACAGAATTGGCCTAATTTTGAAATTTTAGATAAATACAATAAATATGATTAAAATATTGATTTCGGAATCCGCAGTGCAATTAATTTCCGCAATTCGTCGTCACTTAGTTGCTGTACTGGTAATACATACCGAAAGAGGAGACGCTCGTGAATTGACCAATGTAATCAAGATGTCGTAATTGCCGAGGAGTAAGTTCCGATTTTGCCGCAATTGCTGTAGTGGGGGTTTGTGGTTGATAGAAATAGAAAAATTTCGGTGTTTGATTGCTAGGTATATAGCAAGACGTTCTCAGCAAGACGTGCCAAAAGAGTGGCAGCAGCAAGAGAACGCTTGATCTAGAAATAGAAAAATGTCGGTGTTTGATTGCTAGGTATATAGCAAGACGTTCTCAGCAAGATGTGCCAAAAGAATGGCAGCGGCAAGAGAACGCTTGATCTCATTGAAGAATGCAGTGCGTTTGTCTTTTTTAAGTAGTATGGCCAAAGCTCTCATTGCTATCCCAAAGACTTTAGGCCCATAAGCTTATCTTCTTTTCTGTTGAAAACACTGGAAAGGCTAATAGAGGCTTACATTAGAGGCTCAATAAAGCCGGGCGAGCTGTCGGGATCTCAACACGCGTACTGTAAGGGACGATCGGTGGAAACAGCTCTCCACTCCCTTATAGGCCCGATTGAGAAATCACTTGAATATAAGGAATATTCAATGGTGACCTTCTTGGATATAGAGGGGGCCTTTAGCAACGTCAGACCGGGGCCAATCACTCGGGCCCTTGCGTGTCTGGGGGTAGACGTGTCACTCAGGGGCTGGATAGATCATATGCTTAGAAGCAGGATCGTGACAGCTTATCTGGGTGGGGCGTCCGCCGGTAGATACGTGAGCAGAGGGACACCTCAAGGTGGGGTTCTATCCCCCCTTCTTTGGAACTTGGTCATAAATGACCTGTTACTAAACCTGGAAGGGCAAGGCTTCAAGGTGGTTGCTTACGCGGATGACGTTGCTATTGCGGTCTTCGGTAAATATCCTAGTACGCTGAGTGAGCGCATGCAGTGCGCGCTTGGCTACCTCTCTGAGTGGGCACGCGGCTGCGGACTGAACGCAAACCCACAGAAAACGGAGCTGGTCCTCTTTACCAGGAAGCACAAACTTCCACAGTGTGACCCGCCGACATTAAATGGTACTCGCTTGATCTTTACGGATAGAGCAAAATACCTCGGACTACTTTTGGACAGCATGCTAAGCTGGAAACCAAACATCGTAGAGAGAGTAAAGAAAGCTACTATAGCGCTCTACTCCTGCAAAAATGCCATTGGAAAGAGATGGGGTATGGAGCCCCACATAGTACACTGGCTCTACGTCTCAGTGGTCAAACCTATACTGCTGTATGGGGTTGTCGTCTGGTGGCCAGCGTTAAAAGTTATGGCCAACCTGAAACTATTGATGAAAGTCCAAAGAACGGCCTGCTTGTGTATAAGTGGGGCTCTCAGGAGCACACCTACTCAAGCTCTGGAGATTCTCTTTCATCTTACTCCCTTGGATATTGCGGCCGAGCAGCTTGCATCTTGCACAGCCATTCGGCTCAAATCCATATCTATGTGGACCTGTAATAATGCAGGGCACTCATCTATCCTATGCAACAGGGGTATTCCGGAAGCTACCGACTACGCTATCCCTTTGCCATCTGTTGAGATTAAATTCAAACTGAGTTTCACACCAGAGAGGACTGGGTGAACGAAACGGTTATGGACAATGAGGCCCTAAGCTTCTTCACGGATGGCTCAAAAAGGGATGGAGGGGTTGGCTGCGGGGTATTCTGTGAGGCACTAGGGGTTAACCTCTCTTTTCGTCTTCCCGACTTTTGCAGCGTTTTTCAAGCTGAACTGACCGCGATAATGGAAGTCATGGACTGGTTGAAGTATAATGTAATATCTACGAGGGATATTCGCATTTTTACGAACAGCCTGGCTGCTATTAAAACGCTACAATCATACTCCCTGACGTCGAAGGTAGCCCAGAACTGTCTGGCATCTTTAAATGAGATGGCTGATCAGTTCAACATCCGCTTGACGTGGGTGCCAGGGCATTTCAATATCGCAGGGAATGAAATGGCAGATGAGTTGGCCCGCAAGGGTATAGCACGCCTAATAACCCAAAGCAGGCGGGATATAAAGATACCGCTTGCTTCATGTAAACTGTTGCTTCAAGAAGAAGCCATAAAAGAAACGAACGTCAGATGGTCTAAAGCCAGTTCGTGTGTAACAACCAGGCAGATCTGGCCTGGACTTGACCGGTCCAGATCAGGCCAACTGATATCGCTTCGACGGCAACACATTGGTATGGTCGTGGGAGCTATAACGGGACATTGTCTCATTGGGATACATGCGAGCAGACTGGGTGTCCCAGCCCACGATTTCTGCCGCAGCTGTGGTGATGAGGAGGAGGAGGAAAATGTGCTCCATTTGCTCTGCACCTGCCCTAGTCTAGCGTACAGCAGAACAAAATTTATGGGAACTTCCCCTTTGAACGACCTCTCGGATCTTAGTAAAATCGAGATCCGGGACTTTAAACGCTTCTTGGTAAGCTCAGGATGGTTTAGCGAGTGAAGAGGAGGAAACTCGAATGTGGTACAGCTACGGACCAATTTTGTGTTTATGCTAGTCCTTTAGGACAGCCACCCTTACCTAACCTATGGCCAAATGCCTGTGAATAGGCAATAACAGTTCGGCCAAACGTGGTGTAAAGCAGTGGTAATAGTTCGCCATGGTCCTACGAACTGCTGTAATTGGCGGATTGATGTTGCATTCTGATATTTTAATATTAATTCCAAATGCGAAAAGAAGCTTAAATGCTTTCTCCAGATGTTCTCTATGTTCGATCTCGGAGCGACTCGCAAAGAGGATATCATCGATATAGGAAAAGACAAAGTCCAGCCCATTAAAAATTTCATTAAGCTGAGTTGCAAACGCCAATTGAATTGGCATGTGGTTGAACTCGAAAAGCCCAGAGGGATTTGTTATCGTTGTTTTATGTATATCCTCTGGTTTATGTTTAGGGTAAATATCCAGGACTGTGACAGTGTTCAGCTGTCGATTGTCTCCACAAGGGCGCCATTCACTGTCTTTTTTTTTGCATCATGGTGGTGATGAGGAGACTGGTGATGACGAGAGATGGTAGATTCCGATATCGTCGTCATACACTGAAATTCGGTATTTGAAGCTTTCAATTTACTAACGTCTAGTTGTCGCGTTTTGGTATCAGGTAACCTACTTTGTGTGACGATGTAGTGAACTACATTATGCATAACTGGTAAATAATAATTTGGAGTTGGATATTTCTTTAAAAGAGCATCGTAACAATTGTTAATACTGAAATGTTTTAAAGTTGACATATCGTTCACAACAATGGTTGCAAGTGCGAATTAGAAAGTCATCTGTTTTTCAAATCGACCACGAGGTTTAGACAGAAAATTAACACCTATAACAGATATATGTCTACTGAAGCAACTATAAAGGGATGATGAACGAACGCCTGAGATCGAGATTAACTTATAACAATTTTGTACCGTTTTGGTTATTAATTTTAGTATAAACTTAATATAATGTAGCCCTGTCTTCAATTACAAATATATACACGCCGTCCAATTATTATCTAACTATTGTCAACTACTCGTATGTAGAATGTGGTGAGAGAACTCGGTTATTTTACCAATCATTTTTTTTTAAATGAAGGTAATCAACTTTATAAATTTATCTGTCACCTACTAACTCTAATTACTCTATTGTATATGCTCGTATATTTGGCATATAATGGCAAATTATTTTAAAATCACATATTAAGTAATTAATAATTAGATAAAAACAATTACCTACACGCTCATGAACTATAATATACGTATGCATATACAATGAATATTTAAATAAAAAATAAAAACCGAAAAATCCACAAACATAAATTAATTCTCATCCATTATTTAAATGACAATTATCGCGGATAAAATTTTTGTTGTTGCCATTCAAGTTGTTTTTCCGCGAACGATGTCACATATATTATAAAATGTATGTATTATGTTTAGATTTACATACATATTATGAATTCTTAAATAAAGATTTCTTCACGTTATATAACGCGAATATTATCTACCACATTCACTATATTATATATTAAGTGTTAAAATATAATTAATTTGTTTTTGCATTTTTTACGCGAAATGAATTAAAAAAAATTGCTAATTTCTGAATATTATCTGCGAGCATCACATATTATTTGCATGAAGATAATAATATGAAGTGTGTTTTGTATATAATTATATTATAAAATAACATTTCCGGTTTAATTTTCATGTCCAGCATCTTAAAGTAATAAAAGCTTTATAGTTACATGCATACATAGTAAACAATTTTTTACTTCCGTATACAATACGAGTGTAAAGATATTCATATAAATAAATTCAATTTGATCGATCGACTAATTGCGATGTGTACTAAATATTCAAACCTGCGGCAGATGAATGATGATGATGATGTGAATATGTGACCTTACCTGTAACGAAAAAAAGCAAAAAAAAAAAACATGATTAGCAAAATTTGATATCAGGTCGTTCGTATTTTCGTGTCAGGCACAGATAGACAAAACAATACACATATGTATGAATGTTGTATATCAGCTAATCGCGGAAGTTATGTATTATGATTGCCAGCAACTATTATGTTATCTTTACACTTATCTACTATTCACCTTTTAGTGGTTTGAATTGAAGAATATATGCGCGCGCGATATAATTGAACTGTGGCATTTTGTATATAATATGCTAGCAACTGTATTGATTTAGTTTTATTGTTATTATGATTATTAAACATTATACATTGGGTATATAGCGGAAACTATTAAATATATTTTGCAAAAAAATAATGAAAAGAAAAGTAAATATAATTTTCACTTAAGAAAACCGTTAAAAATATAATTACATGATCATAATTTTTATTTTACGTACACACAAGTACAAGCTATCATAATATTATAGGAATGATATGCGATCGTAAAAAAAAATATTTCTTGAACACTGTGCAAATGCATTTTATGAATACATACTATGTAATGTGTCTATATTGCGGTTTTGTAATATGTACGAATAATATGTATGTATATGGCCACTTCAAATAGAAATGATATAGTTTGTGATGTAATTATGATTGCGCGGTTTATGTAAAAAATGTACGATCATTAAATAAATCATATTCGATTTGTAGTAAATACAAAATTGAAATAATTAAAATTATTAGGCGTGCAACAACATTCTAAAAAGTAAATAATTGAAATTTATATATGTTTGGCAACTAAGGTGCTATATGTAGCGTGCTTAATTGCCTAGGCCGAACCAGGAAATTATAGAAAATTGACCAATTTTACTCGATTTACAAATTTATTTATAAGTACATCTATCGATATGTCCATCATTAAGGCGCAAGGTCAAACGCTTCAAATATTCGGATTAAATTTGGAGGCGCCGTGCTTTTCACATGGACAGCTATACAACTATACAGCTATATAAATATTGCATATCCAAATGTTTTCGCAAACTTTCAACACGATTTCAATACTTTATTAAATGTCCCTGGAGGCGTCGCGCTGTGTAGCGGGCGCACCCTGCTAGTAAAATAATATTATTCAACCTATCTAAGTAGGACTTCTATATAGTAAACCACACGAAAGATTGTGTATGCCTCAAAAATATTCATGTGTTTTACTATATGAGTTCTCGGAAAGGTTGTGTAAAATTTGGTGTCGCAACTTTATTTTTTTATAAAAACCATTATTGACAATTTTATGATAACAAAAAAAATTCGCAACACCCTACTATGCTAAACGATTTTTCATGATTGTTCATGTGACTGCTTGCCAAAGTCGACCACTATAATTTGGGAAGATTTTTTTTGTAAATATCTACATTTATATAAATAAATTTAGATTTGTCCTTACCTCGAATTATTATATTTTTACAATCAGATTCTTAACTAGCCGCAGATTTAAAATAAAACACCAATTTAACCAAACTTTGTGCAAAATAAATTTTATTAAACATGATATTGGAATTCACCCGTGCATTTACATTTATTTCGTAATTTTTCAAAAAAAAATTTAAAAAAAACTTGTTAGACATCCAAATATGGTAAACTGGGACTGCACTGTGCCAAAAAACTTTAAAAATAGCTGAACATGTTTTCAAACCATGCGATGCGGTTTAAATGATTAACGCGCTGTTGAATTTATAGCCCGTAGGTGCTAAAATAGTGGACACACGTTCTAATTATATCGAATTCAATATTGTTAATACACGCGATGTCTATATTGTGATGAAATGCAAACATAAGACACAATAATATTTATTTTATTGTGCTCTACGTCGATATCGACAACCGAGTTCAATCATAAAAACCACAAAACTTATTAAACATCCTGATAGATAAACTAATAAGGCGCCACGAATAAAATCATCAAAGATAACAAAACCTAGCTCATCGTCATTCATTTCATGTTCGACCTCATTCGGCCGCAATAAATTTTTCAAGTACAAATCATGCTCTGTTCGAATTTTCCAATATATTTCTAGACCGGCCTCGAATGATCGCCGATAGATGGTATTAATTGGTTCCAGTAAACCTGTAGTCTTTCTCAATAAGTAGTTGTATTGAACAATCGAAATAGCCTCATTCATCTTATGAAATAGTATCAACCGATTTTTGATGTTATAAGTCGAATTAAGAAAATGGTTGGCATCGTCTTCTTCCATCAGAAATGCAAAATTTGTTAGATTATCTTCTCGTACAAATTCATTTATTGATTTTTGCATCAAAACACTAGGGTAATTTGTAACATTCCGTTCATGTAACATCTTATTGAGAATGTAATGATGAATGTAATAATTCGATACGATCGTGTAGTTAAAGTTAAGAAACGTATTCAGATGATTCACATCGGGCTCGTATCGTGGCGTTATTAAATCATCGATCATAAATGATCCGTAGCACGTGTAGAATACAAAACTTATCCATATGATCGCCATAACAAATAATTTTTCAACACTGTGGCCATGTGGTTGTGATATAGATAATGCGATCGTGCTGCTAAACAAATCAAATATCATGCGACTGGCAGAGTATCTCAATTTATACACCTTTCGGTATATGATCCAAATTATTCCAATTGTGCCCAGTATCATAAAATAGCATATTAGGCTTGATGCAGTAAAACTGTCAAACGAATTAAAAAAACTTCTGCTCTTCGGATGTTTCGGCACTAGAATCACCAAACGCTCAATTTTTTGTGTGTACAGCTTATCAAATCCAACAAATCCTCTTTCCACAGTAATTTGCGGCGTGGCACCAAAATCGGAAAATCCTGTCAACATCATGATTGTGGTCATACTTTTGCTGTCCGCCGAATTCTTTGCAACGTTATGTAAAAATTTTTGCTGCGTCAAACTATGCGCTAAATTCAGTTTTTGAAGAACTGTTGAAACAAACCATCCATTTGGTCCTCGAAATTCACCGTTGAGCATAAAAATGTTTGGTATATCTTCGGAATAGGAGATCTCAATTTTACCTCTAATTAGTGCATGATTTGTTGGCGTAAATAAATCGTTGATTTTTGTTATATTGTTTAATCGCAAACCGGTTGATGGTTGCACAATTTTTAACATTGAAACATTTAAATTATCAGGTTCCTTCTGCAAAACTGTTACTGGTATATTAAAAGGCATCATATTCGTTTCATAAATCGATATATTATGTCGGAACTCATCAATAATCACTAAAGTTGCACGTGAAAATGCAGATAATGAATAATGAAAGCTCATAATTTGTCTGAAGCTAGCGCGAAATATCGATGCCGGTATTAAACCGAATGAGTAGTTCAATTTCATTGCTTTAATATTTTGAAATGTATCGTCGCCTTCAATCCAATAATGATATTCGTACACGACGATTGTACAAATTTTGTCAATTTTTTTAATCGTTTCGTCTAGAAAATCGTTCGTTTCTATTGAAAATTTACCATACGTAGTCAATAGTACTCGACAATTTGCAGAATTATTAGGCTCTAGAAGCTTAATCAGTTTGGTAGATAAAACATTTTCGTACGGTTTGATAATTTCAAGTCGCGCGAATGAAAACCCAATCACGGTAGTTAAAAGCACAATAATTACTAACGACATTTTACTAATTCAACTGTCACTAAACTACTATATACAGATTTTAAATTGTACGTATGAGTTAAATATTTCAAGTTAAATATCTAAATATTTTTTAATTAAGTTTAGCTGCAATTAGATAGATTACAATCGAATAATATTATCAAATGAAAGGATGAAAATGTAACGTGTGAACCAAAAGTGTGTTTTTATTATTAATAATAATTATAGACAATTTAATTAGTAAGATAAGTACTTAGCAACAATATTGTGATGTTTGAATTTAAAACCACCAATTGTGGTTTGCAATAATTATTATTTCTACATACGCACGATGGAAATATATGTACATATAAATACAAAATCAGGTATGTATTTAAAACTTATACGCATACATAAACATTTATTCTGACCTATGTACTACATAATTATTAAGTTTAAACAAAATTTGAAATAATTTTCAATGCCATCAATATATATTGGTAACATGAAACTAATTACGTCAAGCCGAATTAACTAATTAAAACAGTTTTAAAGGCCATTACTGGCCCCTTACTGAGTCAACAATTTGGATCCAGCGGTTTCGATCCCGAGCATGGTCTTCATACTGTCTAAGACAATCTGAACAGGCCATGTCGTTCTCTACACCGTGCGGAGCCATCGTCGCCTGCAACGACCTCTGTGCCTACCATATGGTGGCTCTCCTTTCGCTGCACAATCCGTTCCGGATCAGCACCCAGAACGTACCCGAGGCAGCGTACTCGCTGAGATCTTACTTCATTTACAATATCGGGTATCTTCATCAGATCTCTGATCTCGATATTGTACAGAGCTCAGTAGGTACCATCTATTTCGCATGACTTTTCTCTCAAATGTTAGGAGCCATCTCTCGTACTCATCCGTCAGCGCCCAACTTTCACATCCAAACATAACAACGGGCCTGATCAACGCTTTGTAAAGCTTCAGCTTCACGTCACTTGATAAGTGTTTAGATTTTAGCAGTGGCCTTAGAGGATACAAAGAACGACTGCCAGCTGCCAGCCGCACTTTAATATCCCCACACACATTGTTATCGTGAGTGATAAGAGAACCCAAATATTTGAACCTCCTCACTCCCTCAAACGTGTGGTGGCCACTACTAAAATCTGGTGTGCCATTGTCCCTAAAACCAGAGATCAGGTATTTCGTTTTGGACTCATTGATCTGAAGTTCAACTAAAGCTGAAAACTCTACAAGCGGATCAAGTATTTCTTTCACTCCGTCGCTATTCAGTCCAATCACGCATATGTCATCTGCATATGCAAGCACCTGATTGGACTGGCGATATAAGATGTTACGCTGCGGTGCTTCATTTTTACGAAAGATGTACTCCAACATGAGCTTAAAGAGTATCGGGGACAGAGCATCTCCCTGCCGAACACCCGAGTTAACTATAAAAATTGTCGATAGCCTGTTCTCAACTTTAACACAGCATTGAGACTGCGTCACTGTCATCCTACATAGTCGTACCAGTTTTGTTGGCATTCCTAGGTATTCTAGGGCAGACCGCAAACTCTCTCGATTGATCGAGTCTTAGGCCTGTCGGAAATTCAGGAACACCTGATGTACGGGGATGGATGTCTCATAATATTTAGATAGAATCATCCGCAGCGAAAAGACCTGATCGGTGACTGATCGATTCGGACGAAATCCTCCTTGATCCTCCGCTAGAGGAGTGATTCTATCCAATACAATGTATGACAGTAACTTGTATGCTGTGCAAAGAAGAGCTATACCGCGATAATTCTCACACTTCAAGCGGTCTCCCTTCTTGAAGGTGGGGCATATCGCGGTCACTTTCCATTCGTCAGGCATATCTTCGGTTCGCCATACTAATCGAATAAGGTCGAAAAGACAGTTCCATAAAGTATCCGCTCCGAATATCAAGAGCTCCGAATTAATGCAGTCCACTCCAGGTGCACGGTTTCGTTTCAAAATCTGCATGGCTTTAGTGAATTCCTCATGGGATGGCTCCTCAGTGCAAATCTCCGCAGTCTGTATTAGAGGTGGCTCAACAACAGTCTGTGACGCATGATGGACATCAAGCAGGTCAGTAAAGTATCCACTGCATGCGTCAAGTACTGCGTCTATGTTGACACAGAGGTTTCCATCCCGGTCCCGAATGGCGGTTGACGTAGGCCTGAAAGTATGGTGCAGTCCAGTAATTCCTTTAAAGAAATTACGCGAACTGCGCTCATTGCTGAGTTGTTGTACTTTCAGAACCTCGGCCTTTCACCATTCTCGCTTCTTCATTCTCTACAAATCCGCTTAGCTGCCCTTCTTGCAAGAGCAGCCTTGTTTTTCCTCGCGATTGTGAGACGTTGTTACACTTCATTATGGGCTATATTTTGTTGCTCAACTGCAAGACGACACTCGTCATCAAACCAATCATTCTTGGGTCTGACTTTCACTATACCTAAAGTCTGTTGAGCAGCACTGACAACCGAAGTTTTCAGTACCTCCCAGACAGAGTTCACGCAGACAGACTGGTAATTAGCTTCACTAATGTTGTCGCTGACAAGATCCTGATATCGTTTCTCTAGATCTTCATTTATCTAACATCGAGCATATCGATATAAAATATTTTTCAATTAAATTTTCAATTTTCCCGCTTATTAGACCGAATTTTATTGATTTATTCGGTGTTTGCATACATGGTTTTCGTCAAAAATTCATCAAGTTTAAGACGTAATTACGAATAAAGTACATCGAATTTAAAAAAAAACATTGCAAATATCATACAAACTTTGCTATCCAAAACCATTTAAATGTCAATACCTAAGTTGTTTGGCCAAAAACTGATTTGTGCGACACCCAGTTTTTAGTAAAATGTGGAGTATTAAGTTTAAATGTATGAAGCCTTATCGCGAATTTATTTTAACCTCGTTGTCTAGTTGTATTTATGATTACTATCACAAATGTATCGATGTTTTTATTCCAAATTATTAATAATTGTTATATTAAAATTAAATATAATATTTTTATTTTAACACTAATAATTTATTTGAATGTTAATTATAATTTTCGATACCGATTTCAAAAATGTATACACATTAACGGTAATTTGATTTTGCCAAACCAAACAAATAAAGTAAAATGTCAAAATATCATCAAGATTTAAAATTTTGCTAAGGGTTTAACCATTATTACATAAACATTTCCGTTTTATCAACATTATAAAGCAAACAATTTTGCGATCGTATTCAGAAATATCGATTTATATTCGTATATCGTATTGTATTTTCGTACAGAATAATAAAAATAATAAATAAATTTTTATAAATATTAATTTTGGTATATGTATGTTGAAAAATACGTAAAATCGCAAATGCAACATATGGAACCGGAAGTCATGTTTTAGTTTTGTGATTTTTATGTTTTTGAAAAACTGGATTTTTTGTTGTTGTTACTGTTGTTGTTGCTTAAGATACAGAGGGTGAAATATTTGTTAATTTGTTGAAAATGGTAATATAAAAAAAAGTATTTATCCGAAAAATACGAAATATGGCTCGTTTTAAAGATTAAGAAATAAGGATTAAGAAATTATTACAAAAATAGTACCGTCTTTAAGTTTTTCACTTTCAAAATGGTCGCCAAAATAGTTTTTCTCACTTTCTCGGATTTTTTTTTTTAATTTTTTATTTTTTTTGCCATTCAATTCTATATTCTATCTTCTTGCAAAACACGTTTTAATACCACGACCTACTCCATTTCTGCATATAAAAACCAAATTTTAATCTTTATTTAATTTTTATCAAAACAAACTTATTCTTGATGTTTCTAAATTTTATTTTCACTCCAAAATACCCGTATCTTGCAAAGTACGACTAAATAAAAATAAAAGTCCATCCACTGTTTATATTTAGGTAAAATTAAATTTAAACCAAAAATTATTGGTAAAAATATTTTATTTAAAGCGAATTTTTCTGGTGTTAAATTCAATGTGAGAACAAAACTCAAAAACCATATCAGTTTTGAAAGTTTTAGCTCATTTAAATAATTCTGCTGCATTTGTTATGGTGCCATCATATTCATCAGTGAGATTGTGGACGCCATTCTCTTGATAGTACTTCCTATACTTTATCGGATGGACCCTTTCAATGAGCTGTGGCATGAAAATGCCATTCACATTCGACTCTGAAATCTTCTTTGTGTTTAATTATATTGATAAAATTTTATTTTTATAATTTGTTATAGCATCATCAGTTATATAATAAATTTTGGTGATACTTGGCATTTTAGTTTTTAAGAACTGAATCATTATCTCGATGAATAGATGAACTGCCACTGTGACATGACTAAGACAATCCGATATAACAATGAAGCTGTAGTGCTGCAATTTCCTTTTCAAATTTCAGATAGTAAATTACAAATTACAAATGGATGAATAGTTGCTTGCTTATTATTCCAATGAAAAGCCTGCGCTGCGTTTGTCTTATAAATGAATAATTTTCTGCAAAGTCACATGATACAAGTGCTTCTGTAGGCTTCAGAATATTTTTTACGTAACTAATTTGTTGAAGTGAAATGTAGTAATGAGGAATCAGATTTTCCAGCTTCTTTATGAAGTAATCCAAAAATTCTTCTAACGGTTTTGAATACTTTTCCAAATTGCATCTGTCAGTTGAGATCTATCTAATGAATGATAAATCAGCATCCTCGTAGTCCTTTTCTAGATACGCGTTTCTCAAATAATCTCGAAATAAATTTAATCCTGGACAGTTCTTGCATTTTAGAAGATAACATGTCGGCTTAGGCTCTGGACATAATCTAAATGAAATGCAATCTAGGTACATATTTCTATATCTTTCCACTTGTAACAGATTCTATTTTGGTTCTATAAATAATTAATTTCACATTTTGATGTATGGTACAAACACATATGGTATGCGTTCCACTGCTTCCTGATTGCACACAGTTTTTAGTACGAAGCAAGCAAAATTTGGAAAATCCGATTTCTTTCGACTCGTCGTCCTGATAGAGATTCTTGTAGTTGTAGCCCTCGTAGCATTCCTCTAATGTACTCATCATTCGACGTTTCTGAACTTTAAATTTCTCAATAGTTACGCAATCATTTTCTCCAGGCATTATCCTACTGACTTCATCATCGTTATAATAATCTATCACTAATTGTTTTAGTTCATCGCTGATTCGTTTCTTTAACTTAGTTTTTAATAAAATATGTTTTACCGATAATTTTTGTTTTAAATTTAATTTTGCCTAAATATAAACAGTGGATGAACTTATTTAGTCGTATTTTGCAAGATAATGGTATTTTGGAGTGAAAATAAAATTTAGAAACATCAAGAATAAGTTTGTTTTGATAAAAATTAAATAAAGGTTAAAATTTGATTTTTATACCTATGCAGAAATGGAGTAGGTGGTGGTATTTAAACGTGTTTTGCAAGAAAATGTAAAATAATACTTATTTGGTTGTTTGATATGTTTTATAGAATTGAATGGCAAAAAAAAAAAGTTAAAAAAAAAATCCAATTTCCGGAAAAGTGAGAAAAACTATTTTGGCGGCCATTTTGAAAGTGAGAAACTTAAAGACGGTACTATTTTTGTAATAATTTCTTAATCCTTATTTCTTTATCTTTAAAACGAGCCATATTTCGTATTTTTCGGATTAATACTTTTTTTTATATTTGCTAAATGCACCACCATTTTCAACAAATTAACAAATATTTCACCCTCTGTATCTTAAGCAACAACAACAACAAATCCCGTTTTTTTGTTTACCTAGTACTACACATTCAAAACATAAAGTTCACAAAATTAAAACATGATTTCCAAAAATTTGCGATTTCACGTATTTTTCACCATATTTATAATTCTGAATTTATTGTTCAATTCAACAGAAATTGTATGGATATTCGTTTTTTTATCGTGAAACTTATTAAATTTTGATGTAATCTAAAAATCAGTTTTGAATTTTGAACTTTGAATCCGAATTTCATAATTCTAAATTTTAATTTTAAATATCTCAAATATTAAATTTTCCCGTAAAACTTTAGACCAATTTAGAAAATGTAGTAATTTTGAAATGTTATGGATGTTTTAAAAATTGAAATTTCAAGGAAACGTTACAATTCTGAGAACATTTTAACTCTAATCAATTTGGAGTTATTTTTTTCCAACAAAATGCCCAAGAGTTAAATTTTTGAAGTAATTTTTTATTTTACATGTTTTCAATACAAAAAAAATTATTTATTTATTAATAAGATTTTCATAAAATGTAATTTTGTCATTATTTTGATCAGTGAGAAATTATTCAATTGTTGTTGAAAAAAAAAACTCCGGAATAAAATTAAATAATTCTCAACAAAATACGGCTTCAATCACATTGATAAAATTCATTCTAATATGTGGAATTCCACAAATTTGAAAACCGTGACACACACAGTTGTTTATATAGGCAAATTTCGTAAGTGGAATTCGAAACAAATTTTTATAGACGAAATCTATATAATTTGCAAATTCTGGTATTTTGTTCAGTTCGGAATTCGGAAATATTTGACAAATTCTAAACTTAACTTATTAAATTTTACGAATAAGGCAAGACGCCCAGGCTTACTAAATATTTGTTTCGTAATATACCTATAATCTTGACTATGTCACCATATTTAACTACTTATGGGTTACCGCAAAAAAAACTCAATTATCCATTTCCGCTCCCGCATATCAATCATCTATATAATAGTAAATATTGCGAATTGACTTCCATACGAAATGACCTAATCCTAATATCTTATAGTTATACTATAATTATGGCCACACCATTTAGTGTAATCATATTATAATGATTACATGATTTACTTAATATATATTATATACGTATGTATATGTATATATACATTTTTTAACGCACCTCTGAAGGTTAACCATATCATTAACAAAATGTTTTTCATTTTGGCATTAAAATTTAAAATGTTTGTTTTGTTGTTTGTTTTGTATTTTATTTACAAAAGAAAGTAAAATGAAAATTAATAAGAAAGATTTAAGAAGAATGGAAATTAATTTAATATAATTGAATTGTAGTGCACGGCTGTTGTAATCCCGTTAAATTATTACAATTATTTAAAAAGTGAAAATAATACAAGTTTTGTTTTTACCCCAAAAAAACAAAAACAAATTATTCGTCTCAAGATTGTTAATTTCATGATTTACTTTCCAATTAAGATTTGATTATATAATTTCGATAATATTTACCTTGCTCACCATCCCTATAATAAATATTTATACGTATATACCTACATATATGTACAAGACTATTTAAAATGTTATAAATTACTGAAATTCGTCTCGCGCTCAAATTAATTTATGTTGATCGATTGCTAAGTAAATTGAATACCTTTGTTGTTGTTGTTGTCAACTTTAGTCATAAATTTACTATGGTACTTTTAATTGTTAAATCGTATGCAGCTGCGCATGGTTTTCTATATACTCGTATATATTTCATTAAAGAATTATCCTATTTATGTCTTAAATATTTTATTTATGTTGTCATAACATATTTTGAAGGCTATCTTTGCAAAATATTAGAAACATATTCAAACAAATAATATGTACACGGAATGTGGAAATTTATAATTGAAAAAAATAAAACGATCTGCCATTCATTCGACATTTAATTATCTGATGAATATATTGTATATAACTAAAGTAATTAATTCAAGAATTTTGATTGATTTTATTGTATTATAACTAAGAGTATAACAAATCTGAGGGTTACCAAGTAAAGCGGCAAACATAGGTGTTTTTATAATAAAATTCAAATTAATTAAATAACAAAAAAACTATACAATCTTACTTTCTTTTAATATAATTTAGAAATAATAACGAAAGTTCCTTGACTTTGATAACATTTTATATGTTGTCTAGAATTAAATTTGTAACAGGTAATTTAATAAATACAGTGGATTTACGTTAATTTAGCATAAAATGTTGTTTCAGTAACATACTTATGTAAAACTATATCCAATAAATGAAATCAAGTACATACTGCAGCATACAGTGAAAAAAAGTTGATCAATATTTATTTTGTTACTCTATTTTTATTTAATTTGTTGTGGAATGAATAGGCAATTTCACACGGGAAATGAATAAAAATCAAGTTAAAACTAATTTCATTCAAGTTTCTGAATTATCTTGCAAATTGTAGAAAATTAAAAAAAAATCTGTAATTTAACAGACATCTGGGCTGGGTTTTTGTAATATCAGTTGTGTTTTTTTATTCAAAAATTTTCGAGTTCGAATATAGTTATGGATAGGATGAAGAATTTTCTTGGATTTTACAGTAAAATCCAAATGAATTTAATTTTTTATTTATTAAGTTCTCGATAAAATCATAGTACACGAACTCGAAATTTCAAAAGGAAATATTTTAGAACAAACATTTTTCAATGTATCTAACTTAATACCTATGCATTATTTGAAAATAAACGTCAAAAAATATTGTTAGAAGTGGAAATTTATTCAATATAAATAGAACTTAAATAAAATACATTAGTTAAATTAAATAACATTTCCCAGTACTATTCCCGATGTTCTATATAGCACTATTTTCGATATTCGATAGACGTTTGTGTCTCCCTTTTCAAGAACAAACCTGTACACTAATTCGTTTATTCAATTACGCCGTTTCTATATTGCGTTCTCTGTCTGTTATAATAAATTTGCACACTATTTCTTTTTCGTCATTTCGTTAGCTTTCGAAAATAAAATAATTATCGAATGAATGAAGAAATAGAATCGAGTAGGCCATGATCAAAATAGAAATTGCGAAATGGAATACGAAAAGCAAAATACCATTTTGTTCTTCTGTTGTTTTCTGGATCTGGGCCCGTATTCTGGAATTTCGATTGAAAAAAATCGTCGACGTACATCTGTCAAATTACGCCATTTCAGTCGAAAATTTAAAATGGCAGATTCTTGAAAAATTTCGTGGTCGAAAAATTTCGATCAAAAACTAGACGAATTATTTCATACCACGTACACACTTCACAGTTAGGAATTGGGATTTCTCGGCGACATTTGTTTCTTAACATTTCTCGAGAATGCTCGGGAAAAACTGAATCTTAAAAAATCCCTTGAGGCTCATGTAATATTACACATGTTAAGCCGATTTTTAACTGGAGAATCGTTACTTTGTGCAACCAGTACGTACAACACAAATTTAAACATTCCTCCTAAATACTTACACTACGATTAGATTATTAAAGCTAGAGAAAAAATTGTCTAAACAATTTAAGATTAACTTGATTTTTTTGTTATTTAAGAAGGTAAGTTTTAGTACATCTACTGCCTTACCGGCCAAGTTGCGCTAATTTTGTATGATCGTCTAAACGCTCTTTCCGGTTTACATCATCTGTGAAATATCATTCCAAAAAAGGATCCTTAATTAGGAATTCTTTCCAAGCCAGTATGTGAGGAGTACTTATAGCCATCCATGCATCATTATCAAGTGAGTTAGTTGAAATATCCAACTTGTCTGTCGAGCAATTATATATTAAAATTATAATCAAGAAAAAGTCAATTTTTATCTACGTGGTATATATTCCACCTGTCTCACCGATATCATCTTACGCTGCCTGCTGCGACACAATAATGGAAATCAACAATTATTTTAATTATAATTTTCCATCTATTAACTGGTCGTATGACGAAGAAATGGATGAAATGTTACCTTTAAACGTAAGTTCAGAAACAGAGTGTTTGTTTATCGATTCTGTTTTTGATATAAATCTAAGTCAAATTTTGCCAGATACATAATGGTCTAGACCGTATATTAGACCTCATCTTTATAAATGTACATGTTATGTTTAAAGTCAATGAATCACCATCACCATTCGTTATTAATGATTTAACTACCAAGCTATTGAAATAATTTTGAAATGCGATAGCCATAATGTTACTAATGGTCACCAAAACCGCAATCCGTATTACAACTTTAGAAAACCCGACACAATAAACCTTCAGGTATATCTCGGGCAGATTAACTGGGAGAAGGAACTTATCAGCAGCAATATAGATGTTAACGTTGAAAAATTGTATAAAATCATTTTCACTATTTGGTGCAACTACTTTCGAGCGCTACTTTGAGTTAAAGTATCAGAGCTACATTACCCATATGAAGGAAAAATTAAGAAAGGTTCCAAGACACTTCTGGAGCTTTTTTTTTTTAAAGAAAAACATGAAATGAATTGTTACCCAGCGTGTATGACATTCAAGGAACATAAATCTTGTGACCCGCAAGCTATTTCAATCTCAGTTTTTTCAATTAGGTTATAAGCCGGAAGGCATCGATAAGTATGAAAACCCTAGCAATGGTGAAAACAACGCGTAACCCTACTAATACCACGGATTGAACCCGAGGATATTCATCGAGCCCTAGAAGTATTCGGTCCTGATGGCATTCCAACTTCATTATTAAAAGATTTCATAATGTTAGCAATCCCTCTCTGCCTTCTATTTAATCAATCGTTAAGATTAGTAGAATTTCTACAGAAATGAAAAATAACCAGAGTGACAAAAATTTTCAAAACTGGAGCAATAAATTATGTTTCTTGTTATATAGAGAAAAAACACAAACAAGTTGATGTAGTTTATACTGACTTTACGAAAGCCTTTGATTCCATCAATCATTGTAAGACATTGGAACGCTTATATAAATTCGGTTTCTTCAAACAGTTTGTTGCCTGGATTAAATCATATTTGAGCAACCGCATTCAGTATATTGCGCTTGGAAATAGAAGATCAGAAATAATTGAAGCTACCTCAGGAGTACCATTAGGATCCCATATTGTTCCTTGGATCTTTATAATTTTCATCAACGGCATTACTGATTTAATACAGCACTCTAAAGTATTAATATATGCGGATGATCACAAAATCTAAAGAACTGTCGAAAACATCACTGGTACCAAATAACTACACGAAGAAATCGACAATCTAGCAAGTGGTGTGGGTCTAACCTTCTCAGTTCCATCGAAAAGTTAGCCCTGTTATACATCAATATCAAATACATGGCATACTTTTACAAAAAGTAATCGAAATTAAAGACCTATAGGGGTTACTTTCGTTGCAAACATGGGCTTTACTAAGCACATTGAGCAATGCATCGCTAGAGCTAATTCCATGTTTGGTTTTATTGAGAGATCATGAATTCCTCCATCTGTACCAACACAGAATAATTTAAATAAAATTGATCATCTATTAACAAAATAGCTTTAAACGTAGATTAAAGCAACATTATGCGCCAACATAAAAATATTTAAATATTAATTTTAATTTTAATTTTTATTCACTTTTTTAATGTTCTATGTTTATTATTTTAATGTATGTAGTCAAGTCAAATTTGTAGAGTTTTTTTTCAGAATAAATAAATAAAATAAGTCTTTGAAATTACAAATTTCAAATTGAAGATAGCTTGGAATTTGATCGATTCTCATCTTAAAAAGGAAACCAAAAAGAATTCCAACGACTATAATATAGTCCTGTACAAGGTTTAATGGTGATTATAGAATAAGTTTATCAGATGAAGAGGATTTAAACGAAACAATCGCTTTGTTAGCTTAGAAGGTAAAACAATTTGGGGCAAAATAACACTTGACGAGAAGAAACCTTAAACACGATATATTTGTACGACGATTGTTTATTCCAAACATGACTTGTTGTTGGGCAGGTTTACTGATATGTTAAGGAAAAATTGTGGTATTGAATTTCTATTCCAGATTCATATATAATTAGTCAGTTTGGATAGATTTTATTAATTCTACCACCAAGTGACTAACTAGCTTATACTTCCCACAAGCGAATAAAGTGTCAGGAGAAGCTGTGGATATAACAAAATAAAATTAATTACACACTCAACTGCTCCTTGGACTATATACAGTCCACGCTATTCAATAATTCCTTGAAATAGTTTTGAAGTATCACGTTTAGAAACAGCATGCAATCTACAACAAAAAATATCTTCACGCACATCAAAATCAATACACAGTTCTAGATCCCCGTGGTGTTCCCAAGACTCTCTGTGCAATATTTCACCCAACTGTGAATTGTATATATGTATACATTACGTATATAGAGAGATTATGAAATTGTTACACTATTAAATAATTCATTACAAATCGTATATTATGTTCAATCATGCTTGATATAGGCATAAAAGCAGTAAAACATAAAAAAAAATAAAAAGACAATTTTTCTCATCGACAACATATAATAATACATAAATGTAAGTGGCAAGGTACGAGTATCTAACTATCTACTAACTATACCACTGGCGTAGAAAATTTCATTAACATTCAACATGTTAAAATGGAAGATCTTAAAGTTATTTTTATGTTCTTTATACCAACTTTTACTTTTATTTTATTTTTTATAGATTATTGTTTTTTGCGAGTCATTGTTATTGTTCTGAGCTATGTTGTGTGCACACAAACGACTATGAATTGTCTTTTTTTTGTTAGAAAATAAATGTTACGCATTTATGTATGTATGTATGTATGTATGTGTACAAAACAAAAGAAGAGTTTGATCCATAAATTATGCTAAATTATTGATCCATAAAATATGCATGAAATGTAATAAAGAACATAACACAGCATACACAAAATAAAAACATAACTTTTACCAGTTTTTCTTCCTCTCTCACACTTGTTTTATATGTGACGTACGTTGTGTGGATTTTATTTTTTTGTCATTTTCTCACTTTCCAATTTTTATTTTTTTTTTGGATTTTGTGTTGTTTGTTTGGAAGTTCTGGATGAGATTATCCTATGTATGTTTATTCATATACATATTATGTATATATACATATACGAGTATATGTATGTACGAGTATGTATGTACACACGATGCATGAATAATCTATAATCCATGAGGTGTTTTCTTTATTTTTTTCGAATCTATTTTATGGGAGGATTATGTGAGGGGATTATATAGCATAAAATATGATTCGAGATTGTTTTGTTGCTATTGAATTTTATATAATATTATGGGAATTTAGTGAGATAATTGGAAAATATTTATGTTTAAATCATAAGTTGGGCTTAAATCTGTTTAAAAACATGATAAAATAATAGTTGCTCAATTTGTTGCTCAATATTATTATTTGATTTTTTAAGTCTTTATTATATAAATAGACTTGAAATTACGGCTATTTGATCGTTTTACTTGATACTTAAATCCCATTTACCCGCTCCTATCGATGATTGAATTTCTACGAAAAGCTGGCAGCTCAATTTGTTTATTAATTCATATTTCGTATAATATCAACCAAATTAAAATAGAATTGTCTTAAGGAACTATAATATATTATTTAAATTAATAAATGTAAATCTAATTGGTTTCAAGAAGTAGTCCAATTATTCCGTTTAAAATTTAAATTGTACATTCAAACAGTTGAAAGTCAAATTACACGGTAAGTTATTGATCGAGGAAATGTAATAACGATAATTTTATAAAATAGAGCTGTAAAGGTGAGTTCGCGAGGTCGGATATTTACCCGAGCTATTTACATCCGACCGTAAGAAAAAAATATTTTAACTTGAAAGTGGGGAAATGGATGAAGTTTTTTGGTTATGGATCACCTTTTCTGGTGATTTTATTGGTTTAGAACTCACCTTAAAAGTTACATATTTCAGTCTTTAATTTTTTTTTAAATTAAACTGCCCACTAAGCAATTACTATTTCAGCTTAAAATGAAGTGAAGTAAAAAACGTATTCCACTTTCCCAACATTATTTTTAAATGGTTTTTGCCTTTAAAATAATAAATAAGTTCAATTTATATTCTCAGACACCACCCAGACCAAACTTTTACATGGATAATAAAAAATAAAAAATAAAAATCCAATCAAATTCTCCCCAGAAATATCAAATTCAATTAAATTCCACAAGTCGAACTTTTTATTGTAAATTTTTTATTATTTTTTGTACACTCAGCTCAAAAACCAAAAATTTTATCGAATTTCTCGTCAATCAAACACTTAACTTATTTCTTTTTTTTAAAGATGTCGGAAAAACCATTGAATATCCCAAAACTTTTTTATTAACGATTTTTTTTTTGCTGCTGTTGTTGTTGTTGTTATTGTTATCGAGAAGAATATAAATTTTGTTATACACAATAATCATAGAGACAAACGACGAAAAGTTTTTAATTTATTGTTTTTTAGATTCACGGTATACATAACATATATATGTACGTACATTGGAGTTTGGAGCACAACGACCAAAAGTTAATTGAATTGAAAAATAATCACTTTATGTTTAAGTTGGTATATAAGGAAAGACGATGAAGACGAATATAAAAAGATTTAAGTTTTAAACTTCTATAGTATGCAAATCAAATTGATTTCAAACGAACATTTTTTTTAGTAAGTGGAGAACTTGGAGGGTGGATTTAAAATTGAAAGATTGCAGGCATAGAATTTATAAAGATATAACAAAGACATAATCGAAGGTCACCTTTGTATGTTCGCGGTATTAAGTATGTATATACATATATGTATTTACTTCAGATAATTTATTTTGCGAAAATCGGGTTATGCAAGTTGTGCATTTTATACCATATGTATGTACATATATATGTAGTCTACATAAGATCTATAGAAAACCAATCTCTTGTGTATTTACATAACCTAAATTCAATTAGTTTTGTGTTATTTGCAATAAAAACGCGTTTACGTTAAGAATCAGAAATTAATATTGAATTACAATATGTACATATATGCACACTGATCAAGTCATGATATATTTTTGATAATGTGTGTGGTTTAAACACGAATTGGTTAATCCGCCAAACAGATACATATATATAAACTAATTTCAGTCGTATCTAAATTTGTTAATCTTTGTCACAAAATACTTAAATGTATATAAACCAGATTTGTTCGACTCGATGAAATACCGATTAATCCACATACAATTTTACACACCTTTTATTGAAATTGCGCGCGCGATTTTTTTTTCTTTCGTAATAAACAAATTACCTCATATATATTCATCACAAAACCTATATACATCTATAAACTTGTGTACTTGTTATGCAACATTTAAATTTTCTAAATTTATAATTCAATTTTTGTGTTGCATTTATAATATTTATATAAATCTGCACAATAAAACTCCTTGTAGATTATATTGCCTCAGGCATGATTATGAATGTGTCAACTCTTAATGCGATTTATGTAAGTTCATATAAAGAATTTGTCATTTCTATTACACACTTGGATTTCCACAGCAACAATATAATTATAATAAACTGAATAAGACTATATACGTTAAATTGTAGCTACGAACGATTGATGGAATAATTTTTTGTTTATATCGATCAATCGGATGTAATACAAGTAGTTAAGTAATCGTATACATAAAGTACACGTAATTAATAGTAATTGGTTGTCTTACAATGTTGCGATCAAATTTTGCATAATTCATGACGAAATACAGCTGTGGTTGGAAAGAGTATATTTCCATTACCGATTTTATATACAGTAAAAACTTGCTTACAGGGTTTATAAATAACCGATTCAAATATTGAAAGTTTCAGTTACCAAGGCCCTAACCGTGCCGGTTTATTGTGAATTGTTTCAGCCAAGACTAACCCAACACAAAAATTTAAAAAGGCGCCTCTAAAAATACTTCTTATTCTGAATGTGAATCATAATAAAGTGTCAAATCGAATTTTATGTCTGAAAATCAAACTTTCACACTAACTTAAGTTTTGTTAATTTTTAATAAAATAAAGAATTTTTATAAAATATTTATTGTATGTAAAGTGCACAAACCAAAATTGAATCCTGTCTGGTATCTGTCATTTTTTCGACCCTTAAAGCCAAAATCTGAACCATTTGAAATAAATAATAGTTTCTCTTAATCAACCAAATTATAATTAAATATTGTTCCAGATTTAAATAGACGTAAGTTTATTTTTTGAACTCTATAAACCAAATTTATTATTAACAACTTTAATAAAAATTAAGTCTATTTAGTGAAGTAGCCAATTCATCGATCATTGACATTGTGCTGATATTTAACGACCTCCTCACCAATGGCATTGAAAGACACGCTCCGTTTGTTAAAAAAAATAAAAACTAGATTTCGGGAACCGTGGTTTAACAATGAGCTGGTGCATCTCGAGAAACGGCGTAATAAGCTACATTCTTTATATAGGCTGTATGCTATGCAGTATTACTCCGATTTTGTTAGAGCTCGTAAAGAATTTAAAAGTTTGAACTGGTTTTTGTATAACCAATATATAGTGCGAAGCGAGGAGGAACTGACAACGAGTCCTAAAGAATTTTGGAATTTTATGAACAGCAAGAGAAAAGTGGTTGGTTTTCCGTCATCCATGACTTACCAGAGTTCCACCTCTAATCACCCCTCTGAAATATGTAAAATGTTTGGTAAGATCGAAGAGTTTGGCCCTTCCAATTACTTTTATATTTAATGAAAGCTTATGCAGAGGTTTTTACTTGATCCTTGGAAAATTGCCTGTATTCACTCAATTTTTAAGGCGGGTAGAAGAAACGAGGTGTGTAATTATCGAGGGATCGCCATTCTATCCGTCATACCCAAGCTCTTTGAATCCATGGTTCACAAAGTTCTGCTCTTCAATACAAAACAATTTATTTCTCCCACCCAGCATGGCTTTTATCCCGGCCGGTCAACAGCTACCAATCTGATTTTATTTTGCGGTAGTTTATTTAACAGTCTAAATTCCAGACAGTCTAAACTCCAGCAACTCGACATTATTTATGTATATACAGACTTTTCTAAGGCTTTTGATAAGATTGATCATTCAATCCTTATCACCAAGCTGAAGATTGAACTGTCAGATCATTCCAGTCGATTGGTTACATTCCTACATTTCCGACCGCTGGCAATCCGTAAGGATTTTGGATTTTTCTGCTCAGTTTTTTCGCGCGCCATCCTGCGTATCTCAAGCCAGTCGTATGGGCTCATTGTTATTTTCTTGTTTATCAATGATATCGTTGACTACTTTCAGTTTGCGAACTGCCTGCTTTTTGCCGACGATCTGAAAATTTTAACCCGTCAGTAGTATGTAACACTGTCAATGAAGCTCCGGGGAGACTTAAATAGGTTTTGTAGTTGGTCAATTAACAACCGATTGGGTCTGAACGTGAGCAAGTGTAAGACTCTATCATTTCATCATTTTATTTTTGCATCAATACCGTTTATACAACGAAGCGGTTGTCAGTGTTGAGTTCATATCCGATCGAGGTGTAACGTTTTCGATCGACGGTAGCTTCATATGTTATGGCTTCATTGAGCGGAATTGTAAAGACTTCTGTAACCCTATTACTCTAACGACATTGTATGTCTTCTTTGTTCGGTTTACATTAGAATACGCATCTACGATATGGTCACCATCGTAGTCATTGAAAATGTCCAAAAGCAATTCGTTTTGTATGCACTCCGATGTCTACCGTCTTTACTAACTACAGTCTGCCATCGTACCAGGATTGTTGTACCTTATTAAAACTACAACGATTAAATCATCGATGAGATATATAGCATCCGCAATTTTTGTACGTGACACTTTAAATTCTCGCATTTACTGTACTGAACTTCTCACGCACCTACATTTGTATGCTCCCGAACGTCTTATACGTCAACGCGTTAAATTTTTAATAATCGACTCTCCAGCAACAAACTACGGTCTTTCGGAGCCAATCGTGAGAGCCTCGCGGATTTTCAATGATTGGGATTTTTGGCTTCCACATGTCGAGGGATTCGTTCCGGAAAAATAATATGTACATTTAATCGGCACAACTTAACTCATTTAATGTAATTTTCAACCCTATCAACAAAAATTTACATTCTTGAAAATGTATAATCAAAGTGGAGTCTTTACTTACATTGAACATATTAACGTTGATAAAGTTGACCAGCTTTAACCAATTTAATAATTTAATTTTGTGAATTTGTAAATAAAAGTGACTACAACTGCATGCAGCACCATAAAAAAATAATATTGTGCGCTAAATACTTGATTCGCCTTGTTTACAAATCATATTGTATCTGTATATGACTGTGTAATTTATCCCAAAGAGCATAAAAAAGCCGAAGCAAATTGCAATTTTACACATTTATGAAATAATCAAATACGGTACCATACATACATATATGTATGTACATATATTTATAATACAACCCAAAAATAAACGAGTAAATTTGTTTAAACCGACATTAAATTGACAATTGAATTTGTTTTCTGTGTTACATGTTGTGTGTTGCACGACAACATTTCACTTTTATTTCATTATGATTTCATTTTTTTTTATTTTGGGTTATAGAGCTGAATTTTTTGATTTATAAATTTAATTAAATAATTATTATATTTTCCACTTAATATCACACATCTTCAGAGCAATAAATTGTATATAACAATAAAATTATGTAAATAATAAAAAAATCAGAGATAAAACCGGCACAGTACAAAAAATGTATAAAAATAAAAAGCTTATAACGTTAAAATTAATTGAAGTTAAACATAAAAAAGACATTAAAAACAATAACAACAAGAATAACAATAATAACCATAATAATCGAGAAAGAGAGAGAGAGAGAGAGGAAAATAAAATTGCAAAAATTATGGTTGATTTGTTTTGTGGGGAAATGGGGCACATTTAAATTTCCGTATTTGTTCACTACTCTATGTATAATTATATCATTATATGTATATACATAATGTATGTAGATACAGAGTACATGCAGTCAAAATCAATTTAAACCATTAATAATTATGGCTCGACAGTTTTTTGTTTATTTATTTAAAATTACTATAAAAAATATGTATTCATATTGGAAATCAGCCATTTTGCCAATAAAATATTTTATGGTCTAAGCATTTTTTTTTATATTGGATTTTTGTAGTTTATGTATTTCAATGGGTTACAGAATTTAATTGCCCTAAATATTTATTCGTTTGTTTATAATAATTTATATTTATTTTATATAATTGTATTATTTTGAGCAACTCGTCTTAAGCCTGCCTGGTCCAATTCGTTAATGAGAATTAACGTTTAATGATCCTATTACATATCTTAGGGTTGTTTTCGAAAAAAAATTGAGCAAATTATTGAGCAACGAAATGAAATTAGATCGAAGATTGATTGCAATTCTGAAGTTTTGCAGTACTAAAGAAACGAATAAAGATTTGTTAAAATAACGAATAGAAACTTAGCATCATTTTTTTGCATTGCGACAATATTATGGGCATAATAACTCCAGGCATTCATTTTTGAGCATTATTTATGAAACAAATCTATAGTATTTGAACTGAACTATGTATATATGTACAATTTGTCTGGAGTCTTTTGGGGTTCCTGCATTTACGATTAATTTTTGTACCGAATGTGACAGGTGTAGGTAGGGTGATAGATATTTTCGAATGCAAGAGTATGTTATACAATTTTTTAATATTTGAAGACGTTCCAACCAAGCAACAAACAAATTTTACAGTTCATGCAGCAATTATTTGACTCGTGATAAAATCAGTGCTTGATTTTAAGCCAAATCAATCCTTCAACTGATCTCGGGTCCTATAAGCTCAAGAAATTGTTGTTTTATTCGAAATTTAACATCAATTAGAAATCGAACCGATAGAATGATCACTGTGTTAGGAGCAAGACTATGCATACATATTAACACTGCATATTTGTATATAAGCATGTATGTATCGGTAATAACCGCAAATTACGTAAACATTGGAATTCGGCCTTTCAAGCAATAAAAAATTATCGAAATCCAATTACCCAAAATGTTCAAAATTCAATAAAACGAATTGAAATTTTAGAATTATACATACGAATCGAGCAGTACCTAGATGGTCAGGTCAAACAAAATCCACGAATTATAAAATAGAGAATTTATTCAACCAAAAGCCGAAACAATTTTTAAATATCTTTAAATATTTAATTTTTTTCAAAATTCCCCATTTTTTGCAATATTGAAAATTCACAAATTTAGAAAAAGTTAACTAGAACTTTGGGATATTTGAATTTTTTCTCGAAATTAAGACAATTCTTTCAATTTTAGAATATCTGAAACATTTATCAAAATTTATAAAATTCCAGGAATTTTAAAAAACTTTCGTACTTCCATTTTAAATATTAGAAAATTGCTCAAATTCCTCAAAATACTTTTTGCAATTTTATTTTACAAAATGTATTAGGCGATGATCATTTAAATCTTACAATATTTTTCAAAATTAAGTAGAATCTAAATTTTGGAAAATGTATTAAATATTTTGAACCTTTGTCAGAATTTTGGTGGATACTGCAATCTTTAGTACACTTTTATCGATTTTGTGTTTTCAGGCGGTTTTTTAGAGGGACCAATTTTTATCAACGTTGCCATTTGCCAAACCCAATCCCTTGCCAAGTATGCTGGATAGGTCGGAAAGGTCTTAGTGCTGAAATTAAATATCTTGTTGCACATCTTCATTTTGAATTACAATTAAAAAGGCTCATTGGAAAGGTTTGAACCGAGTTATACTTTAAAAAAATATTATCAATTTTTTTTCGAATGAGCTAATCAAACGCAACAACTGATGTTAAGTTTGAATAAAGTTCAAAAGTAAATTGGTAAAATGCCTTTCTGCGATTTGTAGATCTCAAGTTAAAAAAAAAACATTATTTTTGTAAATTTAAATTCCATATTCCGAAATTAAGTAAAAACAAAATACGAAATCAAATTTGACGTTTACCATTCTTGCTTTCGAAAAACTAAAATTTTTGGAAATTTACCAATTTACAGCAGTTTTTAAATTTCTTAAGTAAATTTTAAAATTTGAAAAATTTCGAAGCCGAATTTCACGTACTTATACGTTGATGAAAATCTCCAATATGGTGAACGTTTTTTGAATTTTAGAGCATTCCATCGAAGCAAACTGCAAGAGTGTTTGGAGAGCCTTGAGCCGCATACTAAGAAAAACGACCATTGGGGGTCATTGGGGCTACGTAAAGTCCAAAATCTATGTGGATACACCAGCAACACTCGATATGCTCAAAAACGTCATCAAGAATTGGACTTTGAGGAAGGGCCATTGCAGTTGCAGCCCACATTTGAAAGAAGTAATCTTTACAAAATAAATGGCAGGTAAATGTTCTTTCAAATGATAATAAAGTTTCCATCAGATTAAATTGAATTTTATGAATTTTGAGCAAATCACCTCTAAATTTCGTTATTACGGATAAAATTTTGCATCCGCCAATTTTCTTCAGCACTCTTTCCACTATAGCCCAATTTTTTTTCGATAGGTCGAACACCTGTTGACTCTGTTGTGAACTAGCTAAATGGCCAAACCTTTATTTTGTTTTTTACTAATTCGGTAACTCTTTTAGCCTTCCTGAGCTCGAACTCATCTTACAATATGGAATGAGATGTACTCGATTTAATTTTATAGCACGATCATAGTCAGATATCCCCGGATTATTTATAATGGAAGTTATAATCTTATTGTAAAGATATGTATCATGATGCCATGTTTCTGTTTTTGTGATTTGTTTTTTACGATTTTTTGCGAGCTGTTCCACCGTTATAAAAAGGGTCCCATCCTATATAACGCTATAATCGTTGTTTTGGGTCAATTTAATGATTTTGTAATGGATAAGCATAACGCTCAAGTAGATTCATGCATGGTATTTGAGCATAATAAGTTTTCATTTGAGCATAATAACATTGTCTACGTTGTTGACGTTGTATAGACGCGTAAACGTCCACCCCTGATCCTGTGACGAATTTCAATTTTGAGAAGAAAAAATGTATGGTAAATCGGTTTAATTCAATCCAATTGTTCTTTGACTCTCATTTGATCTTTTTGGAAATACTTCTTTCATACCTGTGGTTATAGAAATCTAGGTCTGTGATAAATGTCCCTGAACCTTTGCCATTTTCTATGTTTTTTTAAGTGAAATATTGAATTATTTATATATTTTTTTAATAAATGGTTGAACTATTAAATTAAACTGATTTTTCCTGTTTAATACTGTATTATTGATTAAATAAACGAAAATAACAACAATTGGTAATTTTTGTGATCCATTCGCGATATAAATGACTATCATGTTAGGGATGGAAAACACCGATAATTAATAGAAACTAACTAAATATCGAGGTTAGTAATGGAGGGAAAGTTGTGTTTGGTCACGGAGATTCTACATAATTCTCGGTGGGATTGGATTTCATTACCAAACAGCAGTACCAACAACACAGTTAACAAGGTTCTTTGGTAGCATGGTCAGTTAGAAAACTAAAGAAATAGATTAGGAAGCAGTATTTAAACAAAGCAAATGGAAGTTTCACTTCAAACTACTACAGTTGTAGAGACCCACATAGCAGGATCAGGAGACTCTGTGGAAGGATGTTAAACCATTTTTTCAGTTTACCTCGGGAATCCTTAACGTGGTCGTTAGAAAAAAACTTAGATAGAAGAAAAAAATTGGATATGTTGGATAAACATGGTAATTCACGATTTTTGGTTCGACATTTGTTGAGGAATCCTTTAATTAATACTGGCCCAAGGAACAGAAGTACCCATAATTCGACATTGTGCAATACGTATGAGATCAATATATTAGTCAGTGATGTATTTGGATCCGATAGTTTATATGCGGTGATAGCTGACGCTAATGAAGTTATTTCTAAGAAACAAAGCTAAATTATAGACGATTGTTTTGAAAACTATGAAGATTATTGATAAAAGATCAATAAATTATTTTAATTTTAATTGTAAAAATTTAAAACTATTACAATTCGATAAATCATAGGTATACTGTTCTGTTGATAAGTTTTGTATAATGGCATACATAGTTCATCAAATTCATAAATTCAAATATTTTCACTAAAATCGGAAATTTCGACAAATTCGGAAAGAATTCAGAGTTCGATTTGCGACCAACAGTTTCAAAATAGCTGAACTAGAGCATTAAAGAGATTTTCCGCTTATTTAATTTATTGCTACAGGCATAATATAAATTTTTTGAAATCAGAAATCTTGCTAGAGAAATTCCTCACGCACATTTCTAAATTTTTCTATTCTTAAATTTTTAATTCCAAACTTTTAAAAATACTAAGTTCTTAAATGCCTATATATGCGAATTTTAGAATAATAAGACATTAAATTCATAATCAGAGTGTCATATAGCATCCATAATACCCAAATTCTCATAATACCCATAACTCCTCAATTAATCAATTTTTTTAATAAATTACTATTCTATACATTTTAAATTCCCAAAATCTCTACTGCCTTAATTCAGAAATCCACAATATTTTAGAATTTGTATTTCTTAAATCTTGAAACATGATGATATTAAAATTCTTTAATGTACATAATTTTATTGAGATGCCAAACACAAATTTCCATCTCCAATCAAGATTTGATTTCAACTTGGAATGCATATTATAATTTTAAATAGTAGTTTTCCGTTGCAATTTAATAATTTTTGAATTTTAATTTTACGTATTGGATAAATATTACTTAGCAAATAAAAATATTTTACAAATTTCAAAGAACTGCTTTAAAGTTCCAATTATTTAAATCCAATCTGTAAACGCCGCATTAATGATAAATTGATAAACAATCGTAAAAAAATATTATTAGTAGCTAATCAATTTTAAAACTGATTTCAAGCTTAACAATAATTTCATATTTTGAACATTAATCTGCTCATGAATTTAAAATATTCTGGAGTTTTTAAAATCTCAGTGAATACGAAACTAAGCAAACTGGATACTCTATCAAATTTTAACACACTTATATAATTTGGACAGCTGACTTTTGCGGTGCATATCACACTACTTTCTAGGTTATATTAATATTTACCCATTGAGTCATTAGCATGCATTAAACATGTTCCACACACTAAATTACCATACATATCAAATAAAAGTTAAATATTAACATATATTAAAATGCATATTTGGTAACACACAATATAAACTAATTAATTAATAAAATAGAAAAGTCCGATTCAATATATTAGCATACGCGATAATGACATCGAACTTGACTTCGAATATTTCACATATGCATGCGGTATACATGCATATATGCATCAATTAATTGCACAACAGCTCACTTTCTTTATATATTTTAAGATTCGATAAAGAAATTTCGTACACCTGTGAGTATATACGAATACAACCTGTTCGATCATTCAGTGTTACCGCATATGCAATTAACTTCAACAATATTGGTTCTTGAAATCAAATCAAAAATTAAATTACATCGACTTTGTTCCTAAAACGAAAATTAACCAAAAAAAAAACATATATCAATTTGAAAAACAATAATACAAAATCTATAACACTTTCTAATTACAATCACTCAGAAATTTGTAATATATGTACATAGGTATGATATATATATGTATATATACATACAACAGCCCCACACATCACAATTTCGATACACATAATGAACTTTATATACGAGTCGAGTATAACAATTTACCGATCGAAACTTTCGTTTATCTATATACAGATTTTTGTACACAAAATTACATACATGTAGCTATTCATGTTCGACATAATATTATAATCCATAATAAACTGGATCAAATCTCATAAAATATATATTTATGTTGCACATATAACATTATATGTACGCGCGAGAGTATATTTTATATGTTTTGTGATTTCAATCGAATTCAAACAAGAATATTTAACGAGCCTGGTTTTTTTCCTTTTTTTTTGTTTTTTTGCATAATCCATTGTTATGTAAATATGCACGCATATACATGACGAAAAAAGTTACATATATTATAAATACTCGTATGTGTACATAATATTCAAATGACATGATTTGATTCGACTTAATTTTTTTTTGCTCTCGTGTTAATATTTGATTTATGTTTATAGATGCATAATTTGTATATGTGGAATAATTAAGGTAATAAATTATATCAGCGCACGAGTTGGGTATATTAAACATTTCGTATACATAATGTAAGTGACATCTCGTATGTGTATATACAAAACACATCTAAACACAATATTCGCCAAAAAGCTCATGAAAATTAAGTATTTATTTTTTTAAATCATTCAAGCAGTCCCGAATTATGGACATCTGGCCCTGAGGCCATAGTATTAAATATAGTAACCCCTAACAAATATCTACCAAAATTCATGAATTCCCGCAAGACTTTCTTTCGGTCCAAACAAAATTTGAAAAATATCCCAAAATCACTCTAGTAACTTTGTTAATTTTTAATATTAGAAAACTTGGTGGAATGCTCTATAAAAACGTCCACAGTAAATTGTAGATTTTCATGAGCATTTAATATATTAAAATTTTAAACATTTAACAATCTGAATTTTATATTTAAACTGCAACAATCGTATACGGGAAATCTAGTTTCGAAATTTTTCGAATTGATTTTTGTTTTGATTTTCGAAATTTGGGAATTAATAACTTAAAAAAAAAGTAATAAATTAATTTTTCAAAAATATTGATTTTTCTTAAACTTATGAGCTATGTACATAATCATTATATTCGAAACAGAATTTTGAAAATTCTGGATTTTATTTTCGAAATTTGGATAATTTTTCAAATTGACGAAGCTTTGAACGTTTTATATAAAATTCCATTTTGTGGGTTCAATTCTAAATGCATCTCTGTTATTTAATACAATAATTATGACATATTGAAATAAAACCGAAGGCTTGCAAGATCTGTTGGATTTAAAAAATTTGGGGTTTTGTTGTAGTGTTGTATCCTTATAAAAAAAAAATGGGTTCATTAGAAATAAGAAATAAAAATATATTTTGAAAGCATATATAGCACCTTTCCAATGAGCGTGGTCCTATAGTCTATAGCTATATCCATCATATTAAGACTGCCTGATGCCTGATTGTCAATTATAATGAAGATGTGAATGAGCTATTTAATAACAGCCCTATGACCTTTCTCACCTATCCAACAAATTTGGCAAGGGATTGGGTTAGCAACCTTGATAAAAATCGATCTCTGTAAAAAGGTCTTTGAAAAAACTAAATAAACTAAAACTGAAGAAATTTTTAAATATTTGAAAATTTAACTTAAATTTACTCAATTTTAAATCATAAACAAAACTTGTTCAAATCATAAAAGTGCTATAACAATTGAAGGGATCCGTCAACATTTGGTGCAATGTTCTAAAACTTAATATCTTTTATAAAACTTAGATTCTGCATTATTATAAATTTTCCAAATTTTGGGGAATTTGAGAAGATATTTAAAATGGAATTTTGATGAATTTTTGAAAATTTGATGGAAATGATTCATCAAAGTTTTAGCACATGCAATTTTGGGTTCAGAAGTTTTCTAAAAATTATTTGTGACTCTTATTTAAAATTTTTGTAATTCGAATGATATTCCAAAATTTCAATTAATGTTCTCTAAATTTATGAATTTTGGATATTGAAAATTTAATAATTCGAATTTTAAATTTTATCTTCAAAATCGTATACGTGAAACTTTTTTTCGAAATTTTACAAATTTTAAAATTTAATTATGAAATCGCGGCTAATTTCGAAATTTAGAATTTTATCGCTTCATACATATATCAAGCTTTAGATCATCGTGGCATCAGAGCGTTGCTTAAAAATAGAGCTCAACATGATCGGTTGGTAAACTTTAAATCTTGCCGTTCGGATTCTTTGCCCCAACGCACCCGTGGAAGGAGTGGGTCTTTGTTATATTGACATATTTCTAATAGTACTGTAAAACTTTACTTTCAACGAGCTTGTTATTCTACTATATTATACCGGGTGTTTTTTTAAGCTGAAACTTTCAAATATCTCGGAAAATAAGCCGTCTACGATAAAAATGACCATTATCAAAATTAAATCATTCCGGGAGGGAAATTCATTAGTGGTAAAACTAGGACCCCCCGCCCCTCCGGGGTGGAGGGAAACTAGGAAATTAATAAGGAACCCCTACTTTTTATTGCAGATTCGGATTCTACGGCTAAAAGTACGTCCTTGAAACATTTTTTTCGATTCATGATTTCTCCTGCTGAGAACATTATGCATACGATTCTACGATGATTATGCATAGGGACATGCGACTAAATTTGCTTTCAAATAAATGATTTAATATCCGAATCTGCAATAAAAAGTAGCGGTTCCTATTTTAGTTCCCAAGTTGCTCCCACACTCCACTTACAAGGAGGGACGGAGGGTCCTAATTTTCTAATGTATAATGGTAATTTTTATCGTAGAGGGCTTATTTTCCGAGATATTTGAAAGTTTCAGCTTAAAAAAAACACCCGGTATATTCCAATAAAAAGCTAGCTGCTAGATGAAAGTGTGTAGGAGTGTGCCTGTCTATCACACTAGTCTACACATATCAAGCAGCACCTTAATTTCAACATGAATTGATTAAAAAAAAGATCAAGCTTCTTTCGCGAATACATTTATCCTATACATTTCTTATGCTTAGTTAAGCATGAAAGCTTTATTTGTGAAAATTGTAACTCTATGTACAGACCTGCCAAGCCTTACATTCGTGGGAGGCCCATGATATTCGATTTTTACTGAGGCAACATTTAATTATTAAAATGTCAATAATTACGATAGGTTTCGGGCACAGTCTTAGTATTGATAGCGCCACCTATATAATGGCTTAAATAGGGGCTAACACAGCCGACAAAATCGAACTTTTTAAACAAACTGTATGAAAATACATTTTTTCAGGCCTGACTTGAAACGACATCATCATTCTTAATAAATTATTATTATTAGAAAAATATTCCTCTTTTCTTTTAATAATAGTTTTGTTTGAAAACAAAAACTAGTTTTAATGTTCACCAAAAGATGGTAGTCAAAATGGAATAGCAATAAAATAAAATAAAAATCATTCAACAATGAATTTTACAATACTTGAAGCAAAATTTATTTCACAAACAATAACAAATTTGTGAAAAGTTTGTGTGATAAATTAAGTTTTTCCACAAAAAAAAAAAAAAAAAATTGAATATATTTTCTCTATTTTCGCCGGTTTCACGAAAACATTGGTTAACCGGCCGTTAATAAGCTAACCATAACGTTAACTTTTCCATATAAAATTGCATTTTTGATGCCATTTCGATGCAATGCAATCTGATTACAATTATTTCTTCATATGGAAATATTTAACTGACGTATAAATATTTATTTGATCAAAATTGGGCTACTAAATATTTATACGTCAGTTAAATATTTCCACATAACAAAAATAATTGTAATCAGATGACATTGCCAGAAATGGTGTCAAAAATGCAATTTTATATGGAAAAGTTAACCGTTGGTTAGCTTAACAGCCGGTTAGCCAATGTTTTCGTGAGACCACACATAAGAGGACGATTTATAAAAAATCATAAAATCTAGAACTTCTTTCGTAGAAAACATGGCGAATTCTATCGTGAAAGCTTTTAAAGTATATATTGTATGTTTTAACAAATCAAACATCAAAAATTTAAAGCTTTGCAATAAAAGCTATTTAATATAAAAAAATGTATAAATTCATTGATTTGATGTTCAAGTCTCATATTATAGATAAAATAAGTGATCGGTGCTTTAGTATTTTTATTTTATTTACAATAGAAAACATTTTCACATAAAATGTAAATTTGCAATCCGATGCTTGGAAATCTAATCAATCGTGAAAGAAGTATTAAGAGAGTTTGCATTAAAGGCACTGTACTGGTGAAATGAACACCGATAGGGTTTGATAACTATATATCTATTAAATACAAAATGCTACAATAGATGAGAACAGAATTAAGATGAATTACCATAAACCTCATAGATGATTACGATTAAAGTCGCTAGAATTATCGAAGTCCAAAAATCGATTTTTAAAATGATAGAATCGATTATATTAACAGTCAATGCTTAAGAAGAAAATAGTTGTATATGTATATTCGATCGTTCCTCGCTACCCAAGACGTATTCGCCAGTTATGATTTATCGTTATTATCTAAGGTGATAGATATATAATATAATGAACCATAAATTACCATTTAATATTATTACCAGTTTCCCAACAACTACTAAATATGCCAACAATTCATAATTAATTTTCCATTGCGACATTGTACAATCCATAATTCACACAATCACCAATTTTAATGTTTATGAGTTAAAAGAAAGTTCATAAATCATAAAAATAAATTATTCTATGATTACATAATTAGTGCGCGGTGTATAAATTAAAACTATTTTCAAATTCACTTAATTCATATATTTTTTTAATCAATTAATATACATCTGTAAATTATGGTAATTTATTTTGAACTGCTGCGGAGTCCGGAAAAGTTGCCGAAAAAAACAATGTTGTCTTAATAATATTTTGAAAATTACCACTAATTTGAATACAATTAATTATTTTTGGAATTAAAAAGCGGTTAATAATTCGTTGGTTTAATATTAAAATGCATGACTTTCCCGTACTGTATATATAATTACACATAATAATTATTCTTCGATCCGCGATACACGATTAATGAATTAACTAAAGTGCGTGTATTGCCTCGTAGTTTAATTTATTAAGTGCGCGGAGGCAATTGAAAATAAAAGCAATAAATCTTTTCAGTATAATCTGATACTAATCGATTTTGCGCCTTTTTTTTTGTTTGTTTGTCCAGAACGGTATGCTTAAGTTTTGCCAATGTTGGAATGAATTTGCACAAAATGTTGATATATAGTAAATGTAGTTTTACATGTATTTCATATTGTGCTTTGCTCTACTTTCAACAAACTATACCTATACATGTCAAAACACAACAACAGCACAAATGTATAATTATTTAACAGAAAGTCGATTGTCGCGCGGTGTACAGGTCATTGTCCTGCAATAATTCGATTTTATACACGTTCAAGCTGAATTTTAAATTAGAGCGATGAATTAGCAAAAAATCGATATTAAGAAATTAAATGCTGCGAGACTACAACTACTACTATTACGCTTGTTGCTATATGTATGTTTTGAGATGTGATCGTAAATATTATCACTTTCTTTTCAATAGAGTTCCGTGGCATACACACATAATTAATTATATTTGGTTTAATTTTTGATATAGAAAATAAAAACTATTAATTTATAATTCTATATAGTTTTCATCAATCTATATGCGTGTATACACATTAGTATTAGATCACACAATATAGTGGACCATTAATCAAATCAGCGAGATCTGATTATAATTAGGTATGTGTGTACGGTAATGGAAATATTGATTGATGGTATTTAAGTTAATTCACTGATTAATTACATGACATCTTATGTTTCCGCGTTATGTAATATTGATATATAATAGGCCTAGCAGACAGTTATAATTTTATTATCATTGTGCGGCGCTAATAAATTGTCCTAAAAAAATTCGAATCATGAATATATTAGACATAGTGGTAATGCCATTTTAGAGCATTTCTAAATTACGCAGTTATGAAATTTGGTCATTTACACCGTTAAATTTTGTTATTTTTTCCAATTGGAATTTTATTTATTCGAAAATTGGAAATGTTTGTAAATTTTCAGAGTACGATTCTAGAGATTTTCACATGCTCGTAATCAACACAAAAATTGTATTATTTTTTGTTTTTAGGTTATTATTTTGATCCTAGTAGCATTTTGGTTCAACATTTTTATACAAAAACAAAAAATAGTACAATTTTTGTGTTGTTTTCATGAAACTCGGCTATACAAATGAAAGGGAAGCAGATATGATCTGATCCGGATCAGATCATACGTCAAGGAACACGGCTAATATTGAATTTTTTGAAGTTTTGTTATATTGGCTCCTTTGTTTAATTATCATCGATCAATCGAAAAGTATTTTTGGCGCGATAAATAATATAAAACCTCAGTGTGTTTAAATAGTGAAACGAGATAGAAAAAAAAAACAAATTCCCATTGGTAAGTGTTTGTAAAATTAAAATATTAATTAATTTTTTAGTACCATTCAAAATGTACCTAAAAAGCACACGAGAAAGTGAAGATTGAGAACATATCTGAGGACATATATACTTGATGTGAATGAATTAGAGGAAGTTAGAAAAGAACTTGTTGTTGTCGACGTTGAAGTAGTAATTGAGTTTGTACATTAGAGCCAGTACATTTTCCTGTATTTGATGTTTAGCTCTTATTTTTTCTTTTTCACGTGCTCTTTCCACTTCAGTTTAGCATCAAGTGTCATGCCTAATTATTTGGATGCAGGAGTTGCTTTGAGTTCAGGTGGATTGGTATGAAGTGATCTTTTTTGTTAGTGAAGTTGACGTGTATGGGTTTCGTTTCGTTGTGCTGAGTGAGCCATTTCTTTGTCCAGCAACATATTGCATCAACGGCATTTTATAATTTACCAGTTGACAGTTCTATGCTATCTCCGCAATTGCTAGGAATACAGTGACAAAAATGGCGTTAACAATAACACATTTATGAGTCTTTAGGTCTAGGACTTTATCAATTGGGACCTCTCAGAAGCTAATCGAGCTTCTGTGAAAGTCGAAGTTCAATTATTAACTGAAGATTTTATTCTATATTTGATTTTATTAAATAATGAATGGTCGATATTTATTGTGATAGCCAATAAAGTACAGCCATGTATTATTTAATCCTGGAACTTATAATTATTGCTCGTTTGCGGAAAAGTATTTGCTAAATATTATCATGGACACATGAGAGAATGATGTACTTTGCAATTGCTCATGATCTTAGAGTAGCAAGCACATTCTTCCCTCACAAACAGATACACCTAGAGACACGGACACATCCTCGCAAGACATCCCGGAGCCAAATTGACCACGTGTTAATTTCAAAAGGGCGAGCTCGGGTTGTGCAGGATGTGAGAACTTATCGGTCAGCAACCAAATACGTAGGCAGCGATCATTATTTGGTCGCTGCAAAGCTACGGTGGAAGTTTTCGTACAGGTCGGGGAACACAGCGAAACGGATGGAACGTTTCGACTGTGAAGGTCTGATAAATGAAGATCAAAAGAAACGATATCAGGATCTTGTCAGCGACAACATTGAGGGAGCTAATTACCAGTCTGACTGCGTGAACTCTGTCTGGGAGGTACTGAAAACTTCGGTTGTCAGTGCTGCTCAACAGACTTTAGGTATAGTGAAAGTCAGACCCAAGAATGATTGGTTTGATGACGAGTGTCGTCTTGCAGTTGAGCAACAAAATATAGCCCATAATGAAGTGCAACAACGTCTTACAATCGCAAGGAAAAACAAGGCAGCTCTTGCAAGAAGGGCAGCTAAGCGGATTTGTAGACGGAAGAAGCGAGAATGGTGGAAGGCCGAGGTTCTGAAAGTACAACAACTCAGCAATGAGCGTAGTTCACGTAATTTCTTTAAAGGAATTACTGGATTGCACCATACTTTCAGGCCTTCGTCAACCGCCATTCGGGACCGGGATGGAAACCTCTGTGTCAACATCGACGCAGTACTTGACGCATGGAGTGGACACTTTACTGACCTACTTGATGTTCATCATGCGTCACAGACTGTTGTTGAGCCACCTCTAAAACAGTCTGCGGAGATTTGCACTGAGGAGCCATCCCGTGAGGAATTCACTAAGGCCATGCAGAGAATGAAACGAAACCGCTCACCTGGAGTGGACTGCATTAATTCGGAGCTCTTGATATTCGGAGGGGATACTTTGTGGAACTGTCTTTTCGACCTTATTCGATTAGTATGGCGAACCGAAGTTATGCCTGATGAATGGAAAGTGGCCGCGATATGCCCCATCTTCAAGAAGGGAGACCGCTTGAAGTGTGAGAATTATCGCGGTATAGCTCTCCTTTGCACAGCATACAAGTAACTGTCATACATTTTATTGGATAGAATCACTCCTCTGGCGGAGGGCTTGGTTGGTGACTATCAAGGAGGATTTCGTCCGAATCGATCAGTCACTGATCAGGTCTTTTCGCTGCGGATGATTCTATCTAAATATTATGAGACATCCATCTCCGTACATCAGGTTTTCCTGGATTTCCGGCAGGCCTACGACTCGATCAATCGAGAGAGTTTGTGGTCTGCCCTGGAATACCTAGGAATGCCAACAAAATTGGTACGACTGTGTAGGATGACAGTGACGCAGTCTCAATGCTGTGTTAAAGTTGAGAACAGGCTATCGACAATTTTTGCAGTTAACTCGGGTGTTCGGCAGGGAGATGCTCTGTCCCCGATACTCTTTAATCTCATGTTGGAGTACATCTTTCGTAAAACTGAAACACCGCAGCGTAACATCTTATATCGCCAGTCCAATCAAGTGCTTGCATATGCAGATGACATATGCGTGATTGGACTGAATAGCAACGGAGTGAAAGAAATACTTGATCCGCTTGTAGAGTTTTCAGCTTCTGTTGGACTCCAGATCAATGAGTCCAAAACGAAATACCTGATCTCTGGTTTTAGAGACAATGGCACACCAGATTTTAGCAGTGGCCACCACACGTTTGAGGGAGTGAGGAGGTTCAAATATTTGGGCTCTCTTATCACTCACGATAACAGTGTGGGTGAGGATATTAAAGTGCGGCTGGCAGCTGGCAGTCGTTCTTTATATCCTCTAAGGCCACTGCTAAAATCTAAACACTTATCAAGTGCCGTGAAGCTGAAGCTTTACAAAGCGTTGATCAGGCCCGTTGTTATGTTTGGATGTGAAAGTTGGGCGCTGACGGATGAGTACGAGAGATGGCTCCTTACATTTGAGAGAAGAATCATGCGTGTGATTTACGGCCCTAAACGCGAAATAGATGGTACATACCGAGCTCTGTACAATTTCGAGATCAGAGATCTGATGAAGATCCCCGATATTGTACATGAAGTTAGATCTCAGCGAGTACGCTGGCTCGGTCACGTTCTGCGTGCTGATCCGGAACGAATTGTGCAGCGATCTCTGAAAGGAGAGCCACCATATGGTAGGCGCAGAGGTCGTTGCAGGCGACGATGGCTCCACGATGTAGAGAACGACTTGGCCTCTTCAGATTGTCTAAGACAGTATGAAGACCAAGCTCAGGATCGAAACCGTTGGAGCCAGATTGTTGATTCAGTAAGGGGCCAGTAATGGCCTTTAACACTGTTATTATTATTATTATCATGTACACATAATGTATATATGACAAAATTTTAGATTTGATTAATTTTTGCAATTTGAAATTTGAGATAAAAGCCGCATCGTGAATAAATCCAGTTTTTTAATCTGCATATTTCGATATTCATAATTTAATTATGGATCCTGTGGCCGAGATTCCAGAAATGTAATTATTCAGAAAATATAATATACTTAGATATCCTACTTCTTGGCATGGTGCATTTTGGTCATAACGATGTCCGAAAAAAATAATATTCTGTTATTCGATGGATTTGTGGAAATACTACGACAACGTATATTAACGCATGTCACATTTTATAAAGTCAAAATGTGTCGGAATAAATCATTTATCTACCGCACATGTCTTGTACCAGTTCAAAAAAAAATTAACAAATGTTTTAAGTCGGAAATGTCATAAATATTAGTATGTATATTAGTCAATATACTACTCGTGTATAATACAAGTATGATTGAAATGTCAAAATATTAAGATGATACAATAATGTTGATTGATGTCTAAATAATATGTGATGCCATAAGCTACGCATCATACTCGTACATTTAACTGTTTCTTGTATAACATTATTCATTTTTAAAGACAGAGATAAAATCGTTATAATTAACGTTTAATTCGAGTCAATACGATGAGATTTTAAGTTGAGATATTTTGAATGTACCAAATTCTATGAAAATATTTAGATTAAAATTCTTTTAATGTAATGACACAGCACTCAACCATTTTATAATTTTATACAAAGTTAATTAAATTTAGTTTGATCATTGATTTTTGATTAATTCCAACACTGACTTTGATGGAGGAATGACAATTCTTTTTTCGTTTTTATTATTTTCCTTTTTTTTTTTGGATTTTTGGGGCACGTATACGATATAAATGCCATTGCAATTCAATTTCGAATGTTGTTTAACCATAAGTTACTTCATGTATGTAGTTATTTCTATTTATAGCAGAGCCGTGTAAATTACAGGTCGGCGGTCGTCTGCAACCTGTAAATTAAATTTTACATACAAGGACTTTATGGGAATTGTTTTAACCAGTTATCTACAGACATAATGTATGTGAAATGGGTGCCAGTCAGTTTATCGTAAACAATTTATCGTGGACACGATCTATCGATCTATAGACACAATTTATCGTATAATAGATTAATTCTTATGTATATGTTTCGGATTTAATGAGGAAATTCGAATTGTTGGCAACAAGTTACAAGTTCTGGTTATATGGCCAACAAAGAACGGAACTAGGTCATCCTATGACGGATTACAATGAAATTTAGTATGTTGGATGGAAATGGGTTCAGGAAAATGGCCAAATGGATCATGCGAACAGAAATAGTTGTTGCTTGGCCGATTATAAACAAATCCCTTAATTTAGTAGTTTCCTTGATTTAAGATAAGGAAATATGTGCTCGATAAAAACAAAGAGTGTGTCTTCAAGTGAAATCAATTTTAAATACATAATTTGGAGGTACATGTTGAACGACCACTTAATTAAATTTTTATAATATTGTGGCCAAAATAATTGTATTGCTATCAAAATTATGTGGGTAGATTTCTTTAAATATTGTTTATAATATTAAAACAAATTTATCAAAAAAAATAAAAAAATGTTTTGAAAAATCTGTGGCATTATAGGAGTAGGAGTGGAATTTATTAAATTATGAGCATTTATTTTATAGTAAACACATCATCATTAGTTAAGTTGAACGAAAAGAAACATTTATATAACTAAGTCAGTAACTCTGTAAACTGTGCTTTAACAAATTACGAAATATTAATTTTGTTTAAATTTAATAACATTTTTATTGTGCTGTATATGGGATGGGAACTGATTTACATCTGCTTAGCGTTATCTGCTCCTAACATTTACACATTCGCCAGTTCAAACTCGAAACGTGCAGCATGAACTTGACTCGCACTGGGGTCATTTTGACCAAACTAGCAATACATCATCATTAACATATCAAAAGTTTTTGCGAGTGAATAGAGCTGCACTATAAAAAGTTTCAACGGCTGAATGTTTTAAGAAACAAAAAAATAAAGAAACTACAAAAACAAAAGACATTTCAAAAAAGTTCCTGAAAACGTTATTATTTTTTAGTTTGTTTCTGCCTCTCAAACTTCCCTTCCCATTTAGAAAAAATCATAATTTGCGTCACTAGAAGCCATTCAAGGTTACCAATCAAACTTTAATCAAAACCGTTCTATCTCTAAGTAAATGTGTGGCACACACACCGAAATGATCTTCTTCTAATGACCGAACTCACCCTGTTCATTAAAAACTGATGAAGTTATTATTTATTTATGATTAAATAAAAATGTTAGATCATTGTATCTAATGCTGTGTGCCTCACAAGACTTTTCAATTTGTATGATGTACAGTTTCAAAAACGTAGTATGCAAATGTGATTAAAAATGTCAAAAACAAATTAATTAAAAATCAATTACAAAAAAATATCAAATAAACAAGAAAAAATGGCAAAGAGACCGTATTCTGTGCGATGTAAGTTTAACAACATATTTCATATATTTCGTATTTTTTTCATCTCAATTTTTTTTTAAATAGAGACTCAAGAAGAAACTGAAATGTTCATAATGGCCAGAATAAAATTAGAACATATGTTCAATGGAAAGCTTTTCGACGTCCAATCCAGTTGGGAGTAAGATAAATTAATTATTTAATTTACATAGCTATTTTAATAATTCTTCATTCATTTTACAGGGAAGTTGGAGAGGAGGCTCAAATCATCACAGAAGACTGGCGAAAATATAATAAAACATATATAATATCGTTTCTTATGTACCAAGGAGCGTTCACTATTCCACGTAACACTTTATTTTGGAAAGCATGTATTATTTGAATATTGGTTTTCTTAGTACAGTCCCACAGCTGAGTACCATAAGTCCATATAAGACTTAAAACTTGTTGGTATAGTAGCAACTTATTAGGTATTGCTCTGAATATCTTCCAATTAGCCCATACATATTTCTATATTTAATGTTAAGTTCCTCCTTTTTTTTTAATGTGCTCTTTCCATTTTAACTTTTTTTTTTTAAATGCTGCCAATGGCTTTATTCTTGAATCTTTCTACAAAAGAAACTATAACAAGAAGTATTCAAATCATAAGCTAAAATTATTACATATTTTAAGTCTTAATTAATTAATTTAGATTACATTTATATGTAAAACCTAAACATTTAATATATTTACAGGTTCATCAGTCCAAGTGGATCTGCCTTCTCAGTCGGCTGTTGTAATATATCCTTGGCCAAATCATTGGGATCGAGAGTCATGCCAAGATATTTGGCTGTGTTAGCATAACTTTACTATTTGATTGGTAAAGATAACGTGCGATAATTTTTCTTCATTTAGCTTAATGCGTCATTTTTTGGTCCAGTTACTTAATTGGTTCGTAGCCCGTTGCAGCTTCTGGTTGCTTCGTCTACTTTATAACCAGTAGCTAAAATTGCAGTATCGCCCGGGAATATTGCTATTGTTGTCACGCTTGTGTTTGGTAAGTCGCTTGTGTAAAGTAAATACAAGACTGGCCCCAACACGCTACCTTGGGGAACCTCTCTAGAAACCATCTTTAGCTCGGAAAATTCTTCTTCACATCTAACGCGAAAATAGCTGTTAGCAATATAAGATTTTAATATTTGAAAGTATTCTTTTGGCAAGCTTGATGCATTTTATATTCCAATCAAGGGTGACATACTTTATCGAAGGCCTGTGCTACATCCAGAAATATTGTTGAGCATATTTTCTTATTTTCAAGTGCATCCTCAATAATACTTGTAATCCTGTGAACTTGCTCTATGGTGGCGTGGCTTTCTCGAAATCCGAACTGATGTGGTGGTATTAGATTTCTCTCAAGTATTATATAGGTTTCATCCTTTTGTATAACAGTTTCTTAAAAATATATACAATTTTCTCACATATTTTCAGTATAGCAAAAGTGGCAGACAAATTATCTGCACGTATACGAGTATTATAAAATTTATTGTTGTTTCTTAATTCAAATGGATGGGAGATAGCCACGTTAGTTCAACTTCCAAAATTCCTTTGCTGGGCGCACTAAGAAGATCATCAACAACAACCACTTTGGTTCCATTAAACAAATAAAAAAGTTGAATTTCCCGATCTATCAATTTTATTGGTGACCCATTCACAAAAAAAAATTTAACGGCTCTCATAAACGCTACACTTAGATCACGAAGTTCGCAGATTAACATTGCGTTCAAATTCAGATCACACCACACCAGCTCTGTAGACCAGATAATTTTGTTAAAATAATTTCACCGTTGTTAGTCGTCTTATTATGTACGAAAATGAAAGTAAATTGTATATAAAAAAAAAAACGATCAAAAGAAACAAACAACAAAATTATAAATTTAAATATTTTTATTTTATGGCATTCCGTCTTAAATGTTGTGGTAATATATAGATACAGTCATATGATCTTAAGTGAATAATAAATAAAAGATCATAATCTTCGGGGCACAACATTTTACTTTATGATCGTGACGCGGTCATAACCTGTCTTCTACATTTTTAACTAAACGATGATCATTATGTTAATTTTTGTTAGTTTTAATGATCTTGTTGATTGGATCAGTCTAATAAATTAAATTATTTTATTGTTGTTGTTGTTGTGGTTATATAATTTAATACACGTATGGTAAAGTGATCGCGATCTCATAATACATTTGTATAATAAAAAGGCGATACCGCGATTTTAAGTAAAAACAAATTTATAGAAAGGGAGAGTGTTTTGCGAATAAAATTTTAAATTTATTTATTTTCTGCCAATGCGACCTTCAATTATGGTTTTACAAAAGTAATATATTGTATATTTATATACAATATACATACATAAAATTATACACACATTGCGATTTTAAGATTTAGGGCAACATCACAAAACGTGAGATTGTGTAATTTACAAAAAAAAAAAAAAATACTTTTTTGCCTACATTTATAACACGAATTTGGGTGATCTGAATCAGGCGACTTTCCAAAATTTATTAAGAGAATGGATCGCGGCGAGATTGATCGCGATTTGATTGGTTCACTCTGACCTTTTGACCTTTATGTCATGCACTATATTTACATGTGCCTAGCGATCGATTGGTTAATGACCTTGGTATTTGACTTTTTTTTTGAATTAGCGAATTTAATTAATGTAATGGTGCGGGTGTTTTGAGTTGAGAGTCACGATTTGGTTTTGACATTCTATGATATATTTGTGTGTGCCCAAATGTTTGAGCTCGATGAAACAATGAATTAATTCTTGCATAGCATGGTGGGCAGTTTGATTTCAATCAATCACGATTTTTTTTTGACAGTTAGTGGTGAATTTAGGCTATATAGTTATACTTTCTTTAGATATAGTGGTCATACTTGGTAAATACATTTTAAAGAATGTTTCCAATTTTAACATTAACCAAATTATCACTGTATAATGATTTTATGAATTTATATCAATATCCTTCACCCTAGGCAGAAAACTAATCTTTGTATTGAGAGGCCATTCTGAACCGATTATTACAAACAATTCGATAGAACTTACGGGTTGTCGAATGATTGTTAATAAGCCACTTTGAAGTTATCCCAGCTTTGATAATATAAGCGTAAAATACCCATCTCAGATATTTATAAAAACATTTATTTTATCCAGTTGCGGTTGATCCTAGAATTTTGTATACAGTTAACTTATCTCAAACTCGACTACAGCAGAGAAATTGTTCTGGCCAAACCGTTGACCAAGTCAAAGTGGAGAAGAAGTATGTCATTTCCAAATATGCACAATGCCGGTAAGCAACCTATTTTCAGTGGGGTTCAATATTTTCATTGCTGACAGAGTGGTCGCTTATCTAGAAATGTCCAGACCGGTCATAAATTTGGCCAAATGGGTTGTGATGAGCTTTTAGATGAAAGTCTGGGGGCAATTTACTGTTCTAAGAGGGGGCAATTTATTGTTCTAAGTTTATGGAATTTTAAGCAGTTTAAGCCCACACATTATATACTCGTACATATACTTACCAATACATTCGCCTCATGCCTAAATCATTTCTAATTTCATTTTTAAAATCTTAAATAGATCCGACCTCCTGTTACCAATCACCCATGAATAGACACCATACACAATAAAGACATTATAAATTAACATTTTTGATTTTCTTTTATAAATAATATTTTTGGACGTTTTAGAAGAAAAATGAACGATAGAGACTGTATGGCAATTTATGATTGATGATTTAAAATGCTTTGAAATAAAAAAAAAATTAAATATATTTTCAAGGGTACGACAGTTTATATAAGACATAACATTTGATTGATTTCTTTCGAAGCAAAAAAAAAAACCCGACGATACAATTAGCAAAAGTCTAACACACAACAATAACAACAACAGCGAAATTGAAAATTATTTAGAATTTCCGGGCCTATGTACATAGAGATACGATCGTGCACGCGATGCGCGGATATATATTAAGACACCAACGGTTATTACTTTGTTTTTGTTTTCGGATAATTATTGACGGTGAGGTGATTTATTATTTTTTGATTGGTGAAATACGATTGGCTTCCGAGATAAATATGTCAATTTGCGGTGATTAATACGCTATGGGAACAGGATTTATTATATTGATTTACATATACATATATGTGGCATGTAACAAAACCGCGTTCACACTATTTATACGATTATGTATTATATTATAAATATACGTTATCGCCAATGACCCATTACGAAATCACAATTTTATTATATAAATCATAATAGAATTGCATAAAATTCATAAACCTACATAAAAACTATATACATACCTATACGAGTATATAAGCTTACCAATAATTGTAAATTTACTATTTTGTAATCGCGGTATCTCATTTAGCTATTGGTGCGCGCGTAATTTGCATTCAATTAAAATTCGCCAAATGCACAAATATAAATCAAATAAAACAGCCGCAATTAAACATAAAATTGCGGTCTATAAATCGTGCAGCACATTACAAAAACAACAACACTCGGTTGAACTAATTACGAATAATTTATATTGCCTATAATGTATACCTTCAAGAAATTCTAGAGATCGGATTACACAGATAAATATTTGTATATAAGTTGAAGAGACAACGTGCTTGTATCTTATACCAATATATATTTTAAAAAAATTACTTAACTGTGACTAAAACTGCCAACGGTTAGTGCACACGTTTATGTAAAAGAAATATTTTATATAAAAGTTAAGGCCGTTTGCCTCGTATGCACACACAAACCTTCACTTTTCTAAACATACTCGATATTTATGGTCACTTTTTCAACATTTAATCAATCACAAAATAACTAAATTTCCAAAAAGTTTTAATTAAACAAAAATGTGTATATGTATTTTTGGATCCGGTTTTGACTAAACCTTTTGTCTGATCGCGCGGTTAATCATTTTCATGTCATTGACAATGTTGTTACTTATAATACTACACAAAAAAAAAATTTAGCAACAAAACATTTCAAAAATCGCAACACGGAAATTCCGGCTTAAGAAATTTATAGGATATTTGAAACCGCAGCATAAATGTGACGTATGCGATAGGATTGTATGTATGTAGTATATGTTGAGAATTAAAACCGTTTATTCTTGGCCAAAACAAGAAATAAATAGGTGATGTGTTCAGCGGATTAGTATGTTTTCTTGATTCAACAACCATTTTCATGGCAATAGCATCAGTAGACTAAGTACCTCGAGGGTAGTCAAGAGCACCAAAAATCTACGTATATGATGTATGTTACCAACAGTTCTCAGGAGATGTAAACTATACAAGCCTAACGAAATCTGCCGCAATGAGCTTGCAGCATGTCGCTTTTATACTTACCTTTCATTTGAAAGGTTTATCTTTCAACTCCGAAGTATATTTCTCACGGATCTCAACATTTTATAGTAAGATTGTGGGACATTCCATAATTCGATGGCTCTCATATTATAAAGCAACAGTAAATAAATTCGTACTGTTCCTATATATATGTTTATAGAAGAATTTGTATGATCTCGCAAGCTTTATTAAATTAATCCTCACAAATAATCACGGCTACAGCACTTGGTTCAGCAGGATATATTTTTTAAAATTTCAATTTTGTTCACTTATCTTCTAGATTTAAGAAAGCTTTTACATTTTTTTAGTTAGATATCACCATCAGCTGTCCAAAAATACTTGTTGGTATTTGGGTATAGTCCTTGGTTCAGCAGGATAATTTTTTAAAATTTCAATTTTGTACTAACCGCCCAACTTTAATTTAAACATTCAACGTGGAAAACCACCCCCTAGTTCTAAGTCACTTATCTTCTAGATTTAGAAAACCTTTTATATTTTGTAGTTTAATATCGCCCTCAAGCTTTTATAATGTTTATTATCCCTAACCCTAGCGAAGTAGCTAGGAATAATAAACAATTTGTTTTAGCGATTCCGCCGTGGGGAGCCAGTGAGTAATAAAAAATTGCATTCTGGTTTAAAATTAGTGAACATCAATATAAATTACACGAATTGTTTGTATGAAAATAAAGCTTATATTATTGTATCTAATGGTGCTGTAATCACTTTACTCCTTGTCAATTTCTATAGCCGCATTTTATCAACACAAAAATTGTATTGTTTTTTGTTTTTATTTCCAAATTTTGATCCGAGTAGCACTCAAAATGTTGACCCAAAAACCAAAAATAGTACAATTTTTGTGTTAATTGAAAAACATTGCCCATAAACCCCAAGTTTATCGATTCCTCGTCGATTCGTCAATTTTGTACTAACAAACACCATGATAAAATACTCCTGTTCTAAGTCACTTATCTTCTAGATTTATCTATCCAAAAACATATGTTTGTATGTGGGTACGAGCCTTGGTTCAACAGGAGAACCTTTTAAAATTTCTATTTTTCTTTCTTCTTTTCAAATTATTACTTGTTTGGGAAAAAATTCATAATGACAAGAGATTTATTATTTTTTCTAATGCATTCCAAGATAAAAAGTTAGGACAATTTTAGGACAAACTTCATACCCGTTCTTCAAATTTGTATGATTTTTTTCAAGCAAATAATTTCCATTTAACATCGACAACAGGCATGCACTATATTTTGACAGTTGCTTTTACCCAACAAATAAATGAGTACATATTCGGATATTTTCAGTTCATCCTAGTGCCAAGTTTCATAGGCATATTCTTATAATAATAAGAGACTCAGGTGAAAGTTATTTTAAACTAAGTTTAAATTAAGTTCTAGAAATTCGAGCAAAAAGCTGGAAGTAAAAATACTTTGAAGTCTATTAAAAAAAAAAAAAATAAAATGTTAAGGAGCAAATCGTTGTAAATTTGTGTACGAGGCCGCACAGCTTTCTTTATCAGTTGTTTTCATCGTATGTTGTTGTTGTGGGTCAAGTCTATTTTAATTTTCTGCGGTAGGTCAATGAATTTGTATTTTTTGGTGGTAATCTTCTTCGTGGTGTTAAATTAAAAAAATTTAAATTGGGCGGATTGTACTCCAGCACTCAATGCCACTAATGGGCGCGCACGGTGCAATACCCACATTCACACTAACATTCATTCAACCCATTCATCCCATTCACACAAATACAGTATACCACCTGCGCATTGCATAGCTCCATGTCACCCTGTACAGTGACATGGAAGATGGGTCGGCCCATGAGTTCTACATTTCAACAGAGGGTCATAGATGTTTTCAATTTAATCACCGACCATAATCGGGATATGAAAAAAATCCCCTTTTGCAATCCCGCCTCTGTTGGAATTCGAACCCGGTACCTCCCGATCCTAACGTTGCAGCTTTAACCACTGCGCTATTTGCTCGGTGTTAGTTAATTGTGTTATATGGCACCGTTCCCCTTACAGTGGTCTTGTGTTGTTCGATAATTTCGACAAATAGAATTTTACTATAATTCAAAATGAAAATAAATTTAAAACGAATAAATTATTTAAAAAAACAGGTAAAATATTCTAATTAGAACGTATCATTAAAATTAAATAGTAATTTTGCACAAACAGCTACCATATAAAAATTGACCATAAGGCTCTAGTCAGACAGAAAATTACTGAAACGGCTGAAAATATAGACCCTGAAGATTATCATCCCTTCCCAAAAATATCGAAAAATTTATGTGAAAATATGACGCTGCTCATAACTATAGATAATTTCTACTAAACTTATTTTACACAAACAGCCACCATATTGGGGATGGCCATAAGGCTCTAGTCTATCAAAAAAATGCCAAAGTAATAAAATAAGTAGACTCGGAAGTGTGTCATCCGTTCCTGAAATTCTGGATTAATTCATAAAAATATATGACGTCACAAGCAACTTGATAATTTCAATAGAGGCATTTTACATAAACAGCCACCATATAGGAAATGACCATAAGGGTCTATTTGAACATTTCTATTCTTATTCTATTCTATTTGACTTTTCTGCGTGAGGATAGGTTGAGTGAAACAAAGAAATATATTTTTCATATCAATGAAACGGGCTTTATTGGATAGAAAATTTTATGACATTAATGTTTAAATATGATTTCGGCCATGTGGCCGCCACTGCTGGCGCGTACAATGCGCAATTTGGAACACCAATTTTCACATACTTTTCGCAGCATTTGCGGCTGTATTTCGCCAATAATTCTTCGAATGTTGATTTCCAGGTGTTCAATTGTCTCTGGTTTATCGAAGTAGAGAAGTGACTTACATAACCCCAAAGAAAATAATCCAATGGGGTTAAATCATACTAGCTTGCTGGCCAACTAATTGGACCATTACGCGAAATTATTCTTTCATCAAAAGTTTCTTTGAGTAAATCAATTGTAGCGCGCGCTGTGTGGCATGTGGCTCCCGTCCTGTTGGAACCACATATCAGCAAGATCGAGGTACGAAAAAATTTCTAATCATGTCCGTATACCGCTCACCATTGACAGTAACATTCTGACCATCATCGTTTTTGAAAACAAAAAGCGGACCAAACAGTAATTTTATGTGGATGTAATGGTGTTTCGACAAAAGGTTGTGGATTATCCTCACTCCAAATGCGACAATTCTGCTTATTTACGTACCCATTCAACTAAAAATGGGCTTCATCGGAGAACAAAATTTTGAATGGAAATTCAACATCAATATCAATTTGTGCTACAGCCCATTCGCCGAATTGACGGCGCATACGATGGTCGTTTGGCTTTAACTCCTGCACAAGCTGAATCTTGAAAGCTTTTAAGCCAAGATCCTTTCGTAAAATCTCCCATAAAGTGGAAGGACATATTTCTCAGTTGCTAAGAACGGCGACGAATTGATTGATTTGGATCTCCTTCAATGGTTTCCTAGACAGCGATTACAGCTTCTTCAGTGCGCAATGTTCGGCGTTTCACGGGATGCACATTATCATTAAGAGTAAACGTGGTCCGAAAACGATCTATTGTTATTCGAATTAGCCGCTCTGAAGGACGATTATGTACGCCATAAAATAGATGAAGTGCACGATAAGTTTGACGAACAGAACCATTATTTTGATAAACAAATTTAACAATTTGTAAGCGTTGCTCTGATGTAAGTCTATCCATAATGAAATGTCAGACCAAATTGCATTTCAACCAACCCTAAACAATTCTGGAAATACTTTAGATCCAAACGAGTAATTGATTGTTATCCAACTAATATGTATTTGAATGATATTAGAACATCAGATCCTAAATTGCTGACATGTTTGCGGATTTTTTTCAATATGTATACAAACCCAAAAACAGTAATTGGTTTACCACTCAATCAAACGTAAATAATAATGTACTTATCAGTTTACCGGTTATTAGTGATGAAGATATTTTATATGCACTTAATCAGTTTGGTGACGGATGTGGGCCGGATAATATTCCAACGTCTATATTAAAAAAATATGCTAATATTTTAGTAAAACCATTACGGAATACATATATACAATCTCTCGTTAACATTCGGAATATTCCCTAATTCATGGAAAATATCTAAAGTTACACCTATATTTAAATCGGGTAAAAGAGAAGACATCACCTGTTATAGATGGATATCAACCACTTCAACCATAGCAAAATTATTCGAACAGGTTATATGCAACAGCTTTAAAGGAATCCTAGCTCAACATATATCACTCAATCAGCATGGGTTTATGCCTAGAAGATCTACATCTACTAACCTTGTTGAATTTACCAACAAAGTTATTAATGAAATTGAAAACCGCAACCAAGTAGATGTAGTGTTTACTGATTTTAGTAAAGCATTTGACTCAATCTGCCATCACAAGGCTCTAGAAAGTCTTTATAACTTTGGCTTTGCATCCAACTTCATTAAATGGTTCAACTCATATTTGTCTAGTCGCCATACAATATGTGTCAATTGGAAGCGAAAAATCTAAAATAATCAATGTAACGTCAGGAGTTCCTCAGGGTTCCCATATTGGACCATGGATTTTTCTCGTTTTCATAAATGGAATAACTGAAGTCATAAAATACTCTTCTCATGTTCGCAGATGATGTAAAATTCTATCATACAATTAAAGATATACATGACACAAAAGTATTACAAGAAGACATCGAGAGATTCAGTGAATGGTGCCACAAAAATTCTTTACTGTTGAATATTGACAAATGCAAAGTAATGTCTTTTCATCGCAAGAGACAACCGATTAACTTTGCTTATAATGTTAATAATACGGAACTGCAAAGAGTTAAAGAAATAATCGATCTAGGTGTCACATTCGCTGAAAATATGAGTTTTAACAACCACATTGACAAAAATGCATTGCTAAAGCAAATTCTATGTTTGGTTTTGTTAAGCGTTGGACTGGTGAATTTACAAATTTGTCAACTTTATTTTCACTTTATTTTGCGTATATAAGATCGCAAGTTGAATACGCATCAGTAATTTGGAGTCCGTATTATGCTAACCACATCAAAAGGATTGAATGCATTCAAAAGAAATTTATGATCTTTATTTTAAAGAAAACTGACTGAACATAGTCCATAGACCATAGCTTACCGTTTCATGAGAATATAGCCCGCCTTCCACCATACACGACAAGATGTTTAGAGTATAAAATTTGCACTCTGGAAAATAGACGCTTATTTTTAGACTCAGCTTTCATCGGTAACATCCTGCTTGGTTTTATTGATTCTCCCTACATATTGGAAAATACAGCTATCCATGTTCCAATCAAATCGCTGCGAAATCATCGGTTTTTGGAGATAGTACGCCACTCAACCAACTATGGTGAAAATTGTCCAATCAACAGACTGGCAAAATCATTCAACATCGCTGAAGAAAACTTTGACTTTCATCTCACAAAGGACTGCTTCAAAAGGAACTTGAAGAACTATTTTTTAAATTTTAAAACTTAATTTATCAGAAATTATCTGGTAACATCTTTTCAGTTTATTTTTTGTAAAAAATATACTTTTTCAATCTAATTTTTTTGACAACTTCTAATCTGAAGTACTGAACTTTTAATTTTTAAAATTGTAAAATTTAAATTTTTTAATCTTGTGTGTAATAATCAATACTGAATTGATTATTTTTTTGTATATGAAATCATACTTGTAATGTACTAAATCGATTTCTTTAATATAAATAAATAAATAAAAATAAATAAAACAAACTAAACAAAAAGCAACTATCAGCTGTTAAATGGGTTGTCAAATAAAGCAGTCTAAAAAAACATCCTTTATTTTCTAAAGGATTAAATGTGTAATTGTATCAACTATCGTAAAGATAGACATATCGTTTATATATCGGAAACGATTCGTTTTTTGTTTTGTTTAAAGGGGAGCTTCTTGTGGTTGAAAAATATATATGTATATATATATATATTTTTATATATACGCATAGTACATAATAAAAGCGTGGGAAAATCCAGTTAGATAGGGGAACGCGTTTTGGATTGTCCCGTTCAATACTTTTCTGGTGGGATGATTTCTTTGTTTGACAATGAGTATAAAATGCAAACATTTTGGTTTAAACACGGGTTGTTCAGTTCAGTTTAGAAAATAATAAAAAAAAAGATAAAAGTTTGTCAGTAAGGCAGTAAGTCCGTAAAAAGAATTAAATCTGAGTGAATTTATTGGTACAAAAAAAAAAATATTATAAAATAAAATATAATTGGATTGATATAATCAAAAATTCGTGATTTTTGAAATTAATTAAATAAGTATTATTAAGTTGTTGGACAATGAATTAAGACAATAAAATCCAAAACAAAACGTTAAAATAAAATAAGTGATCCATTTTAGTGTTAAGAAAACTTGTCTTAAAACTAAAATTATTAAAAACCAAAAACTATATTAAATAATTTTTTTTTTGAATTATGTAATTTATTAATTACTAACTGTAATTCTATTGATCAGTTCGACCACCTGTTTGGGGTTTATTCTTAGTTTATAAAAAATTAATATTTTAAAAATTAAATTGATATTTTCAAAAACAAAACAAAAAAATTTATTTTTTATTTGTTCTAAATAAAGAGGAAAAACCTGATTCCAAATCATCAGTTCGGTTTTCGCAACCAACACTCAACATTAGATCAAGTACACAGAATAACTAATATTATTGAAAGAGCATTAGAGGAGAAAAAAGTCTGCTCAACGATATTCTTAAACGTTGCACAGGCCTTTGATAAAGTTTGGCACGAAGGACTTAACTATAAGTTAAGAACTGTACTACCAATGCAATTCACTACAATATTAGAATCATACTTGAAAGATAGATTCTTTAGAGTAAAATTAGACGATTCCTATTCTGAATTGAAAGAAATCAAGGCAGGAGTACCGCAGGGCAGTGTATTAGGTCCTGTCCTATACCTATTGTACACTAATGATCTCCCTGTATTAGAAAACAACACTGTGGCGACATTTGGTAATGACACGGCAATCTTAGCTGTTGGAGATAGCAACGAAGAATCAACTCATAGTTTACAGTTAGCTATTATTCAAATACATAACTGGACCAAAAGATGGCGAATTAAACTTAACGAAACTAAATCAGTTCACATCAATTTTACAAACAAACGACTCGAACATATTCCGGTTACAATTAATCAAGAAATAATACCGTATGCCAACACGGCTAAGTATCTTGGCATGACACTAGATGCAAAACTACGATGGAAAGCACACGTCAAAAAGAAAAGTGAAGAACTGGGGCTTAAATATAGAAAGATGTATTGGCTGATAGGAAGGAGCTCCGCTCTATCAACATACAACAAACTTCTATTATATAAACAAATATTAAAACCGGTTTGGACTTATGGTATCCAACTTTGGGGTTGTACCAAACAGAGCAACGTGGAAATCATCCAAAGATTTCAAAACAAAGTATTAAGGAACATCGTTGATGCACCATGGTATGTTAGAAACAGAGACCTCCATAGGGACCTTAAAGTGGACACTGTTTCAAAGGAAATCCAAAAAAATGCAGTGAGACATAGGCAAAGGCTCGAACAACATGTTAACACTGAGGCAACTAAGCTGTTAAACAACACAGATATTGTACGCAGGCTCAAACGAACTAAACCTTTTGAGCTGGTGTAATTGCTAGTGTAAACAGCGTAATGCTGATGTAAAATCCACAATAACGATGTGGTTTAATTCAATTTATCAGACACTATGGAACACCAGTGGGAAGAAGCCATAGATTAATACAACATAGTAAATTAAGTTAGAATAAAATTGCTCATTAGTCCAGGTGACTAGATTGTAATAATTGTTTATTTAAAATATTTAAATAAAATTGAAAAAAAAAAAGAAAAAAAAAAAAATTCGTTCTAAATATTAAGTTGTACGTGATTTAATAATAATAAAAATAAAAAAATAAAAACTGTTACGGGAATGATCAAGTGAATATTAAAAATTTTAAAAAGTGTTCTAAATAACTTATTTTTATTTAATGGACATAAAATTAAATAATTAAGTTAGAAAAATCAATAAACATTAAATATATATATTATTAATAAAAAATCAAAAATATTGGAGTCATTGCGCGGTCATAATTTTAAGTTAAGTTTTTTTTTAATTTTATACTATATATTTTTTTTTTGTTGTAATTATTATTAATTAAATTAAAAAAATTAGCTTTAATTTTTTTTTTAATATAGTCCATTATTTTCTCTAGTTCATTTTCTCAATTTATCTTTAAATTTTTTTTTTCCTCGGGTTAGTGAAAATAATGAATTATCAATGGCGTCATATTAGAATTAAGTTATCAAAATAATTAGAAGTTTTAATTTTTCCTTTATAACTCTTAGTTATAATATTATTTGATTATTAGTTTATTTTTTTTTTTTGATATAATATGGTCGATAATTTTTTTTTAATAATTAAATAATTTGTTTATAAAAGTGGAATTATTTACTAAATTTTGAGTTTTCATTAATTTATTTATTTTTTTTGGTTTGGTTTTGCTTTTGCGTTTGGTTTTTTTTGTGTTTCTAAATTTCATTGCAATTTTCTAATTCGGGTTGATATTGTTCTCTGTGCAATGAGAAGCTAAAAGCTTTTAGTGGAGATGATGTGAGGTAAGTATTAGTCATGGTGAGTTTATAGTCTGTCGTCCCCTTCCTTTACTCGCTTCCTAATTTCCCTTCCCGCGGTCTAGCAAGGTTCACAAATACTTTGGAAAAACCCACCCCATTACCCTGAGCTCTAGCCAGCCTAAGTCGACCGCTCCAGAGTTTATTTGTGAACATAATATTCTGAAAATGGTTGGTGATTACCTATTTCATTTATTTTGACCAAAACTATATTGCACAAAATATAAAAAAACGATTCACCGGTGGCAAACCGTTACATAATATAATTAAAAAAACGATAATTGCGAGTAAAATTATAGAGCCAATCATTTTTTAAGACGAAAAATTACATTCGGCAAATTTAGAAAAATTATTTATAACTGAAATAAAACAAACTATTCAAAATAAAATGAGCATAAAAGCCATTCAAATCCATCTTCATCTACTAATTTGTTTACCTACTGTATATAAATCTGCACAAATCCATACGGATAGCGTTTTGTTGTTTCTCCAAAAAAAAAATTTATTTTATGAGATTAAAAATCATGGTTGCAGAGTTGAAACGAAATTCGTGATAACGATGATAATAATGATGTCGTTAAATATCACCTAATTTGTAAAAATTTATTCAAAATTTCTTAGAAAATCATGCCAATTCTCAAATAAATACATAAGAGTATTGGTCAAAAATGGGTTATGGTGAAGGTCACTGGTACAAAGGTAATAAAGTAAACGTCAATCAAACCGACTGACGTTGCAATGTGATAATAAATCAATAACGAAAAATATATTACTAATATTTAATATATTAGAAATTATGGGTTTTAATTTATTAAATAATGAATTTTATTTTTATTTTTTTACAATAACAACAACTTTAAATATACTACTTTTATTAGTTAAAATTATTTAAGTTAAAAGAAGGTGGGAAAAGTTATTTTGAAAGCAATAATATAGGTTTACATATAACTCAATACTCAAGCTGAAATTTGTTTGATGGGAAATCGTTATTTACCCAGAAACCCCCATAGAACAGGCGAAGACAATATGTATTAACTTCGAACATGAATATAAATCCCAATATACCAACAACGGATAAAACGTAATTAACAAAATGAACATGGCTACTTATCGTATATCGCTGCCATCTTTACATTTTTTTGATCAGACAACTATAGCGGCAAAGTATAAATATAACATTGAACAAAGTAAACAGAGCAATAATAAAAACGATAAATAGTGAAAATTAAAAGTTTATTGATCAAAGATTGTTTATAATCCAATCAAAAAATTTAATTACATCCGTAAATAACACCATTTGTGTTACATCGCATCGATTCGTATTTGTTATTGCAGGACCCACCGACACTATCCCACGAATATACCATTGTGACTCGTGCTCAAATATCATGCCACCACCAGAATCTCCGGAGCACACATTCGTGCCATTCTGAGATCCTGCGCAATAGTTTTTGTCGTTCAAAAAATTGTGAAAAAAAACTCGATTACTCTTGCGACACGCGCTATTAGTGCGTATTGGAAGGGTTGCATGAAGTAATATATCAGAAGGTTGGCTGTGTTCATCATGTCCCCATCCTGTCACTGTTCCAGCTATCATATTGTTGTAGTTTAAATTATTACTGACACATATTGGCCGTATAAAATTCGAAAATTCTATTGGCTTATTCAATTTTATTATCGCTATATCATTTTCAAGATAATCACGATTATATTCTTCATGTACCGTTATCGTTTGTACATAATTCTGATGATTAACTGTATATTCACTTAAATTATGAATTCCCGCCACAATAATTAATCGATTAGCTGGCAGTACACCATTCTCATTTATTACACAATGGGCTGCCGTCAATATCGCTAGATTATTTATTAAGGTTCCGCCACAAATATAGTTTTGAGTGTTTTGTCTACCACCGTCCATCCGATATAAAGCGACATGCCAAGGATATTCACCATGATATGCTTCTAGGCCATAAGTTATGCGTGAACTTAAAGTAATATTGCGTTGACCACATTCAAATTGCGTTACAACATCTGTACGATTCTGCATTGCGAAGCAAAGAGGAAACATTCATAGTATCAGTTATATTTGAAAATAAATTAACTTACTGGCCAAACAATTGATTCAATCCACGGAATGAAACTGCTAACTTTACTTCCCCAGATCATTGTCATCCCATCTACTCGATTTTGTTTCAAAATTAAATAAACACCGAAAACATAAGTTCGGTTTTGAACTATTATCTCGATTGGACTACCCCGTCCCTACAAAAGCATTAGAAATATGTTTTAAGATGTGTTATGGATATCAAAAAGTCGTGCTTACAAAAAATTCATGCCTTGCACTAGTATTCATACAAAATTCCCAATGATTATCAAGAAGCACGAAATGTTCATTCGAAATTACAGTACACTCATCATTTATAATTATATTTCCTGTTATGAATTGCATTGTTGAATTCCAAATTTCTAACGCAATCCCATATGCCTCATGTGCATACATCGAGCTTCTATTGAATGTTCGAAACGTAGTATCTGTCCATAGGCAGGCGGGCCGGAAAATTGATCTGCAATTATAGTATGGAATGCTCTCGTTCAGCTGAACTAACCTGATGTTATTGGCACCACCATATTTTAAATATTTAAATAGACGTTTGATGCTAAATAGTTGACTATCTGTGTATTCTTCTCCGACTACTTTTAATTTTCGGACTCTTAAATCTCGCAAAGACAATGCTGTCTGTCTCACACACAAATGACCTGTCATCACAAAATTTTCACTAATTAATGTTCCAGCGCAATGAGATATTTCAATGTCTGAGGTGATATTAATAAATTCCATCAAATGTGGATGTCGAGACCGTGGATCGGTGTTTAAAAATGATGCTTCGCCACATTCTAAAACAAGATTAATATAATTTATTTGGGATGTATATATACTTCAGCAATTTACTTAATTCACTGATTTGTTGGCCAATTACACAATCGATCACTATAATCACGTACAACAATTTAATATATTTAGTTTTCATATTTTAGCAGACAAATTACAACTCACTGAGTAATATTGTTCAGCCTATCATTTTATTCATTGTAACAAAATTGTTTTATTTTTGAAGATTAACTAACAATCAGAGTTCACCGAGTTCAAATTAAATTTTATGATAAAGTATATAGAAAAAATTTCCAATTACGGCGTAATATGATGGTGATAGCAATAATGATTTTTGACGAGCTATTGAGTAATTTTACATATTTTACAGCAAGATCTAATATTAAAGTTATCTTATAAAATCAAGTTGCTCACTTTAATAATTAAATATAACTATCACTCAGTATTTTGATGCTAAATTCACAAACTATATTGTTAAAATATTGAGCAACTCATAATTTTTATTTATTTAGATAATGCCTCAGTTCAATTTTCAAATATTATTGAGCTACTAAATGATTAGAATATAATTTTACATCAAATTAAGTCTGCATTCTTTTATTCTTGGACAATTCACTGATTTATATAAAAAAAAATTTAGTAGGAAAGAAGAGGAGCCAATAATACGACTCAAATTCAATGTAATAATTTTTATTTTTATGAATTCATGGCAAAAAATTGACTTACTATTAACAAATCCCAGGAACCTTCTCAGTCAGAGTCAGTCAATCAATCGACCTTGTCGAATATAAATCTTTAATAAAATTTTAATTATTTAATTTAATTTTCGTGATCACAATATAATTGAGGTCAATCGAATTTTTATTATTATTTATTATCAAGAGATCATCTTACACTATATACAAAAAGGTGTTATTTTAAAAGGTGTGTCAAACACTAAGATTTTGTAATGCTATATAATCGATCATAATTATATACGCCGACGAGAAATATGATCTTAACTGTTTTGATTTAACATCAATCATCTACCTAATTAACATGCGCTAATATTAAATCAGTGTTGTTAGTAATTCCGCGCAGACATAAGAGCTAATAAATCGAAAGTTAAATCATTTCGTTCCCCACTTTTGTAAGTAACCAAAATTTGTTTTTGTTTTCGGATATTGTTTCCACTATAATATAATTACAATATCTTTGTATCTCTTTCATTACAGTACGACGACGTTGCTTGAGTGCAGTTTGAGTCTTTTTTTCGTTTATTACTTTAAAATTATTATTAGTTTTTGTTTAAGTGGTAAGAGAAAAAGCTTTTATGTTAAGTTAAAAAAAAAAACTATCTTGACATACGATTCAAGTTAATCATCAGTTAGTTTATAATTTTAGACAGAAGCGTACGGACGTATTTTGTGCTCACGTGTGTATATGAACTGTTCGGTTATTTTATAGTGACTATATTTATATAATATTTAGTGACTTAGTGCATTATTTGAGTGAAATATATTATTGAGTGTTTTTTTTTACTTTAAAAAATAAAAATAATGAAGTGTTACACATTAATTTGTTTACTCATACCTACCGTACTAAGTTGGAAACCAATTTCGGGACCAACCTCATTTAGTATAACACAATCCCATCCTGCCCTACCGCGTCCACAAAAACTAATTGGAAAACTGCCTGGTCCGTCACTTGATACGGTCGCAACATATCACAATGGAAATTCATTTTTAGAGGAAAATGCACAAGGTCACGAGGATACATTGTTCCAGAGTAATACCGAAGGACGGATATTATCTGCCAAACCATACTACCAGAATCAAATTTATGATAGTATAGCGCCAACGGTATCGACTGTATTGACCGGATTGGCCGGAATTGGTGGCGTACGTATATACATATATGTTTATAATAATTAATTAAGAATAATTTCTTTTAAAAAAAATTGTAAAATCGACCAGACACAAAAAATTTCTTTTCACATCTTTTGTCTTATATACAAAAATTAAACATTCACCTCTATTTCAATTTTGTTTTTGTCTAAATTTAATTAATTTAAAATAAAACAAATTCAATTTGTTTAAAAAGTTTTTTGTGGAGAAAACAAAAAAAAACGTTAATTAATTTTCACTGTGGATTATATTATGCTCAAACTGAAAATCATAAATAAGTTTAGCGCTCTTTTTAGTGGAAATACAATTTCATAAAACCTTGATAAATATCATGGTCAAATGTTTTAAATATCAAACACTTACTTGCTACATACAGCCTTCACCTTAAAATTTATTGTTGTTAAGTATAGTTTGAACTTACCTAAAATGAAAAAAAAAGTTAAATGGTTAGTAATAGTTGTGTCAAAAATATCATTAAATATTGGTAAAAACTGAGTATAGAATTTTGTACGATTCCGTACGAGTATGATCCACACTTTTTTTTAAAGAAATTCCTAGTTAATGTTAAATCTGGTAATTTTTTGAAACGACTGTTTTGGTTGTCGCTTTGGTATTTGGTCCAGTGACCATTGATAGGCCACGATAAGCATATGTTCCACATGTATTCACACTCAAACGCCAATGAATTCCACATTTTTTTAACAAGATTCTCAAAATCTGACAGTAACCTCTAGTTCCGCACAGCATATAGCTGCTCTTTTAAAGCTAGTTAAAAATCTAAAAGAGTATGTGAAGTTCAGCCATCGAGCTAGTTTTTTCATTATCTACAATAATTGACACAAAGTTTGTGTTTAATTCGATATTCTGGTAGATCCAAATAAAAATTTGACTCAAATGTAATTTAGAGAACATGGAAACAAAATCTAAATCCATATGTAGTGTTTTGAATAAGAGAAATATTCAATACTGATTATGTTCCACAAATTTAAATATTTGATTAAAAATATATAGCTTTCACTGAATGCAATAAAATTTAATTTACAAAATTTAACTACATACATACATAATTCATCAATTACCGAAAGACATCACAAGAGTACAAATATGTGCGGCCGATACGATAAATTCGGCACGTTTACGTAAAGTACCAATTACACCAAGCAAAACAAATCATCATCATCGTCTTATAAACTAATCGACCGATAGTTAGCCGCTATACGTAAAGAAATAAAACAAACAAAAAAATCGATAATATCCCAATTTTCTCTTTCATTTGTTTTCTTAAACCATAATTTTATAGAAAAACTGATAAGAAATCCGATCCAAATTGCTATAATAACAATAATAATAGCGGAGAAATTTATTGTAAAATCGCTATAAATCGCTGAGACTGTCAAATCGAAATTCAATTTTTCTATCTACATAATGCAATCATTTGTTTGGCGGATTAAATTTATTTGTTTATTAATTTTTGTAGTGAAACTATTAATCTGAGCAGATTTTAGTTGTATATCGATTATAAAACAATGGGGAACTGATTAAAGCAAGCGCACGCTTATCAATCAATGAAAAATGTTGCAGTTTAGAAATCAATTTACATTTTTTACTTCATGCTGCGCATTTCCGCATATATACTTACATATACTTCTATTGTTTTACACTCTCAACAGATATAACATTGAACTATCTGTTATTTATGAGTTTATTATATAAAATGAGTCAAAATAGCACGTGAAATTGTATATTATGTGCGGTGTGTCATATGGGGATGTGAAACTGTTACTGTTATAAATATTTATAATAAGAAATAGTTGAGTGATGATAAGTGGTTTGATAAAATGATATTGAAAGTTTTAATAAATATTAACGAATAAGTTTTGTAGTGGAACCTATTTAACGTATCTTTGATGATATAAACCGTCTAGTTTTCTCGTCGTTTCTTATAATTAAGTTTAACATTCTTAATGGAATTTTGTGTTATTTATTCAAAAAAATTATTTGTGGAACATATGTTGAACGTATTTATTGTAGCTCTAAGGGGTTCGTAAATTTTCATAATATACTTTAATCTTAGTTTATTTTATTTAATGTCTCCCATTTTGTCATCAATTTAATTTTCGTTGGAATCTTCGCTGAATTTAATCAAATTTTATTAAATCGAATTTTTTGAGATAAAAAGACTAATTTATAATGAATTAAATGCAAATATATTAAGATCCACAGCCTATGTTGAACAACCAAGAAATTTGTAAAAAAATTAAAATGCATTTTTAATTTTATCCATTTTAAAGTGAAATAAGTTAATCATATTGCTACATCAAACCTTTATTGAAAATAGGTTCCACAATTCAATTCAACATACGTTAACATGTACCTTCATACATCCCCACACATCCTGGCATTTCATTAAATTTGTTTGGTTTAAAAACATTAGACTCACGAGAAATTCATACGTTGCTACGTGTTCTATAAAAGAAAAGCACAAATCTGAACATAAGTTCCAACATCCTATACTATATTAGAGGTTTGGCAAAATAATAATTATGGGTTTGACCAATGATAATTTCGAGGCTGGAAGTTTAAAGTCTATCAGAATATAGTTTCAGATTTGTAGAAATCTTTTTCTATTTGGCCCTTGATACAAACTAAGTTAATAATATTTTAAATGGAATAATAAAATTAAGAGCAACGCACCTAGCAACTAGTGCCAGTAAAATAAATGTGTACTAATCAAAAAATATCTGGTCAAACTTCGGGTTAAACTGTATCCCACTAGCGTCCACTGTTTTGTTTAAGAGTTCATTTCAGAATTATATTGAATATATAATACAAAATCTAGTCCAGTGTCAAAAAGATATTTTGGTTTATGTAGTGAATATCTTATATTAGTTGATTAGTAAAGTTTAGACCACCATTTTACAATGAGTGTTAACTCCGAGCAAATGGTGCAGAGGCTAAAGCTGCGACGTTTGGATCGGGAGGTACCAGGTTCGAATCCCAACAGAGAGGCCGGATGCAAAAGGAATTTTTCATCTCCCGATTACGATCGGTGATTAAATTGAAAACATCTATGACCATGTTCATGTTAGTACAGGCTAGCATGGAGCTATGCAGTGTGCAAGATAGCCAATTAAAAGATGGATCTGTAGCTGTCTACAAAGCCAGGGGATCCTGTTTAGCTTTCGAAGGACAATAAATCCACTAGCCGAACAGTCTCTAATTAATGTATGTGTTGGTATTTATTTAAAAAAAAAAAAAAACTCAGTTACAACTATATCAGCCAGGCTCTAAAATTGCTGCACATTTTCATTTAAATAAATTATTTTAACGAACATCAATTACCGGATCCAAATTTTCTAATTCTATCGTTTGTCCCAAGCAATGTAACTTTCACGGTCTGAGCAGAAAACATAATAACTAATGAGCTAACATGAAATAGTTCATTATTCTTAAATTTGCTGCCATCTATTGAGCAAAAGATAACATACTATAATTATTAAGATTTTAAGGCGCATTATAAAATAGTCAAAACCTACTTATAAGATGAAATCTGGCTGTTTACTTATTTTGCGAAAAACAACTCGAAAAGCTATACGTCTCAAATTAAGAAATTTGTATCTATTTCTATGTGAAGATGTACTGATACTTCCTATTCGAATGGTGCCGTTTGCTGTTATTTGGATTTTTTTTTGGAAATTATAAAACTAAATATACCTTTAGGGAATATGCTACAATCTATTGAGCAATAGGTTAACTATATAAAAAGCAAAACAATAAACTTATATTAGTAGTATTTCTGATGGGCAGCGAGATTCGAGATTTGAGACTACATATTTAATATTTTATTCGCCAGAGTTTTTTTTTATAGAAATTAATTAAACCTAAAATTCTGACTGAATTAATAAAATTAAAAAAGGGTATTTCAAAATTTAGAGAAAAAAACATCCGACAATTACTACGCCGGCTGTGCACAATGGAATGGCTGTTATAAATAAGTCTATTAAAATTTAAACTTCCACTTTCTTATTTATATATATGTATGTATATACATAATATGTATTTATTCAAAATAAATTTGCCAGTTTAATACCCCATCGCCCATATACATCTTAAAATATTGTAAAATTTGTCGATCAATACGCGCCTACATCTTTTCGGCTCTAATCACAAAATATAATCACCAACAAAAAAAGTTATATTTCTTCAAGGTAACATGATGGATTTTTCTTATAATATTTATATACGAGTACCACCACCATATAGAGAGATATGTATTCTATATATATATACATAATATACAAACGAAAGTGTATAGAGAAAACCCCAAGACAAAAACAAAATTATCGCCTTAAATCATTTTTCTACAACCTTGTGTATATGTAGTCTGATTATCACAGTTAGTTAAGCTCGTATATACATTTAGATAAACATAATTGACTTTGACATTGACATTCGGCGGCGAATCGAACGGAATACATCTTGAAGATTTATGTGGAAGAGATTGGAGATTTGGTTTTTTTTTTCAACCCGTGACTTCCGGTTATGAAAATTGTTAATTTTTGTGTAGGTAAAAAATCTGTTATGGATTTCACTTTTTTCTATATAATACATTGTTGTGTGCCCCAGTTGTACACAGACCGATGCTAATTTTTGTTAAATTTTTTTGAATTTGCTTCGTTTGGAATCATTCCAAATGAAAGTGTAAATTTTGATTGAATGCCAATTTGGAATTTTTTTTTTGTTTTTTTCTTAATTACGGATTTTATTTAAGATTTAATTTTTTTTTTTTTGTGATACTTTCTAGGATTCATGCAGTGCCGATAAATTTGCATTGGATCACGAGGGTACTGTACAACTTGATGCATCGATACCATCGCTCGATCAATTTACATTATGCACATGGATGCGATTCACAAATCATTCGGGAGATCATGTTCTGTTTACATATTCAGGTAAATAAAACTGTGATACATTCACTATCATTTTTTGTGTGTACAAAAATGCAACTAAATGCTATTTATAAATAATTGACAATAACAACAAAAGAGAAAAACAATTGAATTGTGTGTATAATACGTATCAAACCTACATGTAAATTATCGCACTTTGTGCGAATAGAGCGCGAAATGCGCTAATTATCATCGCGCTAATTACATATGTGACAATCAAATAGTGGAAAATTAGTGAAAATTAATTGTTTTGAGTGCTGGTTGGGTATTTCCATGTTTTTTTTATGTAGGTACACGTGCACGATAGTTTGAATGCCACGCATCTCTCCACGTGGAGAGATGCGTGTCATTATCAATAATTTGAAACATAATGCAATTTTCATATGGTTCATGGTACGAGTGAGAGTAATAAACTTTCCGTCTGTAATTAGTGATAATTTATAATACTTATGAAGGTATATGATGTATTGACAATTAAATCCTGATAAATAGGTCAAAAATCGTATGCACATAGGTAAGGTAAGCACCATATTTTAACATACTCTTGATAAAACGTAAGAGCACTTACGAGTAGTTTATTTATGAGTACTTGCGATTGTCCCATTGGCATTCAACATTTTAAACATTCCGCGCAACGTTATAAATTGAGTTGAGTGCGAATCTCGACTAACTTCGTTATTATTATTATTATTTCTAATAGACGTCAGCTCAAAACCGATGGAATAGGCCGTGCCAATTTGACGATTGTAAAAGTAGGCTAAGGTCCTCTCGCGGAAAAAATGATTTTTAAAAATAACGATCCATTTGAAGTTTGTGTTGTTGTTTTTGTATTCGAAATTAGGTGGCTGGTGTTTTTAAACGGCAATAGATATAGGTTTATTTTAAACCTCAAGTTTTATTTTTATTTTAAGCGTCAATGGATAGATAGTTTAATTTAGAAAAATTCCGCTACGTGGAATCCGTGATGCTCCAATCGTCAATTAGTTAAAAAAAATTGTTAAAAATGAAAATGTTGACACAAAATTCAAATGTCTATTTGTTTATTCACCACTCAACGCGTTAATAAATTGAAAAAATTGATTTTCCTGTCAAAATTAAAAAGGCCAATAAATAATACATCTGGATGAACAATATTAATCCAAAATTAAAACAATTTTTAAATTTTTATTAAATTTTATTGATTATTGTCTAAATTGTTCATGATCCAATTATAAAACATTGGCACATTTGTGAATATAACCATTTGGGTGATGTCAGACTGGCTTGAATTTGGCAGGGCAGGACCCACCGACACAATCCCATGAATGTACCATCGTGATTTCTTCTTAAATATCATACCACCTCCAGAATCCCCCGGGCAAACATTCGTCCCATTATCATATCCTGCACAGTAATTGTAATCGTTCAAATAAGTATTGAAAAAAATTCGATTGCTGTGACGACACTCAGTATTAGTGCGTATCGGAAGCATTGCTTGACGTAATACATCCGATAGCTGATTGCGTTCATCATTTCCCCAACCTGTTACCGTTCCCATCGTATTATTATTGTATCCCGTATTTTTGCCAATACATATCGGTTGAATATATTTTGAAAATATAATTGGGCCACTTAATTTTAATAGGGCTATATCATTTTCTAGATCATTTCTATTATATTCTTTATGTATCATAATCTTTTGTACAACATAATTTCGAGTATCAACTGTATATTCACTTAAATTATGTATTCCGGCCACAACAATTAATCGATTAGCTGGCAGTATACCAAGCTGATTGTTTACACAATGTGCCGCGGTTAGAATTGTACGATTATTTATTATAGTCCCACCGCAAATATATATTTGTCTATTTTGTCTACCACCTTCCAAACGATAAAGTGCTACGTGCCAAGGATATTCCCCATGATATGTTGGTAGGCCATGACTTATGAGTGGTTTATGTTTAATTTTTCGTTGTCCACATCTGAATTGCTTTACTACATCTGTATGGTTCTATGTATTACGGACAGAAGAAACATTTATTATAATCAGATATATGTACATTTTACTGAATTAACTCACAGGCCAGACAATTGATTCAATCCAAGGAATAAAATTGGTAACATTAGCTCCTAAGGTTAAGGTGTAAGATCCTTTAAAAAGATTTTGGGAAAACACTCCGAAAACATAATTTCGTTGCTTAATTTTTACTTCAATTGGACTACCCCAAGCCTACTAAAAATATATTATTGTATAAATCAGTAGCACATATACAAATTGCATGCTAATGCACTACGAATATAGCTTACAAGAAATTTTAACTCAACAGACGAATTCATACACATATACGAATGTTTATTAATACCATTAGGCAGCACTTTCGTACACTCGTCATCAGTCATTATATTTCCTGATATGGTTAACAAAGTTGAATTCCAAACTTTCGGACCATTTTCAGTCAATTCACGACCATAAACCGCGCCTCTATAGGACGAACGAACTATAGATTTTGCCCAAAGGCAAGCCGGTCGATAAATAGATGTTGTATTATGATACGGAATGGCCTTCGTCAGCTGGACCAATCCGATGTCATCAAAGCTAGTTAACGGTTCATAAGCAATTAAACGTTTAACAGCAAACAGTTGGCTATTGGAATATTGTTCTCCAACAATTTTTAATTTTCGAACTCTTATCTCGCCCGGAAATCGTGGCACAACTGATTTACATAGTGCACTTGTTAGTATAAAATTTTCACTAATTAATGTTCCAAAACAAAGCGAACGCTTTTCAATTGTTGACTCGATTCCAACAATTTCCATTAAATGTGGATGAAGAGAACTTGGATCGGTGAGCAGCGATGATGTTTCATCACATTCTAAATAAACAATTAAATCAATTTTCTTGATATATTTGAACACATGTAACTAATTAACTTACTCAATTCACTTATTCGTTTGGCAATTATACCGTTGAATACTAGAATCACGCACAAAAATTTAATATTTAACACGTTCATTTTTTAGCAGACAAATTAAAACTGATTGAGTAAAACTGTTAAAACTTATTATTTTGTTTTGGCGAATGGTTTATTTTTGGCAGATTAAAACCCAAGGTTCGTCAAGTTCAAATTTCATTAAGCGAAAAAATAAAAAATAATAAATCTTTGATGCAGAATCAAAAAAGTGTGATCATGATGGTGATAATAATATTATTCTATGGCTGCGGACAATACTCGGTAAATCAACTACTAAGGCTTAAGTCGATTTTGTTATTGAAATACATATTTTTGTTTATTTACTTACTTACTCAATCCGTAGATCATTAAAAAATGAACAACCAAAACGAAAATTAAAATAAAAAACGACTTTTACTCAAGTATTGGCCCCCAGGCTATATAGCCCAATTAAATTATATATATTACTGTAATTGAGCTACTAATAAAACTTACTTACTAAATCAATACAGATTTAAGTTTTAAGAATTTGTTTGTGGTTTTAGATAGTAATTTTAAAAAAAATTATTGAGACTGGAAAACCATTAGAATATTGAGCAACTGTTTATATTAAAGTAAATTAAAAGAATTATATGCCAAAACATGTACATGTATGCAGCAATGATTAATCCCCACTGTGGATAGGTCTGATTCAAACAGAGAATATTAAATATTTATGTACAGAGTGCAGTGTATAGGTTTATTTTGAGCAATTTAATGTACCTCTTGGCCGTAACCTTATATTAAAATAAAATGATGTAATATATATGTATATAGTTGCTCAGTTTTAACATTAAATATCTATTAAGCACATTTTGTACGCCAACCCTATATGTAAACTATAATTTTTCGCAACAAATCTAAAATTATTGAACATTGAGCTACTAAATTAATAGTAGCTTACTGAAGGCATCAGGAATGAGGCGTACATATACAATCATAACCAATTGACATAAAGTTAAGCCAAAAATTTAGAAAAGCTATTTTACTGTCAAACTTAACGCCTTCTGAACAGTTTCAATATAAAAATTGTAGGTCTTATCAATTGTATTTTGTACAGAAATAAATGGAAATCAGATACATTTGGATCCTTTATGACATGCTCAATGTATTGCACGAATTGAATTTGAATTTCTGTCAACCTTAATAGAAATGTTACATTATGACATAATCATGACAATAGAATAACACTTAAGGTATATGATAATTTACAGTTCAATATACAACCGATAGATGTCGTAATCTGGAAACTCAGCTGATCTATAATAGAATCATGTTGAAAATCAGAAAATCAAAAGCGGCAGCAACAATACTTTCATTGTTTTGTGTTAATTATTTAAAACTTATTTATGATTTTTTGGCACCGTGCCAATTTCTAAATATACACATTATTACGTTGACAAATGAGACAATTTGTCCTACATAAACATCAATGCTATAGTTTTAAAAAAAAGTGAAGGCGTTAATGAAATAATAAAATTTAAATTTTTATGTATAATTTATAATAGAAACATAATTCTTAACACGAAGTTAAATAAAAATATAAGTGCCATAGCCATCACAATATATGATCAAAGCAGCGCAGGTAAACATATTCAATTAGGCAAAATAGCGATATTTTTATCAGTTATGGCATAAATCACACTCATTTAGTACAAAACATTTCTTATAGTTTAAAATTTTAATATTTTGATTTTTGAGATTTTTTTCTCCATCAGCTGACCTTCCTATAAAAAAGTGCCTTCGTAGATTTAAACATAGAAAAATTCTAAAATGCCATATAGGTGGCGCTGTGTTCCTCACTACCCATAAATAAGTCAACGTCATAACGAAAGGTTGTGGTACATACAGCCTAGTTGAACCCACATATTCTGGACATTTATAAAATCTCATAGCCGAACAGAGTATGATGAAAGATTCTCGTCAGAGTCCCGACTTATGAGCCTTCAAAATTATGAAATTTTAAAACAAATAAACAATATAAAATAGCGACAGGATAAAAGTGAGTCAATAATTTCTTTATATCATTAATAAATAAATAAAAAGAACTATAATAAGACGACGTCCCTCTCTGACTCGTAATATTTTTTGTTTTACTTTTAAATTATGCTTATCGAAATGAATCTCAATTGATATGTGACATTAAAAATTTGAAAGAATATATCCTAAGACCTAGCTAAAGTAGAACCCAATTATTTGTAATAAGTTTATATTTTTTAAACCTGAAATTATAAATGTTTAACTTTAATTAGAACGTTGTTCATATTTCATAGTAATGACGTGTTAAAATACCAAACTATACGGAGACATCAATTTGGATTTAAAACAATAAAAATACCTTCATATATAATATCGATTTGAATGCAATCCTCCAGCTATGTTAAAAACCCGCCAAACACATCTATTGATACGATGTTTTTAAGGAATATTGAAATAATGTTTCAATTATAATTATATAACAAAAAAAAAATTAGGGCTTTTTTTTTATTTCATAACCATAATTTTTAATTTAATTTAATTTTTAACAAGTTTAAGAATTATTTCTTAAAATATCAAATTATATAAATTAAAATAACGTCCTAAGTTGTACCTTCATTTATTTTCTATTTATTAACAGTTTCAAATAGGTAATGTAATATAAAATTGTACAGATGGCGTGACATTGTTGAATGGTGCGTTTGGCCCAATTAGATGCCATTTTTACATAATTAAGGCTCCAAAGCTGCAATTTCATATCTTACTGTTGTCCCTTATCTCGTGAATCATTCTTGATTTGAAGAAAATTTTGGCGACCAATTAACGCCACCGTTTCGTGAAAACACGACCGCAAAAACTATAGTGAATGATGCCTCTTCCCATTGAAGGCCAATGTCCGGGTAATATGTACGCTACAAGATCTCTAAAAATGGCCTCGTTTCTGTTATAGATTTTTTTTTTTTGGATTAGAAATTCGGGTTAACTTGTGTATCTTCCCATCATGAAATGTCAAAGCTTATACTGAATGTTTATATCTCGATGTCAGATCAAACAACTAGAGAATCCGAACATTTTAGTTGGAGAACCTTGTATTGGTCCTAAATATTAATTATAAAGAAAGACGTGCTCTACGTCAACAAATAATTGTGTATTCTTGGGTATTCTGAACTAAATCAGTGGGAATTAATTGTAAAAAGAAATGAAAACAACGCTCTAACTTTTTATATATAATTTAATTTTTATTAATGGCGGATGACGACGTAATCCCACATAAAATCTCGGAGCCAATTAACATCATCGTTTCGTGAAATTACGCGTCAGAGGACTATTTATGCGATAATAGGGCTGAATGTAAGCTAAAATTATGAAAATGAAATGGACCACGAAAATTTTTATTCGAAATAAAATAAAAGCAACGCTCGAATTTTTATTTTTATTTTAATATTTAAAATTTCTACTTTAAATATATCGGTATTAAATATGATACCATCTATTGAGCGATAGACTAACTATATAAGAATAGCACAAAAAAATTAACTTTTAAGTTTTATAAGTTTTCATTGTTTAAATCGATGAACCGATGACAATACAGTATTGTCCATAAATCCATCCACATTATTGAACTGTGCATTGTCTAGCACTTATGTAAGAAAATTTTTCGTGTGTTTTACTATGTGAGTGCTTGAAAAGTCGATTAAAATCAGGAATCCAGTATTTTTAAATTTTAAAAAATTATAAAACATAATTAAATTAAATAACTAAATTATAAAAAATAAGATTTGAATTAGAATTTTTAGTCGACCTTGCAAAGCACTCATGTAACTTTGTTGAATGGTGCGTTTGGCCCAATTAGCTGCCATTATCGAGCAAATAGCGCAGTGGTTAAAGCTGCGACGGTTGGATCGGGTGGTACCGGGTTCTCGAGTCTCAACAGAGGCGAGATGCAAAATGGATTTTTCATCTCACGATTACGATCGGTGATTAAAATTGAAAACATTTATGACCCTCTGTTGGAATATGTAGAACTTATGTAATTTGGTATTGAAAATTTTATTTTATTTTATTATTATTTATGAATAGGAAATAGAAAAAAAAATTATCGATACCAAATTTTAGTTGAACTTTCGAAGCACTTACATAGTAATACACACAAAAAATTATCTAGCACTAATCCAAGACAATTTTTATTCTGTTTTACTATGTGAGTGTTGGAAAAGGTCAGCTAACAAATGGTATCGGGTAATATTGTTGTAAATCGTTTTGGCTTATTACGCCACTGGCTTGTGAGCTGCTGGTAGCCCGCACAGCTATTGCAAGGCACCTGCAAACGTTCGTATTAATTGCTCCTAGTACAAATAAAGTTCTCACCACTATAGTAATGTTCTGATTTCTTTTATGATGCATGAAATTCATAAAAGAAACCAGCAGAGAAGAACGGATACTCCACAGGCCAGAGATAATCTAAGACATAATTCTGTACTGGACAGGATTATCGTTAAGATTATCTTTGGCTCGTAGAGTATCGGTTCTTCTCTGCTGGTTTCTTTTATGATATTCATGCATATGTTTATACAGATTAAATTGCACAGTTGTAACTCAGTTTCTTTTAATCTAAGGAAATTGCGTGCACCATCGCAAACAAGTTTTTGTGCGATTCTACTTCTACGATTTTGTGCTTACTTTGTTAGAATCCTTTCTAGTAACCGACCGCGAGTTAGAGATCTTCGATATGAACAATGTCGTTGGGCCCACCTCGGGTCCTCCTTCAGGTCTAGCATCTGTGATCCCGCTATTGAACAGTAATTTAGCTTCCAGTTACGACTTTCGTTTTGGTTGTATCAGGGATGTAGTTTGGTTCCCATCCTCGAGTGCTTCCTTATCTTGTAATAATTATTATGACTTCTATGCTTGCGCTGAAACATATCAACTTACACCATAGCAAAGCTGCATCGTTTGAGCTTAAGTTGCTGCTTGCTAAATCGCAGGTAGACATTTCGGTAGTCTAATCCAGGAACCTTATCTGCTTGATGGTGAGGTTATTCTAGATTGGATCCTGTCGTTGGCAGAATCCTTTACAGGGGGTCGAATGATAGGATAAGAGCCCACGTGTTTATTTCTAACCATCTTAGTGCAACCCTAATTCACGAATATTGCTCAGCGGCTGTACTTGTTTCTCTCGAGAGAATGGTGGTAGCATCAGTGTATCTGCTTTACGATTCGGTCTCACGTCCTCCCTCATAACCTTTAGTGGTAAGATGCGATGCTAATGCTCATCATACGTAATGGCATAACACGAATATTATCTATAGGAGTTTATCTCTACTTAATTACCTGAGCACATCTGAGCGTGAAATCCATAACAAAGGTTGTGAGCCTACCTTTATCAATTCAATAAGGAGGGAAGTGATTGACATTAGTTTGTGCTCTATGTCGATTATCGATTTGATCTTCAATTGGAAGGTTACCAATGATATTCTCACCTCCGTCCATATAGGTGCATCTCGTTTAATATAAATCTTAGAAGACCTACTCTTAAACCTTATTGTAACAAGTAAGTTTACCTACTGGGAGTTGTTCTCTCTTTTGGAACCTCGGCTGGTTTCTTTGGGGGAGATATGTATATTCGACCGAGTACATTGAATTGCTAGCTTCATCTTTGACGACTACAGTCACCTTACCCTTCGAAAAATCTTGTTCTCTTATTACCAAGCAAAAATCTCAGACTCAGTGCAATGTTATCAATCATGATTATGTTTGCTGACGCTCAGCCCAATGGTACTGATTCACTCGACTGGGACTTAGCCTGTAGGCCTGTCACTCTGAACACCTTAGCTGGTGCATTTTCTTTCATAGAAATTTAATCAATTTTGATGAGGAAACAACACAGTCTCACTTAACTGAAATTGAGTTACGTCAAGAACAAATTGTAGCCATTATTTATTTACAATGTCTCATATTTACCATTAATCAACATAATTATATGTATAATAGAGTTAATAACACCACCGGCGTTGATAATTGCTTATATATACACTGATTAATTGCTTAAATTATATATTGATAATTGCCTGTATTATGTAAATTAATTGACATTTTTGCACATAATTTAATAAAACATTGAGTATGTAAAATTGCCTATAATTTTATAGATATATGCTATTACATAAACTACTTTGTTTACATTATATGTATACGCAACGACTTTCATCAACTCTCAATACAAGACTGATTTCACTTGCCGTGTTAATTACTATAAAAAAAAATACCAAAAAACAAACCTAATCAATTAATCCTAAATCCTTTCGATGGGAAAATATTCAATCAATGCCATCGTTTAACACAAAACCCCAACTAGTATATGCGTATAACCGCGTTGAGTAAATATATGTCGAAAAAAATATCGATTACCCTTCACATCCATATCTCCCGATATGTATAAATACACAGACAGAGCCGATATATGTATTATCTGTATAAACCAACAAAAAACAACAAAAATCTAAAAGATAACGAATAAAAGACGGTTAAAGATTAACGGCTTAAACGGAATTTTTTCTATAGTATGCCGCCTTCTCTCTAATATTTATCTAGGAAATTTCGAATCCTACCAATATCTAATCATAAATCTAAAAAGTATTTATTTACGTTATTGTTGTTGGTGGTGGAGGATACGATTTCGATCGATCTGTGGCTCATCCTTTGCCTATCGCTATCTAAATGTATATACCTATGTATACATACATACAAATATGTCTTTGTATATATACACCAAATCCACACATTATGTATTCTGTTCGGTCGTTTTGTTTTCATTGCTCCTTATCGACTTTCTAGATTTTCTCGATTAAATTGAGGAAACGAAAATTGTTGTTGTCATTTCTATATTGACGCACGATTCTATCACGTGCATATACATATACTCGTATATGTAAACGGCTTAACCCTGACGCAGTAAATAATCCCGAAATAAAAAACGCGACACGATAAGAACAACAACAAATAGTTTTTTTCCATAATTAAAAATTGAAAGTAATCAACTTCGATGGTTAAAGATTACAAAAAAAATATTAAAAAAAGAAAAGTGGTACGGAAGATGAAAATAAAGAAGAAGAAGTAAAGTCGAGGAAGAGTATTTTCTTATTTATTTATTTTTTTGCATTTAAATCAGCAGAACGAACGGGTAAATACAATAGCGACTTAATGTATGTACATATAATATCGAAAGAAAGGCACGGAGTAACGATTTTTCACTCCCTTTAGTATTGCTGTTGTGATTTTTAATGGTAATTCAAACAATAGAATTGTACGACGCGTGTATTCATCTACGTCACTAAGTGAATTAAATGATTACTCTAAATTAATAAAATGAAGTTCAAAAAGTGAGTGAAATTCCAAACGTAAACCACTCGAAACTGAGTGGAATTTAACGAACTTTATAATACAGAATTTGAAGTTATGGTTGAGTGAATATAAAAACTGCTCTAAAAAAATTAATCGATTATATTTGAGCCAGAACATACACGTTGAGCATAGTTTGACTGATGTTTGAGAATTGAAAATTCCTTTAGTAGAATTTGACAACAATTTGAAAGGTTGAATAGAAATGGATTAAATCAAAATTTGTGTAGAATTCAAATAAAATTTAAAAAACTTTGTATAATTTCGAATTTGAGTAAGGTGGAACTTTAATTGTTTTGAAATTCGACAATAATTTGAAAACAATTGAGTGAATTTAAATAAAACTAAATTTTCAACTCAGTGTATAAAAATTAGAGTTAACTCATTTTGTGAAACGTTAAAATTTGAGTTAAATATTTGAATTATATTTAAATTTAGCAGAATTTAGAAATGCGAAAAATTCAAAAGTCGGAATTGACTCTATCAGCATTTTTTTTTATTGAGTATAATTTCAGCTAATTTGAGTGGTACTCAGCTACAATTGAGGTCAAAGTAAATTTCGGTTTTGAATAAAATTCGAATTTTGAATTGAGTTTGAGTTCTGTGAGTGAACTTCTTGTTTTTGAAAGATATAAGAGCAATTTATTGTGTATGGATAGTTCAGAATGTCTACGAGCCAATACATCTTCCTATACTTCATGTTCAGCTCTTTTTGTTCTTTTTGACATGTTCTTTCCACCTCAACTTGGCATCCAGCGTCATGTCTAGATATTTCGCCGTATCTGCATAGGAAACTTGTTTAAAGTTGATTATGATTGGGATTATATTAGAAACATTTCTATTAGTAAAGTTCACATGCATAGATTTAGTTTCGTGCAGTTTTATTCTCGAATTTGTCGACTTTTGCAATTTGTTAGTAGCTTCTTCTACATTGTCCCCAACTGCCAAAATCGCAGTATCATCAGCATAAGTTGCTGTAGTTGCTTCTTCCATTGGTGGTATATCCTGAGTATACAGGAGGTACAAGACAGGGCTAAATACGCTACCTTGTGGTACTCCAGCTGAAATTTTCTTTAAGTCCGAGTATTCGTCTTCATATTTTACACGGAAATGTCTAACGGTTATGTAGTATTTCAGAGTTTCATAATATTGTTTGGGAAGGTCCCGCTTGAGCTTAAACTCCAATCCACTATGCCAAACTCGGTCACATGCTTAGAAAACGCTTGGACATATTTTTTTAGTTTCTAGTGTACGTTCTATAATATCTGTGTGATTCTATGGACTTGTTCTATAGTCGAGTGCTTTTCTCTAAATCCAAACAGATGATCAGGAGATTTTTCCATGATTAAATTTTGAATTTGCTCTTTTAGCTTTTGTAAAGATACACTTTGTATTTCAATCAGATCGTTTCAGTAGGTTAACATTTTCATCCGCAGTTTGCCTGGATAATGGTTGAAACGTTTCTTCTAGGTGTCTCGCAAACAAGTCAGCTTTTTGTATACCGCTTCTTAAGTACTTTCATTGCTTTCCATAAGAAATATTCGGTATCTTTTTGGCTAATAAGTGACGACAAATATGTACTTATTGATTCATTCTTAACTGTTCTGATCAGAGATTTCAACTTGTTACATAGGTTATTAAGAGTTTTATTTTCTTTGGTTCGATTTATTTGCCAAGTTTATCGAGCTTTACGCTTCTTTGCCACAAGCTCTCTAATTTCACGTGGATAGTTTTTACTTTTGATGTTATTTGCGTATTTGAAAGATGTACTCCTACTTTGCCACACAGCTTGTTTTATGTTTTCTATTAGCCTTTCTACTTCCTCTTCGACTTGTATGATATTCCTTATTGGTACTTGAAGATTGATGTTTTGTTCTAATAATTCTCGAAAAATTTTCCAATTGGTATTCTTATTAGACAGTCTCGCTGTGATTTCTTTTTTAATTATTGTTTCATTGACCGTCATAATAACAGCAGCAGGTCAGAAGTAAGCTCTTCATTATTTTTCAAACGAATATTGTTATCTGATATACCTTTTGTTAAATAAAAGTCTATATAAGATTCGGTGTTTAAATATGTTTAAAAGTAAGTTGGTGAGCCACCAGATTGAAAGTCACATTTTAATTTTTTTTTTCCTGCTTCAATAGTAACTCTGGAGCCCCAGTATGTGTTTTTCGCACTGAAGTTGCCACCAATGATAAAACAACCTCCCATGATGTTAAAAAGTTCTTCATAATCGTTTCTTTTCAGATTATGTCGTGATCACAGTATATGCCTGATATATTTATTTCTTTGTACTTTGTGCGAGTTTTGATAGTTGTAACTTGCATGGATTCACTTTCAAGTTTTAATTCTTCGTTGTGTTTTATCAAAACCATCTTAATAAATCAAGCCTCCATGTTCAAAACGAACTTTTATTAGTGAGTCTAAAATGACAAAAATAATCGCTCTCTTCTTTATATGGAGAGACATGATTTTCGTTTATAGAAATATTTGAATGAAAAGTAACTCAAAATTATAATTTTTTGAAATCAATTGAAACTATAAACATTGGTTTTCACCTGACTTGAAGGATTTTTCCGTGGGGTTTTCCATTTTATTGTATTAATTAAAGGAAAATAAGATACTTTATTCTCTAATAAAGCTCAAATAGAAATAGAATAAAAATTTGTAAGAAAGGGACATTGTGTACATAACCAACAAAATAATTTATTCCCATCAAACAAATAAACCAAAAGAAGAAAACATCAATGTTTTTTTTTTAAATGGAACAAACATAATGATCATAAATTCATAAAACAACGCAAAAAACGAGAAAAAATATATGAACACAATTTTTTATTTCATAGCAACAACAAAAAGTAATCGTATAAAAAATAATATTGAGAGCGTAATCAAATTATTCCTCTCCTAATCCTAATTGACATATTGTATATAAATTATGTAACCTTTTGTAACCTTCAAAACAAAACACAACATTTTATCATTTATTTGATCGATACGATCAAAATTTTTATTTTGGTTTAATGAGAAATTTCCCAGCGTTTATCCGATTAATCTCCTAAATTTTAATTTATCGTGGTTATCATAATTTTTATACATATTTTTCGATGTTTAGATTTTGAATCGAACTAGCTTATTTCTGTGTTGGAGTGAATGCAGTATATTGAAAGAGAGTATTAGAATATATCAGATATATATTTGTATATACAAATTTAAAAGCGCAAATAAATTAAATTAATGTCAATTTTATAATCATAAAAATTATGTTTAATTAATATAATTTCGAAAAATTACCCTGGCCATCACCTAATTCAATTCTTTATCTATTACTTTATGTAATAAAATATTAAAAGCTCTCACCATTAATAGTTGAACAATTCAAAATAAGTTTGTATGTTTTGCCATGGGATTGCATAGACTTCTTTGTAAATTACACATTTTTTGGTTAATTAAAAAAAGCTCGTTTGAAAATATCGCTCAACATGGAGGCTTTATATATTAAGATGGCTTTGGTTTTATATTCTCTTTAATAAGAATGGCAGATCCGCTTCTTGCTCCCTCTGATAGATCAATGGCATAGTCAAATCAGTACCCACGTATTCTGGCTTATGAGGAGTTAGTGAAATGGATTTCAGAGTTTAGACATATGTATATCAATTTTTTGTTTAAATTGAAATATTTCCAGCTCGGGAATGGGTTGGATCAGCCCATTCGCATTCCAAATTACTATTCTGAGCGTTTGTAAATTTATTTTTATTTTCTAGTCGCATTGGGTAACGATGATGATAAGTTTTCAAATGATCAAATATGAGTTTATTGGTTTTTTATTTAGAGCATCTATGAATTTCACGACATCTCTCAAAATTTGGCCGTCGTTGCTATCTTTTGATTTTGCCTCTTGACCTTGGGTCACCTGTGCATATGATTCTTTTCCTCTTAATTTATATTATTCCCGATTTGCCTGTCGATTGGTCGGGGCTTCACTAGCAGGGTTTCTACGATTTAGATCAGACTTTCTAGCGCGATTTCCTATATATTGTAATTCTTTAGCTACCTCACATCCACGGCAATTAGATGGATTAGTTTTCCCTTGCAGTTCCTATCTAATGTGCACGTGCTCGTAAGGTGGTTACCAGCACATTTAACGCATCCTGCCATACGCCGACAGTATCTTTGAGTATGTTTGTACCTAACATTTTTTGCATTGGCATTGCATCGGCAGTGACTTTTTCTTCACTGGTTTAATTTTGACTTTCATATTTTGAATTGCTCGAATATCATAAAGTTTTTGAATATTTTCCTCCTTGGCAAACGTTAGCATGAAAAGTGGTAGCCCGCGTTTTGTGAAGACACTGTTGCCTTTATCATCTATTTTTCTCTCTTTTTTAATTAAGTTTGCAATATCCTTATTGTCAAATTCGTTACTCTGCAGCTCGGCAATTATATCTTCACTCTCGAATGTTTGATGTAGTCCTCTAGCCATTTCCTGCTTGTCCTAATATGTATTCCACTGAATTTTTTGAGTATTAAGCTTCATAGAGAATTTTTTTATAAGTATCTGAGTTTGGAACATTTACCTTCCAAACATCATTATTTAGTGCTACTAGCTTGTAGTTCTTGTCCGTAATTGATGTCATCAAAGCCTTGATAGCCGGATAGTCTTTAATACCAACTATGTTTATTTGTGGAGGCTGTTTTTTTCTCTGTGTTAGTAATTTCATCGTTGCGCTGAGTAGTTGGTTTACTCGATTTTTTTTTCAATATCCAATTACATTCTTTTGCCACTTCCTCTACATCGGAAACTGTTATGTTGAATGTGGCGGTTTTTCTTGTGCTTCTTGATCCTAGTATCCACTGGGAGTTGGTTCCTATTTCTCTTCCGATTTCTTCTTCGTTTGTGTAATATCCATTACTCAGCTTTGAGACCATCTCTTCTAGGCTTTTTAATTGGTTATGAAGTGTACTTTTTTCGCTTTCAACATTTGAATTAGTTGTTGGTGAAGACAAAGTCAGATTAATATCTCTTATATAGAACTCATTTTATTAATAGTATGTGATCTTAAGATTTTGCTATCCCTATGAAAAAGATACTAATCATCCCTTGTTATGCTTGTATCAATATCTGTCCCACTGCGGAGACATTGTGGTCGTTTGATTTCGACGACTACACCGCACATTTTCCTGTATTCAGGCTCATCGTTGGTTTTTTGTTCACTGTATCCTTCCTCTAGCTAATTTCCTTCAAAATTATGAGTAGTAACTTCGATTTCATAGAAAGTTAAAATTTGAATTATATTTGGAAAGAATTATATTTAGGTACATAACTAAGCAGAATTTAGAAATTCAAATTCAAAAGTGTGAATCCAGTTGATGCAATCTATTAGCACTTTTAAAAATATTATATTTGAGTGGAATTCCAGCTAATTTGAGTGGTACTCGACTACAATTTGGACCAAAGTAAATTTCGTTGTTGAGTAAATATAACTTCAATTCGAATGTTGCCCAAAATCATATTAAATGCAACCTAAATAAATTTGAATAGGATTGAAATTGAGTGAATTGTTATAAACTTATAGAAGGATGGAATTTAGTTTTTGCAAAGTATAAATAAATAAATTTAAAATTTGAGATTAAAATATATTAAACATAAAATTTGAATTGAATTTTAAATGAATATTTTGAATAGCGTTCTTTAAATGTGAAACAATTTTAGAAGAATTTTAATTAAACTTTAAATAGACGTTGATAGTACACAAATTGAGTGATTTTTGAATTAATTTAAGAATTGAATGATTTTGAGCAGCATTCGAATAGGGATTGAAGAACATTTGAATTGAAATTGAGTGAATTTTTAATTGAATTTAGATAGAACTAAGGTTTTGTGTAGAATTGAAAAGTTTAAAATTTGAGTTAGATTCTATAAAAGGTAGAATGAAATTAGACGGGTACGATTTGTGCTGGACATAAAAACAAAAAAAAATTTCAGAATAATTGCGGAATTTGAGTAATTTAAATTTGAAAGATTTATTCGTTACAAAAGTTGAGTTGAAGTTGAACGGAATTTCAATAAATTTATATGTAGCTTAATTCTGATTTTTCTTAAAAAAGATAAATTTAAATTTGATTTCAATAAAGTTGCTTTCGAACAGAATACACGTGAACTTATAGAAACGGCTGTAAATTAGCAAATCGTTGACCTGTTTCCAGATAGTGGTGTCTGATTCTTTTACGCTATACAAACATTAACTTCATTATTTTGCTGATTCCACTAATACATACATAACTTCGCACACACATGTATACTTGGTTTTTCTCATACCGAATCTGTAACACAATCACACGCCAACTTAAATTTCACTGTTGAGGCTTAAAAAACCCAATTGTCTGTATATAATACTACGTATTACACAAAACTCAAACCACATACCATATACAATTTACGCAAAGCTGAAATATTAAAATTTATTTTGAGCTTACATATTTAGATAAATTCTAACCCACCCACAGTAATTTTTTTATTTTCATTTATTTTTTGTAATATCTTCTTGATTGTAAGATACCAAATCAAATCGTCGTTACTAAATCGGAAATGAAAAGTCTATATATATATATATATATATATATACGGTATATTGAACTGTAAATTGAAAAGAAATGAAAAGCTAACCTCGGCACAATACAAATTCATCGACAACCGCACTATACCAAAAATTTCTAAGAATTCCAATATTGTAGCTACATAACGAGAAGAATCAATAATGTTTACTTTGTAGCACAAAAAATCAATTTTTTTCGACTTATCAATATTCTTCTTCTTCTCCTTAAACTCCTTATACTCGTACTTATGCTTTTTTTCCAAATTATTTTTTTTTTTTGGTATATCATTGAGGTAAGTATTAATAAGAAGCTGGTAGGTAGAACATCACATTTATTTTTTGGTGTATATATGTGTTTGGTAACAATATTGATTTTCATCCACAATAAACGACGAATGAGCTTTCAGAAGAAGAGTATGAGAAAATAAATGCCTGACAGGTAAATGAAAAAGAAAAATTGTTTTTCTAATTATCTAGAAAAAGTTTTTTGCTTCTTAGAAGACAATCGCAATATTTGGTGAAATAATTTATAAATAAAAATTTTTTTTTTTTTGAAAATGCGGGCTTATCTGTTTATATATCATCCCGCGATTGTGTACAAAGATAACAGATCTTAGATTTATGGGAATCACGTAATTGATGCGTGCGCGCTTATTATATTCTTATATATGCGGGGTGTGAAGAAAAGGGTTTTACAAAAACAAAAAAATGTCATCTCTTGTCTCATTTTCACACCATCCCTCGTCGCTTGTTTTATCAATATTCAAAACAACAAACTTTTCGTGAAACCCTCAAACACAAAAAAAATGTTTAACAATTTTTCAAATTACCATTTTCTCATTAAATACATGTACATATATAGTTATATAGTTAGGGAGACGAATTTCAAATTCCCTTCTCTGTTTCTTTAATTTCCACCTTCTCCCCTGCACTCCCACCCCGATTTTTTATATATCAACGAATCATTGTAAATGATAATTATGTAAACTTTTAAGTTTAACCTAAAAAAAAATAAAGTCTTAAAGATGCGAGATACTTCTTCGTCATCTTTACGTTATTTGACTTTTTGTTTCTCATCATTTTCTCATGTTCAACCCCAAAAAAGACATTTAAGTGGATATAGCTGCTTAAAGTGTTTGGGAGAGAATGAGGTGAATTGAATAATATGTTTGTCGCGTTACATAAATATTATAACATTAAAACATAAAACAAAAACAAGAAAATTGGCATGGCTATGGGTGAATAAAGTCAATCACAATCCTAATAGTTGGGTGGTGGAAAATGGAAAATTGATATATAATAGTTAAGGTGACCAGACGTTCCACATTCGACGAAACAATTTTTGACGAAATCAAACGAATTTAAATTCAAGTTTTACAAAGAACCGTTTCATTGCCAACTAAATTCAATATTTGTCATCGAGTACTCGATTTGAATGTCTCAGTTACCAAAATGGTGTTGACCAAATAGCCAAAAAGTGTCATTTTTAAGGTCCTCGAATAAAAATCTATTGTTTCTGTTTTTTTAATCTACATTATAATAAAGCGTATAGGTCAAAAGTTTAGTGTTTCGATACAATCAAATCTGAAAACTGGTAGATAGGCAGCAGCGAAAAGTCAGGTCTAGCCAAATGTTAACACATAATTATTTATCAAATCATATCAAAACGTCGGTCCAATCCAAACCTTGGTTAGGTTAGGTTAGGTAAAGGTGGCCGTCCTAAAGGACTAGCATAGACACAAAATTGGTCTCTAGCTGTACCATATTCGAGCTACCTCCTCTTCACTCGTTGAACCATCCTGAGCTTACCAAGAAGCGTTGGAAGTCCGTGACATCGATCTTACTAAGACCCGTCAGGTCGTCCAAAGGGGAAATTTCCATAAATGTTGTTCTGCTGTACGCTAGACTAGGACAGGTGCACAGCAGATGGAGCACAGTTTCCTCCGCCACCTCATCACCGCAGCTGCGGCAGAAATCATGGGCAGTCTGCTCGCATGTACCCCGATAAGACAATGTCCCGTTACAGCTCCCACGACCATACCAATATAATGCCGTCCAAGCGATAACAGTTGGTTGGATCTGGACCGGTCAAGTCCAGGCCAGAAAAGCCTTTTCAGCTGGAAAAACACTGCAAAAGTCGGGAAGACGGAAAGAGAGGTTGACCCTAGTGCCTCACAGAATACCTCGAAGCCAACCCCTTTATCCTATTTAGAGCCATCCGTAAAGAAGCTTATCGCCTCATTGTCGATATAACCGTCTCATTCATCCAGTCCTCTCTGTTAGGAATCAGTTTGAAATCTCACCTCAACAGATGGCGAAGGGATAGTGAAGTCGGTAGTTTCCGGAATACCCCTGTTGTCCAAGGGAGATGAAAGAGAATGGAAATTCATAAGTAGGTGTGTTCCTGAGTGCCCCACTTACACACAAGCAGGCCGTTCTTTGGACTTTCATCAATAGTTTAAAGTTGGCCATAATTTTTAACGCCACCAAACAATAACCCCATACAGCAGTATAGGTTTGACCACTGATACGTATAGCCAGTGTACTATATGGGGTTGCCTCTTTTTCCAATGTCATTTTTACAGGAGTAGAGTGCTATAGTAGCTTTCTTTACTCTCTCTAAGATGTTTGGTTCCAGCTTAGCTTGCTGTCCAAAAGTATTCCGAGGTATATGGCTCTATCCGTAAAGATCAAGCGAGCCATTTAATATCGGAGGGTCACACTGAGGATGTTTGTGCTTCCTGGTAAAGAGGTTCAGCTCCGTTTTATGTGGGTTTGCGTTCAGTCGGCAACTCAAAAAGGTAGCTGGGTGCGCACTGCATGTGCTCACTCAGGGTACAAGGATATTTACCGAAGACCGCAATAGCAATATCATCCGAGTAGACAACCACAGCCTTCCCCTTACAGGTTTAGTCACAGGTCATTTATGACCATCTCCCCATATAATATATGGTATAACCCCACCTTGCAGTGTTCCTCTGCTCACGTCCTAAGCTGCCTTTGAAGATAACTTCCAGCCAGGGTAGGGTTAAGCCAATAGTTCGCTGGATAACCGCAGGGATAATGCCATCAGGTTATACCGACTTGAATGGCTTAAAACTGTTTATTGCCCATAGGATATTCCATCTATTTATTATATGACTTACGGGGTCTACACCCCTATTTATCGGGGATCTCTGCGGAGCTAGTACCGAGCACTCCGGGAAATGCGTTTCTAGTAGTAGCTTCAGAGATTCCTCACTACAAGTAGTCCATGGACCATCCGGTCGTTGTAGATAGCTCGGGATGGATGGACTAGAACATAGTACTTTGCGTAGCCTGACCGCTGCCGAGGACTCCTGTATATTACCACAGTAGAGCCTCCAGGCCCTTGTTTTGGCTGCTCTTAGCTCATACAATAATCCAAACCTAACTGAGAGGATACCTTAAAATGTTTGATGACAGTAGGAAAATGACACAGATGCGCAAAAATCAGAGTACCACACTACAGAGGTAATATGACGGTCAAAAAAACGCAGTCCATCTATCAAAATTTTACAACTATACGTATAAAATAAATGTTGAGTGGTATAATTGACTTTGAAAAGCCTATTCAATCATATGTACACGTATATAACGAGTCGACAGGGAAATTGCCTATATGTAACCACCGTAAACTACCAGCCCACATGTGGCATATTTAATTTAATTCACTGCACCATTAACGATATTTATAATAAAATATTTTTTGATTAATTTTCCAGAGTATATACGGCATTTATTTTCCCGCAGCACTCACACTACCGCGCGCACATTCGTTCAACATTCATTTGTAAACAAAAAAAATACTTTGTATGCGAACATGTATGAATAATAGACAACACACACACAACACAATGTTGTTGTGATTGATTATACCCCTAAATTATATCACAAATTAGTGTTGTTGATTAAAAAAAATAAAATAATTTTCTTGTATTTTCCTTTTTCTCAACAACAACAAAATTATAATACAACCTCCACACACACACGTATACCACTCTTAGCTATAAGAGCATTTTACTACCTTCCATTAACTTTTGTTCTACTTTCCGTCTCTAACCCCCTTGAGATGCCTATATAGTGTACGTGTTTTGTATGAACATCACATATGTAGGTTGAGTATATAATGGTACAAACCGACGTACATATCGTCGGCTACATTTTTAATTTATGCTTATGCATTCATAAATTTTATGTTCATTCCACAGTTGCCCAGTTGCAATAAATAAAATGTTGACCTAAAAGATTAATTTCATTTGCAATTTTTTTATTACAGTTGACGATGAACCACGCGAAATGCAGCTATGGATTGCAAATGCACGTGGCTCCAGTTATATATCGCTTGCCGTACATGGACAATCCCTATTCCGATTAAATTATCCATTCCGTATGCGTATGTGGCATCATGCATGCGCCTCATGGAATGGCAAAACGGGTGAATGGCAATTGTGGATTAAAGCGGAACGTGTTGGACGCGGTTTCCATAATCGAGTAAGTATAAAACATACATATATAACAAATAAAATTTATGACTGCGGAAATTAAAAGTGAAAGGATATAAAATATATGCAACAACCTGAAACATACATCCCGCATCTCTCGTTTACCTACATTTATATATACAAACCAAATTGGTATACAAATTTAAGCAGCAAACCAACCGCGGCGCGATTACTATAGTTTACGTATTGTTGTCAATGCATTTCACTCTATATAATTTCACAGACGATCGACCGCAAGAGGAAATGGAAAAACAACTTTTTTTCTTATTTAACATCGCCGTTATGTAAACATCACATAATATAACATATAATGAATTTTGTTCTCTCGTTTTTGTACAGCTGGTCAATTTTAAAATACGCCCACATGGCCAAGTATACGCTGGGGGCCAGTCAATAACTGGACACATTACAGAAAATCTACATGCGGAAATAACATTCGTGCAGCTCTATAAAATTGCATTGAGTGCCGGAAAAGCACATCGTGATCATAAACATCATCATGTACATCATTTCGATCATAATGGACCAGTTTCGGCCACTACCCCACCACCACCGCCACCATCACAACGTCCCCAATTGGTAAATCCGCTATTAGCGAATGGACAATTTCCAACACGGGTGCGTATTAATTTAGCCGGTGCCCAATCATCATCGGCCCCACCAATCGCTCTTCCTGTCCAAGGTCTACCATCGCAATTAGTCGGTGGTGTTGTGCCACAAGGAAATCAAGCCACCATAACAACACAATTCGTAAATGGGCAATATCATTCGGGAGGTCGTATCCTAACGGAACAATTACTCACCGGTAATTTACTACAACAAACTCAATTGCAACCAAACCAGCAACCACAATTCACATTCCCAAGTATTGGATTAGGATCACAATCAAATATTCAATTTATTGACACAACGCCATCAAAACATTTCTTATTTAAACGAGAGAAAAAAACTAAGAAACGTGAAACTGATAAAGATGTTTCGACGACCGACGATAGAAAAGTAGAAAAACGCGGATTAGTTCAACTCGGTGATGGATCGGTTATAGACGATTCGCTATTGGGTGGTGAACCATACGAATTCGATGGCCTAGCACAATTTGGTGATTCACAGTTTAAGGCACAATTAACCAAAATGATGAATATCGAGGATGAGATTAAAGCCCATGATCGAGAACCGGCCGAAGGTGAGGTTCAAGCTGTGATGGCGATTTGTTCTGCATGCGACCTAGAACCATTCGAAGGAGCACTCGTATTGGCGTGGAAGGATGCTCATGGCCGTCCAAATAATGCGTTACGCGCCAAAACAATGGGAGGATGTGGCAATTTTTAGGTTACATATACACGTTAAGTTTTAATTTATAAGCTCTAGTCTTTCCTATTTCCTCTCTCTTTCTCTTTCTGTCTTTCTTTCTGTCTCAGTTACCAATATTTATATTATATAAATAAGACGCCATTTTATAAAAACATTTATTGCTATCTCTTTCTTATATTATATGTATTTAAAATGTAATGTATTTTTGTAATAAAATGTAAAAAAATTTATGTCAAAGTGTTTACCTTGCTTTTATGAATATGCTGATGCTGGTACTCCGAGTCGAATTCCGGTTCACTAAAATAACTTTGATCTTGATCCCAATGACCACCAGTACCTACACCACCACCGCCTCCACCGCCGCCGCCGCCACCACCCATACCACTTTGCGGTAATGGTTGTGGCACACCTGGCCCACCGGGTAATACTTGTGGTGCCACCACTTCATTTGATTCGAATAGTCGCAGCACTGAACGATCACGTATTTCACGCAAATGTGATCGTACATCTTCGAGCTCGTAAAACATATCTTTACTCGCATCGTGTATATAAATTTTTACATTAGGTCCTTCTAAATAGGCCATTGTTAATTGGCGCGGGAATGAGCGCACAAATAGGGCACGCACTGTATCAATTGAGGTGATCTCGTTCGGCAGTAATGCACGTTTTGTTTCCGATCGATATTGTAAAAATACTAAACCTGTGGAATTGATAGATAGAAAAACATCACATCATATATATTGCTTATATGGACGACGTGACGATATGTAACCAACTCACCTAATGGCCGTTCTAAAGTTTTCGATGGCGTACGCACCACCGGCAATGATGATCGCTGTTTACCGCCACGCCGAAATCCGGTGCTCGCCGTTTCAACTTCAGACATAATGCCCGGATCATCGTCGAATAGTGGGCCTTGATTGACGGGCGTGTATCCACGTACGGGTGGTGTCTAAACATATATCACAAATTTAATTGGTTTTTGCGCATATTTGAAATTCATCATATATAAATTTATATCAAAAAGAAGAATTAGTGCATTTACCGCCAAAATAATAACAATATGCCATGCAGAAACCAAATAAAAAAATTTAAATAAATATAAACCAACAACATAAATAATTTTAGAAAAGAAGACACTCAAAAATCAAAAGAGAAAAAGAGATACATAATATAAAGTATAGAAAACAAAATGTAATATATGTATAACGACAAAATGGCCGACAAACATGCGATCAAAAAACAATATTAAGTTTGAAATTTTTTATTTATTTTTGTATTACATAAAATATTTAAAATGTATATTGTTTTTAACAATTTAAACTTATCGAAATATAAAAAAAATAATTGAATTATTTATAAAAAAATGATTTTGAGATGAATTAGTAGTGTGTTGCTAAATTAGATAACGAAATTTATAATCATATAATTGTTAGGTTAAAAATAATGATTGAAGCGAGTTAATTTTGTGTCTGAAATCATTAATAATCCTACCTCATCGTGGTTCTTAAAAATTGAATTTCAGTTTGAGTTCGACCAAATTCATTATTTAATTTTAAACATTTCACATAATCGAAACTTGAATAAGTCAAGCTCACCCTAAAATTACCACCTCAATTCGTGGCAGAATTCAAGATAGTCAAGTATATTAGTCTAATTATACGATCAGACATTCCACCAATTGACAATCGTTTAATTCATTTTATATTTACTAATCGGCCAAATTGAAAGACTGGAATTCACATGTTGGCTTTTCAAATTTTCAACAGTTGACGAGCTTATATGACAAAAAAACTGATAAAATGTTTGTTTATAAAATCAATTCTTTGGAATTTTAATTTGAAATCAAATCTCAATTGGAAGGAAGTTGCACTTTAGTTAGAAACAGCATTTAACAAATACAACAAATACACTAAAATTTATAATATTTTTATAAAACCTCTTTCGAATTTCGTAAAACACCGATTAAGAACCACATCTACAATTTACCTATACAATTTCGTTTGATTTTTCAAATTCATCTCAAAATTTTACATTTCATGCTAAAACAAAATAATAATTATAAAAGTATGATCTCTAATTTAATATATAATATATAAAAGTAAATTATAATTAATAAAATAAATCCTTTAAATATACTTATATATTATATATTATAGTACGTTCTATAATATAATTATGGCTACCATAATTATAAATAACTAACTTTTTAAATATAATTTTTATAAAATCATATACTTAAATGTGCGCTATAAAATATAAATTGCAATACAATAAAATAATATTTACGATACATCATTTAAATTACATTAACAATCTTGCATAAAAATAATGTTTCTTCGGGTAACTATCTATTTTTATAGATCTGTGATCAAAACATTAATTACCTTTTTACTTTTTTGTGTACGTGTCCCCATCTATAAATTTAATGTTGAAATAGAAAAAGAAAAAAGAAAAACAATGAAATTGTTCGATATTTTTGTTGTTTTATATTTTTATGTGGATAGATACAAATTTACACACAGATTGGTGCTGCCATCTACAAATAAATAGCTCAACTACGTAATAAACTACTACTTGCTTCGTGTGACCGAGTTATGTATTTTTTTTTTTTTTTTACTTTTTTCATTCTTTTGCTTGCATTACACTACGCTACTAAATTTTTTTGAAATTAAATTTCTGTGAAAAATACTACAACTTATTTTTACACCTTTCACCATTTATTATGTACTTAAAATTCTTATAAATTATAATATAATATATAAAAAATAAAAATTATTTATTTATTGCGTGCAGGAGGTCATTTTATGAATGAATATTTGGTATATAGCTGCTTGGTAAAGTTTAGTCACGCGATTTTTGGTTACTAAGAAAATATAACTTTTTTATAGCATTTGATCATAGTTTTGAAATGATCTCTAACCAGTTTGGACATTCAAATACAGCACCGAATTCTCTAGACTCAATTCAAAATATATTTATTTATTAATAACTGATATATTTATTTAAGATAACTGATGATGAATGCCTGGACTCATTTATATTTTGTAATCTAATAATAAATATAAATAAATATAATAATTTGTAATATAATACCCAACCATTTGGACTGGAACTATTAGATATGTTTAGAATATTGACGTAAGGTGTATTTTTACTTTTAGATCGTTTTACTAAAAACACGACCGTAAAGCTGCCGCACATGTTAATATTATCAAATGCATAAATTAGTAACCATCACGTGTGTGTATGTATAATAAATGACCCCACACCGCACCCACCATCATCAATGAATTATTAATATTAATTAAAACTACAAAACTAAATACTAAATTAAAATATAAAAATTAATGTTTAGTACACAAAAAAAATATTAGAACTTAGAATTAAAAGTTGTTTTTAGTACAATAAAATAAAATAAAATTAAGAACAAAAAAAAAAACAAAAAAGATAATTATTGTCTACTGCCACGCCACTGTTTTTTTTTATATGGTTTGGTTATGGTTTTACCTCAAGATCCATGGTACGCTGTGGTGGACCCTGTCCACCATAATGTAACGTGTCACCACCCAGTGTGTGACGTCTTGGATCCTCGCGTCGTGCTGTACGCCGTCGATCGTCTGTGGGTACTAGAAATATATTTATCAAAAAAATTCGATTAATTAAAATATTTTTGAATTTAGTAATTTATTTTATTTATAAAATTTAAACAATTTTTTTAAAGGAATTTGCGTCAATCCGTCGTCATATGTAACAACAGAACAGACATTGATTTTGGATGTATAGAAACGTATAATTTATGCACCCCGCGCGTTATTTTAATATATATGTATAATAGACACATCTGGTTCGATGTTTAATTTTAATTTTTGATTTATTATTTTTAATTCTTAGATTTAGAATTTTAATGGTGTTAATGTACTCGAATTTTGATTACAAATTGTGTAAATATTTTTCATATTTAAAAAAAAATATTTTCCGGGTAATAAAAACTACGTATCTGCTTGGCATGTGCGGAAATTGGTAAAAATAAAAGTTAATTTTGGAATATATTCATTATTCATAAAATTTGTCTCCAAGTTATTTCTCTTTTATCAAATTGCGCTAAAAGCTTTCTATATAAAGTTCCTCATTAGGTTTCTACACACACACAGATTATGCTGGGCCTATTGGCGCCAAAAAGTTTTCTTGTATTTTCTATAGTAACTAACTAATGCCAGTCGAATGGCAACAATAACATTTGCAGGCGCCCTTCTTAAATTCCCGAAAAATCAATGTTCAAATATAAGGAATTTCCAAATTTTCACGCAGCTCAAACAAAACCAAAAAAATGTAACTTCCATATAACCAAATCAAAATGAACAAAGATCGATCAATTTTATTTTATTTTCACATCGTTTCTATTTCTAATCCATATATGCATGTGGAGAACGTCTTTTGCACAACACCACTCACATCGAGCGATATAGAAAATACTCATAAATTTTCTGCTTCTTGAAAAAAAAAAAAAAATATGAAATAAAAATCTTCCCAAACAAACAATAAACATAAACATGAATTACATACATAAAAAAAAAATTGAAAATTTGTGTACATCCATCCATATCATATATATAGATATAGTGTGGGCGTACGACGGAAGGGAAGATGCGGAAGAAATCGACGAGAGGAGTAAAAGAAAATTGAATTTTCCCAATAATAATCATCATAACAAAGCAGCAGCAGCATACAGAACAATAAAATTGAGCAGCACAAACGAAATTTGTATATATGTAAAGTGAGGGAAAATACTAGTGAATACACGGAGCGGAGTTGGAAATATTTGTTATGCTTAACATATGTTTGCATATGTCGTTCCGATTTGGAAATTCAAAATACGGTTTTTATTTTATTTTATGTTTTGGGTTATATATGTATATGTCTGTAATTTTACATAAAATAGAAAAACCAAATAAAATGTGGGCATTACATACAACAAAAATGGTAGATAGGTACGTGAACGTGAGATCTATGTAGTTATGACGTATATCGTAGGTTGTTGATGCAATAATATGTTGTGCAAGGTTAAGGAATAGATCGTTTATAACTAAAAAGAGCTAATTGATTAGTACCTCAATTGCTTCTATAAATAGAAAAAAAAATTAGGCCAAAATCCTTTTGCTATAAAATACACTAATTAAATATTTTGTTTGTGGTTTAGGTTTTGAGCAACTCAAAATAATTTATTTACATAAAGACTCCCAGTCTTATTAATTTTACTTATTTAATTTTTCCTATTCAACTATTGAGCCATTACAGTGAACTACTGAATTTTATTTTTAGTGCAAGGCGTTGCGACATTAAAATAAATTTAGAAAGAATAAATATAAATAATAAGTTATTTTATTTGGCATGCACTCTATTGAGCTACTAATGAAACACTAGATCTGTATGGTCAGTTTAATTACAAGATCATTAAATATTATAAAACATAGCGGGTGCAACATTTGTGGATTAAAATCAGCGTTTTTACATTTACGGCATATTTAGCAAATCAACATATTTTTCGGTACAATTGACCAGTTTCCAATAAAGAAATTCTTTTAGATATATTATCTAAATTTATTGTAATAATTTACTATGTCGATAGTAAATTATTACAATAAATTTAGATAATATATCTAAAAGAATTTCTTTATAAATATTCAGCTATTAAAACATAATGTTGACCTATAGGTATAGCCGAATCGATCAAATCTATTTACTATTATAGTATCTCAATGTTATTTCTCATTTCTGAAGAATGTTTTAAATTTAACACACTAATAAATTTTAAAAATTGTTTATTGTTCAATCTACAAATTTAAACTGGGCATGGTTCATCGAGATAAGGTAGAAAATAAATTCTAATTACGCAGCATCATATACAGAAATGTGATAGGGATAAGAACTAAATGTTGTTTTATAGTCGACCTTATCAAAATTATCTGAAACTGTTGACCAAATATATATACATATATACAAATCTCAATATTGAGTAAGTAATTTATTATATACATTATCAGGCTTTTCAAAATTCCGAAATTTTAGTTTTAATTATTGTTTATAAAACAGACTACGAATGAATTTCTTCAATGAATGAAAAAAAATTCTCATAAACGTCTATTTCAATACCGAACAAATTGAGATAAGAATAACTTAAGAGAACCATATATGCTAAATGAATTGGGAATTGTCAATTGTTTTCTCTTAAAACAGAGAATTTTGAGCCACTCAAAATAAAATGCATATAGTTATAGTTTTTTTTGTTCCTTTGATTTATATACATAAGTCCTAAATAATTCCTTTGATTTATATACATAAGCTAAATAAATCCTAATTTTATGTAAAATATTCAGTTAAAAGTAGCTCAATTATATTTACTCAGTTATAACATAAATATTAGTTAAAATTTTAACCAACAACGAAGATAAAACAGATTACCATTTTTTTTAAATTGTTCTCAACGAAGTCTTATATTTTAAATTGAGTAACTAATAAAATTACTCAGTTAATTTTCTATTGGCTAAGATTTAATTTTACTCGAAATTACTATCTCTTTACTTTTTAGGGTTCCATATACATAAAATGTAAAGCGGAACCCTTATGATCTCACTCCGTTGTCCGTCTGTCTGGGCCCGCGTTGTCCAAACCAATGGCCCGAGTTGTAATCCGGCCCTAATATTGTGGCCACCGTAACAATTAAAGGCTCTCTCTATATTACTTAAAATTTTTACGTGTCTTTAACTTTATGAACAGTGCATTTTTTAAAGTATTAATGTCCCTTTTAGTATCTTTCCATTCCATGGTACAAGTGTAAACTATTTGTGCACAATTATTTGAAATGTATAGTGATGTACAGATATTTTGAAAAGGGTGAAGGATACCGTCGTTAAGCTTGTAAATTATATTCGTAATAATTGTCAAAATATGCAGGTATTAATAGAAACGAAAATTACTGAAATCAATGATGTAATTTTTTTGCTAATATCCGCTGATTGAGTAACGACGCAAGGGTTTAGAACGATTAAGTGCTTTGTTAACATCAAATACGCAATTCGCAAAGTGCAAGTCGATAAATATAGCTACTCGATCCATTTTAGCCGGTAAATTTTATTTTCTAATTAAAGTTTTTCCTAATTTTTGTGCCGAAAAATCGATAAAGGGGTAGATGCTCGACCGACTAGGAAGCAAACCAATTGCTAACAAAATAATTTTATTTTTATTGTTATTTACTTTTGCCATTGTACAGTAAAAAGACATGATAGAGCGCTATGCATTTCTTGAGCTCGCACATCATAACTATAGTAAGTAAAAATATTTAATTCTAAAATAAAAATATTAAATGACAAATCATTTATTTTTTCATATAAAAATTGCTTGCTAACCAACACGTACGGGCGTCTACCCCAAAGTTGGTCACAATTTTTTGAGTCCGCAATTACAAAAAGACAATGATTACTAACGAAGAAAATTGAATCAAAAATCTTTAGTTTGGTTTAGTATCTACCTCATCAACTTTTATCATCACCACTATGTATGTTGGCTTATAAAATTAGAAACATTATTTTTTTATTATTGTGACCACATTGAAAATAATATTGGACACCTTTGGTTCAGACTGTCACAGGCTCATAACTTTTCAACTATTATTCGTAATGAGTGGAAATTTGGCAAGTCACTTAATCCACGGTAAAATTTATGTTTTAATTAAAAATTAACTAAAAGTGAGAATTATATATCTGGGAGAAATTAGTGTTAATAAATGTTTGGCCTGCATACAAAGTAACATGCGTGAGGCATCAAATATTTGTTATAGAGAAACCAATTCCAGACAATTAATAAAATGTTATGTATAAAACTTGAGAAAAATATTTTATTTTTTGACCTTTCTTTGAGTGAACATTTGTGCCACAAAGCAACATAGCATTTTCCTTGCCAAATATTTTTCATATAATAATCTCTCCGTTACAAATCTGTCATATAAATAAATTTCCTATAAACCCAAAACATATTTTATTAATAGCCACACATCGTTTGTAGGTCAATTTTTTTCTCTTAATAGCATTCAGATGATCATGATCATCATCACATGAAAAAAAATATTTAGATAATCATTCATTACGGATGATCTTAATTTAAAAAAAAAAAAATTATGTGGCGACAAAAAAATTCTTTAAATTAAAAACATCTTAGTCGTATATAGAAGAAAATGTCATGTATAAATCTGCGATACTGGTGCGATTGTTGTATTAAATAAAATGTAAATGGTTTTTTTGGCGCATAAAGATTTACAATATACGTGATACGTGGTCAACGTGATTTACAATATACTCTACATAGATACTATACTTTATAGCTAAAACCAATTTAAATTCAATAAAAATCAATTGATTTCCAATTTATTTATATAAGACAAACACACATCATAATAACAAAATCATTATGAAGTGACGCGCGAGCGATCCCCTCACACTAAAATGTAAAACGAAACAATTTAGAAATAAAAAATTAAAAAAAAAAATGATTGATGGATGGAATGTCAAAAATACTCAAATGTACACATAAATAACAAAAGAAAAGCCGAAAAATAAATTGGGTATTTTTTCCAGCCAGGTATTTCTGGTTAGGCAAAGCGGGGTGGCTAAAATATATTTTCCGGGAATTTATATATATTTTTGCCGAAAAGTATGAGGCTAATTACATCGACACACCTGTGTGACTTGACTCAATTTGTGGTGATGATGATGATGATGATATCGGATCGAATATGTTGGACCGGGAAATTTATATTGTATCGCATATTAAAAATAAATTTAAATAAACATTTCAATTGTTTCGATTTTTATTTTGGAAAAATAAAACCATTTTCCCGAATATTTTAACGATTCTTTTTTTTTTCTTCATCGATGCTGAAATATTTATGGCGTCAAAATTTGTTTTCATTTTCATTTTGGTGGAAGATCAATTTGATTACGCGTCAATTGATGTATGTATACATGTATTTGAGAGCAGTGTATTATAAAATTCGAGGGGAACTATTGGTTCGACAGTTAAGGACCATATGGTTACAACTATTACGAAACAAAAATCATGGAGTGTGATTTTTTTTACAAGTCGAGCAGAAGTTCAATAAACTTGTATAGATATGCTACAATCGGGGAAAAAAATTATATGCCTTATCAGTGTAAAAGTTGATTTGTAAATTTGTCAAAAAATTGCATTGCAATATCATAACCAATTCGGTAAGAATGAAAATCTAGAAAAATTAAATTAAGGGTTAAATTAAGCTGCTTTATTTTAAGCCCTATCAGCAATTACTAAAAATTGTGTTGGGAAAAACTGGAACCTAGCGATACTTGTATACAAGTGAAATAAACGTGAACTTAAAGTGTCAAGTTTATATTTGGTCCGGAATTTACACTTCAAATAAATTAGTTCAGGAATTGGTTTTGAAACAAATTAAAACAAAAATTCTGTTTCACGACATAAAAATGAAATGCAAGTATGAAAAATTAGTTAATTTTAAAATGTCTCATTTGCAATCTTGAAAGTTGTCAAAACAGATTAGTAAGCGTAAAATGAAAGTCAGTCAAAACAAATTAGTAAGCGTTCCTTTTTCATTAAATTGCAAGTATAATTTCAATAATAGGTTTAGTTTGGACCCTGCAAACCTACAATTTAGAAATTTACACTCAATAGCAATTCGCCAGCCATAGCAGTATCTAAATATGTAGTATTTAATAGTAAAGTAGACAAAATATTATGTTTAGAAGAATTTTGAACCCAATTTAAGGAGAAGTACATGAAATTCCAAATGAATTAAATTTCATAAAATTTAATAGTGTTTCTCTGATATTAAACGGTGGAAATCAAAAACAGGTCGATATATGGCCTGGCATCCGCTGTCCTCATTGGTAAACTTCCCGAGTTGCTTCCTTTTTTGTTGTTGTAGCACTGGGGATTTTGCTAGTATATGTGATCTCCCCCTTTGCAAAACAGAATATTTTTCTCAGGGTATATCTGCTAGAACTGTGTAATGTTAGTGTTCCACATAGGATCCTTAGATTGCACTTGCTTTGTTCTAGAGCTTACCTATGTCTTTTCGCATCAAAGTTCAGAAATTTTTTTATTGTAATCATCGGATGAACTTTTCTGGTGAATTTTGTATTGTGGATAAAGTAGATCTTGGACTGCGTTTGGTCGTTAAACCTGGTTATGCCACTTTTATACCCAGCTTCTATTCGGGCCTCCAGATCTATATTTATATTGACTTACTTTAGGTTATATTCCTTTGTTATATTCCAAAACGGCCGGCCGTGTTGGGGTGGTTCTCATGACTCCTATGATTTCAACACACACTAGTTTTTGTAGTCTGGCGGGCTTCGCCATTGCTGTTTCTTCTGTTTTCATCTACTATACAGCCGCAGCATAGGTTATTCCTCTATGACCAACTGAGGAATGTTAAGTTTTCACTTCTTGGTGAGAGGTATGTTTGTTATTTTGTTTGGGATAATTCTAAGTCCCTATTTCTAGCACCAAATCCAGCGCATTTTGCTTCAATTCCATATAGTGAGATCGAGCTTGCTGATCTAACTACAATATTATAAATATGTCATCGACATATCCTGGCCATGGCCGTGGATTTCCCTTTTTAATAAGTAAATTTTATTTTTGGCAAATTGCTTATGGCCAGGCTGGTATGGTACCTCCATTCTGATGTATTCAGCGATTAGTTCCGTCATCGCCATAAACAGAAAACATGAGACTTATAGATTGATAAGGTTTCGTTTCAGCTATGAGTAATTTAGGTAAGGGCATTTTTGGAATTTCCCTCCCTTCTTGAAGGATTACCGGAAGTTAGGGTTTGAAGAACATTAGCGCCCATTACACCGTGATAATTTTATTTCCAAAGACCATACCTTTCTTGAGTTGTGCTTTTCTTAGTTTTGGCTTATTTCTGATCTCTGTGATCCGTGCAGTTGTACATCCGAGGAATGAAGTGGAACCTAATTTAAGAAATCGACTATTTTGAGCATGCTTGTGGAAAAACGGTAATGTGCTGATTACTTTTCCAAATTAAGTTCCACATTTCTCAACAAAAAGGATTGTTAAACTTTATTTCACTTTTCCGTTATAATGATAATTACCAAAAAATGAACATACAATAACAATGCAGTTATCTATAAAGTGAACACGCAATACGTTCCTCACGCGACTGCAACTATTTAAAGTAGTAAAAAGCGAAGTAATTAATCAACACAACCTCAACATAACATATTTGACAAGACAATTTAATGTTACCATTCAATCATTCATACATATTTTATTTACACTGCAAATGGATAACTTAAGACTGCCAAGAATCATATTTGTGGAAGTTAAAAATTTAAAAGCGAGGCTATATGAAAGGACTTTAATGTACTGTATATATTGTAATCGGATGTATTGAATCTAGTGGAACCTAAATGTAATGATGTTCTATGTGGAATATATTTTTTGAATATAAAACAAAATATCATTTCCACACAAACCAAAATTTAATCAAAAAAATAAAAACCCAATACACAATGAAAATCATAATCGAAACGATATCCGTTTCATGTTCTCTTTTTTTTATACCGAGAATTCATCGAACAACTGTCGCACGTCATATTTATGAATTATAATAATATCTATTGCCAAATCTAATTCCAACAACTACTAATCCTAAAAATAATCTCTTGCGTAATTCATTGAACAAAAAAAGTTAAAAAAAAAAGTTTTATAATCGCGGACGCGAAGAAAAACAAAAGAGAAAATTGAAAAATCCACGTGGATTATGAAATACAGTTTTTCATTTATTTATTTAATACACTAACACATATGTACAGCTTTATATACATGATATACATTTTGTTTATATACGCGTGTTATGTAAATGTATATAGATTATCTCGCAGATGAAGTTCGATAAATCATAATTCACATTTGGTTTAAATATTTTTGAAATTAGATCATACGAGAGTCGAACCGAATTACTAAATTTTTTTTGTTAGTTTAGACTTTAGAGTGTTAGAGTGATTTGATTGTCAAATTGGCGTCGCATGACGCGCCGTGTGCACGTCCGATATAATTAAATTATATGTATCGGTCGTGATTGAAATATAATTTGACTGTCTATTTGTATGTACATATATTCATGGAAATCAAACCGATCTATGCAATTTAATAATATATTTCCTGGAAAATTTCATTAAAATATAATTCTAAATTCTAAACGAAAAAATTAGAAAGGGCGACCAAATTGCACGTATATATTATATGTTGTATACACACACATATTTTGTTATATCACACCTTCCAATCAAAATTTTAGCACACGATTCACTAATTATATAGATAAGAGAAACCGATATAATTTGCATATCAATTTACATTTGATCGTATTGTTATTAGATTTTAATGACCACCGTAATTAAAATGGATACATTTTTATAACCCATCGACCCTATAGCTATATATAATATATCCAAAGGGTGTATTGAATATATATTTGTACACCCTCTGTTATTATAATACTTGGGTTAAGATATTTTCCTCTTAACTTTGGCACACACAAAAAATTATTTTGTTTTGTTGTTTGAAGAAGTTCATTACAAGAACAAAATGTAACATTTTTTTTTTTAACCAATGGATTTCCTTTCCCAATAAGCACAAAAAAAACTTTTAGTTAGCTTCAAATTTCATACAAAACTTTTTATTTATATTTCGTTTTGTATATTTGGAACTTTTGAATTTAAGGGTACGAAGATAGAGCTAGTATGCCCTTTTTAGTTAACCTCCATTATTTCACAATTACATTTGGATATTTTTGTATATTTGAAAAACAAAAAGGAAAAGTTTGGTCAATCGATACTCGCATATACATAACTATACTGTATATACACTGACTGTTTAATTCGATGACTAAAATGAATAACATTAAATCGCATATGACATGTGATACATCTCGATAATATGTATATTCTTCTTATCGGATGGCATGTAATTACAGATAACAACAGACTTCTTTGTATAAAATATGCACACAGTAATATGGATAAAATAAAAACATATACCAGACAAACATAATATACAATCTGATGCCAATCACAACAGATATTTTCTGCCTCAGTGCATTTCAACATAGTTTCATGTTTTGTTGTAATTGTGAATTGTTATAGTCTTACATTGTATGATATATAAATAGTAAGTAGTGCGTAGGAGTTCAATATTCGAAATTATATTATTTTATTTACTTTTAAATTGAAAATCTGACTGACTTCTGTCTAACATATGACACCTACATAACATTATATATAAGATTCATTACACTGTTAATTTGTTTGCAGTTTTAAGAGAGCATCGCAGATACGTTCTAAACTACAAAGAGTTAATTGCTAGTTTTGCAATTGCTAGAACTTCTACCTAAGAAAAATAATGCTTCATGGTATGACAGAATAAATTCCTATAAATGCGGGTGTAATCGATCTAATTTATTTTCGAGTTCGAAAATTTGAATAATAGACAATCATCACCAACTTCATACCAATATGCATTTTAATCTTGTATGTTTCCTTCCATTTTCAAATTATTTTCAGTTGCGTTTTGTCATTCGATGGTGTTACTTTGCCAGCAACTAAAAGTGTTTGGGTCATTTACCCAGGTTAGTAATTCAATTGTGTAATTTTTCTGTGTCTATAGGTTATATCTAGGTTATTTGTTGAGGCAGTTTATTATAAATGAGTTTATCGGTAACAAATCATCGAATAACAGCGATGAAGATATATAAAGTGATCATGAGTCAGACACCGAACAAGACAACTTTATTGGTAAGGGTGGGTCAATTTTGCAAAACAATTTAGAAATGTTATGACTTCACAAGAGAGTTGGGAAATATTCATTTTGTCGACCAAAATACCAACTTATTTATAGCCAAACAGCAACAAAATTATAAAATTTTTAGGATAACTGTATTTATGTATGTGCGGTGTGCATAAATCCTTCCACCATTGTGACCATTGGGCTAAAAACGGGATGAGAATGGAAATATTTCCCGCTATAGTGAGCTGTAACCGGTTTCAATGAAGCCCCCATACCGGGAATGTTTAATAAGTTCAATCCAAATTGTGAACAAAACTATAACGTAGTATACTGCCTGAAGTATATTCCAAACAAACCAGCGAAATATGGAATAAAATATTTTCAGCCACGGATTCCGTAACGTTTTACACCTCAAAACTAGTAGTTTGTTGTGGTCAACAATCTCATATAATTTATTAAATAAAGCAGAAGTCACAGTGCAACGATTGACGAAACATCTTGGCCGAAACATAACCACCGATAATTGACTCACAACCAAACTCAACCTTCTTCTAAAAAAATGGAAAATGGAAAATGTAGCCGATGTTACATATGCAACTATAAAAATGAAAAGACAGAAACAACTTGTATCGAATGTGTACACAGTATCGATTTATACTCCGTGCTACACAGAAAGAAATATACCATTCAGTTTAATAATACTTTTTCGTTTAAAAGTTGATAATACTTTCACTATTAGAATGATAAATAATTTTAGCATGAATACTACTTTTTCATATTTAACGAAATATTATTAAATTGATAAATCGAATATTACTGAACTTAATAAATTTTTCAGTTTATTTCAATATGAAAATTTTTATTCAATGAAAAAATATTTATTGAAACAAAATTAGCAAATTAATGTTTTTTTATTATATTGAAAAATGATTTAAAAATTTCTTAGCTATAATTATTTTATAATTTAGATAATAATATTATTATATTTATAGTTAAAAAAGAATATCATTTATTATTAAGAAAAAATATTGTCATAATACTACAACAGGAATATTGAAATTTATCACATATGAAATAATATTTATATAAATATATATATATATATATATATATATATATATATATATATATATATATATATATATATATATATATATATATATATATATATATATATATATATATATATATATATATATATATATATATATATATATATATATATATATATATATATATATATATATATATATATATATATATATATATATATATATATATATATATATATATATATATATATATATATATAATTATTTAAATTATGAGTTTTTGGCGGGAAGTTAATATTTTGTTTTTTCATTTTCATAATTATAATATTTATATATACCGGGTGTTTTTCTTAAGCTGAAACTTTCAAATATCTCGGAAAATAAGCCCATTACGATAAAAATGACCTTTATCAAAAATAAATCATTCTGGGACATTAGTGAAATGAATATGACCCCTCGCCCCTCCATGTACAGGGGGGGTGGGCAACTTGGAAACTAAAATAGTAACCCCTATTGTTTATTGTAAATTCGGATTCTACGGCTAAAAGTACGTAGGATTTATATATATTTATATATATTTATTTATATATATATATATACATATATATATATATATATATATATATATATATATATATATATATATATGTATATATATATATATATATATATATATATATATATATATATATATATATATATATATATATATATATATATATATATATATATGGTGAAAAATACGTGAACTCACAAATTCACTATATGGAGCCGTAAGTCATGTTTTAATTTTATGGTTTTTATGTTTTCAATGCATAGCCTTGATTAAAAAAAAAATTTAAGAATACTTAATTTTTTTTTATTGTTGTTGTTGTTAAAAATACAGGGTGTCAAATTTTGAGAAAAATGATAATTATGATGTTGTATTTATGGCAATAAAAAGAAAACTAATTGTCCGATAATTATGATTTTGGACTCACTTTAAAGATAAGTTAATAGCAATTAACAAAAAAATATAAAATTAGTATAATATATATATATAAACAGGGTATCCCATTGGAACGAGTTGAGTATGTTGCTGGGTCAATGTCACAAACAAAAACCTCTACGCATAAATCCGGAAAAGAACCGTTACCCACATAAATGGCATTTCCAAATTTTTAGCATAGCACAATACCTTCAATCATGTGAATGCCAATAACTCTTCTTTCTTCTCTGGAAGTAAGAATATCATGGTTAATATTTTCCATAAAGCGTACAGTGTTAGAATTTAAAAAAATGTGTTAAAAATAAAAATAAAAATTATTTAACTCATTTTTCCTCGAAAAAATTACTTAATAATTTTTGTTTTTTATTTCAAATTTAATTTTAACAGACTATTTACTAAAAAATTGTCCCAATGTTTTTTTTATCTAATCATGCATAGTTTTTGAGATATTAACATTTCAATGTTATATTTGTTGAAAAAAAAATATAAGTTGTTAAAGATAAAAAATAAAAATTATTAATTGATTTTTTCGAGAAAAATTAGAAACGATTTGTATTTTCATTTTCACAAAAAAATGTTAATTTCATCAATGGGTTGTACACCTTATATATATTAATATATATATATATATATATATATATATATATATATATATATATATATATATATATATATATATATATATATATATATATATATATATTTATATTTATATACATATATAAATATTTCTAATAAGTGAAGAGGATAAATTCAATGGACATAAACGAATTTATACAATTTGTTCTATCAAATTTATAATGTTTTATCACAAAGAGAATTAATAGATTAATTAACGATTTTTAAAACTTATTATTTGATAAAGTTTTATTATAAACAACTTATATTTTCATAAAAACATATCCTGCGATCATTATGAAAATATATGAGTAGTATGATGATACTTTTCTTTTTTTTCCATGCCGATGAACGGACTAACGGCATTACTCAATATGTTAGGTTAATTTTTATTTGAAACAAGTGGCTTGAGTCGATAAGACGTATTATAATAATGAGTGATTTTGATAATTTTTTTAAAAAAATGTTAAAAATTAATAAAAGTGTATACAGTTTAGTGCACAAATTGAGTTTAAAATTGCAGAAAGGTTTATAGGTGAGTTTTTCAATTTTGTTCTCTTTATTAATAAGAGTACATACAGGAATAAATAAGTGTGTAGTGATTTTGTAAAAGACGTGCGTTTCTAGAAAAATCTTATACAACAAACTTTTAGTTTTCCTTATAACATTGTGGTAAATTATAAAATTAACCAACCAATTGCGTTTAATATTGAAAAAGCAATTGTGAAATTAAAAGTATTTAATTGATTTTAAAAATACATAAGAAGAACTGTGCACGTTTTCTACAAACGGGAAATAAAATTCCACATTTTGTAAGCATTTCGCTATCAAAATGATAAAATTTTATTCCCGCACTGCAGCACATTTATTTTAAAAATGGCAACAGTTTATATGTATAAATGAAAATATTTATATATTTGTGGCGTAAAAGTTTCTAAGGATCTATTGAAAAAATAATTCTAAAATAATATTATATCCTAACCTATAAAAAAAATATTTTATCCATTTCACACTGCGTTTTATTTATTCGGTGAGAAAAGTACAGTACATAAACAATTTTTTGTATCTAAATAAAAGTAGCTAATAATTTTGTATAAAAACAGTTCGTAAAATCAACTAGGGAGAAACATTTACGCTACTAAATATAATATATGTATATATAAATACTAAATATAATATATGTATATATATATATATATATATATATATATATATATATATGTATATATATATATATATATATATATATATATATATATATATATATATATATATATATATATATATATATATATATATATATATATATATATATATATATATATATATATATAAGTATATATATATATATATATATATATATATATATATATATATATATATATATATATATATATATATATATATATATATATATATATATATATATATATATATATATATATATATATATATATATATAATTATTACATACTTATATTCTTCTCTTGGCTTGTACCGTTTTTTTATTTTTTAGATCATTTGATTGACGAACACGTCCTACGTGAGATTAATATTCCTTATTTAATTTTTTTTTTGCTAAGTACAATACCCCTATTTGTATTGAAATTGAAATTATATTACAAATAAAAGAAACGAAGCTAAGGAACGATCGATCGTTAAATTTAGGTAAATATTTCGAACACATAATTATAATTATTTTACAATATTGTTCTAAAAAAAATATAACTTGCCAAATTTTAGAACCTGAGAGTAAGCATTAGGAGAGCATAGAGCATATTATTAACGATAATTGCAGCTTTGCTGAATTTGAATACCACTGGACGAGCACAAACAACTTTATTATAAAGAAATGGCCTCAGTACAAAACGCCTTTAGGGTATAAACTGGTGAGTAATAGGTTACATTTGCTTATGAGTTTTAACTGAAATAATTTTCTTAATTAATAATAACAATTTGAAATATTACAGATCGATATTGATTTCAATTATTCATATCCTGAGGACTTCGATAGTATCGATATTATTTATATCCTGAGGACTTCTCCGTATCTGAAAACTTCGATAGTTTTTATACTAAACCGGTGCCAATTGTGGCCGCAAAAGTTAAGGAGTGCCATAATATAAAAATACTGGAAACTTACATGAAAAAAATCAGCATTACCGAGAGTAAGTCACAAACATACAAGCACATACAAACACAGAAACATATGTATATGTATATATAATTATATATAAATATGTATATATATATATATATATATATATATATATATATATATATATATATATATATATATATATATATATATATATAAATATAAATATTTAAATATATATATATATATATATATATATATATATATATATATATATATATATATATATATATATATATATATATATATATATATATATATATATATAAATATATATAAATATATGTATATATATATATATATATATATATATATATATATATATATATATATATATATATATACATATATATATATATATATTAATATATATATTTATATTTTTTTTTTATTTATTAACTTTATAGACGTGAAGCATGCCTACTATATCTTCTTCATAATGTAATACCACTGGTTGCTAATGAAGTTTCAACATCTACTAGTAGCAGTAAACAATTTATCATACATTCAATTAGGGATGCCCAGAATTCGGTGTTTAATTTGGTGAAACGACCACAGAACTAGAAGATACAATAAATACAAAAATGGAACAAAAATTGCCAATGCAGCCATTTATAATTGTTACTGGAACGATTGAGGAACCGTTTGAATTTCTTGTGTAATTTGATGGAATGAGATATCAACTAAACACAATGCTAGACTCAATGGATTATTGTTTCAAAATATATAATTTTTTTAATACAGCAATAATTTTACAAAATAAGTACAAATTTCAATAAACATTGCAAATCAATTAGTGCGTTAGTAATAAAAAATAACGATTAATTCATCGATGTGTTTTAATAAATAATTGATATACATATATGTACATACATACATACTTGAAATATTTTTTTATTCTTAAATATTATTTAATTTATTTTTTAAGTTTCGATATTTTATTATTATTTAGGAAAGTATAAATGTTGAATTTATATAAATAAATTGAAAAACTATATATTATATTAAATTGTATTAATCAAAATTATTGCAACAAAATCACTGAGTTAATAAATAATTAAATTTATAAAATGACCAAATATTTTGTTTTTTATTTTATAACATGGTATTAAATATGTATCTCCACAGTTTGCCCTTTCTAATATATTTACATAAAATATTATATATATATATATAAGTATATATATATATATATATATATTATATATTATATATATATATATATATATATATATATATATATATATATATATATATATATATATATATATATATATATATATATATATATATATATATATATATGTATATTTATATTCATTGTGATAATATTGTTTCATATCATTTATCAAACTGAAAAAGCTAGTATCAAATAATATTTTTATATTGATTATTGCTTATTAAAATATACATTCTAATTGATAATTATATCAGACTAATTTTTATCATGGTGAAAAAAGTTTCTGATATTTTATTATTCTATGTAATATTAGTTATTGAAATATATTTTCAACTTGAAAATATTGCTGGATATTTGTTCACAATGATACTGATATTCTAAAATAAAATTTCACAATAATATATAATTTCATTATGAAAACATTTATTTATAAAATAGAATCAAATTGCTATCTATCTGATAATTACCTTATATATTTAATTGCAATATTATTTTATTGAATATATATTTTAATGAGCATTTTTAATAAATTATTATTAATTACAACATTTAAATCAATCAAACAACAAAATTTTATTATATTGATAGATAGTCTCTATTGGCGCTATATTAATCAAGGAATTATTAAATTGATATAGATTGAACTCAATATGAATGAATATTTTTTTCAGTGTATAAACAAATGGGTTAAGTGGCCCTAGAAACCGCGTTAACTAGTGATGAAGTTAGGTAAATTACTTATGTTTTCAATCAAATGTAACTCAAAATTTTGAATAAAAATTTCACCCCACTAAAATGTGAGAATATCATTTTTTAGTAAAATATTTGCCATCCAGCATAATTAGTGAAATCTACATTTTTTTTTATGAAATACCCATATATAGAAATACAATCGACCAGATTGTGATCACAATAGACATTGCGTAATTCAATATGAAATAGATAATGGTAGAACCTGAACATGTCACCATAGAAATAATTTTGACATAATAAATTTTACAATAAAATATTTGACATTTAAAGTGAGAAAATTAAATTAAAAGATGACAAATCGAGTTTTCTTTCATTTTAATAAGGTATACGGTATCCTATTAAAATTAAAAAAACTCGATTTGCTATCATTGAAGACAAGATTCCATTTATTAAATTTAATAGAAATGTGAAAGTGGCTGGGCCATTGAGTAGAATGAAGCCAATTGCTACAATAACTCGATTTAATACACATATCTTGATTATTTGATTCGCTTAGTTAAATTTAATTTTAAGACTAAATATTTTAGAATATTATGAGGCGTTTGGTCGAACAAATATTCAAAAATATTGAAATTTTCGAAAAATCCGAGATTTTCTAAAATATTTACAATTTTCGGAATTCTTAAAATTTGCGAAATTCGAAATTTATTTATACGTGAAATTTTTAAAATAATAAATAATAATTCGTAAATTTCTGCAGTAACACAGAAATCACTAAATTCCAATTCCATCGGCCAAATTCTAAAATTTGAAATTTCTCAATATTTGAATATTTTTAAATTCTTAAATTTGATTGTTTCTGAGTACTTAATTTGCAAAACTTATTGCTTTATTCACAATTCTGAGAATTGTAGATTCTTAGAGAGTCCAGGAACATCAACAAGAAGACGTTCGGCTCAGCTGGGGCTATCGCGAAGGTCCCTTCAGAAGATATTGGCCTCAATACGAATGTTCCCATATATAAAATTCAGCTTGTGCAACAATTGAAGCCGATAGACTATCAACAAAGGCTTGATTATGTAATTTATTTCCAACAAAAAGCGGAAGAAAATCCAGATTTCATACACAATTTGATAATGAGCGATGAAGCTCACTTGGTTCCGTTAAAAACAAAACTGCAGAATGTTGGCGACGGAGAACCCAATAGCGACAAATACACCTACTTAAATGTACTGTTTGGTGTGGTATATCGTCCGAAAGGAGCATTGATCCACATTTCTTCGAGAATGCACAGGGCGGCACACTTACTGTTAATGGTGCACAGTCAGCAGAGCAAAATCATCCACAGTTCCAGTTTCAACAAGATGGAGGTACAGCTCATACTGCAAGGGACACAATGACTCTTTTTTTAGGAGTTTTTTTGTGAACGCATTATTTTGCGCAGTATTTCAGCTAAAAAATGATATTCGCGATGAAATCCAAGCCATAACACCTGAAATTCTGCGAAAAGTTATGGAAAATGTATTGGAAAGAGCATGTAAAATTAATTTAGTTCTATAGAAAAAAAACTTCGTGTCCAAGCCGTTGAAGGGACGGGTATTTTCTCTTAGCGAAGAGTTTGAGGTTCTATCGTATCATAAATAAATATCCGGTTTAATCGCAGGCTGAAACTTTAGTAGGGATGGCTATTTCCTAAGTTTGAGGTTAGGATCCAGTTGGCATCACTAGCGGTGATGCTATTTTTGGTTAATATAGGATTGCGGCAAGATAAACAAATGTGTCGCCTTTGCAAACTTTTCAAAGGAAATTAAAATCGAAGAACAAATCGTTTGTCGCTTTTGTAGGGACGGCTATTTTTCATATTGACCCTATAATTTGACACTTATAATTTTTTTATTGCCGCTAAATAAAAATACTGGCAGGTGGTAAACGCTTTAAATGTAAATTTTTGAAATTTTGTATGCGGTAGCCCGTCAAATGCATTCGAATAGGCGAAGATTGGACATTACTAGTTTTACTTATAGTTTTTTTACTTAGTTTTTTACAATCCTCTACCGATACACGCCGAACAGAATTAGTACTAATGGACGGCTTATTTTTAGAAAGTTTAGAAAGATTAGAATTCAATGAAAACTGTAAAATTTGGCACTATATCCCAATCGGAATTTCTATTTTTTAATGGATAGAACTAAAAATTTGTTAGATTATAAATTATCAAAACAACATGCCGTCCTCACATTAATCGAATGGGTTCCATTAAACCATTTTTTAACTTCATATATATTCGCGAAAAATCGAATGTGTATTTATCGTGTGTACGTCACTGGCCATCGTCTAACTCCGATATACATATATAAATACATTCTTATTTGAAAATATATTATTTTGTATATGCGTATAGCGAAAAATCATAATCCATAAGCAAATAATTCGCGGATATTTTTTATAAATTAATGACTGCCGATTAATTTTTATTTTACTTCATTTCTTATATTTTTCAAAATTCCCGCAAAATTTATGTTCAGTTTATATAATAAAAAATCTACACCATACGGCTTATGGCCATACAGTAATAATTCATAATGGATTTATAGAAATTTGTGAAATTTTAATTCAAAATTTATTATTTGTGTTTTTGTGTCCAGATACCTATAGTATATTTTATAGTCAGTCGTGTATATATACATACTATAAACAAGGTGACGAAAACAGTTTGGCATTAATTTTGTATATATTTTCAAAAAACCAGACATTTGAAATTTGACGCATAAATTATCAGAAAACCAATGGCATGTATTTTATGTGCCAAAACGATATTTTAAGTATATACATACAGTAGCCCATCGTTTGGTACAGTGGTGATGCTTTTCAAATGTAAATATTTGATTTTTGTTAGGAGGTGAATTTGAATAATATAAGCGAAAATTATAGCACAAACCCAAATTTACTAATCCCAACTTAAAAATGGCATTACCAATATTATATATGACACGTTTATATAAAATACAGCTTTTGAAGCTATACAAGTGCATCAAAATTACGCGATCTGAAAATAAATTGCTTAATCTAAATACGCACTACAAAAATAATTTTAAATGTAGGTGTCTGTGCGCGATCAAACGAAGTCTATATACCATCCATGTGAAATTGAAATATAAGCAAAACAAAATTGTGGCGACTGTTGGTTTATATCATAAATTAGCAAACTAATAAAAACCAATTTAAAAAACAATTTTTTTTTTTAAATATTTAGATAAATTAATAATGTGCCGGCAATATAAATAAAAAAAAAACAAATGAATTAAATGGTTTGAATATATATCAGTTGCACGACTGTATACAGTGGATGAAAGTTCACCACAAAATGCCACCTAACCAATTCCTCTCGAAATCCTTATGATATAGTATGTGATATACATACATACACGGATTCTTGGGTGCATGAATTTATTATTCTATAACTTTGACGTTTTATGAGCTCACCTGCTGTCAAAGTGTTGTACCTTTACTAGTTTAGTAGTCGTGTATTGATGATAGGGGGGAGTCGTTGTTATCCTTTTGTTCGTTTTATATGCGGTGTGCACGTTTCCACACCGGAAATCACTTTATATACTTATACATACATACATATTATATACAAAACAATTCACAAGTTTTAACAACAAAATTATATGCAAACACACACACACACACTACTATATTTGTATGTAATATATATAATTCACAAAATAAACCCGTGACGTAATCGAGATAATTATAAATTATTAAACAAAAAATATTTTATCGAGGGGAGCAAAAAAATATTTGTACATATTTTATTTTTATGAAACACAATGAACCGTTAAACTATACACCACTATAATACCACCACACCACCAAACACCCAATCATCAGAGCGCGCACAAAATTGTTTTTAAATCAAACGCGAAACGCAAAAACCAATGAACACCCAACTAATCGTCGCAAAATTTAAATTAAGACTAATTGTTATTTGTTTGTTTTAAAAACAAAAAAAAAATATTCTCGGCTTCTCATTTTATTTTCAATTTTCGTCGAAAAACAAATGAAAAATAAAAAAAATATATTTTCTTTTTGTTTTTTAAGTAAAATCATAAGTAAAGAGATTAGCGGAGGGAGTAGCGTGTACAAAATTTATTACGAGAAAGACACGTGTCGTGCGAATTTTTGGGTTTTCATCATAATGATTTTTAAAGGCGGAAATACTATAAAAAACTAACAAAATGCGGGATTGAGAATTTCGAATGAACGTTATATTCATTGTTATTTATAAGTTGCTGCTCGGGATTTTAAAGAAGAATGGAAACGTAGTGCTATTTTCTCATTGGGGAGTCGTTTCGGTACTGAGTTTTCGTTTGTTTTGTATTTTCTATACATAATTTAGGTTACAACCAGAACGACCAGCAATGAGGTAAAAAAAACATGGTTATAGTTGAAGCAAAACTTTTTGAGAACTCTTTGTACTTAGAGCAATAGTCTTCAACAGAGTTGCCTGGTCCGCAGGGAAGCCCCAAAATTGGAGATAAAGAATAACGTGCGGATTCTTGCTAACCACATTTTTTTAGGCTAAACCATAATATTCACATTTAAGTCAAAACATTAAAGTTTAGACAGTAATAATTTCAGAGTGTACTATACTTAATTTACCAAAACCTGGGTATCGTACAAATTTAGGAATTAATAGGCCACACAAATTTAGGAATTAATTTAAATGATTTTTTATAGCAGTGTCAAATATATTTACTATCTAGTAATGATTTATATTCAACGCCAATTCTCCGCCAATTCATCTTGTTGAAAATCAACAGATGAAATCAGAGAAACAAACACACTCAATAAAATTATCTTTTTCTAGCACAAGATGGCGACTTTCATCTTTCTGCTAGAAAAAATAATTCTAAAAAAAAAAAGTGAAATAAGTGAATTAAGTGTTTTGTAAAATAATTTGGAAATAAATAAATTTAGTATTATATAGAATTACTTTGGGTGGTTTATTTGCAATCCAGTGATAGTACCTTGTTTGACAAGTCTAAAACATAACAATATATTATTTTGTAAATTTAAATAGCAGAGATGTATACTAAACGATATCAGCCAAATGGCCGCCTACACTTGCAGCACCATATCCTTTTCATGAAATTTTCCATGACCAATTAGCACATTTGCGGCTGTATGTCTTCGATAACTTCACGAATTCCATCTTGGAGCTTTTGCATATACCTTATCTGTCACGTGGTCAAAAAGAAAAAAGTCTAAGGGTGTTAAATCATAAGATCTCGATGGCCAATTGTGATCACCTCTTCGAGAAATAACACGGTCAGGAAACTTTTCTTGCAAAATTGCGATTGTTTCGTTGCTTGTGTGGCACGTAGCGGCGTCTTGCTGAAAATAAACGCCGTCCACATCAATATCTTCCAATTCCTGTTATAAAAAATCATTTATCAAAGCTTGGTAGCGCAATCCATCCATCGTAACCGTTGCACCAGCCTCATTTTCGAAAAAGTAAGGTCCAATCACACCGCCAGCCCAAAAACCATACGAAACAGTGACACGTTCAGGATGGAGAGGCTTTTCATCAATAAATCTTGGATTTTCTGAGCCCCAAATGCGACTATTCTGCTTATTAACGTAGATACGACGATTATGGTGATCGACCGGCTTGAGTTCTTGTATTAACTGAAGTTTAAAAGCCTTAGGACTTAATTCTTTATGCAAAATACTGTGTAATGTCGTTTGTGGAATGTCTAATTTGAAAGACAGACGAGGAATCGGCAAACCTGAGTTTTCTTCAACACTATGGGCTACAACAGCAATATTCTCAGTTGTTCTTGAGTGACGCACACGGTTTCGATTCATCACATCATTAACTTGTCCCAACAGCTCAAATTTTTCCACCAGTTTCACTATTGCCGGCCTATTAGAAGGTGGTTCACGACGACCATAAAGTGCTTTAGTTTTGCGAACTGTGACTGCAAAATTTTCACCATTTTTGTAGTGAATTTAAACAATTTCAATGCGTTGTTGAAGCGTGTATCGTATACCATTTTTAGTAATGGCGTAGTTTTTACTTGTCAAATAATGTCAAAAGATGACAAAGATTATATGACAGCTTCAAAATTGACAGCTGTCCAAATAGCAGGCCATTCAAAATGAAACCTCTTATTGGAAAACTGTATGTTTTAGATTGAATTTTAGACACATTCTAGGGAAATCATTTTCCGCACATTAAGAATTTCGAAATTGGATTTCAAAATGAAATCTAGAGTTGAATTATGGATAAAAGTCGAAAGCGAATTAAAGTGTTGAGTAAGGCGCCATTTATTTTGCCAAATTCAAATTAGTATTATAGGGGCATTTAATATGACCATTTACAACAACAATTGCCTATACTGTGCACGTGGTATTGAAAATTCAATATTATAACGTCAAATAAACTCTGCTAAATTTTCGATTCGAATTGTTTGTAATTGTACATAATTTGATGGTAACAGATTGAAATTGACTGATTAAGGGTTAAGGGCGAAAAAAATACTTTAAAATAAGATAAAATTGAATTGTGTGCGACTGTTCACCTTCTGGTTAATTTAAGTTATTTTTGCATATTTTAGTTGTATTTGATTGAGAAGATCAAATTAAATAAATAGATCACTGTTATGTCATACTGTATGAAAATGTTTACTCGCATTAGCAGCTGGCGTTTAGTGTGATTAGTTCCATACTTAGAGTTCGGGTTTTGGAACAGAATTTGATTCAAAATTAATTTGAAATGATTTTATTGAAATTAGCATTTATGACGAAAATTTGGTTAAGAAATTGATATACAATTTCTGATGAAAATCGTTTAGAAGGACAATAAAAATGTCAGGTTCAGTCACCAGTAAATGAAGCAAGTCAATGTTAAATTGGCAAACTGACTTTGCTGTTCGAGAAAAAATTATTTGAAATTCTGGTAAAAGGCAAATTATTTCTAGGAAATTACTGATTATAAAATTCATATACATATGCGTATATATGTATATCACATTCAGCGCCGTTTGTATACATCACAAATTTTAACTTTTAACTTTATGTATTATATACCTATAACTTTATGTATTACATACCCAAAATAACAAAAAAATATATCAAAAATTCTAAACAGCGCATCCCCCTCGCTTCAAGGCAATCAACAACATTACTCATATACGTTAACGCGAAACCATATCAATGTCATATACTTTACATATACGTATAGTCTTACGTAAAACAGTGAAAATGTCACCTCATCCAAAGCAAAAGACTATATACGCAACAATAAAAATCTTCACTCGGAGCCATAATTTCCGTTATATGTAGCTATGTGCATAAAAAAAGACACACACACACGCATATACATAAATAATTCTTCTTTGATACATTTCATCATTCGTCTTTTGAAATTCTATCCATGATCTTCGTCTTCACTAGAGAAACATAAACAAACAAAAATTCACCAAACACAAACAAAAACAGCCGTAATAACTGGAAAATTAATAAAAAAAATTTCCAAAATGAAACTTTTTTCAAAAAAAAAAAAAAACACAAAAAACAAATTCTTAAGAATCTAATTTAAACGAACATAATAATACCAGAAGAATTACCAACAACAAGTATGTATCCCTCTCGAACGGGAAAGAAACGAGTGAGTGCGCGGGGTATGTAAAAAAACCACTTTATCATTGTTGGGTTGATAAACAAACGCGCGCACTAACCCTCACACACAAACATACCGATCGAAACGCACATACATATATATATATATATATATATATATATATATATATATATATATATATATATATATATATATATATATATATATATATATATATATATATATATATATGTTCTTTTTTATTTGTACTTTCCAGGACACCAAAAAAAAATTTGGAAAAATTGTTTTCCTTTTTAACTTTGACTTCTTCATTTACTTCCATTTGGGTGTGTGTGTGCATTTAAAAATTTACATAAAACGCAAAGTGTTTTTGGTTCGTTTTGTTTCAGTTTTGTGTGTGGAACGTAATAGGATTCAACAACCAAGGCGAAAACAGTGAAGCTGATTAGGGTTTTATATATATGACGCGGTATTTATGTACATATACCGTAATTTTTATTTATTTTTATTCTTGTTCGCATTATTGTAGTTTATTCGTTAAGTATACTTCCCGACCAAGAAAGACAAACAAGAGCCAAATAAATAAATTTGGACTGGAAAGAAAAAAATAAATCTTCAACCTAAACCATGAATTTGTATTAAGCATAAAAATTTGCATGTTGTATAGCTGTATTATTAACCTTCATTACCTGAACTAATCGAATCTCATAAATAATAGTCCACCACAAGATTATATATGTATATGTCGGTGTGAAACCTAATGTCTCTAGTAAAATAAAAACTTTTAGAGATAAAACGTTTAAAAGACAGTTTGACTTGTGGAAGATAATTTAACGTGGTGAAAAGTAATTACGAGTTTTGGTACAAGATGCCCTCTATTTTTATTATACATTCCACAGGTACATGAAAATAAACGATTGTTGAATACCATAGCATGTGGGATACATCACTTATGAAGAGTATTCAACAAATGGGAAATCGCAAAAATGGAATTTCACCAGAAATATTTTCAACTATCTCTGCGGTAAATGAAGTTTTAAAAATATTGAACATGTTCCACAAATGAATCTCTTTCTTATTTATTGAACTTTTAGATATTGATTTGATCGTTTTCTAAATCCTAAATAAATTGCTACTATAAATATAGTTAAGATTCTATAAATATAGTTAAGATTATAGTAATTATATAATTATAAGAATTTTTAATTGATTAGAAGCAATAAGTAATGCATTAATTTTTATATGGAATGTAATGTAGAGTCAATTCTGTGAGGAACTTTTTTAGGGTCACTTCTAAGTCTGTGGAACTTATTATGTTACACGATAATTATTTTTAGCAAATACTTTTATGAGCCTTTAGTATTTGTGAAATTACTATTTGGTTACAGAAGAACATTTTTTTTAAATAAAAGTAGATTTCAAAATTTCAAAACATGATTTGAGGAATTTATTACTTTGTAGGACATAATATTTTCGATTAACTAATAAACTGTGTCTGCCATCTAACAATTTGTTTCAGGGACAATACTTAAAACAATGTTTGCAAAACTCAACAAACTTGTGGAACTTAATTGGCCTTACAAATGGCATATGCTTTCAATAATTTCTAGGACTATAAATATTATCGATTTCCCCCTGAACAATTAAAAAAATTTATTCTGCCAGACTTATAAATTTTGAAACCACTTGACATCCTCCAAAAATTTTTCATGCATATACGAGTATAACTTTTATGTATATGTATACGAATACATGTTTGTCTAGGATACTTCCTTAACTCATTAATTAACAAATACATATTCAAAAACAATGTTTTTCCGGAAGGCGCAGCCACCACCAACAGCTACAATAAAAATTTTGTGAATTAAGAATGATGTACGAGGACGATATATGTGCACACCATATAGTTAGCAAAGAAAACTCATTATCCACTTCAGACGGTGCAATTAAATATTTTTTGCTTTTCTGCATGATACCCATTTTTATTCATTTTTTTCTCATCATAAGTAATACACAATCTACTTGTTGTCGCTATATATAATATGTATATATACATATATAGAGACGACGAGAAATATGTAGTAAAAGAATGTTGTGATAAGAAAAAAAAATCACTAAGTATCGAAAAAAAGCATGCAAGCTACGTATCAAAGAAAACACTATACATATGTATATAATGTATTCAAAAGCACGAGATAGGAAATTGGTGAACATATTTTCCAGATTCTTCTTCCATCGTTATATTTGTATATACATATGTATATAAGTGTGTGTACGATGCACACGCCCGGTTGAGTTTTACGTGTAATATTGGGGAAAATTATCATTAAAAATAAATATTTGAGGTTTTCCTTTTTAATTTTTATAAAAAAAAAATTTTGAATGAACCAGACGACGTAGAGAAATACACGGACGAAACAAAACTAAGAAGAAGAAGAAAAACTTGTTTAATTTTCATTATGGTTATGGACTTGAATTTCTTCAGCATTATACAAGCAACTTTATGTTTTGTATATATTTTTCCATCCACTCACAACTCACAATCTCACATCAATTTTAATTTTCATAATTAATCCTAAGGCTGGAATATATATATATATATATATATATATATATATATATATATAAATATATATATATATATATATATATATATATATATATATATATATATATATATTTATATATATATATACATATATATATATATATATATATATATATATATATATATATATATATATATATATATATATATATATATATATATATATATATATATATATATATATATATATATATATATATATATATATATATATATATATATATATATATATATATATATATATATATATATATGGGTGGGATGAGATTTTTAATGCACTGTGGAATTTATATGGATGTACATGTACATCAGGTGCGGGAATTTTAGGGACAGTCACTGTCATCATCAAATTATATTCGCATAAATTTTAATTATATTTCAATTTATAAAATAATAACGTGCTGTGCGTTGTTGTGTTCCCGCATATGACGACGTGCGATTTTCCGCACACGCAACTTTAAGTTGTTCATTTCATACATTTCATATATTCATATATACGTGTGTATGTATGTATGTATGTACAAACATATACATACAAAAAAAATGTACATACCTTGTTCAGTCTGTTGATTTCTACCACTTTTATCATTTTGCCAGTCTTCTTCTGAAATAATACAAAAAAAGCGTTTGTTAGATTTTTTTTTATAAATATACACACTTTTTTCAATCAATTTCGACTACTGTAAACTGTGACTACACTGCTCTACATCGGTACTTGCATAAAAAAAGCTCATAACGAATCAAATTTTATTCAACAATAATCGAGCTTTTTTGTTGTCTTTATATTGTTGTAATTCAATTTTTTGTAAAGAGTACGAGACAAAATAAAAAAATTGTTGAAGCACTCAAAAGCACTATCATATAAAATGGGTAAGAGCTTTTTATTGTGCTTTGTGAAGACAGATTTTTTTTTGAAGATTCAATAATTTTTATAACATGAATTCAGGTTTCAATGACTAAATTTAGTCGAGTGCAGGTTGCTTTTAATAACTAACACCAGCAAAGGCTCGAAAATTACTCGTTCCAAAGGTAATCAAAGTGTTAAGCTTTCGGCTTATATTTCATGCTATTCAAATGCTGATCAAGTGATTATACAAATTATAAAATATTTCACCATGATGGATATAAATCGCGACGCGAGCATAAGCTGTGTTTAATAAGCATTCGTAAAAACAAGTACAAATCAACATTCAAAAGCTTGCAAATTATTTTATATCTGATCACTTAACCAAATAATTTTGAAGCACAAGAAATGACACCACGATCGAATTAAACCAGCTTCAAATTATAACAATAATTTTAAAAGCCCGCATTGATTACTTTTAAGTAGTCTACGAATTATTTAACAAAAATATAAACAAAGTTTTTGCTTCGAAAGTTTCTCTATCAAAACTTTCAAAATTAATGAAATTGTGAAAGTTTCTCGTGAAATTTCAATCTAAAGTATGAAACTTTAGCAGGAGTTAGTCATCGATATTCAAAACTGATTATTGTTTTCTAAAGTTGAATTTCTGAAATAGCTTTGACTACCAATTTTATAAAGCTGAGCAAACCATATGGTCCTTCATAATACAATTTTATGAAACTTATGGCCGAATTAAATTCAACGAAATTTTGCAGATTAGGTCATCTTGTTGAAAATCAACAGATGAAACCAGAGAAACACACCTAAAAAAGATTATCTTTCATCTATCTGCCAGAAAAAAAAGAAAAAACGCACGTTCAAAACTGTTTAATATTGTAGCACTTTTGACATTTTTTGTTTTGATTAAAATTAAAAGTTACGCACGTTCAACAGTACTCAATATTGTAGCACTTTTTGATATTTTTTGTGTTGTTTTGATTTGAAAAATATGTTTTTGGTTTGTTTTTAAAAGTTTAAATACGTATTCAATTGCATAAACTGATGGAAAATATATTAATCATGAATTGTACTTAACGTCAAATATGTTGACATACAGTTTCTCTACAATCTGCTATACAATAGTGGAGACATTTATTTATTTTATCTCGCTTCCTTCATAGCAATTTTTATTCATGCTACCTTGTTTGAAGATGACCTAACCTGCAAAATGTCGTTGAGACAGCCATTAGGAGTAAGCTGCCTCTGACAAAAATTCCTTGTCATTCAAATTTTAAAATTCTTCAAGTGTTGTTGTTTTTTGATTTAATGCTTTTTTAAAATTTGAAATATTTTATGAATTTTATAAAAATGCACATGAATTGTATGTATTTGATAAATTTTATGAATTTTATACAATTGATTGCATTTTAGTAATTTAACGAATGGAATTGATGAATTTTTTAATTTTTATAAATTTCATCAGTTATATGAATTTTACGCTTTATTTTTGAATTTTATGAACTTTAAACTTTATGAATTTTTATTTTATAAATTGTCAAGAATTTTACGAAATTTAAATTTTATGAATTTCATAAATTTATTACATAATTGTATGAACTTCATTTTGTATTTTTAAATTGATTTCATAAATTTTATGAAATTCAAGCATTTTATGAATTATGTGAATATTAATAATAACAGTGTTAAAGGCCATTACTGGCCCCTTACTGAATCAACAATCTGGCTCCAACGGTTTCGATCCTGAGCTTGGTCTTCATACTGTCTTAGACAATCTGAAGAGGCCAAGTCGTTCTCTACATCGTGGAGCCATCGTCGCCTGCAACGACCTCTGCGCCTACCATATGGTGGCTCTCCTTTCAGAGATCGCTGCACAATTCGTTCCGGATCAGCACGCAGAACGTGACCGAGCCAGCGTACTCGCTGAGATCTAACTTCATGTACAATATCGGGGATCTTCATCAGATCTCTGATCTCGAAATTGTACAGAGCTCGGTATGTACCATCTATTTCGCGTTTAGGGCCGTAAATCACACGCATGATTCTTCTCTCAAATGTAAGGAGCCATCTCTCGTACTCATCCGTCAGCGCCCAACTTTCACATCCAAACATAACAACGGGCCTGATCAACGCTTTGTAAAGCTTCAGCTTCACGGCACTTGATAAGTGTTTAGATTTTAGCAGTGGCCTTAGAGGATACAAAGAACGACTGCCAGCTGCCAGCCGCACTTTAATATCCTCACCCACACTGTTATCGTGAGTGATAAGAGAGCCCAAATATTTGAACCTCCTCACTCCCTCAAACGTGTGGTGGCCACTACTAAAATCTGGTGTGCCATTGTCTCTAAAACCAGAGATCAGGTATTTCGTTTTGGACTCATTGATCTGGAGTCCAGCAGAAGCTGAAAACTCTACAAGCGGATCAAGTATTTCTTTCACTCCGTTGTTATTCAGTCCAATCACGCATATGTCATCTGCATATGCAAGCACTTGATTGGACTGGCGATATAAGATGTTACGCTGAGGTGTTTCAGTTTTACGAAAGATGTACTCCAACATGAGATTAAAGAGTATCGGGGACAGAGCATCTCCCTGCCGAACACCCGAGTTAACTGCAAAAATTGTCGATAGCCTGTTCTCAACTTTAACACAGCATTGAGACTGCGTCACTGTCATCCTACACAGTCGTACCAATTTTGTTGGTATTCCTAGGTATTCCAGGGCAGACCACAAACTCTCTCGATTGATCGAGTCGTAGGCCTGCCGAAAATCCAGGAAAACCTGATGTACGGAGATGGATGTCTCATAATATTTAGATAGAATCATCCGCAGCGAAAAGACCTGATCAGTGACTGATCGATTCGGACGAAATCCTCCCTGATAGTCACCAACCAAGCCCTCCGCCAGAGGAGTGATTCTATCCAATAAAATGTATGACAGTAACTTGTATGCTGTGCAAAGGAGAGCTATACCGCGATAATTCTCACACTTCAAGCGGTCTCCCTTCTTGAAGATGGGGCATATCGCGGCCACTTTCCATTCATCAGGCATAACTTCGGTTCGCCATACTAATCGAATAAGGTCGAAAAGACAGTTCCACAAAGTATCCCCTCCGAATATCAAGAGCTCCGAATTAATGCAGTCCACTCCAGGTGAGCGGTTTCGTTTCATTCTCTGCATGGCCTTAGTGAATTCCTCATGGGATGGCTCCTCAGTGCAAATCTCCGCAGACTGTTTTAGAGGTGGCTCAACAACAGTCTGTGATGCATGATGAACATCAAGCAGCTCAGTAAAGTGTCCACTCCATGCGTCAAGTACTGCGTCGATGTTGACACAGAGGTTTCCATCCCGGTCCCGAATGGCGGTTGACGAAGGCCTGAAAGTATGGTGCAATCCAGTAATTCCTTTAAAGAAATTACGTGAACTACGCTCATTGCTGAGTTGTTGTACTTTCAGAACCTCGGCCTTCCACCATTCTCGCTTCTTCCGTCTACAAATCCGCTTAGCTGCCCTTCTTGCAAGAGCTGCCTTGTTTTTCCTTGCGATTGTGAGACGTTGTTGCACTTCATTATGGGCTATATTTTGTTGCTCAACTGCAAGACGACACTCGTCATCAAACCAATCATTCTTAGGTCTGACTTTCACTATACCTAAAGTCTGTTGAGCAGCACTGACAACCGAAGTTTTCAGTACCTCCCAGACAGAGTTCACGCAGTCAGACTGGTAATTAGCTCCTTCAATGTTGTCGCTGACAAGATCCTGGTATCGTTTCTTTTGATCTTCATTTATCAGACCTTCACAGTCGAAACGTTCCATCCGTTTCGCTGTGTTCCCCGACCTGTACGAAAATATGTGAATATTAGGAATTTTAAAAATTTCATGAATGTAGCTTTAATGATTTTGGCAGATTTGATGAATTTTATTAGTTTTATGGATTTATGAATTTATCATTTTTATAAATTGCGTGGGAGCTTTATACGTGTTTATGAATAAAAATTTCTTAAATAAATTCAATTAATTTTATGAGTTTTATTAGTTAACTTATTTCTATAAATATTATGAATTCTATCAATATTATGAATTTTATAAATTTTAAGAATTTAATGAATTTTATGAGTTTTTAATGATATTGACGAATTTTTTAAGTTTAATGAATTTTAATGGGCTTTCATAATTTTTTATTTACTATGGATTTTAGTAATTGACCAATTTATGATATTAATACGTTTTTTACATCGATAAATTTTATGCATTTGTATTGAAATTTAACGAATATGATTTATATGAGTTTTTAGTTTTTTTAGAATTTTGCCAATTAAAAATTAAAATTAAAAATTTTAAATTTTATGAAATTTAAAAAATTTAATGAATTAATTACATATGTATTATGAATTTAATAATTATTACGCATTTTTAAATTTTTTTGAGTTGTATTAGAGTAAATAATATAATAGTAAATAAATTAATTTAAAAAAAATTATATATTTATGAATTATGTGAATTTAATTAATTTTAAACATTTCATGAATTTCAAAAGCTTTAAAATTATTAAAATTTTGAATTTCGTTTGATGAATTTAATTAATTTTATAATTTTTATAGAATTTCATGAATTCTATTTATATGTATTTTAACGGTTTTATCAATCTTACGATTTCATTACGTTTCATGAACTAAATTTATGAGTTTTATGGCAAATTTTATGATCGCACATGAATTTTACGCTTTTTATGAATTTTACAAATTTCACGAATTTCATGGATTTCGTGAATTATGCAATTTTATTTTAAGATTAATTTCGTGGATTTTATGAATCTCATCGATATTTCGAATTTTATAAATTATGAACTATATGTACATATGTACATATATGCAATGAATTTAAAGAATATTACAAATTTTAAAACTTAATATGAATATTAAGTAATAAAGTCTTATTAAATATCCATAATTTTGTAAGTTTTATGAGTTTTACTAAATTTACCATTTTTATATTTTATTGAATTTCTTGCGGTACAGTCTATTTTATGAATTTAATGGAACTCCATATTTCTCTGCTGCAATGGTCTCAACTTGAGATTTTTAAACTGAGTTGTTGAACTTAATTTTTTATAATAACTTAAATAATTTTCCGAATTTATATAATTTGTATGTATTGCGTGAAGTTTATGCATTTTATTATCTTAATAAATTGGTTGAACTCAAATTTTATGATTTTTCTGAATTTTGTATACATATCTATGATTTTTATCTATTCTATGATTTTATAATTTTATTTTATCAATTTATGATAAAACTCATGTTTTACAAATTGTATAAATTAATTCAATCAATTTTATGAGTTTTGCAAATTTAATGATATTGACGAATCTTTTAAGTTTTATGATTTTTATGGATTTTAGTAATTTGATGAATTTAATAAATTATAATCATTCCATGAGTTTTAATAATTATTTTAATCTTAAGACTTCAATAATTTCAATGGTTTTTAAATTTTATTAATTTAATTAAATTCGTAAATTTTATGAATTGAGATTTCACGAACTAAATGTGAATTAAATGAATTTCCGAATTTTTAGAATTTTATGAAATTTAAAAAATTTAATGAATATTACATAATTATGTTTTATGAATTTAATAATTTTGACGCATTCTTAAAATTTAAAATTTAAATTTAAAAATTAAATTTGTTTTATGGTTTTAAATGAACTTGAATTCTATTATTTATATGAATTTTTACGGTTATTATTAGTTTAGAGTTTCTTCTTGAACTAATTTTATGAACAATTTTATAAGTACACATGAATTTTAAAAATTTAAAGAATTTTTTAAACTTTATAAATTTCATGTATTCGTAAATTATGTTTTATGAATTTCAAGAATATTACAAATTTTAAAAATTATATGAATGTATTATGATTTTAACAAATTTTTATAATTTTGTCAGGTTTATGAATGTTATTAAATTTATCATTCACCAAGTTCATGACGTCCTAAGGACAAAGATCTTCACTACTGAATCGAAAGACGATGCATATTTCACATAAGTAGCGTCCGTATAAAACTTCGGAAACAGAGACTTGTATCACAATTTTGACTTGTTAATTGTGAAGGTTTTCAAACTCTGCCTCAAAAAAAAAATTTTGAAATTTTAACGCTAACTTCATAATTTACGATATGAATAAATTTCTCTCAAGTTTCATTAAAATTTTGCGAAATTTTTAATTATCTTCAAACTTAATCTACTTGAATGCACTGAATTTTGATATTCAAGCATACATTAAAAGTTCAACGATAAAATACACATTCATATACATAATTTCATTCAAATTTTATTTAAATTAAATTCAAACTACGTCACGAATATTGAGTTTGAAAAATACCCGGATTTCTATATACAAAAAACCGCTAAATCTTGAGCGCCATACACATTGATTTCCAAGTATGAGAGAACATCATATATGTATGTACAAAGTACATACCGAGAATACCGAGAAAATAATTTCTATACGCTAATTTACCACCACTCACCAGATGTCACTCATATTCATGTAATCATGATGTTGTGTTGTATAACAAAATAGAATTAAAATTGGCAATCTATCATATTTTCCATATATACTATGGTATATGAATGTGCATCACTCGATTTATCATTTCCCATACATTTTTCGTTTCTTTCAAACCCCTCAACATTTTGAGTATTTTCGTGTACATAAATTCACGTCGGTTCATAATTTTTAACTTTATTAATTCTTCCGCATAAATATACGTATATAATAACAAGAGATGAGATGACGATGAAAAGAAAACTCAACATGACACAACAACACAATACATATATACGACATACGTATATAGATAGGGAAAATTTCATTAAAATATTCAAAATTGTACTACTGTTTTTTATACTACCAGCTCTAGCTCTAGCTACTTACTATACTTTGTGTTGTTTTGCTATAATATGGTTCTGTGCCATCTTTATAAATATTGTTGTTTTTGTTATTGTTGTCGAGCTTTCTTATCAAACTAGCATATACATATACACAAAACTTAGTTAAATGATAAAAACGAGACGAAGAAGAAGTTAAGAAAAATATAAGAAAAGATTTATTTAAATTATTATTATTCACGCCGTTATGTGTTCTATTCTCGAAAGTTTTCGTTTTTCATTCGAAATTGGAATTATAATATATATATGTATGTATATATGTATATATGATGATGATGGAACAAAGCAGAAGACGATGAAGAAATAAAAAAAAGCTTCGAGTTAAAAAAAGCTTTTTGTTTGGTTTATTTATAGAAATATTTGTTCGTAAATTATAGATAAGTACATGGCAAAACGATATGCATATATGTATATGTATGTATGCATGTGTGGTGTAATGTCTCGTATTTGGATATGGGTACTAAGAGCTTTTGGTTGGATTTAACTCTGTATGCCAAATTTAAAGTTTTATATCCGCTTTTCACAATTTAGGTTACTGCACCAATTTTATTTTGTAACGGTCTTTTAGCGCAGTTAGATTAACAATAATACCATATTTGAAGCTCTTTTCATAAGTTTTCGAATCGTTACATATATTGATTAGTTATTCATCTATTTATTATCAATTTTAAATATCTTAACGTACGCCATAGTAACTAACGACTTTGAAGAAACTGTTCGAAAGCTCTGAATTTAATATCTCATTTTTCATAGTAACCATGCTCACAATTCTGCACTTAGGGCGTTTTATTATAACTGTGATAAACTGTTTGAAATTGCATAAATATAATTGTATAACAGTTTATTCATATAATTGTTGAAAGTTTTTATAAACTATAAAAAAGCTGTGATAGAATTTAAGGTAAGTTCCAACGCTCGCCCAAGTTTGAAGAAATTATCGAAAAAGTGAATCACAAATATTTTCCTTCATTCAACTTTTAATAGTAAGTTCTCTGTTTTATCAAACGCGAAACGTTAACAAAACGTCGCCTGAATTCTCAAAAAATCCCAAAACAAAAATAATAAAAATCATAAAATGGTTCTAAAATTTGGCATACAACTTAGAAATGTCCATCAAACTGTTCGAAAATATAACAACTCTATAATCAAAACGGTTATAATATAAAATGGATTTAGTTTCCAAAACGTCGCCTGAATACTGTAATTTTTTTTATGATAAAACTGTTCTAAAATTGGATACAACAGAGAATTGTCCGTCAAACTGTTCGATTTTTTTTAAATTAGGTATACAATGGAGAAATGTTTAAATGACATTTTCAGATTGATTTCATCGACCAAATCAAGAAAATGAATAACGCACATAGGGATGGGCGAGGTAGACTACGCCGTGTAATATACGCGGTTGTCGACACGTAAAACGTTACGTATTGATATTTTTACGATTTGAAAGAAATTGGGAATCCACTTGGGATGTTGAAATACAAACAAACAATAGATTTAATTAAAGAATATTTATTGCACTAAACGTTCGAATTGGTCTAAATTTCTTATGTTATTACGTTTAAAATCATGCACGTGAGTTTCCGCACAACTTCAAGTGGTATACTTTGGTAGCAGTATTATTCCATTTGGAAAGCATATATTTTCAGCAACCTTATCGCATTCGTCATATTTCTTCAGCTTTCTTCTCACTATTGCCGAATATTTTTAGATAATTCGTAACCGGTGGGCTTGTAAGTCTTAGCGGGTCTTGCAATTGTTAACTGAATTGATTTATAATTTTTCTTCAAAAACAACAAATTTTTTTGTAGACGGATGATTTTTTACAAACCGCATGATTATTATGTACATCTGTAATTGTTTCCATTGCTTATCGTGAATAATTCATCGCGGTCACGGGGCAACATTGTGGAGATGGACTCCACACCATCCTTTTTCGACTAAATGTTACGGGAAAAAAATTAATAATTTTATTCTAAACTGAAACACATTTTGGTTTTGCGATATTATTGATCGAGTCTCTAAAAGCTGGTTTAAGCTGATCGATAGTTATGGATGTGTTTTTTTCCATTGATGTCCACCACAAAATGATTTCTGAATCGTCGAATTACTTTATGTGGGCCGTCGTAAGGCAATGCCATCCTAGTATGAATTTTATCAACCCGGATAAAAACGAACTCACATTTACGCTTTTCAGAGCATGTGGTGGCGCAGCTGGAACTAGACTGCGCATAGTATTTCGTTGATATTTAATAACCTGATCGGAGTATGTTGATTGTTGATCTGGGACTTCCATAAAAAAATTACATGGTCATTTTAGTTCATAAACTAGTTTTGGTGTAGCTCTTATGAAAAGAAGAACTATTGACATCTGTGAACTCTAATTTATCGTATCTCCTCTCGCTTTTAGAGATGCTTTTAGTTGGTGATGAAAACGTTCCACTCCATTAGATTGCGGCCTTGCGAGTGATGAAGAGCTTTCCAAATTCGATGCATGTCTAGCAGCTTTGTTATTCTGAGAATCTTAGATTGGAATTGGCTTCCTTTATCTGTAGTTATGTTTATAGGTACACCCAAAATCTTGATATATCGTTTTCCACAAAAGTTTTTGCAACAGTTGCGATGGTAATACCCTTCATAAGGCCTCCTAGTTAAACGACCTACGTCAGTGAAAATGTATGCATATATAGTGGTGCAAGTGATCCAACGATGTCCAAATGAATGTGTTCAAAACAACCAAAAGGCTGTTTAAATTATTCTAATTCCGTCTTTGAATTTTAGATCTGTGGCATGAAAGACAGGACTGCGTGCTCAGATGTTAACGTGTTTGTTCATTTTAGGCCAAAAGTAACAATCCATTTTTAATGGATTACCATTTTATTTTTATAGTTGTGAAACGAGTGGAACCAGAAAGTAATTTCAGAAGTTCTTCGTCAGGCTTCTGTAATTCTAAAATAGAAATGACATCTAGTGTTTTTGATAGATACAGTTGCGTTATCGCTTGTGCGTGATATTTCGTTTCGGCTGATGGTTGTTAATTTTTGGAAAAATATGCTAGAGGTTCCTTACATCGAATTTTGAGTTGCTGCAAGACGGCTCCCATTCGGCGGTATTCGAGAAATCAGTAGTAATGCTGCGTCATATAAAGGATGACCGAAAAGTGTTGCATGAGCAAGCTCACTTTTATATTTATTCTAAGCGAATGCTTCCATGAAAAAACCATGCCATTAAATTGTTGAATTTGTCGAATGGATGTAGGCACTGGAAATACCGATATAGCTCCAACTCTTTCTTCGAATGGAAATATTCTCTTAGGGGTAATTTTGTGATTTAGAAAGTTAAGAGCATTAACACGAAAACCGCATTTTGAAAATTTTGCTATTGATATCAAAATTCGCATGCCTTTTAAATTGAAGCTACAAGAATATCATCAATGTATCCAAACGCGAAGTCCAGTCCTCTAACTATCTCGTTCATGAGCCTTTGAAATGTCTGAGCAGCTTTGCATAAACTAAAAGCCATTCGCGTGAATTCGAATAAGCCAAACGGAATGGTAATTGCTGTCTTAGCAATATCTTGTGTAGCAACAGATATTAAATGATATGCCCTGACTAGGTCAATTTTAGAGAATATAGTATAACCGGTTAAGTTCATAGAGAAATGTTGTATGTGGGGTATAGGGTAACGGTCAGGAACGGTGTTTAATCTTCGACTTAACACTGAATAATTTAATCGTTGAAAGAATAAAACAACTGACTATGATGTTGTTTAGTCGATTTCTACTCTAAACTTGTATATATGTAATCGACGTCACTGTAGAGAATGTGACACAACCGACTCTTGAGTCCACAACTGCATATCGCTTGCTAAATCATAATTCTTTAATAAATTTTTACTATTAAAACCAATTTTAACGACGCTTTGCAGACAATGCAGATTAAACAGAATTTTTATTTTTAAAGTGTATATATTAAAATGCATTAAAAGCGCAATTCTATAAACTTTAGAATTAATTTATAAAATCACTCTAGAAATTCTCTAGTTGTCGACACGTCATCGTAGAAAATAATAGATGACGCGTAAATGCCCCTCTCTGATAACACCGAACTGTTATAATTCAATTTTCATAGAGATTTTAAGAAGAAAGAACACAGCGCAAAAATCGTCACTAGGCTTATATTTTAAATTACAATTCGGTAGATTGAATGAAACTTTCAACATATCTTAAGATGCTTACACCACAATTTAATCTCGTCTCACATCTATAATTAAAAAATAACAATCAATATTATTTTGATGTGATTTTGGGAAAAAACATAAATAAGCTAATAGCTAGCTAACAAACCAAATAAAATCAAAATTTTAAAAAGCTCCTAAAACCAAAAAGAATTTTTTTTTGTTTGTGTGTTGCGGATAAAACAAAATTTTCCATGTCATTTTCAAAGTTGAACACAAAATACAAAAACAGAAAAGAAAAAACATGAAAACCTTCGTGGGAAGAAAATTTTCCTTCACCATAACTGATTCTTTGAACGCAGTATCAGTATTTAGAACAAAAAAATCTATCTCTCTTTCTCTCTCGCTCGAAATAATATGGGCGAAAAATCATCCACTCACGTAATTTTCCTCGAGTTGTTTTTGCTGTTATTTTTATTTCATTTCGATCAAACATACATGATGACGAGAAGTGGATGGATGAGATGATACGATGGATGCCAGAGATACTTTTGGTATAGGTACGAGTATGTACATAATAGATAATATATAGGTGAAATTGAAAAATCGTAGAGGTCTAGCGATTAAATTGGTGGTCAGTAATGTAATTATTGGAAATATCGAAAAAGATTTTTTTTTAAATTTAATTTTTAAAACATAGGAAATTTGATTTGGAAAATTCGATTAGGAAAAGTTTGCGTTTTTGGATTTTGCAATATTAACACGAATTTTTGTTCGCTGGGTACCGATGTATACGAAACTAAAGATGATTATGTCTGTATTCATATCTATCTATATAAATTGAGGCAATTTAGAAAAATTTTGCTGTCGTGTTATACATACTTGTTACATTTTGATTAGGTTATAGGATTGTGTGTGTGTGTGTGTGTTTGCCTGATATCAGCACAAATTCGTTTAGTGATTTTTGCTACGAGACGGTAATTGTCGGGAAATGAGGAAAAATGTGTATATATATTTTTGTTTTTGTTTGATATTGCTTAAAGGGTGTGTCGTGTCATCTAATCGACGCGTGCTTTTTAATTAAAATTTTAACGATTTAAAGATCTATAGAAAAGCTTTCCAAACTTTCCTCCATATATTTATGGGAAAACTATTCCACCTTAATTTTTTATTTTGTTCGATTTAATGTGATCCAACCGAAATTAAATTTTCCTTCATTTTGTGTATCTTCTCTCGGAGATGTTCGCATGAAAAAAGGTAATAAATATTGAGAATATGTATGTATGTATGTACATAAACGAGTATATGTATATGGAATCCCGAACACACAAAAAAAAGTTTAATTAAACTAATATTTTTGTGTGACAGCACTAAAGCAGCAACAAGCATCCGAACAAAAAGTTTGGGGAGCTTTCATATACATACACAAAAATTTTATTTGTATCTCTCGATATACTATATGTATAAAAACAACTCGTATCGTCTCGTATAGTGATGGGAAAACTATATACATAAATCTTAAATAAAAAAGAAGATTACTAAATTATTTTATGTATGTACATACATATGTATATACGTATATGAAATATGATGCTGCGGTGGTATATAAGGATTAAGAAATTTGAAATTAGTTTTTAATAGCTACACTAGTAAATTAGAACAATTTAAAAACAAAAAGTTCAATTTAGGTGGCAAACTAAAAAAAAATTTGTTCGGTTCAACAAGTGGATGTAACATGTGCGGATTTGAAAAGTTTATATTGGGGATTAAAAAAACATTCCACGGAAATCCAGGAGGATTTGCACGATAGATTGGAATATTAATCCATTTGGTTTATTATATCTAAATAAAACCTCATATACTTATAAATACTTATAAGTGCTTAATAATTTGTCTCGGTTAAATCGTCGATTGAAAAACTCAAAAAAATATGATATTAAATTAATCGACACCAATTCACCAATCGATCAAATTTAACTAGTTGTAGCTTCTCATAATAAAAAGGTAGAGCAGTTATATGAATAGTTAATTTAGCAAAGACAAAAACCATAAGTGCTTAAGAAGTATCAATTATTTTTTTGGTGGCTTAATGCATGCACGTTAAATGCACGCGCTGATTGTGACAGGGTGATGAGTCAGAGGGGTAAAAATGAGAGAAGCGTAAATTAGTTATCTTATTTTAAAATAATTTAAAATACTAAAAAAGAATTCAGAAATATATTTATTGACTTTATAAATCCTTATAAATCTAATCGTACAAAGCTTTAAAAGCTTTTCTACTTCTCTTAATATTTTCAAGCGGATAAAAATTAATTAAACTTCACAAAAAAAAAATTTAATTAATTTTTTTAATTAATAAACGGTAGAGTATGACCAAAAACTACCTACCAACGGAGCGGGAGGTTAGATTTGCTACCCAGAAGCTAAAGAACAATAAGGCCGCTGGCACAGACAAACCAGCGGAAATATTTAAGCGCGACACATCTATAGCAGCAGAAACTCTAACACCACTACTATCTGACATATGGAATACAGGAAAATTCCGCAGAAATAGAAAGAAGGTTTGGCCATAACAATCCCAAAGAAAGGCGACCCAAGAGAATGCAAAACCTGGCGAGGCATCCCTCATCAACAGCACAATAAAAGTATTAGCGATGATCATTTTCGAACGAATATCTCCATGAACCAACCAACACCTGAGAAATGAACAAGCCAGCTTTAGGCCAGGTAGGAGCTGTACATTGGGACTGACCACTATATCTACTCTTCGTGGACTTTGAACTCGCATTCGATTCAATCAACAGAGGCGCTGGAAATAGGCATACAAAAGAAAATAATTTCACAATAATCAATTTCAATAATTTAAAGATCACAAATAGACTCCAGGTGTTTGTGAACAAATGGCTGAGAAGCCTGATAAAATGCTTCTGGCCGAACACCATCAGTAACTTAGAACTTATGCGGCAAACAAAGCAAACAAACATTGAGACCGAAAAAAGAAAGCGCAAGTGGAGATGGATCGGGCACACATTGAGGAAAATCCTAATGACATAACACGGATTTCATTAAAGTGGAATCCACAAGGAAAACGTAAAGTGGGAAGACCAGCTATAACAAAGAACGATGCTAGCCGAAGCGGAAGAACTCGGTAAAACATGGGAAGAGCTAAAAGCAATGGCCCAATAGAGAAGTGCGACAGTGGCAATAGAGAAGTGCGGTTATACAAACTGAATCAGCTTCTCAGCTAAATGTATTGGTGCGGGTTTAATACGATAGAATGCCAATTGTCCATTAGTTGGAAGAAAATCAATGAATTGTATGAGAATTGGTCAAGATAGCGACATATCCAAATTCTACAGACGGTAATAGATTTTTCTGGAAGATTAGCGTATTGGGCAATTAACTATGCATGCATATAACATGTATAGCATACGATATTTTTATCGGTTGGCTTATCATAACTGTCATACTTCTAATGCATCCATCAGAAGAATTTAGTCGTGCCGTTACAAAAATGGCGAACCACACGATATTAAATTTTGTCATCGGCGCCTAATGAAACCATCACATATTCGAAATCGGCCAACGACTTTGAAACTACATAATTAACTGGGTATACTTAACGTAGAAACGAAACTACATATATCTACATCGTATAGGTATTCACTTTTCTTCTGATAACACTATACTGGAGGTGATGATAGTGGAATCGGCAGCTTCCCCTTCCATTATGGCCACATGGGCACCTAGTTCTAATAAAGAGTTACGAGATTGAAATCTGCTCATTTCATCGGTCATACTTTCCAGTGTTTCCAGTATTAGTATATTAACCACTTGGTACACAAACCATAGTCGTAATTCGTACTAAATCCTCAACATTGATTGGCTGATAATAATGTACCAACTCCAACACTAACACTAGTCGAAATTGCTGAACCGGCCACGACTTCGGAAATCGGAGATATAATTAATTGAAACACAAAATCACATAGTCAAACCAAATTCAACCAATGGGCAATGACGTGGTTTTGGATTAGATAATGTAAATTTTATGATTTTCAGTGTTTAACACAAACTTTCGACAAAATAAAATTATTCAATATTTATGTTACGTCCTCATCCTGTATATAAAGTCTCCACAATTGGAGAGGTTATCTAGTGAAAGGGAATAACTTCAAAATCAATATGATGAATTGGTCACTCTTACAGTTATACGTTTCTAAATGTTTACTAAATATTTTGTTTGGTAATCACACATTTTATGATGAATGGGCATAATAGTGATGTGTTCTCGATTTACAGCCAGTTATCAAGGACACAATTTATCGTAGACAAAATTTATCGTATAATAGGTGCATTTGATTAGACCATTCTGTGCACGTGGTACTAAAAACCCAATATTATTCTTGTATCTTCGCCAAATTTCATTTTTAAAGTTTTACAAGCTGTTGACACTATTGAATCCTTTTTTGATATTTATTTTATGTTGATGTTGTTTTTCAATTGTCCGAATATTTTCACTAATGTCAGTTGCCACAGTTGCAATATACATAGTTACCAAATTTTAGACAAAAAAAAACGATTCGAAAATTTAGCAGAGTTTTTTTTTTGACGTACTATAGCGAAGACGCGATTTCAAAATGAATACTAATTTATTTCAACGATAAATTGTTTATACAGTAAAATGTTTTACGATAAATTGTTCACGATAAATTGACCAGCACCAACATATTGTGAAAAATTTACAAAATGTTTGTTTTTATTTCGAGCGCAACTAAGGTTGAATTAGATTGAACGAACTTTTGCAGATTTGGTCATCCGAATAAAAATTACTATATGAAGCGAGCGAGACAAAATAAATGTCTCCACTATTGTAAAATGTATGTCAACATATTTGAGGTTAGGTAAGACTATAATCGTGATTATTTAGAAAATGATATAGCCTTACTGAAATTAAGTAGCTCGATTTTTTTTACGAATTATATTCGGCCAAAATTCAGTCTTCGATCATATGACGATGGGAACAGTGACATGATGGGGACATCATGAAGCAAGCCAACCTTCGGACGTATTATTTCAAGCGATACTTCCGATACGCACTAATGCCGAGTGTCGCCGCAGTAATCGAGTATTTTTCCACACTTATTTGAGCGACTACAACTATTGCGCGGGATACGATAATGGGACCAATGTGTGCGCGGGGGATTCTGGGGGTGGTATCATATTTGAACACAATTCACAATGACATATTCGCGGGATTGTGTTGGTGGGTCCGGCACTACCAAATTCAAGTCAATGTGATATAACCCAAATGGTTATAGTCACTGATGTTGCCAAATTTTATAATTGGACTTTGAGCAATTTAGAAGATAATTAATAAAATTTAGAAAAAGTTTACAAAATTATTTTTTTGCAATCGAAGTTCATAAACTATTTTCTAGCCTGCATTTCAATATGAAAACGGAAGAAGATTTGATTTGTGAAGTATAAATTGATAATCAACTATGTATACATATATACCGTACCGCGGGAACACGCGGGACTGTCTTCGAAAATTTAGAAAAAACAGAACCAAAATTCTCAAGATTGAGTTCCAAAATTTTAGAGATTTTGGGGTTCAAATAGTCAATCCCACCTTTGAAAACTAAATTTTTAATTTAAAATTTCGAATTTAAATTTAAATATTTTTCAATTCTCTGAATTTGCAAACATTGAAAATATTTGATATTTTGACAGTATTTATTATATCAGAAAAATCAAAAATTGTAAAAATTTATAGTCTTTAACAAAAACTTTCGACAAAATAAATTATTCAATATTTATGTTACGCCCTTATCCTGTATATAAAGTCTCTACAATTGGAGAGATTATCTAGTGAAAGGGAATAACATCAAAATCAATACGATTACTAAATATTTTTTTTGATAATCACACATCTTATGTTGAGTAGTGATGTATAATAGTGCTTTACAGACAGTTATCAAGGACACAATTTATCGTGGACACAATCTATCGTAAAGACACAATTTATCGTATAATAGGCGCAATTTGATTAGACCATTTACAACAAAAATGCTTTATGCCCGGTTTCACGAAAACATTGGTTAACCGACGTATAAATATTTAGTCGCCCAATTTTGATCAACTAAATATTTATACGTCGGTTAAATATTTCCAGATTATCCAATGTTTTCGTGAAACCGGGCATTAGATACATTTTATTTGACCATTTTGCCTATACTGTGTACGTGGTATTGAAACCCCAATATTATTTTTGAATCTTCGCTAAATTTCATTGTTGATGTTTTAAAACCTATTGAATCCTTTTTTAATATATATATTTTATTTTGACATTGTCTGAGTATTATCGCTAATATCAGTTGCAACCTGTTACCAAATTATAGACAAAAAAAAAACGATTCGAAAATTTAGCAGAGTTTTTTTTCGACGTACTATAGCGAAGACGCGATTGCAAAATGGATATAAATTTGTGTCCACGATAAATTGTTTATACTGTAAAATGTTTTACGATAAATTGTTTACGATAAATTGACCAACACCAACATATTGTGAAAAATTTACAAAATGTTTGTTTTTATTTCGAGCACAATTATATTCGGCTGGAAGCGAGGCTTCCGATTCGAACTAATGCCGAGTGTCGCCGCAGTATTCGAGTATCCACACTTATTTGAACGACTACAACTATTGCGCGGGATACGATAATGGGACCAATGTTTGCGCGGGGGATTCTGGGAGTGGTATGATATTTGAACACAATTCACGATGGTATATATTCGCGAGATTGTGTTGGTGGGTCCAGCACTACCAAATTCAAACCAGTGTGATATAACCCAAATCAATTCACTGATGTTGCCAAATTTGGTCATGTTGAAGCAAGATGGTATACGAATAAAAATTACTATATGAAGTGAGCGAGACAAAATAAATGTCTCCACTATTGTAAAATGTATGTCAACATATTTGAGGTTAGATATATTTCATGGTTTTAAAACTGAGATAAAAACGTATTTAAAAATTTTAAAAACTACCAAAATTATATTTTTCAATTCAAAACAAAATAAAAAATGTCAAAAAGTGATCCAATATTGAATAGTTTTGAACGTGCGTTTTTTCATATTTTCTATCAGAAAGATGAAAGTTGTCATCTTGTACGAGAAAAAGATAATGTTTTTTGGGTGTGTTTCTCTGGTTTCATCTGTTCATTTTCAATAAGACATTTCATCTTATTGAAAATTAACAGATGAAACCAGAGAAACACACCGAAAAACAATTATCTTTGTCTCGTTTTTTCTTTAATGATTTTTCAATGTTGTTTCTCATATTTTTACAAGATCATGCCGAAAAATTCGCGTTGAATGTAAATCAGCCTTTACGACAATATACAATTTAACAAATACAATAAAAACAAGTCTTATGCCCGGTTGCACGAAATATTTAACTATACCGAGTTAAATATTTAACCGGCCGATTTTGGCATTTAACCGCTTGTTAGCTAATCTATATAGTTAAATATTTTCGTATACCTATAAGTCGCCTATTTACATAATAAAATATACGTACGCGTTATACATGCTTTATTAAAAATAAAATTTGCATGATGCTGCGTCAATGAGAATTTCCTGTACTTTATCGCTCAGATTAAAATTGAACTCGATGAACCTATAATCTGTAAAAACATGACCATCATCGCATAATATATTGATGTTCTGCATTTGTTTACGCAAAGTGAGTTTTAATTTGTCTGCCAAAATATGAACACTAAAAATATTAAATTTTTGTACGTGATATTAGTTTTAAACTGTGTAGTTGCCAAACGAATCAGTGAATTAAGTAAGTTAATAAATAAGGTGTAGTTATTTACTCAAGAAATTACTATAATCGTCTTTTATATATAGAATGTGATGAAACTTCATTGTTACGTACTGATCCATCTTCTTTATATCCACATATGATGGATATTGTGAACAGTCGAGATAATAAACTATGGGGGCTATGTGTTGGAACATTAATTAGTGAAGATTTTGTGTTGACAAGTGCCATCTGTATAACTCAAGCGCAAGAAGCGCAAACGGAAATGATAGTTCGTAAATCAGAATCGTCCGAAGAGAATTTTCCAGTTAGACAACTCTATAGCATAAAGCAGATATTTACGACTCCATATGTAGATAACCCGGCTGTTCCACAGCTGGGTATGATTGGGTTGATACAGCTGAACGAGACTATTCCATACCATGACAGAAACTCAATTTACCGACCCGCTTGTCTGTGGACAAAAAGCACCCTTCCATCTAATAGATGCTCGATCTATTTAGTTAAATTTTTTAGTGATGCTGATGGTAGCTGGAACAACTCAACAAAGATTCACAATTTTGAAGAAAATATAAATACAGATTAAGTGTGTGCGGAACTGTTGCTGGACAATAATATTGATGATAATACACATTCGTATATGTGTGTGAATTTAACTAAACCATATATGTTAACAAATGTAAGCAAGTTCTTTTAGGATACCCATACATAAAATCATTTTTAAAAATAATCATTAATTTTGTAGGTACGGGGTAATCCAATGGAGGCAAAATTTGAGAACCGAAATTATATTTTAGGTACAACAGTTTTGACTAAATTAAACATTTTGCACGGAACTAAACTTAGCAGACACATTTCGTGGATTGAGTCAATTGTTTGGCCGGTGAGTAAACTCAATTATAACCGAGCAAATAGCGCAGTGGTTAAAGCTGCGACGTTTGGATCGGGAGGTACCGGGTTCGAATCCCAACAGAGGCGGGATTGCAAAAGGGATTTTTCATCTCCCGATTACGATCGGTGATTAAATTGAAAACATCTATGACCCTCTGTTGGAATGTAGAACTCATGGGCCGACCCATCTTTCATGTCACTGTACAGGGTGACATGGAGCTATGCAATGCGCAGATGGTATACTGTACTTGTGTGAATGGGATGAATGAATGGATTGAATGAATGAATGTTGTGTGTATGCAAGGTAAGGCTATGGACCAAAAGAGTCCAAGTCCTTTTTAAAAAAAAAAAAAAAAAAAAAACTCAATTATATAGAAATACTCAATTTGATTGATACTAACGTGTTTTCTCTCCAAAACAGAATCAAACGCAATACGGATGTTGTCAGCGACAGATGAGGCATAAATTACACATAACAAATGGCCAGCCAACAAATCATGGCGAATATCCTTGGCATGTGGCTCTATATCGGATGGTAGGTGGTAGACAAAAACGTTTAAAATATATTTGTGGTGGGACGATAATAAACAATCGAACCGTATTAACTGCGGCGCATTGTGTAATGAATGAGTATGGCGTATTTCCATCTAATCGCCTATTTATTGTGGCGGGAATACATGATTTAACTAAACATACGATAGATACGCAAAATTATCTTGTACAAGCGGTAACGGTACATAAAGACTATAATCGTGAATATTTAGAAAACGATATATAGCCTTACTGACATTAATTGGTTCGATTGATTTTACGAATTATATTCGGCCGATATGTATCGGCCAAACTTCAGACTTCAATAGTATGACGATGGGAACAGTGACAGGATGGGGACATGATGAACACAATCAGCCATCGGAGGTATTGCTACAAGCGATGCTTCCGATACGCACTAATACCGAGTGTCGCCACAGTAATCGAGATTTTTTCAACACTTATTTGAACGACTACAATTACTGCGCAGGTTTTGATAATGGGACGAATGTTTGCTCGGGCGATTCTGGGGGTGGTATGATATTTAAACACAATTCACGATGGTATATTCGCGGGATTGTGTCGGTGGGTCCGGCACTACCAAATACAAACCAGTGTGATATAACCCAAATGGTTATATTCACTGATGTTGCCAAATTTTATAATTGGATTTTGAGCAATTTAGAAGATATTTAATAAAATTTAGAAAAAGTTTAATAAATTGTTTTTTTGCAAACGAAGTTCATTCAAAAATTGAAAATTTTAAAAATTCAAAGGCTTTCAAGTATGTGTTCCAAAATTTTAAAGATTTTAGGTGCCAAATAGGCAATGCTTCGTTCTAAAAGTTTCAGCTTTTTATTTTTAATTTAAAATATCGAATTCTTCGAATTTTCAAACATTGAAAATTTTTGATATATTGACAATATTTATTATTTCATAAAAAATTCGATTTAAAACCAGTCTGCGTCAAATAAAATATTGTTAATTTAGATTTAAAGATTATTGGAACAACCAATTTCAAAACATGGTGTTATGGTGATTCAACTTTATATTTCATACCCAATCTCAATCACTTAAACTAAAAAGTAACTCTGACACATTGACTCATTCAAATACGTTTAAATCCTATACTCCACTTCCAATTTTTTAATGTACAATTGAACAAGCAATACAGTATTTAATACTGTATTGCTTGTTCAATTGTACAATACTTCAATACAAGCAATCACTTAAACTAAAAAGTAACTCTGACACATTGACTCATTCAAATACGTTTAAATCCTATACTCCACTTCCAATTTTTTAATGTACAATTGAACAAGCAATACAGTATTTAATACTGTATTGCTTGTTCAATTGTACAATACTTCAATACAAGCATTTCGAGCAAATTTATAACATACTTGAGCTAGATAGTTAGCACAACTGCACAAAATACAATTCGGTGCTATAAGAAAAACTAAGTTGCTCAATTGTATTAAATTTTGCTTTTGTTTTAGAATATTTGTGCTCAAGCCATACAATGAAGCAAAGCCTGGTTTCAACAGGCTTTCTTAATAACAACATTAATTACAGTAGCTTAAAATTTAAATTAGCCGAATATTGACGTACAAAGCATGTGTGAAATAGTTAAAACTGAGCAACTTTATTAAATGCATATGAAAACTTTAGACTAACTGCGGACTCTCCACATTTAATTTAAATATTATACCTAATTAATAAATTTTAATTAAGTAGCTCAATATTAATACTGATGGTAAATATATTAAGTAATTACAAATGAAATTAATAAATTATGGTAAATACGATAAAACCTATAATCTATGTTTGAATTCCAATGAATGGAACTCTCCATTCCTCGTGGACTTCGATCATGCCTTCGCTTTGATCACTACTGTTGCACATTATACTGGACAGTGTAATAAAATAGACAAGACAGCCTCAAACGGCATTCAGGGGTGGGTGGCTACTCTAAGTGAAATTACAGATGAATTAGCTACAAAAGATGGGTTAACTATAACACGTTCTAATTGTATGCGGCAAGTCATTTCAGACCGGGCTTATAAAGTGCCACAAAGCGCGTTTGGAACCATGGTGCTCATTCACGAGTAGAAATTTGTGATGCTTTCTATTGTAGAGCACAAATATATGACGTAACCAATTTTGTAGCAAACATGAACCCGGAAACATCGATGACAAGATGAAACGATTAATTGTGGCGATGAAGATGAGAATTTTTCTTTCAGTGAAGATACCGAAACAGATGCTGTTTCCGTATAAGTTGATCAATAGCCGAGTGCGAGCTATAGCTAGTTATTTTAAAGTATCAACAGTGCGAAATGATATTTTGCTACAAAGAGTAAGTAACAAATTTACCGAATTGGACGTGAAACATCGATGGAATTCTATTGATTCCATGCTAGAAAAATTCTTAAAGCTCCGAAAACCAATCGATGAAGTTTTCATAGTTTTAAATTTGACAGATAATTATTGAAGATTTGTGCAATATTTTAAAACCTCTCGAACTATGCGCTTGTGTTGGGCAAAAAAGAATTAGAATTGGAGATAAATGCTGCCATCAATGAAGCTGCTAATGAACGGACAGAAAACCCATTTTGTACTCTTAGAGAAGAGTTTCTCCGTCCAACGTCGACCGAGCCTGAACGGGAGTTATCACCATCATCAAATGATGATGACGCCAAATAAGAAATAAATTGAATTTTATCAAACATTTTAGTTGAAAACCAAAAACCGGAACCGAACCGAAACCGCCAGTTTCTCAAAAATGAAAACAAATAATCGCGGCTTATTTTTGGAAACTCTACTCAATACGCTGCATTACCCAGATGTAACAGGTCTCCTAACACATAAACACACCGACATATGCAGCTAATAGGACAGACATTATCCGAACCAGCACATAAAGTTATCCTCAAAATAAACATCAGGAAGGCAATGAAACTGCTGAACACAACCTTCAGCATCAATCACAATATCATAGTCTCCGTTATGCCAACAAATACAACGCTGCAAATGTTCAATGCAAGTGTAAAATTGATACTTCTGTTTGGATAAATGGATCCGGGCGCACAATTAGGAAGGTGACATTCTGATTTCTAACTAAAAAAATCTTTCTGAATTTTTAGGATATTCAGATTTGAATATCCGAAAGTTGTTAATAATTTTAACATTTTTAACTGCCACCACCACCAGCTTAAATAAATTTTTGGATTTAAAAAGATAGACATCATGATGAAGGCGTCTGTTTCTATAAATAAGAGTAGCTTTTTGTTCTTCATTTACCAAATTTTTCAAATGACAAAGTAACGAGAAAATCATGTCAAGAGGCGTACGTATCGCCTACTCGTAATACCACTTATTTAGCAAAAATAAAAACAAATCACTTAATCACTGACACGATGTATACATTGCACACGATCAACATAATAAAAAAACCACTTCACACACAAGAGTTCTGGCTTGACCCGATACAGTCCGTTCACACGACACAACTAAACCCCGATAACCAATTTTTTTTTTTTTTTCATATATCGATTTGAAAATCGTCCTCATCATCATAAAACATCTATCCAATTTCCAAACATATAAATAATTTAGACATGGTACACACAAACACACATTTTCCGATATAAATTGGGAAAACACCTTTTTTTTTCTTTTTTTTTTTTTGTGCACATCTTCATTTTCATTTTATTATTATGATTATTTTTATTAATCCCATTTCCATCTTCAATTCCCACTTAACATCATCAATCGAGCCGAACGCAAAAACTGAACGACGACATAAAATGAGGAGACGACAGCACTCACCCACATAAGGAACACAACTTCGTATCACAAACATAAGTTTTCTATATTATAGTTGTTTTATTTCCAGGATTTATTAGTTTCCATAAATTTGTTCGTTTTATTTTAATTAAATCGAATTAATTAATCCGCTACTATACTAAACTTAAATAAAATTAAATTAAATCGCGTACGTCACTAAAAGAAAAACACTGAACGTGTATCGCCCATATAGGTATAATATATGGGAGAGTAGCAGCAGCAAGGAAAAACCTTAAACGCACAGCATAATTTATTTTAACTGTTAAACGAATGAATTCTAAATAATAACTGAATTTTGTTTGTGAGTTGTTTTTGTTTTGGGAAAATTATTATTATTTTTTCCGGTTTCCAAAAAAAAAAAAAAAAAAAAACAGATGAGGTAAAAAAAATAAACTTTTCCAGTTTTGTAACCCACTCTTCCCCCCAATACCCTCTCAACACAACAAAAATAATAATTCGGTAAATTCGTAATATCAGTCCGATCTCAATTTTAAATTTTTGAGAATTTTCCAAACACAAAAACGATAAAAAAAACAAAAGTGGAAAAACGACATTTCTATGTGTCACTTTTACATCATCATACACAATAAAATATTAGTACAAACACTAATAATAACAACAACAACAACAACAATAATACATTTTTCTCGGAGAATGAAATTTGTGGAAAATCGCTTCGTCAATACAACAACACAAAAAAAACTACCCTCGTCCCAATAAAAATGGGTTTCTCGTCACACGACACAATAAAAAAATGTTACTCAAGTATTTAGAGAGCGACAACAACTCAGCAACAAAAAAAGAGTTAGATGGTATGAGACGGAGAAATATAATGTGGTGGATTATAAAATTGGTGGTTTGAAAATGAGCCGAAGAGAAAATGGAAAATTGATAATGTAATTTTAATCAATAATTCGGAAAACATTTTCCCAAAAAAAATTAAACGGAAAAAGGAAGAGGATAAAAATCATCTTGATATGTGCATCTGACGACTGTATACATTGTCGTGCCTCGTTATTAACGATGTGTATAGGTGTGTTACAATTGCACTCTAATACCCGTATTTAATGTGCACAAGGTGTCACTGATCCAAATCTTATTTAAATTAATTGGTCTTGGATACAGACGATATAACTATTACATTTTTTTTTTGGACCGATTCCAGTCTGTGTTCTGATTCACATCTAGATTTATTTAATATAATATGGTATATAGTCATAAAGCCATTATATAAATATAAATTAACATAATTTAATGAGCTAGAAAAAATGTTGCTTAATAGCTATATAGTCATCTGTATGTGATACATTGGGATTTTATTCTTCTCTTTATGTTAAATAATAGTCAACCTACTGCCAGGCGTTCGATACAGGAGAAGCATGGAGTGAGGACATTTATTTAATATTTATTTAATCGAATTGCTCAATTGATCCAGCCTAAACTATATAGTAGGAATTTAAAATGGTAAAAAGATAAATACACTTTTGCCTTTAATTGGTATTCAAAGTTTTCAGTCGAAGGTTTCCAGCCGATAATTTCCAGCCGGTATAAGTCGATAAACAAGATTTTTAATTCTTGGATAAAAATAATACGACAAATTGAATTTTGATACAATTGTAAGACAATTTATAATAATATTCTAAGGAAAAGCACCATGTGGGGATCCTGGGAACTTTTTAATATATAAATAATTGAAACTTTATAAAAATTCATCCTCTTTGAAGTGTTTTTTCAATAGCTATGACTAGACAATTATTTTGGTCCAAGTTTCATGTGGGGATTCTGGGAAATTTAGATTTTCCAAACTCGTATGTAAATAATTGAAAATTTATAAAAAGTCATCCTCTAGAGTGCTATGTGGAAATGGCTTGATTTGAAGTGTCTTTCCAATAGCTATGACTAGAAAATCATTTTGGTCCAAGTTTCATGTGGGGATCCCGGGAAATTTAGATTTTCCAAAATCATATATAAATAATTGAAAATTTATAAAAAGTCATCCTCTAGAGTGCTATGTGGAAATGGCTTGATTTGAAGTGTCTTTCCAATAGCTATGACTAGAAAATCATTTTGGTCCAAGTTTCATGTGGGGATCCTGGGAAATTTAGATTTTCCAAAATCATATATAAATAATTGAAAATTTATAAAAATTCAGCTTCTAGAGTGTTGAAGATGGCTTGATTTGAAGTGCTTTTCCAATAGCTACGACTACAAAATTATTTTAGTCCAAGTTTCATGTGGAGATTCTGGGAAATTTGGATTGAATGGTGTAAATTGGCTGAATTTTTATAAATTTTCAATTTTCAATTATGAGTTTGGAAGATCTACATTTCCCAGGAGAAGGACCCACAAGAAACTTTTCCGTCCAGTACTAATAAAAAATATTTCACAAATGTATCGATATAGTTCGTATCTCTTTTATGTAAGAATTAATGATCTTCTTTATCGACATACGTAAATATATCGTCTGGAAATTATACTTCAACTAATATACTTCAACTCTAATGTTCAATTCAAAAAAAAATTTATTTTCATTATCGATTTTTTTTGGGCTGAAAACTTTCGGCTAACTTTAACAGGGTACCAAGGCGGGTACCAACTACTTTGAGCAAATTTTAAAATTAGTTTTGATTTTAAGCACGAAATTGCTCGATTTGAAATAACCCAAACCATGGTAAATTTTATGTCCATGCGTTAGAGCAGCACACAATGCATTCGCGGAATTTATTGGGAGGTACAGGTCTCTACACTGGCCGGTTGCTCAATGTGTAGATGTTGATTTATAATTAATTTTTGAGTGTTTCAGAATTCAATTATTTCGTCTAAATGACTACGCGCTTTAGCTACATGCGGTGCACATGGAGATGCAGGTTGGACTCCCCAAGGTTGGGGAGGTTTGGCAGAGTGCGAGGTTTGTGGCTGTAAGCAGAAAAAGATTCTTAGGATGCCAAGGACATCCATTGGTCTATACTGGAGTAATCCACAAAGAGTCCCTAGCTCCTCTTACTAAATCAAAGGGAGCAATCGATTTCCGACTCGACTCGATTAATTTCAGAATATAAACAAAACGACGAGGTTAAAACCCACACAACGACACCTGTGGATGACGGCAGCCTGGGAAACCAGTCAGGAATATTAGCCTGTTGTAGCAGAGAATACAAAGTGATAAGTAGGGTTAACGTAACAATATGTTAAGAATTACAAAGGTTGCTGCGGCGGTCCTACCTTTCAGATTGACTAGATCAAGATGACGTAGTTTTAATTCAAGAACCTCGAAAGAATAATAACAGAAAGTGTGGCTCAGTATGAAAGGGTTTAAGGGCATATACTCAAGCAAATCTGGAAAAGCTAGATCCTGAATTCGTGGAAAATCATAATTTAAACATTTTCCTACTTTTTTAAAACAGCAATGGTGACAAAACTGCGGTCAGCATGCAGGTTGGCAACAGTCAAATCTGGCTGGTACCAGCCTATATAGACCGGGACTATATTTATTACTAGGTATAGGCAGGAAGTTCTCGACGTAACCATCACTTTAGAGAATATTTATCATATGGTCAGAGAACACTCCTTTTCTGACATCGATATGTAACTTATAGCCTGAACGTGCTGCCTGCTACCCGGAAATCCTTCAGAAATACCAGAAGGACCAACTGGAGCAGGTGCTTTAATGCTGCTTATGATACGGTAAGCCCTAGGGATAAGTAAAACCAACATCGCGGTTCACGAATCTGGCGACCTACCGAAAGGCTTGTAGGAAACCTTTTAATTGAGCCAAAAGCACAAGAGAGGCTCGATTCTTAGGAAGATTCTGTTTACTAACCCAACCAATCCCAGTTATTTAATTAAACCGGACGGTTCCAGGGATGCTTCTAATGAGAAATCCGTGAAGCCTCTCATCGCAACCCACTTCCCAGGAAGCTTTTTATGACTCGACGGAGTGTAATACTAATCGAGAAACACATTCATTGCGCACTGAGGATATCGTAACTAAAAAAACGGACCCTATGGATCATATACCAACGGAAATTCAAAACAATTCGTCGATAATCCCTGGATGGGGATGGAGGTAATTTTCAAATGGTGATTAAAGCTGGTCTACATTCCAAAGAAATAGGAAGAGGTCGGGGTGATCTTTATCCTGAAAGGGAGAAAAATATCACATGGCTACCCAAAGGACTTAAGACCTATAACTCTAGTATTCTTTCCGTTGAAAACCTTGGAAAGGCTGATTATATACTATCAAAAAAGACACAGCTCTGTTTCCCTGGTTCATACGATTGATATATACATCTATATAGTCGCAAGAGTATGGTAGCGTTCCACGATATTGAGGGCGCCTTTGACAACGTAACGAGGCATCCTAGCCGCTCTTCTCTAGAATATAGCGATCAATGGATTACTGTTGGAACTGGAGAGAGAGAGAATATTGGTGTGATTGCTTATGCACAACGCGTAGCGAAATCTGTCTCTGGGTAAGCATGATTAAGGAGTTAATACAGAATACGCTCTTAATAGTTACAGATGTAGACTGGGAATCAACCTGTCCAAAACTGAGCTGTTACTCTTTACGAGGAAATACAACATCCCTGTAGTGGATTAGTCAACCTTAAACGACATTAGACTAGGTTTTCCTGATAGATTTCTGGGCATAATCTTGGATAGTAAGCTCAGTTGGAAGCCCAATATTTTGGAGAGAGTAAACAAGAATACTGTAGCTATGTACGCATGTAGGAGCGACATTGAAAAAAGATGGGATCTGAAACCGAAGCTAGTACACTGGTTTTTCACCGCCCATGGTGAGACCTATACTTACATATGTATGGAGTTAGTGTGACGTGGCTAACTCTTGAGAAAACATCATTCAAGACTATCGAGAAGGTTCAAAGAATGGTCTGTAGGTTTATAAGCGGAGTGCTGAGGACGACACCTACACGCGCCTTACAGGTCATGTTTCACCTTCTTCCGGTGAATATTTTATGTAACCAGATAGCGGCCAATACGGATACGCGGCTATCAGCCGGCTCCAAGCTAAACGATATAGTAGGAGCGGAAGTCTTCTGTGATAAACTGAATGTAAATATTTCTGTTGGTCGCATTGATTACTGCAGTGTCAGGTGCCAATCAAAGGTTGAAATAAGTTTATCGGGCGTCATCAATTGCCAGTCTGCTCTTAATGAGATGATTGGGCATTTCAACAACAGGATAGTCTCGGTCACCGGCAGACGTCTGAGGGAACTGCAGGGCGTACGAACTAGCTATAGGCATAGTACGATCCAACTGCAATCGGAAAGTGCACACTTGGGGAGCCTCATTACAGCGAATTCAAGGTAACCTTTACTGGAAGCTTAGCACAACATGTTTGAAGCGCTCCAATAC